>CAJGYO010000007.1:28393593-28993593 GCA_904845875.1 Miscanthus lutarioriparius
ATGTAAATCGAGAATTTGAGCATCTGGTTCAACAGTTGACCAACTGTCCTAAAATCCCTCTTAATAGTACGGCTTTCCCTAAACTCAATTTCAAAGCATAAAAGAATATAAACCTCCTCTGAGCTAGGTTTAGCCACCTTTTGTAATTAGGACACCTGCAACCTGTACATCATCCTCATTTTTTGATTCCCTGCTTGTCAACTCGATAAATCTCATTAATCCTCTAATTTGGTGGTCATCTATGCCAAAACCCACAATAGGGCTTGATTGCACTTACAATCTTCCCCTTTTTGGTGATTGATGACAACCCAATTAGAGCTTACAAAAGATATGAAATCTAAACTAAGATTTTCAAACCATGGGTGTAGGAGCCTCCCCCTAAATATGTGAATAGAGATTTGAATTCTCAATTTAGCATGAAAGGCCATGATTCACATTTTAGGTGTGATAGGAACCTCCCCCTACATCCATGCCTGTTGTGGGGTGCTGAACAAAGTGTCACAGGAATAAACGTGATGCATATGACAGGTTATATCAGTTCAAGCACACAAGACCTTGGGCGACGATAAAGACAAGATGCACCGCTTTACCAGAGGGGCGGCACTACCATCCTGACTATATCGGTCAGGTAGCAATCAGGTTCCTACAGCAGATCATATGAATATAAAACAATCTAAACTCAAAATTTGACAAGCTAAAACAGTAACCATGAATACATGTCCATATCCAAAGCAAATTAAGTCACAAAGTAGCATATTTCATAAAATAGAGTTTTGAGCGACTCAAACTCACAACCTACCAACTACTCTCATAGGATCTGGACATAAAGCGCAGCTACAGAGAACTCAAGGCGTCAAAAATCTGTTGACCCCTCTAATTTTCTCCCCCTTTGGCATCAAGTACCAAAAAGAAGGAAGAAAAAGAAGAAAAGTCACTCGTCACTGTCGGAGTCAACGCGGGCACATCCTGCGACATGGGTGTGAGAAGTGAAGCGTGCTGAACATCGCGGAGGAGCTGCCCCAGCAGAAGTAGAAGGACCTGGCTGATCCGTCGAAGGACACGGTCTCCTGGAATATGTACGAAACAAGGCTGCCTGAACCTGTGGATCGGCCTCTGTAGAGTGAATCTCTGCACCAAGGTCCTACTGCCTTGGGGGCTGCTCAAAATGCTGCCCCTGTGGGTACCCGTAGTACTGACTAAACGGCTCATATGAGTGCCCATACTGCTGATCATCTGGCTGTTCATAATGATGCTCATGTGGCTAATCCTGCTCTTCGTCAGAGGAAGAAAGGCGAGGCAAGTTAGGAAACTAAGGTAGTGACTGCACTAGTGGAAGTGGTGGCAGCCTTGCCATCTCCCTAGCATGCCTTACTACTTCCCTGTTTTCCATTCTATCCTCATAAGCAGTCTGTGAAGCATATGCACAATGAGCAAAGATTGCCTTCATCCATGCACTCATCTTCCCCCATTTTGACTTCTTTTGTTCCCTAGCCCTAGACGGCTCAGGAATATCTCTATGTTCAGCTCCAGAAGAATGAAAGCCTGCTGCCCCACTATCTCCATGTCATCCAGAACAAGTGCGCTGAGTGGCTGACCCAAGTCCCCCTAAGCCCCCATGGGTCTTTTTGATCTTGTAGACAGTGTGCTCACAATCCTTAGGGAACCACATGCCAGTCACTCTCTCAATCACAAACATGAGGTAAGGAGCATAGGGCAAAGATCTCCTCCCATCATCCATGGCATATGCTAGCTCAACCCAAATAAACCTTGGAACATTAAACTTTTCACTACTGGGAAACTTAGACAACACATTAGTGATGTAGCCATTCAAATCTGTTGCATTGTATTTGGGGTTAAGAGTGATCCTGAAAAGATTGTTCATGATGTAATAGAAGCTCTTGAGCTTGGTCCTTGACCAATCAGGAACTGCAAGATTTTGATTCTCCCACATGAAGCTTACTTCCATTGGCTCAAGATGATGTTCATTAAGAATCCTCTCATATCCCCTGTGGATGTGTCCAAAACCAAGAATACGACAGAAGGTGACAAAATCAATGCGATAATGTCACCCATCAGTCATCCAATGAAGCTCATCCACTTCCCTATTCCAATAGTAAGTGGCATGGAACTGTACAAGAATCTCCCTGTTCCAATCATACCTGAAACTCATGATATCTGTCATCTCAAAGCGGTCACAGGTCCTGATGGCTACAGCAAACTCATGACCATCCCTGCTCTCCAAATCACCAAAATCAATGTACTGCATCTTGCTAATCTTGCCCTTTGGCTTAGATAGGATGGCTATGGCATAAAAATCAGATCAGAAAGCATTCCAAAATCTATAATCAATGCCACTAGATCTATTAGAGGAGTAGGGATCAATCTCTTTAGCTTCACCTGTCTTCTTCCAACTCATGGAATAATCAAGAACTGTATGATTGTCACAATTTTGGGGAGGATTGAGGTTGAACCCATCAGTGTTTTCTCTCATGTAGCTGCTATCAAACTCTAGAATATGCAGAGGAGAATCAGACCACACACGAATGGTCATTTCCGTCCTCTGATTTCTTTCTTCTTCAGCAAGGTCTTCATCAAGATTTCTGTCACTGGGAATATAGCTTGCCTGTCCCCTGCCTCTCTTTACCTTTTGCTTAGTTGACATCACCTTCCTTTTTCCTCGGTCCATCTATGCAATTAAATGAGACTTAATAAGAAACTGTATAAGATAATGAGTTAGAAACAGTTGCAAGCAGGTTTTAACAAGAAAAAGAATTTTGAAAATGACACAGGAAGCTTTGTTGGATTTGGAATCAGCATGGTAGGGCGGCACTGCCGCCCCCTGAGGCCGGTACTGTCGCCCTCAGTTGCTTCTCTAGTTCATTTTCAACTTTCTCGTTCTGGTTAAATTCTACTTCCAACAGTGTCTATCCATCATCATAATTTCAGAATCACAGTCTAAAAAATAGATATATGAAACCCTAGCCATGGATTTGAAAGATTGAGTATGAAAAACTTTAGAAACAATTTTGATAAAAGAAAATCATCAAAATCCTTTCCAAACCCTTCATACTCCCCCTAGAAACAAAAATCCATGACTAAAACCTTCACATTGCATAGATCGAGTGGGGTTAGGATTTCACCTTGCTTCCAAAACGATGGAGTGGAGGGAGAAGAGGAGAAAGGGCTCGGCCAGGAGCTTCCTGCAGGGGGCCAGCGACGAGGAGACTTGGCCGGCTACAGGGGCGGCACTACCGGGGTGGCAGACCGTAAGGAACGGCGACGGAGCGTGCTTGAGAGAGAAGGAGAGAGGAGCACGGGCATCGGCGTTGGCTGGGAGAGAAGGGAAGAGTTGGGTCGGGGGCCAGAGAATGAAATAGATAGAAGAAAATGGGCCCCACAACCTAGTCAAAATTAGCAGAAAACGGCCCAGTTTTTAGAGGGCGGCACTGCCGACCATTATGAGCGGCACTGCCGCCCTGCCAATTTTGCAGGGATTACACTGAAACTTTATGACCTCCTTTACATCAGATATGGATATATATTATCTAAATATCATGACCAGTAAGCAGTCAACAATGCAGACAATGGTCATGACACTTAGTTGGCCTTTTGAAATGGTTTTGAAACATAATGTAATATCTTTTTAAATTATTTTCCTATGTCGCTAGGTTGTCAAACAGAGGTGTGCCATATTTTAAACCACGTTACGAGAATCAAGTATATTTAGCTCAGTATGTAAAGCACAAAACCTTGACTCATCGAGAGGCTTAGTGAAGATATCGGCTAGTTGTTTTTCTGTGCTCACATGGCGAATTTCGATATCTCCTTTGGTTTCGTGGTCTCTCAGGAAGTGATGTCGGATGTCTATATGTTTGGTTCTTGAGTGGCTTACGGGATTGTTTGCAAGCTTTATGACACTTTCATTATCACACAAGAGTGGGATTTTGGTGAATTGACATCCGAAATCACGAAGGGTTTGCCTCATCCAAACTAGTTGAGCACAACATGCACCGGCTGCAACATACTCAGCCTCGGTGGTGGAAAGGGCTACACAATTTTGCTTCTTTGAACTCCAAGACACTAGGGACCGTCCAAGGAATTGACATGTCCCCAAAGTGCTTTTTCTATCTACCTTGCAACCGGCATAATCGGAATCCGAATAGCCAAGTAGATTGAACTTGGAGCCCTTGGGATACCACAAGCCAAGGTTAGGAGTGTGTACTAAATATTTCAAGATTCTTTTAATAGCCACTAAATGACACTCTTTCATATTGACTTGAAATCTAGCACACATGCACACACAAAGCATTATGTCCGGCCTAGATGCACATAAGTAAAGTAGAGAGCCGATCATGGAGCGATATACCTTGATGTCCACGGCTTTCCCTTCTTCATTTAGATCAAGATGTCCATTGGTTGGCATGGGAGTTTTGATAGGCTTGGCATTCACCATGTCAAACTTTTTTAAGCATATCATGGGTGTACTTGGTTTGGCTAATGAACGTCCCTTCCTTCATTTGCTTGATTTGAAATCCAAGGAAGAACTTTAGCTCACCCATCATGGACATCTCAAATCTTTTAGTCATGATCCTACTAAACTCATCACAATACACATGGTTAGTACTACCAAATATTATGTCATCGACATATATTTGGCACACAAATATATCATTTCCAACTTTGTGAGTAAAGAATGTAGGGTTAGCTTTGCCTATTTCAAAACCTTGTTTGAGCAAGAATTCCTTAAGGCATTCATACCATGCTCTTGGTGCTTGCTTAAGCCCATAGAGCGCCTTTTGGAGTTTATAGACATGGTTGGGGAACTTGGGATCTTCAAACCCCGGTGGCTGCTCCACATACACTAACTCTTGCATTGGGCCATTGAGGATTGCACTCTTGACATCCATTTGGTACAGCTTGAAGTCATGATGGGTAGCAAAGGCTAGAAGCATTCGAATTGTTTCAAGTCTTGCCACCGGTGCATATGTTTCTTCAAAGTCCAAGCCCTCTACTTGAGTGAAGCCTTGGGCCATCAATCTTACCTTGTTCCTTGTCACCACGCCATTTTCATCTTGCTTGTTGCGGAAGACCCACTTGGTACCAATGACATTGGTATTGGGCCTTTCCACCAAGTTCCACACTTGATTTCTCTTGAAGTTGTTGAGCTCTTCTTGCATTGCCATGACCCAATCCGGATCTCCAAGTGCTTGTTCTACCTTGAGAGGTTCCAAAGAGGAAACAAACGAGTAATATTGACAAAAATTTGCTAAATGTGAATGAGTTGTGACCCCCTTTCGAATGCTCCCAAGGATGTTGTCAACGGGGTGATCCCATTGTATAGTTTGACGTAGCCTTAGATTCTCAACACCTCCTTGTTCTTCTTCTGGACCTTTAGCTTCTTATTGTTCAAAGATAGGCTCCAAGTTGAGCCCTTGAAGTGGTGGAGTAGGAGTTGAAGGAGCTGCTGCTGAGGTGGATGGGGCGGCACTGCCGCCCTGCTGATTTTCAGCAGGTGAGTGCTGCCCTTGTCGATGGAGTACGTCAGCGGAAATTTGTGTAGCAATAGCCTGGGGATCCTCATCATCAGTGGCTCGATCTTCTTGTGGCCTAATGACGCCTATAGCCATTTGCTTGATTGCTTCACATGGTGGATCCTCCTTTCCTACAACACTTGAATCAACTTGCTCCACTTGAGAGCCATTAGATTCATCAAATGTCACATCTACCATGACTTCAACTCTACCCATGGTTTTGTTGAAGACACGATAGGCATGCTCATTTGATCCATAACCAAGAAGAATGCCTTCATCAACTTTAGGTGCGAATTTAGAGGTTTTGGGTCTTTTGTTAAGTATAAAATACTTACACCCAAACACTCTAAAGTATGACACCTTTGGTTTGTTACTGGTTAGAATCTCATATGAAGTCTTCTTGAGTTTCTTGTGTAAGTAGAGGCGGTTGATGTCATGACAAGCGGTGTTGACGGCGTCACTCCAAAGGAGGTCCGACGTCTTGTACTCATCTAGCATTGTCCTTGCCATATCAAGAAGTGTACGGTTCTTCCTCTCTACTACACCATTTTGTTGATGGGTGTGAGGAGTTGAAAACTCATGCTTGATGCCCTCATCATCAAGAAACTCTTCAACTAGAGTGTTCTTGAATTCAGTCTCATTGTCACTTCTTATCTTCTTGATAGGAAGACCGAACTCCCTTTGTGCCCTTCTAACAAATATCTTGACTTTCTCTTACACCTAGGACTTATCATAAACAAAGAACACCCAAGTGAAACGGGAATAATCAACAACAATGACTAGACCATATTTGTTACCCTCGATACTTAGGTAGGCGACCGATACAAAGAGATCCATGTGAATCAACTCTAACGGTTGTGTGGTGGTCATGATGCTCTTTGGTGGGTGAGGTACACCTACTTGCTTTCCGGTTTGGCAAGCACTACAAATCCTGTCTTTCTCAAATTGAATATTGGTTAGTCCAAAGATGTGGTTGTCTTTTAGGAGTTTGGCCAAGTTCCTCATCCCAACATGAGCTAGTCGGCGATGCCATAGCCAACCCATGCTAGATTTTGCCACTAAACAGGTCTCAAGCTTAGCTTTACTTTTGCTGAAATCAACTAGGTAAAGCTTGTTCTTGAGGTGACCCGTAAAGACAATAGAGAAATCCTCCCTCTTAGAGACTTCCACACCCTTATCCGTGAAGAGACAATTATAGCCCATCTCACACAATTGAGAGACGGACAGCAGATTGTACTTCAAGGAATCAACATGTAAGACATTTGTAATTGAATGATCAAGTGTAATAGCTACTTTACCAAATCCAATCACACCCCCTTTTGAATTGTCACCAAATATGATATTCTCATTTGAATTTATAGTTGGGGAGTATGATAAGAACATACTCCTTTCTCCGGTCATATGATTTGTACAACCACTATCAAGTACCCAACTTGACCCACCGGAGGAGTATGCCTGCAACACAAGTTTAGTTCCTAGTTTTAGGTCCCCAAATATTCTTGGGGCCTTGCACGTTAGTCATAAGAACTTTAGGAACCCAAATGAAAGTATTAAGATAAACATTTTGACCATTGCCAACAAACTTGGCAAATACTTTCCCCTTGCTGTTGTGCTGCAAAACAAAGTTAGAATTCAAACATTGTTGAGGTGTTTTTGCCTTTGGTTGATAAGCATATCTATTTGGGGTGACCCATATAGATTTCTTTGGTTTCTGGACAACCTGCTTAGGATGAGACACCTTCTTCTTGGGCTTGACATGAGCAGAGGAGGAGGAGGTCTTCCCATTTCTGTGGGGGGCGGCACTGCCGCCCTTCACAGTGGCACTGCCGCCCATAGGCTGCGGTGCTGCTCTGGGCTGGCCTTGTGCCACCATCTGTGCAGACCTATCTATACCTTTCTGCCCTTTGCTCATGAACTGAACACACTCATATCCATTGATTACCTTTCTCCCATTGGTTTTACCTCCATGAGTGTGCCCAAGCCCATTCTTGATGCGTGGATTTCTTCCATCTTTGTATTGCGTCCTCGTTGGTTGTTCAACATTGCCACCAGCAGATTTCTTGCCTTCCATGCACCTTTTGCCTAACATAGCATTAAGCCTAGCAATCTCCCTTTTCATAACCTCCATGTTTGCAAGGTTAGTGGAATAAACATTTAAGTCAAGATTATAACATTTTCCACACCCTTGGCTAGTGGAGGAAATAGAAGTGTCATTTGTGTTAGAGGGTAGTGGGGTGCTCTCGCATAGAAGATTATATTGCTCCTCAAGTTTGTTGTGCTTTTCAACTAAGACACAATACTTGTCATTGAGTGTAATATTTGCCTTCTTTGTGAGAGCATGTTCTCTTTGTTCTTCGGCCAAGGCCTTGTTCAAAGAGTCCATCTCACTTCTCTCTAACTCAAGAGCTTCCTTGCAGCCAATATACATCTTTTCGGTTTCCTCAAGATTTTCATCTCTATCGGCTAGCTCGGTTTTGACACTTTCTAATTCCTCCATTAGATTTATGATGAAGAGCTTGGTCTTAGGATCCAATTTTTTAGTCAATTTAGCATATTTCTCAACATCACTAGTTTCATCATCACTAGAATCACTAAGTTCACTACAAGAGATGTCACTAGGAGGTGGAGGAGATTTGGCTCTTTGTTTTACCTTCTCACCCTTTGCCATAAGACAAATGTGAGTGGAGTGGTGGTCATCATCATCGGACATGTTGTTGAAGAGCATTGGTGTAGAGGATGGCTTTTGAATGGCCACGGTTGCAACCTTCACATCCTCATCACTTGACTTCTTAGTTGAGTTCCACTCATGCCCAATGTGTGCCTCTCCCATTGACTTATATCTCTTTTTGTGTTCATACTTGCCTTCATTGTTGTCCCTCTTGTATTTGTTGTCTTTCTTCTCATAGGGACACTTAGCAACGAAATGCTCGGTGCTGCCATAATTGTAGCAAGTCCTCTTCTTGTTTGGGAACCTTCTTTGCACTATTTTATACCCATTCCTTTTCAGCCCCTTGTGATAGTTCTTCATGAACAAAGCCATGTCATCAATCTTCATGTAATCAGCCCCATCATCTTCATCTTCACTTGAGGATGAACTTGGATCATCATTTTGTGGAGTTGACTTGATTTCCTTGGGCTGACTTGTTGATGTTTGCTTGCTGCCCTTTGCCTTGTTGGAGGTGCCTTGATTGCTTGATTTATTGGCCTTGAGAGCTACTTCCTTGATCTTCATGCCTTCTAGCTTGGCTTGCAACTCACCAAGTCTTCTCCTCTCATTGGCTTCTTCTCTTTGCATGCCAAATGTCAACAATCTTCCAAGCACATCATTTGGTGTGAAGCGCTCAAACTTCTTCTTATCTCTAATCAAGGTAAATACGGTCTCATTTCTTGGTGACTAGGCTTCCAACATAACCTTCACCACTTTGTGATTATCGAGCTCGTCACATCCATAGCCTCTAATCTTGCCCACCAAGGTCATCAATCTATCAAACATCTCTTGTGGCCCCTCTCCATCAACAATCACGAACCTATTGAGCTTAGCCATCAATAAATCAATCTTTGCTTTCCTCACTTTATCAACACCTTCATGTGCTAGATGTAAAGTGTCCCAAATCTGTTTTGCAACATTGACATTCATCACTCGGTTGTACTCATTTCTATCTAAGGCACTAAGAAGAATGCTTGTGGCTTGGCCATTTAGATGGACAGCAGCTAACTCCTCATTTGTTGGCACTTTGGGATCTTTCGGTGGCTGTAATCCATTCACCACAATCTTCCAAAGACCGGGGTGAAGACCTACAAGATAGGCACTCATCAAGTGCTTCCACTTGGCAAAGTTTGTCCCATCAAAATGAGGCAACTTGCCCGCGGGTACATTGATAAAGGACCTTTTGTTATGGTTAGACAAATAAGAATAATTAAAGGATACGACAGCATATTTGTTCTTGTTGTTGTTGCTGCCCTTGTCATCGCTATCCTTCTTCTTGTCCTTGCTCTTCACCTTCTTGCTATCTTTTGAAGCATGGTATGACACATCATCATCTCCATCATCCGAGCTACTAGAGAGCTCACTAGATGATGCATCATACTCATTCTTCTCTTGCTCTTGAGCTCTTGGTGCCCTTCTCTTGACTCTTGCCTCTCTTGTAATTCTTCTAGCTTCTTTTCTCTTCTTCTTGTCTTTGAGCCGCTGCTCTTCCTTCTTTTCTCTAGCTTCTCTTGTTGCGATCTTGGCGGCTTTTCTTTCTTTTCTTGCCTTTCTTCTTTCGGCATCAGTGGTCTTGGGTTCTTTGATGGTGGCATCACTTGCTGTCGACATGGACAGCTCGCTGCTGCTGCCGACATCCTCGACGTGCACACCACTTGCGTCCGCATCGTGAACGATCCTCGAACCTCCTCCTTCATCCATACTTCACGTGATGAAGCGTATATGAAGTAACCTCGCTCTGATACCACTTGTAGGATCTACAGGAAGATAAAGGAGGCCTAGAGGGGGGGCTGAATAGGCCTATAAAAATTCAACTCAAAACTCTGTTAGAACAGAGGGCGGCACTACCGGCCTTCAGGGCGGCACTGCCGCTCTACGAAAATAAATCTAACACAGCAGAGATTTTACATAGATGAACCTGACCCCACTAGCTGCTTAATCCTGCAATAGAAAGATAAGATCCAGTTCGAAGACTGAATACCACATAAACTCCACACAAGAGTGGATCGAGCAACCAAACCCAAACACCAGCTAGTAATGAGCTAAACCAGCAAGTAAACAAGATGAAGCACGCGAGACACAAGATTTATCCTGTGGTTCAGCTCACCACAAAGGTTTGCATAAGTCCACATTGTTGAGGAAGCCACAAAAGGCTTGGGCTTGCCACAAAGGCTTGCCTTACCCTTGTTCTCAAATCAAGAGGATGAACTCTTGAAGTGAGAGGTGATTTCTTAGTTTCGAGAATGAGGTTACAAACCTTCCAAGGCTGCCACATGAGTTGGCAAGCGCAAGGGTGACACCTAGCCAGCTAGGAGCAAGCTCCAAGAGTAACAAACCCTAGAACCGCCGGTCAAACGTGAATCAAATGCTCTTAGACTTTGGGAATCAGTGGATCTGCTCTCCAATCAAGTTTTGCTGCCTTTTCTCTCAAGTTTTGATGGTTGAAATCAAGGATTTGCTTGAGGGATGGAGGAGCAACAATGGAGGAGAGAAGGTGAGCTTTGGTTCTGTTATGTTTGGAGCAGAATGTCTAAGTGAAGAAGATGACCATTGTGGGCTAAGCATGAAGGGTATAAATACCCCTTGGGTCCAACGGTTAGTTAAGGTCGGCACTACCGCTCTTAACAGGGCGGCACTGCCGCTCTAGCCAAAATAGGTAAGTTGAGGTGAAATTTGGCTGTCTGTTTTGACTAGGTGAGAGGATATAAATTTGAGAATTTGAGCATCTGGTTCAACAGTTGACCAACTCTCCTAAAATCCCTCTTAATAGTACGGCTTTCCCTAAACTCAATTTCAAAGCATAAAAGAATATAAACCTCCTCTGAGCTAGGTCTAGCCACCTTTTGTAATTAGGACACCTACAACCTGTACATCATCCTCATTTTTTGATTCCCTGCTTGCCATCTCGATAAATCTCATTAGTCCTCTAATTTGGTGGTCATCTATGCCAAAACCCACAATAGGGCTTGATTGCACTTACAGTATTCTACACCTCCGAAAGCTCGAGGGCTACTATCGGGGACCAATACTAGGGTACCCGAAGAGAAGACGCTAATGGTCATTATACGTTAATCCATCCAGACAGTCAAAGGTGCGACTATAGCTCCAACCGACATCAAGGCCGTGCGCTCCGCCTCGCCCGACCTCTAGTCGCGGGCTCCGCCTCGCCTGACCCTAAGGTCATGCGATCTACCTCGCCCGACCTTTGGGGGTGGGCTCCTCCTCGCCCAACACCGAGGTTCTGCGATCTGCCTAACCTAGCCTCTAGGGACAGGCTCCGCCTCGCCCAACACCGAGGCTGTGGACTCCGCCTCGCCCGACCTCTGGGGGCGGACTCCTCCACGCTCGACACTGAGGTTGTGCGATCTGCCTCGCCCAACCTCTGGGGATGGGCTCCGCCTCACCCAACAACAAGGTCACTGGCTCTGCCTTGCCTTACCTCTAAGGGCGGGCTCCACCTCGCCCAACCTCTAGGGACAGGCTCCGCCTCGCCCAACACCGAGGCCGCGGGCTCTGCCTTGCCCGACACCGAGGTCATGGGCTCCACCTCGCCCAACCCCTAAGGGTGAGCTCCGCCTCACTCAATGTCTGAGGGTGGGCTGCGCCTCGCCTGATGTCTGAGGGCGGGCTCTGCCTCACCCGACATCTGAGGGCTGGCTCTGCCTCGCCCGATCCCTTGGGCACGGCTCCTAACGGAAGCTCACGCCACCGCCAACCACTACGGGCCAGAAAGTACAACCCAATATCAAACTTATAGCATCGTGCAGGGAGCGGTCATGTATCAACTTGACCCATCCCCACGACATGTCATTCTAGGGAACTCACATCGCCCATAGTGACGGATGCGTGGTCACTATGCTGCCTACTCCCTGTACGGCCGCTGATCAGCACGTTGGTTCGCCACGTCGCCCGCCGGGGCAGAGTGGGATGTCGTGACCCACTGACAATGCCAAGGCATGGCATCATCAGTGGACAAGCGCCTGGCATGGAGCTATCCCTGTCACCACCTGTCGTGCCAGCGGGACCCGCACAAAAAAAAGAAAGGCCCGACGACCCTGAATTACTTTCCCTCTCTCTTGTTCTCCTCATTTCTCCCGTTGTAACCCGTGCTTTCCCTTGGCCTATAAAAGGAAAAGCAAGGCACCCCACTATGGGGCATGAGATCAAAACCACTAGCATCGAACCTCGAACACATAGCCGAGCAACGACTGAGCTCTCGGTACCCATTCGTTCTTTCCACCAGAGACTTGGGACCTATCCCTCTCTCACCCGTTTGAAACCCCTACTATGAACTTTTCAGTGCTAGTAACATGAGCAGCAGCAACGAACTGGACGTAGGGACATTCCGCCCGAACCAGTATAAACCTTGTGTCCTCTTAGCACACCATCCGAGCTAGACGTGCAATATTAGAAATTTACTCGTTCGTGTTTTGTAACACCCAAACTTTTACTACAAATTAGCAATTAATTCTTAGCCTTTATTACATTTTCTAGGTATTTCTAACTTAGGCCAAATAATAAATATTGGAGAAATAAAATAAACTATAAGGATTAGAAACAATGGTTGTTGCATTCATGCCGAAGCATATTGTTTTTGGTTGAGTGTAGGGCTAGTTGATTTGAAGTTGAATTCAAATTCTATTTGAATTTGGCTTAGAAATGAAAAAAAATAGATTTGGAAAAAGGATTTGATTTTGAAAAATTCATCTTCTTCCCCTTTTCAGCCCAACTGAATCAGCCCAGCCCTTTTCTCCCCTTCTCGCGCTGGCCCGCTGGCGGCCCAGCCGCGCCTCCCCTTCCTCCTTTCCATTGCTCCCACGCGGCCCTTCTATTTCTCTCGCCTGGCCTGCTTCGCACCAGCCCACTCCATGGCCTACCCCGCACCTGCCCGCACTGGCCCGTTCCACACGGCCCTTTTCTTCTCCCGCGCGCGCACTGCACCTAGTGCGGCCCAGCTTGGCACCCCGACCCGCTCGGCCTTCCTTGCCCGCACGCGCTGCAGTCCGTTTTCTCCCTTTTCTCACTGCGCTTTCGGTCCACCTATCAGCGCCCTTGTCTTCTTTCCTTTTTTCTTCCTCGAGCTTCCTTTCTTTTCCCCCGGCATCTTCCTTTCTTCGGCCACCGATGGCGTGGCCATGCACAGAAAGCCACCGTCGTCGCCCGCATATGGCAGGCGGCCAATCCCGCCTGATTTCCCCCGCTCCCTTTCCTTCTAGCACTCACCGACCGACCTATAAATCCCTGTGCCATCCCTTCTCCCCCTCCCATCCTCTGCTTGTAGCCGAGAACCACTACCGCCGCAGTTCTCCCTCGCCCGCGCCTCGGAGCACGACGCCGATGCCACTGGAAGCTCCGCAGTGACCTCCCACACCCGTAGGTACCTCCCTCTCGTCGATTTGGTGACTCCATGCTTGGATTTAACCTCACCCTCGTGTCCTCTCTCTCTAGAGCTCCGCCGCCGTCGACCTAGCCCCTAGAGCCCGTCCCAAACGCCGAGAACACCTTCATCAGACTCGCGGTGAGCTCCTGACCATACCCATGCCTTCCATTCGTGATTTTGTGCCCTAGAACGCCATACCGGCGATCTCCAGTCATGTCGGCCATGGCGCCGCCGTGGGAGCCGTCATCGCCGATGACCCCCTGTTCTGTCGTAAGCAGCGCCGTTGGTTTTTAGATGGGCGGCCAAGATCACATACCCCTTCGGGGTTTATAATCGGTCCACCAGTTGGGCCATGGACCCGGTCCACCCCGCCACATCAGCGCGCCCACGCCCACGTGGTACACCGAACCAACCCCAGAGCGCCACATGGCTGCCCAGTCAACAGCCAGGTCCAAACCGCAGACAAGCACGCCCTTTTTGCACAAAGACCCTTCGATTTTCTCAGAATCAACCCGCAGTCTATTTTAATTCAAAGTAATTATTTTTTTAGTCCTGTTTTTATTCGGTTAGGCCCCTGTATTTTCTAGATTTAGTATCCACAGTCCTATAACTGTGATTATTTATATTTTTAATTGTTTTAATTCAAAAAAAAGGTTCAATTTATTTATAGAATTGCCATTACATCTTATTTCATGCATAACTTTCACGTTTTAAGTCTGATTTGAGTGATTCTTTCGCTCACGTGTTCGTAGCAATGCGCAGAATAGATTTATAAGCTTTTCAACTTATGTTTTTACTGTTTGGTGTACTGTTCTAATGGAAGTCTATCTTGTATGCATGTAATGATTGGTATGATGCTTGATTGGTGATTGGATCACGATCAGATGGTGAGCCATTTGAGGTGACTGAGGACCCACAGCAGGATCAGCAGTACTTCTAGGACAACTTTGAGGAAGGCAAGTATACCAAAGGTCCCTTGTTACCTATGAACTATTACCACTTACATTCATGCATGTGTTTAATTTGAAATGCCTTTAAGGACTTTACCTAGATGATTACTTGTACCACATATCCTTGATACCTAGGGATTTTGGGTAGGCATTTTGGATAGATGCTGCAACGCTTAACATAAAATAATTGTGAAACATGATTAAAGGCTATATACAATGTGATAAAATGGAGCTTTTTAGCAACAGATAGGGGGCTAGAGTATGGGGTTGAGTACTCTAGTGCCTCTCCATAAGGACTTAATCCTGAAGCGGCAACCCAGGAGGGACCGTACAACCCCGAGTGTCATATGGCTCTGACTTTAACCTATTAACTAGATTGTACTAGCTCGTCTGTAGCTCCAGTAAGGGTAAGAGGGTATCTTTCCTTTTTCTGCTAGGGTGTACCGTGCTGCGATGCCCACGTGTACCACTCCTTTGTAGCTACGACTTGTTAGTGCAACTAGCTAAGGGTTTCATAGTGAAAGCTTGCCACACTTCCTAGGAAGAGGTGTAGTGGGTCTCACGAACCCCGGCATTGGGAATCACGGCTCGGTGGGTAAAGATGTACAATTTCTGCAGAAATAATTAACCTGTTATAACAGCCGTGCTCACGGATACGAGCGGTCTGGATCCTTCAAGATTAGTGGTTACTGGGAATGGTGGATGGTTGGGAATTGAGATAAATATGACTATACTTTAATATCACTTGGGAATTGGGACTGTTCATTAAAGTAGTGATTCAGGATGCTAAAAATTGATCAACTAAAATTGCGAACCACAGTCAAACAGTGTCAAGCCTTTTTGAGCCTCATAGATCCCTTTGTTATACTTGCTAAGTATGGTGAGCTTACACTTGATTTACATCCAATGAAAATCCCAGATGGGTAATAGATAATGGATATGAAGAGTTTCCAGAGGATGTCTAGGACTACTAGGGAGACGTTCACCAGTTGGAGTCCCTATGGAAGATGGGCTAGTTATTCCGCTGTGATTGTAATAATATTGCCATCGAGCAAACTTTGTATTTACTTTATGATGAGATATGCGATGTAATAAGTACTTTACTTTGATACTATTGCAATTTGTGATATATGTGTGTGTTTGGACATCTTGGGCGCACATATATGAGTACTTGGTTTTGCTATGCAAAATTGGGTGCGACATGTTTACTCGAAACACCGACAGGAGGCTCGGATGAGGCAGAGCCGCTAGCTCCCCTTGGCTCTGGGGGCACCGTAGAAGGCTCGGATGGAGCGGGGCGGCTCGCTCCCACCATCTCCGAGGGTGTGTCCTCCCCCTCTTGCTCCAAGAGATGCCATGGGAAGGGCCATGCCTGAGGCGAAGGCGGGCCCTCATCCCCGCCGGCCGGATCATCCCATGGGATGGGCGACCCAGAGTCGTCGTCCTCCTCCTCTTCTTCTTCCCCCTCCCCTTCCTCCTCCGACGAGCGTTGGCGCCACTTCCCTCGCTGTAGCTTTGCCCGCTCCTTCGCCCACCATTTCTTCTCCTTGTCGTCCTTATGCTTCTTCCTTCGCTCATCTGCTGCATGGTTTGCCACCCTCATGGCCGCATGCTCTGACAATGGTGCGATAGAGGCCCGAAAGCCCAAATCCACTGGCAGCTCGATAAAGCCCGGCTCTAGCCGCATCATGGGATGTCTCGGGATTGGGAACATGGTGTCGAACTCGTCCATCGCCTCCTTGATGCGCTGTGCAATCTCGCTGTTGCGAAGCGGCCCCTGGGCGAGCGCCGTCCCGACGAGTTCCACAATCGTCATCATCCCGAACAACGGGAGGGCGCGCGCCATCAGCGGCGCCACCCTCCTCGCGTGGTATGCTCCAATGACGCCAGCCCCACGAAGTCCATGGCTCCTCAGGGATGCGACGGCTTCGAGGATGTCGCGCATCCTCTTCTTTTCCTTGTTGGGTGGTCCCCATGGCCACGTCGGCGGTGCCTCTTCGATCAAGAGCCCGGTGAAGTCCGGCAAGGGGGCGGCGGGGTCATTCTTCAAGTAGAACCACTGCATGTGCCACCCCATGTTGGATCTAGACAGCTGGCAGGGCATGTACTCGGCCGCCCACTGCCCTCGGAGGTGGATGCCCACGTATCCCATCGGCACCGGGATCTCCCTGCCTCTGTCCTTCTTCCTATGTAGGGAGATGGAGAAGAAGTACCTCCACAACTCAAAGTGCGGCTCGATCCCCAGGTACCCCTCGCACATTGCAATGAAGGCTACGACGTGCTAGATCCCATTGGGTTTGAGGTGCTATAGCTCGATCTGGTAGTGGTGCAGCACCCCCTAGAAGAACAGATGAGGGGGATCACGAGCCCACGCTCGTGGAAGGACGCGAAGGAGATGATGTAACCATCGGGCAGCATTGGCACCTCCTCGTGTTCGGGAACCAGCCACTCCATCATGTCGGTCCTCCCACGAAGAAGACCGCGCTTGACGAGGCCCTCCATGCATGCATAGGTGATGTCAGAGCAGTACCATGACTCTATGGAAAGCGAAGATGACCGAGAACCGATGCAAGTAAGGAAGGGATACGGGGCTGAAAATGCTCCCACGGCCCATTACAGCCCATGAGTTCGAAGATTGGCCCACCGACGGGTTCACAACCGCTCTAGGGCACCTTTAGAGTGAGGGGTGGAAAAGGATGGACCTGCTAGTGGCCAATTCCCAAGCGCACGAGCGCTACGGGCATCCCGGCCCATGTTCGAGACCTGGCCAGCGCGTTGTCCATGGTTTTTCCTCAAAGAAAGGCAGTGAGCCCTTGGGACCGAACAAACGAATCCAAGAACTATATGGATTGGCCATCAGGAATCTGGAGTCGATCACCAGCTGACCCATGCCAAACCCCTGCGAACGGGACGCCGGGGCCCCACTCAAACTAGCCCGTTAACAGCTAACCGAGCACCATGGTTCATCCACCGAGGAAAACATGGCTCGGCTCAACCCCTCTGTTTTGTCGAAAAAATGCTTGAGGGAGAACGATTGCAAGACGAGGCGACCCCTCAATCGGACCCCGCAACGAGCGAGGGCTCGAGGGAATTGGACTCACAAAGAGACCGAATACACGGTCGCGTGACAACGACGGATCGATCGGGTCCTAAGAGGGGCTAGAATTAAGGAAAATCCTCTCCGGTCCCCAAAGAAATCCCACAGCTACACGCCCTCAAAAGAAGTCTGGTCGCAACAGAAAGGGATCGTAACCCACCAAGGCGTCCTGCGGGCAGCAGAAGATCGAAACCCTCGAAGTCCTCTGACACCAGAAGGGGTGCGGGCACATCTTGACGTGACCCGTGGCCACGACAGGCCACGCCCGAGGGTTCGCATCGCCAACAGTGACGGGTGCGTGGGCGCTTTGCTGCCTAATCCCCGTATGGCCACTGACAAGCACGTTGGTTCACCACGCCGTTCGCCGGGACAGGATGGAACGCTACGACCAGCTGATGACGTCGAGACATAGCACCAGTGGTGAACAGGAGCCCGACGTGGAGCCGTCCCCGTCACCGTCTACAGCGTCGGCGGGATCCGCATGAAGGAGAAGAAGGATGCAGCAGTCCCAGAGGGCTTCTTCTCCTCAATTTTCTCCATCTTTCTCTCTCTCTTCTCTTTTTCTGATGTAACCTGCATCTTCCCCTTCTTCTGTAAAAGGGGGAACACAACGCAACACAACACGAGGGAGATAGGCACGAGCACATGGCTGAGCAGCTAAACAAACTCTTAGCACTTTTCAATCTTTCCACCAGAGACCTGGGATCCGCTCCCTCTCTCGCTCATCTGTAACCCCTACTACAGACAGTGCTGGTAACACGAGCAACAGCAAACTGAACGTAGGGACGTTCTGCCCGAACCAGTATAATCCTTATGTCCTCCGATCACACCATCCGAGCTAGTCACGCAAACTAGAAATTTACTAGCCGGTAATCCAAAACACCAACATGATATGATGCACTCTTTTGAGTGCCTTTATTAAAAAAAAACTATATAATTTAGGACTCCAGCCCCCTTCGTTGAAAACAAAAGGCTCACAAGGACTTGACGTTTCACTGGATTTGTGGGTGTGAATGGTTGAGGTTGCTCTTAAATCCAAAATTCATGTGGACGATGTTTCGCCATGAGCTTCAAACCAGAATTGGGATTTTTTTAGATGAGGAAAAAAAAGAGGGAATCAAAGTTTTTGTAGTGGCTCTAGAACAATGAACTGCTATCCAGTCCATTCGTGTTAGGAATAGTTTTTGAGCACGAGGGGGGTCCAAAAAGAAATAAAATGAGATTATTTGTTCTAGCTGGAGTCGTCGGTTGGATGGTACATTATCCAACTTTTCTGAGATGGTGGAAACCTTACCGATGATAAGCAAACCTCATGACAAATTTTTTTTGCTAAGTCAGGATGACTTGCGCTTCTGAAATTCTTTTTTTCTTTAACGTAGCGCTTCTGAAATTCTAATGAAACCATTTTGTTCCAAACAGGCAAAAACTAGCTTGCTCGGTGCGGAGTGAAAGAGCGAGCACAACGTTAGGAATTCAAACTGTACATACATGCTCAGCCTTCTAAAGCACCCAATGTTGTGAATCTATACCACTCATGCTCAGCTCCTTTGCCATAAAAAAAACCTTCAACAAATTCCTAATGATGTGCTCCTGAAGTTTTCCAAGTTGAGCTTGAAGTTGTGCAATTCCCATATCTCATTAACATGCATGGACCTTCACAGGCTCTGGAAATAAAAAATACAACAGAACACTGCCACTCGAGCTCAATCAACAAGAACAAAAGAACATATATAATAGTAAGACTTGAGGTACCCACATTTTCATAGTAAGATCAATCAACAAGAACATATACAAAAATAAGACTTGAGGTACCCACATTTTCATGGTAAGATGAAGTCACACCCTAGCAATAGATTCATCATTCCATTGCAGGTGTCATCAGCTCACTAAATACAAACAACCAGTCAGAGACTTCTAAGTCCAATCCACATCTTACAGGCTCAATGATTTGGCAAAAGAAAGAAAAGAGTTCTCAAAGACTTCAACATTTCACATTTAAGTATGAAGAACTGCTCTTTAGCAGCTGCTATAATCAGAAATTGTTGGGACGACTCTGTTACACGTATATTAATGTTCAGCCCATGCTATCGTGCTTGATAAACATACAAATCTGGGTGCGCTATTGCACAGCCATTTGGGATTAACTCCCAAAAAATTGGGTGGATTCAACAAATAAGATTCAGATAGGAGCTCTCCTGGCCAAGGAACATGAAAAAGAAATCTCCAATCATGGTCCAGTATTATTGCCCAAATAAACTAGAAATAGCCGTCAAATATCCAGCTAGCTGCAGAAATGGATGAGCACGCGATCACATATTCGTAACGCAAAACTGTAATTAACATTCTGGTTTCTAAGTAAATAAATATCAAGCATCAGGCATCACTGTTGTCCATTAATAACATTTCCCAAGTCATGTTATTGGTTATGATAAAAGTTTGTATATACTAAAAACCGAATTTCTCCTGCATTCAGTTTACGTACCTGCCCTAAGATGCCCTTTCCTGTCTGAGCTTCCACTACCAATCCAGCAGTCAGTCCTATCATTGCCAATGCCCCATTGATCGCTTCTGCTTGACGGCGCCTCTACAAGACAGACCACAGTGATTGGGATCAAATTTGAAGAGTAAGAAAACACAATGAAGCATCAAAATAGAACATAGACTGATATTGGGGTTCAGAGGGTAGTGCAGCAGACGAGTTTTCCAGGACAAACAGACACCAATTAATGGATGACGAAATAACTATTTGTTAACAGAAAGTGGAATTAATATATTAGTGATATAATAAACATATATGTTTCTTGAATCACCAAAGGAATTTCAGCATCTCTCTTATAAGTTATAATTTCCCCCGCAGGTAGAGTTTTTTTTATTAATAATCCATGTCCATGTGAACATTACTGCAATGTACAGTCCACTAGGTAATATTAAGTTGAACATCCATTTGCAGTTAGGTTAGATGCCTCAACTGAAGAACATGCAATCAAGTTTTCATCCACAGAAAAAAAAAATAGAAATGGGGAACTTGCAGGACAACATGAACAGGGAAAAGCCTAGTTCTGTTTCCAGTTATTTGAAACAATGATTCATCACCAACTATTGGCCCAAACAAAAGACAGATGTTTTCCACTTTTCCTTATTACGAAGATTCCTTCCTTTAGCATATATGATTGATTTAATCTAAGGAATGATACACTCCAATACAGCAACAATGCACCTTCAGCTTTTCTTTGGCCCTAATTTCTTGCATTTGTTTAGCAGCTAGGCGCTTAGCTTCCAGTGGATCAACCATCACAACATTCTCACCTGAGCTTCTTTTGCCTTTTGGTGCCTGATTCATTTGAAAAAAAAAAACAGTTTAGCTACCAAGAGAGAATGTATTATATAGAATAAGAATAAGAATAAGAATGCAGCAACTGGCACTAAAGAAAGTTGAATAACTTTCTCCAGGACCTGGGTTAGTACAACGCATAAAGTGAAGAGTACTAAGGAATTATGGTATCCTGGTTGGGATATAGGCATAATAAATTGAGCTTAAACTTATAAAAAATATCAAATCACATAAAGTTATGTTCAACAAACATTATTAATGTCATAGTCCTACCAACCCTAAAAAATAGATGGCCTACTCAAAGCCTGATGCATACATCTGCACTAGCAAAGGCCAGAACGTGGCTTCTCCGATATAATGTATGTCCCAATTGCTTGTATTGGATTGTCCATCTATGAGAGAAAAGACATATAACTCAGAGGTCAGTTAAGTTATAATGCGAGTACTATTGATGTCACTAACCACAACCAGAATTAGCTATTATTAGTAAACTAAGTAAAATCAACTGATATTAATTCAAATGTACTGGTCTCCTGGCTGCTTGCCAACCCAAATGAGGAAGTTGAACCGTTTCACAGTTGTAAAAAAAGTCGAAATGAATTTTTCCAAGGGTTTGTAACTGAAGAACAGGTTTTGAACTTGTAACTAGAGACTATTCTACATATGGTAGGAAAAGCAACCAGATACACCAGAATGTGGAGTTCCAACCAAATATTCTTTAATACCTATAGCAGTTAAAGGTAAATTCACAAGATTGCAGAGAATAAAAACCAACACCGAGCGGTTTTCGTGTTGACTAGCTTCAGGAACAACAGTGCAAAATTCTCGTCTGACAAGAAAAATAACATCTAACATCATCGAGCAAATTAATTTGAGATTTCGAGAAAGCTCTAATGAATTGGCCAAGAGCAATACTGCATCAATGGAGGCAGGGCAACAAGAAACAAGAACATACCTGGACAAGGACGGAGCAGAGGACACACGCTTGATCGTGAGGAAGCGGGAGGAGCCAGAAGAACAAGAGGCTGGAAGAGGGGGAATCGACGCCGAGAAGCAGAGACCAGTGGAGCACGCCATTCTTGCTGCTCCCCGCCTCCTACCCCCCTCTCCTCTCTTTCTACGGACGCCGGACACCGTCGTCTTCCACCCTCTAGTTTTTCGTTTTTCTTTCTTTCTTTCTGTACCAAATCAGGTCGTCGTTATCCTCTTCCCTCACCGTTAGGTGGGCTTCTTCATGATCTTGGGCCGGCCCACGGTCCAAGCGGAAGACTGAGATCACCACACTGCTTGGTGGATGAACTGGTTCACGCCGCGACCGCCATCCCTAGCGTTAGCTTCTTCGTGTGGCCGTGGGCGCCTGCCTGCTCCCGGCATGACGACCGCCACCGCCATCGTCGCCGGGCATGGCCTCGCCCTGCGCCACAGCCTCCCCCTCCCTAACCCGCCAGGGCGAGCCACCACCTCGGTCTCCCTCTCCGCGCGCCCCGTCACTCCCGCCCGCTGCATGATTGTTCCGGCTAGCCCGTCGCCGCGGTCGCGCCGGTGCCGGTCCATCTCGTCCGAGAGCTCCACGGCCGCATCCGCCGCGGCTGACATCACCGACGAAGAAGCGGAGCCCGTGGACGAGGTGGACCCGCAGGCGGAGGTGTGCTACCTTGACCCCGACGCGGACCCGGAGTCGATCCGGGAGTGGGAGTTGGACTTCTGCTCGCGGCCGATCCTGGACGCGCGCGGCAAGAAGCTGTGGGAGCTCGTGGTCTGCGACGCCACGCTGTCGCTCCAGTTCACGCGCTACTTCCCCAACAACGCCATCAACAGCGTGACGCTCCGCGACGCGCTGGCGTCCGTGTCCGAGGCGCTGGGCGTGCCCATGCCCGACCGCGTCCGCTTCTTCCGGTCCCAGATGCAGACCATCATCACCCGCGCCTGCGGCGAGCTGGGCGTGAAGGCCGTGCCGAGCCGGCGGTGCGTGTCGCTGCTGCTGTGGCTGGAGGAGCGGTACGAGGTGGTGTACAGCCGACACCCGGGGTTCCAGGCCGGCACCCGCCCGCTGCTCGCGCTCGACAACCCGTTCCCCACCACGCTCCCCGAGAACCTCTTCGGCGACAAGTGGGCGTTCGTGCAGCTCCCGTTCTCCGGTAATTTGGCACAGCGATCGATTAACCTTGATTATTGAGCCATTGATGAGGCCTTGAGCAGAGCGAGCTTCTTCTTCTGATTGTTTATGTTGTGCAGCTGTGAGAGAGGAGGTGGAATCAGTGGGGAGGAGGTACGCATTCGGTGCGGGGCTGGACTTGGATCTGCTGGGGTTCGAGCTTGATGACAGCACGCTAGTCCCTGGTGTCGCCGTGGAATCATCTCGCGCCAAGCCTCTAGCCGGTAAGCTTGTACTGTACCAAATATTCACCCAACGCCAATGCCACAATAGAAGAATGACAATGTGCTGTCTCGATCGGCGTATTGAAATTAACAAGCAGCCTGAAGCCCCAAAGCATTCAAAACGTGTGTAGCAAACTGGCAACGATTTTTTTTTTCATGGTCATGGCTAATGCTTGGATGCAAATGCATCTATATGTTAAGATTATGAGACGTAGATGCTTTTTGTTGGTAAAAACTAAATTCTTATTAAATAAATAGTACTTGTATATCAGTTGATCACTTTGATCTCTATGAACAATGATCTTATTGAAATTGGCTAGTGTCTTTCTCCAACAACTTAGGTTTTTTGCGGTGCATACAACTCAATAAAGATTAATCGTTGTGCACCTAGGCAAGTTTTGGCATGTCATATGAGATGATCTCACATGTGTCGTTCCAGAATTTTATCACTAGTACTTTGAGAATGTAGAAGAAATGATAGACACACAACAACCATCTAGTTGATTCTAGTCTAGAAGAAATGACAACTGGATATGCATTTGATGTAGAACAAGTTACCGCATTTGAACTGCATACTGTAAAGGGGACAATGTCGAACAACTGGATGTTCATCTTTGTGTTTTCTGTCTCCCCCATTTCAGCGTGGATGAACGGTTTGGAGATTAGCGCGATGGAGGTGGACACCGGCAGGGGGAGCCTGATCCTGTCGGCGGGGGTCTCGACGCGGTACATCTACTCCGGGTACCAGAAAACCCCCGCGGCGACGCAGGAGGCTGAGGCCTGGGAGGCTGCCAAGAAGGCCAGCGGCGGCCTCCACTTCCTGGCCATCCAGGAGAACCTCAACTCCGACGGCTGCGTCGGCGTCTGGCTCCTGCTGGACCTGCCCCCGCCGCCTGTATGATGGATGATCTATCCGGACGCTAGTTTCTTTCTGCCGTGGATTTCGCCATGGAAAATCACTGTAGCATCGACGTCTAGTGCTCTAGTAAATTATTTTTGGGAATCAGTATACAGAAATTCAGAGAGGAAAGTATAAAGAAATGTTTCAACTTTGAACAGCCTTGCAGGTCACAACGATTTGTTTTTGTTTTGTTGATTGATTCCGCTAAGGAAAAACTCCACGTTACCTCCTCAATTTTCGTAAAAGTCCGTTTTTCCTCCCTGAACTACAAGACCGGACAAAACATCTCTCTCAATTTTTAAAACCATTCATCTTACCTTCTTGGCCTGTTATAAGCAGTTTTGAAGGTGGTTTTGTCTTTTTTATTTATTTATTTCGATGAATCTTTGAAAAATCATAGTAAATCACAAAAAAACATAAAATGAAAAATCTATTTTTTGGGACTCACATGAGTATAACTACATAGTGAACATATAATATGGTATGCTTTAATACAAAATTTTTTCTTTGTGGCTTTAGATCTATACTTTTATCTAATTAATTGGAATAATTCATAGATCAGTTTCTATGATTCAATTGTGGTGAAATTTTATGGTGGGCTAATTATTGTATGATTGAGCTGTAGTAAAAATTTCATACTCATTCGATCATGTATAGCTTAGTTATAGATTTATTTATATTTAACAAGCATAAACTTAAATAAAATCTATAACTATGTTATACATGATCCAATAAGTATGAAATTTTTACTACAGTTTAAGCATACAATAATTAGCCCACCATAAAATTTTCACCATAATTGGACCATAGAAACTGCAGTTATGAATTATTCTATTTAATTACAGAAAAACATAGATCTAAAGTCACAGTAAAAATTTTGTACTAAATCATACCATATTATATGTTCACTGTGTAGATATACTCATGTGGAGTTCAACAAAATTGGATTTTCCATTTTATGATTTTTCTGTAATTTACTATGATTTTTCATATATTCAGCCGAAATAAATAAAAAATAAAAAGACAAAACCGCCTTCAAAACCCCTTATAACAGGGCCGGGGAGGTAAGATGAACGGTTTTAAAAGTTGAGGGAGTTGTTTTGCCCGGTTTTGGAATTTGAGGAGGAAAAGCGGATTTTCGCGAAAGTTGAGGAAGATAATGTAGATTTTTTTCTTCCGCTAACGGCCCAATGGTACCATCGGCCCGAGTTCTAGGCGGCCGCCTTCCTCCATCGCAGGCCAGCCCATCCCGCCCAACGGCGTGGCGGCCCAGTGTGTGTGTGTGTTAAGGAAAGGCCCAGTGTATTGTCGTCCCTAGTTTTTTCACGAGGGGTGTGCACAGCGCGTGCCGTGCCCGGCCGCTGCCGTGTGACGCGCTCGCAGCACCACCCTCAGTCCTCACCCTGTGCACAACCCCGATTCTCGACAGGGTGTCCGGGTGCGGCATGCGCCGCCCTGGCCCGGCCCTGTGCGCCGGAGTGCCGGATTATGGCCCCTAGGCCCTTACGCGCCGCGCACGACCAGCGGACCAGGCCGGTGCATGCAGCATGCGTCCGTGCACCCGGCCGGCCTCTCTCTATTCTTCAGAGAAAACGCGGTAGCTGCTCGAAGCTGCTGGGGCCGCTGTAATTTGGTCATCGCCCAATCGAGGCTGAGCCAACCAAACGTAGAAAAATAACATAGAGGATATTTTTTATTCAAATGACAAATAAGAATTTAGAGAGTGAGTTTAAGAAGAGATGCTCTGTAACGCCCCAGCCTGAGAAGACGACTAAGATCCACTCTACACTTTGAATAGACCACACCTGCTAATTAACTCTCTTGCGCTTTCGTCCTCGCTTCGCGCAAAAGGTTCGAACCGGAGTTAATAACCTCCCAGCACCAGACCAGCCCATTTAGCGGGGTCTCACATACACCCACCCTTAAAGACTTGACGTCCTCGTCAAGGGCCGAACCAACCTACCCAAACAGGACAAATGTACAGGATTGACTCTCTTGGCCCACGACCATATTCCCAGCTCCCCGGCCCAAGTGCCATGCTCTTGTAGAGCTATGCGCAGCCTGTCCGAGCTCCCGACCAATATGTTCGTGAAACAGCGAGAGTTCGCTCTGAATACCATTTGTAACACCCCAGCCCGGAAAGACGGCTAATATCCACTCTACACTTTGAATGTACCATACCTGTTAATTAACAATCTTGCGCTCTCGTCATCGCTTCGCACAAAATGTTCGAACCGGAGTTAACAGCTTCCTAGACCGAGACTTTTAAGTTGGTTCGGTATCCTTTCAGGTTCCAATGTGGGCAACTCGGCTCAGCCCATCAGACCAGCCCAACTTGACCCATTAGCGGGGTCTCACATACATCCACCCTTAAGGACTCGACGTCCTCGTCGAGAGCCGAACCAACCTACCTGAAAGGATTAAGATGCCCAAGAGGGGGGTGAATTGGGCTAATTATAAATTTCTTTGCAATAATTAAATTCTATGGTTAGCTCAATTAACCCCTTATGCCTAGAAAGTGTTTCAAAAGACTTCCAACCTAAGTTCCAATCCTACTCTAGCATGGCAATTATATGAATGAAAAAACAAAATTTAATTGCTCAAAGTAAATGCTCAAAGTAAATGCTCAAAGTAAATAGAGAAGGAGGAACGCGGCGATGTTTTGCCGAGGTATCGGAGAGTCGCCACTCCCCACTAGTCCTCGTTGGAACACCCACGCAAGGGTGTAGCTTCCCCTTGATCCGCGCAAGGATTAAGTGCTCTCTACGGGTTGATTCTTTCCGTCGCGGTGAATCACCCACAACCACTCATAACTTGAGTTGGGTCATCCACAAGCTCTCCGGATGATCACCAAGCTCCCAAGCACCACCAAGTCATCTAGGTGATGGCGATCACCAAGAGTAACAAGTACGAACTCTGACTTGACCACGACAAGCCTAATGAAAAGAATGGATGCACACTTTGCTACTCTTGATCTCACTAATGAAGGCTCTCTTTGGGAAGCATCTCAAAAGAGTTGAGCTTTTTCATGACAAGATGATATCATTCCTCACGCTCATTCTTTGTTCCCTCATGGAGCACACAAACATCTGACCATAGTGTATGGGCGTCTTTGTGGTTCCTCACCCGGTTAAACACATCTTTGCAAAGGCTAGAAACACCATATTTAGAGGCCTTGCGGGTGTGCAGCATCCTGAGGTTTTGGGAAGCCTTGTGAGGCGGCTCTAAGTATTCCAATATCTAGAGCTTCTAGAAACGCCTCTATGCAGATTTTTCAATATGAAAAATCATCTCCCTCAAAGATAGGAGGAGGTCCATCCCCTGAGACATCTTTCACTAGGCAGTTAAGCCTAAATACGTGAGCACGAGGCTCTGATACCAATTGAAAGGATCAAGATGCCCAAGAGGGGGGTGAATTGGGCTAATTATAAATTTCTTTGTAATAATTAATCCTATGGTTAGCCCAATTAACCCCTTCTGCCTAGAAAATGTTTCTAGTTGATCTACCGCACAAAAGACTTGCAACCTAAGTTTCAATCCTACTCTAGCATGACAATTCTATGAATATAAAAACAAGAATTAAATTGCTCAAAGTAAATGCTCAAAGTAAATAGAGAAGGAAGAACGCGGCGATGTTTTGCCGAGGCATCAGAGAGTCGCCACTCCCCACTAGTCCTCGTTGGAGCATCCGCGTAAGGGTGTAGCTCCTCCTTGATCCGCGCAAGGATCAAGTGCTCTCTACGGGTTGATTCTTTGACACTCCGTCGCGGTGAATCACACACAACCGCTCACAACTTGAGTTGAGTCATCCACAAGCTCTCCGGATGATCATCAAGCTTCCAAACACCACCAAGCCATCTAGGTGATGGCGATCACCAAGAGTAACAAGCACGAACTCTCACTTGACCATGACAAGCCTAATGAGAAGGGTGGATGCACACTTTGCTACTCTTGATCTCACTAATGAGGGCTCTCTTTGGGATTCTCAAATCTCAATCATCTCACTAGGATCTTGCTCTTCTTGGCACTCTCTAAGGTGTTTCTCAGCTATTGAAATGATAAAAATTGCCCCCAGACACGAATGGAGGTGGTATTTATAACACCGGCTAAAAAACGAACCGTTATGTGCCTCTGCAGGGTGACCGGACGCTCCAGTCATGTTGACTGAACGCTCCGGTCAGTACACCCCGAACTCCAGTGTTTAAAGTATGACCGTGTACGCTGGCCTACGTCCGATCAGCACTGACTGGACGCGTCCGGTCATGATTTTCCCTCTCTGGAACCTTACTGGAGTCGACCGGACGCTGGCTCTCAGCGTCCGGTCACTTCACCTCTCAGCGTCTGATCGCGCCAGACGATTTCACCTTGGTCAAATGAACTGACCGGACTCTGTGTCAGCGTCCGGTCAACCCGAAACCAGCGTTCGGTCAGTATTTGACCCTCCATTCACTTCCAACTCTCGATCATACGTGAATGAAGTTTGCTCCATTGGATCTAAGGGCTATTTTGGAGCTACCTAGTGCTAGTTTCAACAAGTGTGCACCACACCTAACTCACTAGACTCATCTAGGTCAAGCTACCTGTCCATACCGCCCTTAATGGTGTGGCCAAAAGAAAAACAAAGTCCTAAACTACTCTAAGTGTCTCTTCAACTCCAAACGACACTTAGAACTAGTTCATCCTTAACCTTGTCGTCCATCCTTTGAAAACCGAAACGATTTCCATCGTAGGGGCATGACCACCATGATTGCCCAATTAATCTCCATTACCATGACCTAACTTAATTGCCTCTACAAAACACACGTTAGTCATAGTAATCACGTATTATTATTAATCACCAAAACCCAACTAGGGGCCTAGATGCTTTCACTACCCAAATGGGACAAATGTCCAGGATCGACTCTCTTGGCCCACGTCCATATTCCTAGCCCCCCAGCCCAAGTGCCATGCTCTCACAGGAGCCATGCGTAGCCTGTCCGAGCTCCCGAGCCATATGCCCGTGAAACCGTGAGAGTTGGCTCTGAATACCATTTGTAACGCCCCAGCCCGAGAAGACAGCTAAGATCCACTCTACACTTTGAATGGGCCACACCTGCTAATTAACTCTCTTGCGCTTTCGTCCTCACTTCGCGCAAAAGGTTCGAACCGGAGTTAATAACCTCCCAGCACCAGACCGGCCCATTTAGCGGGGTCTCACATGCTCTAACTAGCCACCTGCCTGTGGAGGAGCACATGAATAGTGAGAGGTCGACTAAACCAATAGTAGATGGATAGATTAACGATATTTAAACATGGTTAAGTGCAAAAGTCCACAAGAATAATCTAAGGAGACATGACTCTTTTGGCCTCAACGAATCAACATTAGTTGAAATTTATATATAACACACACCAAAAAAGAAATCAATTTTTTCGCTTTTCCTTTCTAAACGTCAACTAATGTTGACTACAGGGAGTATTTATCTTTATCTTAGTAAAAGATAGTTAAAAGAAAACAATCAAACCCACTCTTAAGGTCTGGAATTATACAACACCAGTAAAGAAGATTCTACGTAGTTATTTTTCACTTTGCGAACAACTATGATTACAAGTATCATATATACTAGAACAAAGAGTCCTTCTCAAATATAAAATAACAAAAACAAACAGCAGATTGTTTTCTATGCGGATGAAGAAACATAGTATAATACTTAAACAAAAACGCCTATGCAAAACATAACTAATAAAAATATATATAGATTTGAGACCAAAAGTTACGGGAAATCAATAGTTTATTAATTGTTACTCCCTCCGTTCTAAATTATAATTCATTTGACTTTTTAGACCCAAGTTTGACCACTCGTCTTATTCAAAAAATTTCTGCAAACATAGTCAAATTTAAATCATTCCTGAAGAACTTTTGTTAATAAAGCAAGCCACAACAAAAGTAGTGATATTTAGCACAATTTTTTGAATAAGACGAGTGGTCAATCAAGAAAGTCAAACGAAGTATAATTTAGAATGGATTTATTATATTATATAGAACTAGCAAACGTGCCCGTGCGTTGCAACGGGAGCCAATACGTATAGTAACATGACTCCGTATCATCGCTATATGGGAGTTGTTCTAACTTGTATCAAGTTAGCTATTTATCGACGTATCAAGAATTGGTCCTTTCTTTATATGTGGTGACTATTTTGGATATATTGCACCGCATAGAGATGAATTTTTTAGACTGGATTGGACAACAAATATCTTAATACCTTAATTCACTGTTTGATAAGTTGGACCATGGACTTAACCATGTTCCACTATGAGAAGTTTTATTCCTAAAATCCTAATCAGATAAAAATGCATCACTAACTTAGCGGTTGAAATCTTTGTTTCACTACACCACGGTACACATTTGCCTACACTTATCTGTTGGCAAATGATTGGTTTTGCCAACACACTATGTGTTGGTAATTGTACAACTTTTTTAAAGTCACGTAAACTGTCGGCAATGATGTTGTATGGCTATAGGTTAACTGTCGTCATTTCTCTTAGGACAATAAAACTGTCGACAAATGTTTTTAGACAGAATAAGTGTCGGCGTTTCCTAAACAAGCCAACTATCTAAGTGTCGGCGAAAGGATATCCGGTTTTAGATCTTTTCACCTCTATTAATGCACGCGCGGAGTCCTTTTGGGACGGAGTCTGTAGCCCACGCGAAACCCAATCCAACCCTGCTCTCTCTCTCGCCCCCTCGTGTGCCGCCACACCTCCTGACGTCGCCGCCGCCTCCCCGCCGGCGTCGCCGCCGCCCTCCCACGCCTTGCCGCTTAACGCCCGTGGCCACCGCTTCCCATGCCAGTGCACGCTGCCTCTGCCTCCCACGCCAGCTCCCACCGTCGCCGCCTTGCACAGCACCCCCACCCGCTGGAGCCCTAACAACGCCAGCCCCTACCGGCTGCCCCCACGCCAACCCCTTCAGACTTTGGTGAAGAAAGCTGTATTCATGTCACCACCGAGGAGGGGCGCATGGATCCACCGACCACTCTGCTTTGCATCTCTAGGGAGGCGCATAGATCCGGCCTCCCGGTCCTCGGCAGCTTTCTGGCGGGCGGGCCCAACACGGGTCGCGGGCGGCGGTGCCCCCTACCCCAGCTGGCTAGCAAGAACGGTTGGCGGCTCAGCAGAGGCGCCATGCTTTCCCCCTCCCGTCTGCAAGACGCCAGCCATGCGGTGCGGCACTCCTGCTGACCTCGCTTGCCTCCCACAGGCTACGGCGCATGCGCCCAGGCCGCTTCTGTAGTGTGGCCACCCGTCGCGCCCCAGGCCCCATCCCCCCGGCGGTGCTTGCTCACTGAGTCGCCCCTTGCCCTAGTGCTGAGCGATCTTTGGCCGACCCGTCGGCCCTGCGTGGTCGCCTCTTCATCTGCCCTATCTGCGGCTCCGCTTGGCACCTCACCCTGCCCGTGGCGTGTCACCTCTTCCTCTCTATTGCGGCCGAATCTGGTGAGACCTCACCCTCTACTCCTCTATTCCATGACTGCTCCCCCAGGTCCTGCATCCCTTCGTGTTCTCCTTCGATGCGGTGGTAGGTGATCTTGGCGGCAGGCGCTTCTCGCCCTCTACAGGTAATAACCTTGCTTTTTGTTACTTAGCTAACGATGACCGTGTAATGGCATAGCTATTTCGAGATTAAGATGCATATTTTACTGAATCAAGAAGGTAGATCGCTCCATCTAAGGTATATACATTGACTATAGTACATTGCATTTCTTTTTTTGTTTCTTAAAGAGAATTATTCTAGTTTTTTTTCTTAAAGTGCTTTCAAACTGATTAGGGCAATCACATTTAAGCCATAAACTATTCTTGAAGTGATTTCAAACTGATTAGGATCCTTCCATCTACATTCTCAGCTCTACGTGTAATGGCTATATTCCTCGCAGAAAACCTTTTTCTTTGTTAGTACATGTACATAAAGTTTTCTTCCATTTATGGCCTTTTTCTTTGTTAGAGGCCATAAAGAAGTTGTTTGGGATATAAGCAGCCAAATTATGTACCATGTATGCAATACGTGGACCATCCCGGAGGTCTAGACATACTAATGTACTCAAATGAGTCTTATGATTTTGTTGAGCAACCTTTTTCATGATGTTTTTAGTGGCATGGACTTAATCTTTGAGTGTTTATGTTCTAGGGCACAAGTTGTTGGATGGCCACCAGTTAGGAGCTACCGAAAGAATGCACTAGCTGCGAGTGCCACAAAGACAAAGGGGGAAGATGAAGGTAGGAGTGAGGCGGGATGCTGTTATGTTAAGGTCAGCATGGATGGAGCCCCATACCTAAGGAAGGTGGACCTCAAGACCTATTCAAGCTATGAGGATCTCTCGCTTGGTCTGGAGAAAATGTTCAATTTGCTTCATCACTGGTAAGTTTTTTGTTAGTTTTTCTGCCACAATTACCAATTTACGTGTTCCCCATCTGGTTATTTACTCCTGTTATTATGATGTAATGAGTTACTGTGTCACCAGTACATGTACAATTAGGTATAATGTTTTCTGCATAAAGTCTTGAGGAGTCAACTGACAGTTACAATGCATAGTTAATATATAATTAGTTACACTAGTTGAACAATGGCCTCTGCACTATTTTGATTATCAATCTCGGTCAACAATTTAAATTTGTTTACAGGAACTATGTAGAATGTCCTTTCAAAAGAAAAAGAGGTGTCATTGCTTGATTGCTAACTAAGGTTCTAAAAACCTTCTTCCCTGCATATATATAGCAGAGAGAGAGAGAGAGAGAGAGAGGGAGGGAAGGTGGGAGAGACTAGTAGTTTGAACTAGCTGAAAATCAGTGCCCATTCTATTTTGACTAGTCAACAGCATTGCATCATCAAATAAGTATTTTCCGAGGATTATATGGAATGTCCTCTTTAAAAGAATAACGATATAAATCGAACTTGCAACTAAAGGTCTTATCCTCCTACTCTTCATAGCAAACTAATGAAAACGACAGTAAACATTATTGTCAATCAATACCTTTAAGGAGGAGAGCAAAAAGAAATGTTGTATGTTTTTACTGTGTTTCATAATTCTCTGGATCTGTTACTCTGAAATTTAAGAAGTATTGCCCATTGTGTATACGTAAAAGTATATTTGTCTACATGAAACATTTCTAGCTCCTTTTTTGTGGGAATATTTCATGTCTGTACTTTAGGACCAAGGCCTTCCTTTGTTCTGTAAATATAGATGTTTTTCAAATAAATACACATGTCTAAACTAGTGATGTTTGCAGGCCAAAGCAGTTCACTTAAGACATCAAGAAGGGAGAGGCTTACTGATGGTTCTAGGGCTGATGCCCTTCAGGACCAAGAATATGTCCTTACTTACGAAGATAAAGATCTTGTTGGATGCTCGTTGGTGATCTCGCCCTAGGAGTGAGTTCCTAACTTACCGTGGTTTGCAATATTTATCCATATGACAGTGTTCCTTTTCTGTTTATATGCAAATGATAGAGTTCTTTTTCTTGAAACTAATGGAAGTCGATATCAGTGTGGCTTTGATTGTATTTGGTGCATTTGTTGCTGGAGCTCGAGACTTGTCATTTGATGCTCGTGGGTATGCTATTGTCTTTGTGGCCAACATTACGACAGCTGTTGTATCTTATAACCTGTCTGCCTGGATTTCAGGACTTGTCTGTGGACCTTCAGTACTGTTCTTGACATATATTCAGGGTGACCTAAAGAGGACCATGGAATTTCCCTACCTTTATTCCCCTGGGTTCATGGTAACACTAGATTCATGGTTAAGTTAATTTGTGCATGCTTTTGTCAGTTTTAGTAGGCATTTAAAGACTGTGGATGCACGTCACGAAATTCAAAAGCCATGAGCACTCTCACCCAAGTCAAGTTTTGCTGGTGCTGATAATTTTGATAATACCACCCTCTAGTCCTTTAATATCATTTATCATGTTCTAATTTAGCAACAATTATCTATAATACTATTACGATGACCTATTGATAGTGCCTCCAGTTTGAAACCTCAAAATTCTTTCATTCAGTCTAATTACTAGTGTATAGTATAGCTGCTGTAGATGATCTTCAGCCTTACTCTATTTTACTTGCTGTTGGACTTGGAATGTTCTCCCATGCATGCCTTTCATCATTAGTTTTTTTTTGGTAAAATATGTTTGCAGAAAGATATATCCTCATGCAAATAACAGTGCAAATATTGTTGAAACTTACTTGGAGAGTTCGACTTATATGTGATATAACAGTGTGAATTGCATGGCACAAATTTAAAGCATAGAGCATATTATGCTGATAGTTCAACTTTTTTTCTATGTTAGGTACTTCAGCTATGAGGTGTTGCAAGTATTTTGGGTTGACAAACCTTTCGTAGAACAAGCAAGCAACTGCTCCAAGTGTTTTGGAGTGGCAGCCCTTCCAGCCATAACCATTTAGCTCAAAGACCGATAGCTAATGCATCAGTCCATAGCATAGTGTTGCTCAACACTTCTGCCTTTGATTTGAATAATTACATTACAGCTTGTAATAATTTAGTATAAGTCTATGTTTGCGAATAACTCATCTATATTTTGGACATGTATTTGGCTATATGCCTGTGACCAGTATGTATAGAAGATTTAATATACTAGTATGGAAGATCTAATATATTATTTATACAAAAATCAAGTGAATTTGTTAAATGTGATGCCTTCTATATGAGCAAAAGTGAATTTGTCAAATTATTTTAATTGTAATTATATCTATGCAGTTTTGCCGACAGTTTTTTTTGGGCAGGGTATGGTTTGTAAAATATCTTGAAAATGGTTTGGCCAACATACAAACTGTTGGGAAAGGTCTTAACTGTCGGTATAGGTCTTAACTGTCGGCAAAGGGTTAACTGACGGCAAAGGTTTCAACTGTCGGCGTAGGTAGACCGTTTGCCTACACATAAAGTGTCGGGGATTTTGTTAACTGTCGGCAAAAGTTTCGCCGACGGCTTCTAGCGCGACTGTTTCTAAACTGTCGGCAAAACTTTTCGCGGGAAGTTATCTGTCGGCAAAGGTGCCCTTTGCCTACAATAGAAAGTGTCGGCAAAAGTATGTTGTGTTATAGTGTTTCTAAGGAAAGAGTCAAGGTTTTCTTTTTTTACACTTATTATATTTGTTGGAATGGGATAAAAATGGTTGAAAAAATCATGAAAAACAAAATTAAAAAATTGGCACGTATGACCGTAAGAAACAAAATAAAAAATCGGCTGATGGAAAACAACAACGGGAGAGTAAAATGAACATGAGTTCGATCGGGAAAAAGTTGACCTGGTGGGAGAGTAAATCGGACGTGAGTCCGTTCGACGAAAGAAGGATGGCAGAAGTAAAATGCTCAGAAAAATTATCCACGTGGCCTCAGAAAAATAGAAAGGGGAAAATTGTCAGAGTCGAATTAGAAAGCAGAAAATCATCGGAGTCCAATTGGCCTGGTGGGAGAATTTTTGTTCCTCTTAGTTAACAGGCGTGGAACTGGCCCTAAAAGCTGAACCATGAGCGGATGGACGCGATGACGAAGACCAATCCCAGTTATCATAAAAAATAGCTTTGTCTAATTTATATTTCCTTACTTTGTATTTTTATATCCTTTTTTATTCTATTTCGAGTAGGATTCTTATTCATGATGCTCAAGGCAAGAAGCATCCTATGACAAAAGGAGTCTATTTGGATTAGTATTCCTTTCCGAGTTATATTAAGAAATCCCATATATTCATGTAATAAAATAGGAGAGGTGTAGATGTGTTTGGAACGGTTTCCACATTCACGAAGTTAGGTAAGGGAGAATTAGACGAAAAAATAGGTGGAGAGAAATTTTAGCTCTTTAATATTAGGTATAGATTGATTTGCATGTTCGTTTGAACTTATCAGCCAAAATCTATAGTATTTTTCTCTCACAACAAATCAGCATCAGCCGGCTTTAATAAACACGCCCCCGGAGCGGGGAGCCCCTTTGGATTATCCATTCGTCCCCGCGAACGGACCGTGGAAATGGGCAATCACCCGCAGCGCCCAAGAGACATAACGGTCGGCCGTGCCCGTGCCCCCTGTAGACATACTACTCCCGTACGCACGTGCAGTAATGAGACGCAACAGCAGCTACGGAGTACGTGCCAGTCTACGTACAGGCCATAGCTTTGCAGTTTGCACGCAGGAAGGAAAGCGCATGCAGATGCAGCTCGATCGAGAGGAGCGTACGTATGTGGATGTGGCGCCGGCCGTACTGAACGCCCGATCTTTTCCCAGTCTAGAAAGCCGTGTGGGCATGTGGCACGCAGCAAGCGCTGGCTGGATCGATCTGTGACCACTCACACCTGGCGGTGTACGGCCGGCATTGTTGTTGTTGGCTAAAGAGGCGACGAGCTGATCGTGATCGAGCTACGTACAACTGGCACGTATATAGGTGTACAGTACGTAAGTACGTGTATGCAAGGGCCTTTGCGTCCTGCTGGCTACTGCGAGCGCAGAATCCTCCTTGGCTGCCGCGTAGGAGTACGTAGCGGCGTTGGCATCGATGGATACTACGCATATCCCGTATGCATGCGCCATGCGCCGATCGAATCGGCTCATGCATGCATGAACCATCGCATCGACTCCATGTCTCCATCCATCTCACCATCTGTACCTGTACGTACGCCCGTCCGTCCCGTCGAGTGTGCGTGCGTGTGAGCGAGCACGCAGGCCGGCCGGCCCCGTGCGTGTTGTCACCTCGTGCCCGGAGGTGGGCGGCGCGCGAGGCGATCGAGGGTGAAGAAGGAGCCTTTTTCTGCTGCCTGCATCTGCATGCATGGAAGCCGAAAGGCGGCCTGCCCGAGCGTACGTACGTGATCGAACGAAGCGTGCATGCAGCGGCGACGCGATGTGTGAGGGGATCGGAAGGCGTATCTTATCTGCTCTCGAAGAAGCATCTCATGCATGCATCTTTGTCAGCTAGCGGCCGGCGCTGAGAATCGAACAAGGGAAGGGGACTGCTGTATAATACCAAGAAAAAAAATACAATTCTAGTTTTGAACTTATACACGATGTGTGTCTTGATTCAGAGCCTGAATTACATTTTTTTTAACGGAGGGAGTACATGGTGCTACTGCTACTGCTGCTGAATGCTGATGGATCGATCGATGGGCGATGGCTACTGGCAGGGGTAATCTCAGCTCAGATCAGCATCAGCTGGCCGGTTCTCTCATCTAATGCATGCAGTGGCAGCAGTGCAGGCAGCGCGCGATCGTCAACTAGTTTAGCTTGCTAGCCCCAGCAGCCAGGAGACCAGACCTAGTGAGACTGAGCAGAGCCTATAGTGTACTGTACTGTGTGTGTGGGTGTGGCTACATTATATACTAGGCCTAGTTATTCCATTAGCACACTGCACGTACTCGTAGCTGCATGCATGCAACGTAGAGTACACTGTGTGCATGCATGCATAGGACGATCTAACGGAGCACGGCAACCCGGTCTGTCTCTCTGCGTCGACCTCTCAGATCATGCATTATACTTCGATATCTGGGTGGAAGTGGAACTACAATGCACAACGTACTATTCCTAAATCCTAATACCACTGCATCTGCTGTGTTAGAAAGTTAGACGCCATAGCGACAAGTTATCTGCTAACCTTCACACGTGAAAGCGTGGATTAGATTTAACAAGACGAATATGCAAGATCACAGACACAAGAGGCACGATATTTGTTAACGAGATTTAGCTGAAGCCTACATCCCAGGACATGACTGCAGACGCCCCTCCCCAATACCAATAACACTGCCCGCTCTTAAAGATGAGCATTCGGGCCGCCCGGCTCGGCATGGCACGGGGCCGGGCCAGCCAAGGCATGACGTGCCACGGTGCCGTGTGCCGTGCCGAGCTGGGCTTCGTGCCTGGCCAACGGTCTAGGCACGGCACTACGGGCCGTTTTCCGTGCCGGTCCGGCCCGAAAAGCCCGACCTTTTTAGCAAGTCGGGCCGCCCCGAGGCCCACCAAATGCTAGAAGCGAGCATAGAGAGGGGGAAGGGGACACAGCTGAATTCGACCACAGGAGGTGGCGGCGGCCGCCCCGTCGGCGCTTGGGGCCGGATCCGCGACAGCCGAACAACGAGCTCGTGGATGCCGCGCTTGCCCGAGATCCGGCCGTGGAGGAGGATGATGGCGGAGCGAGGCAGGGAGCTACGACAGCCAACATCAAGGAAGAGGGAGGAGGAGTCGCGGAGCCCTCGTACTTGGAAGAGTTGAGGCGGAACCGAGGGAGAAGGCGCGGGCAGGGGTGGCGGGCTGGCGGCGTAGGGAGAGAGAGGCTGAGGGGCGTGAGCGCATCACTGCGACGCTGCCTCGCGCGGCTCGCGTGCGGCGCGGGGAGGGTCTACGGTTGAAGGGTCGAGATGGCGACTAGAGGGGGGTGAATAGTCGGTTCTAAAACTTAATCGCGTCGGCTAACCGAAAATAAGTGCGGAATTAAAACTATCGGTCTAGCCAAGACTACACCCCCTCTATCTATGTTCTCTAGCACCTTGTAAAGATCCTAATTAAGCAACAAAGATGCCGAGCTAGCTAGAGCTCACCTAATCAATTCTAGAAGCAAGGTCACACAAACCTATGCCACTAGTACTTTAACCAACGGGGAGCTTCTACACATGTTAGTAAGCAAAAGCACAAAGACAACTAAGCTCACTAGCAATGCTCAATAACAAGGCAACCAATACCAAATTAGAGAGCGTAAATACTTAGTTACACAAACTAAGCAAAGTGACTAATTACACAAACCAAATTAGTCACGCAAGGGAGCTACTTCTATGCTACACAAGCAAGAAGGTAACTAGTGAGCTATACAAGCAAACTAATTACAAGAGCAACTATACAAGCACAATGTATATGAAAGTAATTACAATGCTTGTGTAACGAGGATGCAAACCAACGGAAAGAATAAAGTTGACGCGGTGATTTTTCTCCCGAGGTTCACGTGCTTGCCAACACGCTAGTCCCCGTTGTGTCGACCACTCACTTGGTGGTTCGGTGGCTAATTGGCATCACCCGCCAAGCCCGCACGTCGGGCACCGCAAGAACCTACCCCAAAAGTGAGGGTAGCTCAATGACACGCTTTACTAGAATTGCTCTTCGCGGCTCCCACGGGGCGAGGACAATGCCCCTCATAAAGCTATTCTTTGGAGCACCGCACAAGCTTCTTGCGGGCTTCGACGGAGACCACCACCAAGCCATCTAGGAGGTGCCAACCTCCAAGAGTAACAAGCACCACCGGCTTGTAACTCGATCACCTAGTGCCACTTGATGCAACCTCACGATGCAATCGCACTAGAATCGCTCTCTCAAACAATCGGATGATCACTATCAAGCATATATGAGATGGAGGGCTCCCAAGCACTCTCAAGCATGGACACAAAGTCCCCCAAGGTGCTCAACCCCAGCCATGGCCGAGACCCCCTTCTATGTATAGCCCCACGGGCTAAACTATCCGTTACCCCTTCACTAGGCAAAACTCGGGACGACCGGACACACCCTACCAACGTCCGGTCAACGGATGGCTTCCATGTCATCTCTGGCTTTAAATACTGAGCGCCCGATCTCAACGATTAAGTTGCGACTGGACGCAGCACAGTGTATGACCGGACGCAGGACCCCAGCGTCCGGTCACTTCCAGTAAGGTTCCACTCATGACCGGACGTGTCCGGTCATGCCCGATCGGACTCACCCAGCGTCTGGTCACTCACTGTCTCCTCTGTGTGCTGCCACACCAGCATGACCGAACGCACCCAGCCAGCGTCCGGTCGAAGACCGATGCCTGTGCGTTCTCTGCTGCCACTGACCGAACGTAGGACCCTAGCGTCCGGTCACTGCGTGACCAGTGTCTGGTGCACTCTGTGAAACCCTATCTTTTCTGTATAGGGCACCGGTGGCACCGTCAGACTGTCCGCTCTCTACGGGCAGACACTCCGCTGGTGAAGTTTCAAACCCTTCTCGCCTCCGTTTCATTGCCAAGTTGATCCACATCAACTCCAACATTATCTCCTTTGTAAATGTGCCAACACCACCAAGTGTACACCACCATATGTATGTGTGTTAGCATTTTCACAATCATTTCCCAAAGGATTAGCCACTCAACTTGCCACGCCACTCGACCCTAGCGACGATGCAAAGTTAGATCACACAGTGGCACTAGATGACCGATATGCAAACAAGTTTGCCCCTCTTGATAGTACGGCCATCTATTCTAAACCCGGTCATCAGCTTCTCTATACACCTATGACCGGTGAAATGAAATGCCCTAGGTTATACCTTTGCTTTGCACATTCCATTCCATCTCCTCCATTGTTGATGCAACACATGCACCAACCAATCACCAAATGATATGATCCACTTCATATCATCACGTGACCATATTGGTTCATCGATCTTGACTTCACTTGCTTTTCACTGTTGCCTTCGTCCATCGGTGCTAAGTCTTGCTCAAGCTTCACCGCCACGTGGTCCATCGCTCCAAAGCCTCAAACTTGCCTTTCACGCTTGCAACCGGTCCATCAAGCCAAGTCATGTCTTGATCTTCTCCACCTTGATCACATGACTCAATATCATGTCTCATGTTCAATAAGCTCCTTCATCATCACATGTGTGAGCTTTGCAACATCTTTGAGCCATCATCACCGTCATGGCATATGTTGCTCACACACATGTACCTGTGGACTAATCACCTGTGTATCTCACATAAACACAATTAGTCCACCTAAGTTATCACTCAATTACCAAAACTACATAAGAACCTTTCAATCTCTCCCTTTTTGGTAATTGATGACAACTCTACAAAGATATGGAAATTAAGCTCTTTTGGATTTATGTTGCTTGCCCAAGCAATTTTACCATGTGTAAATGATTTTGGATAAATACCACAAACCCGAATTGGTAGTATTAGCTCCCCCTACATATGTGCTAGAGTGTTTGGTTTGAAGCTCGCATATATGCATAGATTGGAATTGTGGGAGAAAAATTACTACCAAATGATGCTAAGGTGTATAGAGTAAACCTTTGAAGCGTGATACCAATCGGAGTTGCACCTTTAAATTCATCCTTAGCATCATGGTTAGCTAGATATCACTTGGAAATAAAATCACTAGATACCTCGTGAGATCAACATTAAAAGCAAGATACTAGCATTACTTGTAAAGCATATCAAGTGTCTAGCTATCATCCTATGCATGCTAGTTATCAAATCATCATTCAAGTTCTACAACTAGCATACACCATACAAGCATGCATATTGAATTTGAAAGCAAGCAAATGAATATGCACATATCAAATGCAATCAATCAAAATTCATGAGCTTGCTTCCCCTACTTGTGTGCATCTCTTGTCCAAGAATTTTGATCCTTTCACATCCTTCAATATTGCTCCGCCTTTGCCCATATCCATGTCCAACCTCTACTTCTTTGTCTCAATGTCTCAATCTTGCCCAAAGCTTCCATATCTTTGTACAATCTCTCTCCCTTTGTCATCAATTTCCATAAAAGGTGTGCTTCTCATTGATGCAAAGGTTTGCATTTGGGGTAGATGGTTGAGGCTTGAATCTTGCATTTTTATGGACATCTTCATGATTGTTGGAATGACACCACTTGTAGATACCACTTGTAACTTGTAGGTACCATTTGTAGGGCTTCTTGAGATACCACACATAGGATCTTTGATCTTGATACCAATTTGTGGAACATCTCCCCCTATGTCATAGCATGGGTCATCCATTTGATACACTTGAGCTCTTGTAGGTAAGGGATGCATTCTTTATTTGATGACCACTTAAACTTGAGGATCACTTGTGGAACCATCGTCTTGCATGATTGATACCATGTGAGAGTCTTTTAGTATGGAACCACTTATTGGATTTATCAATAAAAACCATTGTTGATGCAACACATGCACCAACCAATCACCAAATGATATGATTCACTTCGTCATATCATCACGTGACCATATTGGTTCATCGATCTTGACTTCACTTGCTTTTCACCGTTGCCTTCGTCCATCGACGCCAAGCCTTGCTCAAGCTTCACTGCCATGCGATCCATCGCTCCAAAGCCTCCAACTTGCCTTTCACGCTTGCAACCGGTCCATTAAGCCAAGTCATGTCTTGATCTTCTCTGCCTTGATCACATGACTCAATGTCATATCTCATGTTCAATAAGCTCCTTCATCATCACATGTGTGAGCTTTGCAACATCTTTGAGCCATCATCACCGTCATAACATATGTTGCTCACACACATGTACCTGTGGACTAATCACCTGTGTATCTCACATAAACACAATTAGTCCACCTAGGTTGTCACTCAATTACCAAAACTACACAAGGACCTTTCAACGGTGGATTGAGGAAAGGAAGTTAGGGTTAGGGGGGAGGAGGCTGGTGGGGTCTTAGCAGGCCAGGATGGTCACCGGCCCTCTCACCAAATTGCGGACCATGCCAGGACAGCCCGCGTGCCTCCCAGGCATGGCCATGTGGTAGAACCACCCGAAATAACATGCTTACGGAGGTGCTTGTCTTCCACCAGACACTAAGCACCCCGAAAGCAAGCTACAACGGATGGTATCCATCGGACACACCCCAAGGGAGAACCCAAAAGATCCACATTTTTCCCAAGGATCCAATAATGCGAACGAGTTACAATACTGGTCCATTTCATACATCAGAGTTTCTTAAAAATTACATTATTACATTACCAAATGTCAGAGTGCAGAATAATAAACAACGAAAATTTAAAATAAACATCTAGCGATAGGAACGAGAATCCGTCTGTGCCACCAGAAGAATCCTCCACACAATGGTACTTCTCATGCATCACCTACAAAAGGGGTAAATAAACCTTGAGTACACAATGTACTCGCAGGACTTATCCGACTAGTGGGAATAATTTTCCGACTCCAAGGGATATGTAAAGCTTTATGGTTTGCTGGGTTTCCCTTTTTGTAGAAAGCAAGACTAATAATGAGTCCTTATTTATGTCATGATTAATAGTGTATTAATGTATTATCTAGCCAGTCTATGTAAGCACCTGTTCTACTTTCAAGCAAGAGTTGAGCAATCAGTTCCATTTCATCTCCTTTCAACTTTCAATTCTTACTACGATGCTAGAGGTAAGACAAGTCGTACCGACTCGGCGGTGATTTGTGAACCAATTGAACCAATGTGCCCAGCTGGGTGCCCCAAAAACACATGCTCCGCTTGTACCCCAGGCACAAGCAGGACTAACCCATCGCCCTCCTGTCCTGGGTGTCTAGGTCCCCGTCCAAACTTGGACTCCAAGCCCCCACTCCTGAGTTCCGAACTCAGTGCGGTGCAAGGACCTCCACCATCCCCGCCTCCAATCAGTCGGTCCGGAAAGAGCCGGATCCATGACAAGAGAGCAACAAGTCTTCCCTGTGCCCATACCCAAGTATGCGCTCGGGACAATAGATCTGTGACTTGCCTCACGTCCATTGCAACGACCGGTCCTTAACCGACCAGATAGCGAAAAAGTGTAACCAAGCTATGCCCCGTTGGCCGCATGACACAACCCCTTACACCCACCAGTACCCAAACCATACCCCTGCTCGGTCACCATTTTTTCTTTCCACCATTTTCTCATGAGTGATCATATTTATCACCTATTTGTGAGTAACGGCAAGTTACTCACGCTATCGATATCCTGAGCATAGCAACTACTCGACCTGTACTAGTAGGACTCATAGGTAGATATATTTATGCATGTAGTTTCCATAAAATACCTATAACGTAAATGCACATCATATATATATTCAGTGATCATTTAAAATAAGGGTTATGCACCAGGGCTTGCCTTGGACAGGCGACGGGTCAGCAAAGTCAGCACCAAAAGGCTTCGGGGCTCCCTCCTGCACGAGGATCTCCTCCTCGTAATCCTCGATGATTTCCTCGTACTCCTGTTAGTCGACGGGTACGCACTCTACCAACTCATGATCTACATGCATGAAATGATGAGGCAATACTTAGTAATATAGCAACAACAACTCTTAAAATAAAGTACATCTGTCTAACTACTAAGCTAGTGCTACCGACCACGGTACTAAGCTATCTATTATTACCAATAACAAGTATGAAGTATGGTATACATTATTATAGCAACTACATGTATTCTTACTCCTAATGCTGATTTACGCTATATACGATAAAGCAAGGGTAATAGCTACTCTATTTATCAACCTACTCTAAGGCTACAAAATTTACAACAAGTACATAATAATCTAGCAAGCATACTGTAAAATTTTCATAGCTATAGCTATCACCAATTTACCACAAAAATTCCTACGATTATTAATCTACGTAATACTAAGCTTTTCTAGTTGGAATTTATGAACCTACCATTGTCATAGCTAACTGTAATCTAAATACACTAATAGGTGGATAGTATTTTTGTGAACCTAACAAAATTGGTTTCAATATTTTTGGACAACTACACAATTTACTATAATTTATCAAAGTTCAGCTAGAAATTATATTGAATAAACGTTTGTAATTCACTGGATAATTGAAAAATGAATTCTACCGCGCGGCTCGCGAGCGACGGCTCGGCCCACCCCGTCGTCCCGCCCACGCGCATGCGCAGCAATCGGCGCGGCCTACTCAGCGGCGCGCGATGCGGCCCACAATACGTGGCCCACAGCATAGCCCGCGCGCGGCTGGCACTTTAGCGAAGAAGCCCCCGTTCTTAACTCTATTCGCGAGACTAACCCGGGCACTATTTAAACGAGCCATTGGCTTCGCATCTAGGACCCTACTTCTATTCGAATTCATGTTTTACGAAGCTCCTGGTCGGACTAACAGGGGCCATGGCCTCGCCGGCCATACGCCGGCGAGCACAGACCCCTCCGGCACTCACAAACACCCGCATGAGCTTCTACGTGCCACGCGCAATGGATTGAGGTAACAAATGCCAAGAATGGCGCACCACGCAGTCGTGGCCACGTGCCGCAGTGGGGTCTGGCCGCGGTAGCCCGATGCCGGCGAAACCACCTAACCGTACACCTCTACTGCTACTCGGTAACCATCTACAGGCTAAGAGTAACCACCTTGAAGCCCTAATTGAATCACTACTGTGCCCAACCGAGCTGGCCACAGGAACGACATCTAAGCCAGCTCGCCGACGACCGCCAATGCGCTCCAGGCTACCTAGCCACTAATTGGCTCAACCGCCTATCCTAGGAGCAAGAGGGCCTTACCAGCAACACGTAGGACGGCTCGGACGAGGTCGCGGGGGCACGACAAGGCGATTGGCCACGTACGCAGGGTCGCTCTGGTTCCCGACGAGAGCGGCGACGACGTTCCCGGCGACCCGCGGCTCCACCGACGAAACCACTACACGAGCGAGGTCACCAAGTCAATCACTGCGTAATGCACAACCTAATTGAAATAGCGAAGCACAACATGACGCCCAGGCCGTGCGCCCGCTCCGGCGGCCATGGCGGACCGCCGCGAGGGGAACGCCCCGCCTCACCTCACCGTAGGCCGAACGAACGTCGGGACGACTCTAATCGAAAGCTCACTATCCGAGCTCGTAGTGTGCACGGTTAATTGGAAAACGGTGGAGTATGTGAGGCCAATTGCAGGGGCGGCACATGCGGACTTATGGCGGCCGGCGACGGCAAAAATTCAACTTGACACCCCTCCCATGTACCATCGCAACAGTTGCCGGTTAGGCACGAAGCTGTCCTTCCACTCGACCACCAAACGTGCTCGGTACACGGAAGGGGGGCAGTGCATTGGTTGGCTTTGGCGCGGCTTGGCCGGCCGGCGACGTGACTGGAACTTTTGGCGTGGCCTTGTGCGCAAGCATGAGAACGAGGTAAGCAGGGCAAGCCCACGCGCGCGCACAGCCGACGTCAACGGGAGCAGTAGCTGAACGGCAGCGCCGGACGACGCGCAGTGCGAGCGACGTGACACGACGGCGAGCAGCAGCTTGAGGCGGATGCGATGGAAAGGGGCAGTGCAAGCAGGCATGGCCAGGCCCAGCGCGCGCGTTTGCCGTGTGCCAGAGCACGACAGCAGGAGACCTTGGCTGGCAGCGCAGAGCCAACGCGCGGGTGTGTGCGCGCAGGCGCGACGGCGGCCGGTGCGGTAACGCCGAGAGCCGGGCGGTGACCGCGCCCCAGGCGTTGGCATTGCTCAACCCATGACTTGCATGCTTTTTAAAGCTGTTCAAAAAACCCAAACCCAATGATTCAAGAGTCAAACCAGCTATTCCACACTCAAGAGGGTACCTAGGGCTATCGAACTAAGCCAAAACATCTTGCCACTTCTTAATCCGATCATTCTACAAAAATTGCCGAACATAGCTTCGTCAACACATTGTCCGACGTGGAAAATTTCGGCTAAGTCCTAACGATTACGCGTCGAATGTGATTTTCAAGTTACCCGATACACTAGCTAGCGAACCCCATCCTCGACCGCACGTATTTTATCGTTGCCTACGAAGTTCGTACTACAAACTTTATCAAAGTTCGCATAACCGTTCTATAGCATTTTTGTTCGATAAAAATTCACTTAGAATACTAAACAATATAAAGCGACATAAAATGTAACATTTGTTTCTTGTTTTCGATGAATGTTTCAAATGTCGTTGATTTATACCCTATATTACACCCATGTACAAACAAGTATGATGCTCATGCAGTGTTTTAACAAAAACTGTACAATATAACACCGAGAGTGTTACAGGCCCTGTGTACCGGGCCGGTCCAGCCCGAGCCCGCTCGTCACCACGCCGGGCCGTGCTCGTGCCGGGCCAAAAATGCGGGCTTCGTGGCGAGCCGTCGTGCCACGGGCTGCATGCTCATCTTTACCCGCTCTAGGGTCCTAGCAATGTGTCGTTGCTCTCCCACGAATTTGTCGCTATGTTGTCATGGTTATAACAACGGCCCTCCTCTCATATTTATGAGGAGACTGGGTCCAAATACAACTCTGAATCATAGGTCCTGTTCGCTGGGAGGAATTTGGAGGAATCTGGATGAATCTGTGAAAGCGTGAACGGTGATTTTTAGCCGTGAACAGTGAATTACAGCTGGTTTTTCAACCAGCCGAACGGCGCCATAGTCTAACCAAACTCGTATATAATATTTGATACATATCTAACATGCATGCTGATTTGCATCACTAACTATTAGGATGTGCTTGTATATTAAATAATCTCTCACTCTGTGATAGCTTAATTATATCTGAACGTCTGGTCAAGCTGAAGTACAAGCAAGATTTGATAGGTCAATGTTGCTGATCGATGCATGTACATAATCAAAGCACATGGCCCGCTTTGCCCAAATAATTGCTCCGATCCCTGGATGCCTAATGCTCTCCTCCATGCACTGACCTAAACATGCATGATTGACCCATAATTGGGGTAACTGAAATCAAGCCGCCCTTAAGCCAGCTAGCTAACTCTGTACAGAGGAGTCTAGTAAGTAGCACTGTAGCAGGCTAGCAGCAGCTATCTGTACGTACTCCTACGTACGTACCGCCGTCCGAGCACGATGATCGGCTCGCGATCGGTCAGTGTATATCACGACCGTGACTGTACCGGCAGCTAGACCTGGTGGTAAGGACGCGTTCATAAACGCCGCGTACGGTTTCCACCGGAAGGGAGCCGCTAGCGATTTTGGGCACTGACCAGATGAGCAAATGAATGTGCACCATGCATGCAGTCTCCATGATCTTATGCCGACCCCTTGAGCCTTCAGCTAGCTTTTTGAGCATTCAAGATAGACATGGATTCTCATCAGTTTTCCAAGCCCAAGAAAACGCAGCAGACAATGAGAGCAACTTGGCTGCCTACCTGCTAGAGAGGCCGGGGCATGCTTGCATTGAAGGAGGGGCTCATTGCTCTGCTCTCATCATAGCTACCCAATGGCGCCCCGGCCATCTGCCCATCCATAGAACCATATCGCATTTAGTTTGCACGCAGGCAGCTCGCTGTGTGTATGAGCAGCTCAGCCTCAGCCCTCAGCAGCAGCAGCATGGAAGTGTTTGTTGTGTAACTTTTGCGAACCCTATGGTGCCATGACATGCCAGAAAGGTACAAGTCAAAACGCAGGCGGGTCACTCACATCATATCTACCCATCTCCGGCTCTCCCCAAACTTGGGGCCTCTCTTCAATACTCCTTCATACTAGCTCGTGCATGCATGGATCGGTTCTCTCCCATCCACCTACATGCACTGCAGTCACTGACATGCATGCACGAGACGATCGTCACAGATCTCCCTCTCCCTCTCTCCTCTGGCTGCTCCTCTGGTTGCTGTAGTTGCGTGAGTTTGTAGCAAATACTCCCTCCGTCCCGTTAAGATTGTCGCTCGGGAAGCGGGATTGTGAGGGGGGCACGGTTTTCCAACGACAAACTCAATGGGACGGAGGGAGTAGATGTGATGTGATGCACCAGCTAGTATGTACACTACTACTACCAACTCCTAGCCAGTAGGCAGTAGCCAGTGGCCTGTAGCTAGCTGAGAGGTAGAGCTAGTAGGTAGCTTCCTCACAGGCAGAGAGAGGGAGAGGCTGACGAGAGACCGCAGCAACATCCCCCTCCGATCCTGGTGGCGTGATGTGTGACTATGCATACGACTGCAGGCAGTACCGGCCTTTACACAGGGCGCTGTAACACTTGTTCAAGGCCATGTTTAGTTGGCCACCGCGCCGCCGGATTTCCTGGTGCTACTTTTGTTTTTATTTGGTAATAATTGTCCGATCGTTGACTAATTAGGATCAAAACGTTCGTCTCGCAAAGTACAACCAAACTGTGCAATTAGTTTTTGATTTCGTCAACATTTAGTACTCCATGCATGTACCGCAAGTTTGATGTGACGAAGAATCTTCTTTTTACATAGTGCCAAATTTAGAAATTGAGAGACTAAACAAGGCCCAAACCCTGAAGAGTCACGAGTCACAGCAGCTAGTACTAGCTAGCAGCAAACGCTCGATTGCTTCTCAGCATCCATCGCTATGCACGACGGTCGCCCGTTTTTCTTTCACAGAAAAACACAGCACCAATCTCAGCTCACCTCTCTTCCAGTACCACTACAGTATCTCTGAACTTGCAATGAGCTAGTAGCTAGCATTCCGTCCGCCAGCCAAGATGGATTGGCTGTGTGCGTACGTTCTACGAGCTTCGTACGTACATACGTGCAAACGGTCTCGGCCGGGCTTCGTACATGTACTAAGTACGGCTGCGGTGCCGCGGTGGCGGCGAATGAACAAATAAGCTAGCTATGGATGGGTCCCCTGCAGCTAGAGTTCCGTGTTGGGCATGGCCGATTTGTCAACCGCCGTTCGCGGGTGGTTTGGATGGCAAGCATAGCAACATTTTGTGGCTGCCGGCCGCGGCCTGCAGCTGCGGGCACGCTAGCACTGATCTTCTTCCCCGAAATGGTGCCAGGTCGCCACTCCCCAGTCGGCACGATCTCATCACGGCAACCCAAAGAAAACGCATGCATGTGTCCGTTACTCCGTTAGTTGGGCATGTTGGTGCAATGACAAACAACTAACCGCCGTGGGACACTGTCTGCTGCTAGCTAGCTCCATTAGTTGTGTTTCTGAATGCGCAAAAATTCACTTTGAATTTGAACAAGAGACCTCTTGCATATGATTGGTAACATGCGTCGACGCAGAATTCTACCACTAGCTCTCTACTTTCGAATTTCGAGCAAGGAGGGCACACCGCACACACAATGCGCGCAATGCAAGGAGGGCCGGGGACTCGAAAACCACCATGCTAGCTGCAGATTCGGTCGTTGCGGCATGTACATAAATGGAGAGCAGGGATGGCCTGCAGGCAGGGACCCCATGAATTGAAGCTCTTTGCAGCATTGACATTGCCTCGGTCCGGCCTCACTCTGATGCAACGCAAGGCAGTGCAAAGCAAAGCGAAACATGCATGCATGCGCGCCTAGCCTCGATCGCCTCTTGATTCGCCATAACTCGACGGTACAGTCACGCTGTTCCTCCGGCTGGCAATGGGCAATGGCGCATGCATGCCTGCGTATGCGTCCAAACCCGGCTCAGCGCGCGGCCGCCCCACCCGCCAGCCGCTCTGTGTCCTCGCCGTCCGTCCAGCCGGTCCGAGCGCCGGACGGAGGAAAGGCGTTTGTTGCCGTGTCCATAAAGAGGCACTGCACCTGCACGCTGCTAGCTATAGCCTCATCTTTCCCACCACCACCAGGCCTCTCCTGTTCCACCTTTATGCGGTCCACGTGAGGGATCAAGGGCGCTGTCTACCCGATCGATTCAACAACTTACGTTCTGTTCCTTGCTTGTAGCTGAATTGCTGAAAGATAGTACTAGTACTAGTATATAGACCGTGCAAGTGTGTTCCTTGACTCCTTTCTCTTCCCAAACTCCCAGCATGTACGCAATCAAGCTGTCGATTATAAGAGACTGTACCTTCAACAGCCCTACCATTTGGAATCTTTATGCCATCCATTTCTCCCAGTGCAGTTAACTTGTGCATAGAAAAAGTCACTATATATATCTTTTTTTCTGCAGAACTGAAACACCAGCTTGTTGTTTGCAAGACGGTGAAGACTGAAGAACCGGATAAAGATTTTACTGTCCTGAAATTTGGTTGTGGCTGAATTGCTGCTTTCTTTTTTTTTTTCAAAAGAAAAGACAGAGAGAACAAACTGCAGGGTTGCATTCGCCTGCTTCCTCCCTTTTGCCTCCCTCCCCGAGTCCCCCCGGCCATAACTCCACCGGCACCGCGCTCTTCCTCCCTCTCGCGCCCCCGCTATATAAAGGGAGGCCAGCCCTTCTTCTCCACCGTCCTTGCCATTGCCACACCTCTCCTCCCCTCCCATCTTCTCAGGACACCAACAAAATGCCTAGCCACGACCACCATTGCTGCTTCTTCCTCCCGGTCTGCTGCCCAAGCTTCTCTGCGGCCGGCGATCCTCCGTCCCCGGCTGCTGCAGCCTCCACTGGGCGCCTCTCCTGGATAGCCAGGAAGAAGAAGAGGAAGCGGCTGAAGCCCCGTCGTCGTGCCAGCATCAGCTGCGAGCGCTTCCGTGCTGCTGTTCTGTGATGACGCTATCCTCGCCGAGCTTCTTCTTCCACGCCCACTTCTCTCCGTTTTTCTTGCTCCACGGTTGTTCACCACTCCTTTCGGAATTTTTGTTCTAGTGACAAGTAATGCAATCGTCTTCTTGACCTTGCAAGACTTTTTGCTTGAAGATGAATCCCTACTACGTCCATGTCTTACTCTCGCGCCTATCAATCCTCCCATCCCTCTGCTCCCCGTCTATCCCTCTTGAGCTTGGAACACTTGCAGCTAGATAGTAGCAGCTATCTGCAAGCTATGACTTTCGTGTGAACTGTTGTTCGGTGTGCTGGAAGTAAACTGTGTATTGTTCCCTTTCAGCTACTTCCGCATGAACTCTGCTATTTGCTGTAATAAAGCTAAGTTTTCTGGTGTAGGAGTATTATTTTAATCGCCCATTGCCTTTCAGTTTCAGCTAGTACTTTGTCTTGAACATGGTCCATGTAATATAAGTGAAGTTTCTGGTGCTTTTCAGTGTCAATGCATGTGTTCTCAGATTTCTGTATAACTCTTGTGCTGGTGTTTTCTTGACCCTTCTGGGGAAGAAGAATAACATTGAGCTGCTGTTGACACTTGATAGTGACACATCAAGTCATACCATACGGGAGTGTTCGGCTGGCTGTTCCAGCCAGCTTATTTGCTGGCTTATAAGTCACTTTACTGTATTTTTTTTCTCTAAAAAAATCAGTCATACAAATCAGCTGAACACTTACATATCCCAGTTGATGAGTGTTTTTTTAGGCAAAACGGGAGGGGCGCACCTCTACTGTGAGATTTATTAAAACAGAAGTTTAATACAAAGAAAGGGGTGGGGAGGGTTCAAGAGACAAAGAAGGAAAGGAAAAAAACTAAAGAAACTAAGAAGACTAAACTAAGATTGTTTAATCATAGTTCAATCAATGGAAAATATCTTCTCTTTGCACGCTAGAGGAGCAGTGCAAATTCTGTCTTGAACGTCTTCTTTGCATCTTCCAAGGAATCTTGAACTTGATTGAAGATTAGGCCGTTTCTAACCTTCCAAATTGCCCAACACATTAAGATGAAGATGTCCATGAAGAATGGAGCCGTTAGCCAAAGTAACATGCAAAACTGAGAAGAGAAAAACAGGGAACAATGTAGTGGGTAGGGTAGTGGCGCACAGCCAGGAGTCCAAACGTGTAGCAGAAAAAGTATGCACCCGTTGAGCGTTCTCCCTCTCACACACATCGTGTGCATGCGACGTCCGTGCAGTGCCCTGTGCGGCGGCTGTGCCCTAGTGCACACTGCGTCCAATTGGCCGGGGACTAGCTGACTAGCACGCACGTACGTGTCGTATTCAGACTTTCAGAGCGCAGGCAGCACTGGAGCCACCCCATTTACCGCCCCCAGCTACCCATCGTGGCTGATTCGGCAGCGCAATGTGTGATCGACCGTCGGTGAGAACCGGCCGGCTGCCCAAGGCTCCAAGGCCCAAGGCCCCAAGCTATACGGCCGAAGCACAGGCGCGATTCGGCCGTGGAAAACCACACCGTACCGTCGCTTAGTCATCGTGTGCGGTGTGCCGGTGTCGTTTGAACATTCATGATTATTCATTCATGCATGCATCATCACTCGTTATCGGTAGTTGATCAAGGCAAGAATAAATTAAGCAAATATCATGCAGTATATTCAGGGGATTCAGTCTACAAGTATGAAGTATGCTGGGAGCGCTCGATGCATCAGAGACAAATATAATAATGCTTGCATCCCATATATATTCCATTCATATACCGAAGTCAGTAACGCATCCTACTATGTGAAAATACAGATTCAATCCGACATAATCTTGTCCTGCCACCATATATGTCCCCAGGCTGCCTTGGCGCTAACACCTTAAGCTCAAGTGCCAATCAAGGCTCAAGTCCCTTATGTACAGAGAAGAGGCTGGGAAGAGCGAGAGCAAAGGGAGCGGCGCCCGGGCTTCCAAAGAACCTGGCTCCGGCTGCCACTGTCCTGCCGTGTCATTTAGATCCCTAATAAAACTTCAAGAAATGCCATTCGAGGCATCGTGTAAACGAGTATATACATGTTGTCTCCGTGCTAATGTTTCAAGGGAACTACCCCAATTAAAGCACGTATGCACCTGAAATTTATTATTTTTGTATGAGTTTTTTCTAACAAATAACGAGTTTGAATCTCAAATTTTGTGGTAATGTATATCTATAGATGCACTACGAATGTATATCGTTTCAATTTTTTTGAAATCACCAAAATATGTTTTTTCCCTGGTGTTTTTAAGATTCCGAGTGATCTTGCCACTGAATGTTTTCCCCTATGATATGTGCGGGTGATCTTGCGAGTTGGTCAGGCATTCTTTGGTTTACTAAGGACGCAATCCATTCCATTGCATCGTAAATTCGTAATGAAACAGTCATAATTGGTTGATCAAAAACAATGATAAGAAAATGGACGTTTATGTTATTTTTTTTCTCTATGAAGACTAGCTCTGTAGTTGTTTGGAGTTTCAGAGACACTGAAGACTGAAGAACCACATTTTACCTTTCCATTTTTTCTTTATAATAATAAAGGTTTCGAAATATGGTTGTAGGCCAGTGCGCAGTGGAGCAATTCTCCTTTTTTCTTCCAAGAAGAAAAGATTGAGATAACTAGTCCCGCCTACCGGGGAACATTTTTAACAGGACGCCTGCTTCCTCTCTTTTGCCCTCCACGGCCATAACTCCTCCGGGACCGTCCTCCCTCTCTCTCTCGCCCTATATAAACGGAGGCCAGCTCTTCTTCTCCACACCGTACCTGACCTTGCCTCCCCTCTCCTATGTCCACCAAAATGCCTAGCCCCAACCACCATTCCTGCTGCTTCCTCCCGGTCTGCTGCCCAAGCTTCTCGTCTGCTAGCGATTCGTCGTCCCCGCCGGTTGTTGCTGCAGACTCCACGGGGTGCCTCTGGATGACCTGGAAGAACAGGAAGCGGCTGAAGCCTCCTCCCAGCTGCAAGCGCTGCGGTGCTGCTGCTCTGTGATGGCGCTATCCTCGCCGAGCTTCTTCTACCACGCCCTCTTCCCGCTACGTTTCTGAATGGTTGCACATCAGTGATTGCTCCATCATCTAATGAAATTATCTAAAAAGATCTTCTTGACCTTGCAAGACTTTTCACTAGAGGATGAATTCCTACTTTGCGTGCATCTCTTTCTTACACCTGCCTCTCGCCATCTCGCGCTTATCAATCCTCCCATCTATCTCGTCCCCGTCTATCCCTCTTGAGCTTGTAACACTTGTAGCTAATAACTAGATACACCTACTTTTGTGTGAACTCTGCCGTGTTCGGTGTACTGGAATTTAAGCTCTGCTATTCGGTAAAAAATAATGGAAGGTTTGTGATGTATTTGCTAGCCGTGCATTGTCTTTCAGCAGGCAGCACTTTATTAATTAGCATGAGCTTTGCTACTCGGTGTAATTATATATGATGGAAGTGAAGTTAGTTGTTTCTGATGTACTCCGTACTGTATTTCATTCAGTCATTCAGTGTCATGCATTGCTTGATTTCTGTATGCCTGTTTTCTGGCTAGTGATGTCTTCTTCTTCTTGATCCCAAGTGGGGAGAGGAAGGGGTAGTATATATTGAACTGTTAAAACAAAAGTCAGCCCAGCGGCACTGAGCTGAGTATTAACTTATTGCTGTTATGATAACATGCAAAGTTGAGGGGGGAAAGGGGGGAAAATGGCGCAGGCAGGCGTTGAAACGGAGCAGGAAAAATTGCAACCGAGTTCACGCACACATCTACCTCGCGCGTGCGGTGCCCTCGTGTGCTGAGTCCAATGGGACTGGCACGCACGTACGTGTCGTCCTCAGACGTCAGAAGAGCGCAGGCTTCAGTGCAGCGCCCTCGAGCTATATATGCACATCTCATTGATCGTCCCAACTACCGCGCGTCGTCGCTGATCCGGCAGCACCGAATCGCTCGCAACACTGGACCGCGCGCGCCAGTGAGAAAACGGCTGCCCGCCGAGCTATATACGCGCGCGGCCCAAGCACGATTCGATCTGCCGTGGAAAACCCGCGCAGCCGACGGCCGGCCGCCGCTCATCGGACGCACTGGTGTCCGGCTGTCCGGCCTCCGTGACCCACGGGGAAATAGCCGATCCCCCGGTAACGGCACCGGCGCTACCTGGCGGCGAACGTACGTGCGCGCGCCTTCACGCGAGCTAGCCTGATCCGCTCGCTCGCCAGTCGCCATGGCATTGGCACGCAACAACTCGCTCTCAATGCGATCGATGGTAGTAGGCGACGTTGCAGGTTGCACGAGCACACGATCGACCGCCGGCCGTGTGTTCCTAGCTGCACGCTCGATCGGCGTTCCCTTTTGCCTCCCTGCCGCCGAGCTAGCAGTAGCAGGCGCAGCGTGACCGGACTCCATTAATACCACCAGCTCTGAATGCATGGCGCGCATGCCGCATGGGGGTAGTGATAATGAGCGTTTGAAGCGCAACTGCAGCTGCATGCAATGCACCACGAACACGCCAAGGTAGAGGAGGTTCGTGCGCTGGCAAGGCATGCATGCCCGCGGCAGCGACGGCCCATGCATGCGCGCCCGGCTAGCGAGCGAGGGATGGTGACAGGCCGGGGAGGTGCATGTGCATCCGTGCATGGCCGGCGCATGCTGCAAACGGCGTAGGCATGGCCGTGGAGCCCTGTGCGCTGCGCTGCTCGTAGGCTCGGATCCATCGGCGTGGAGCCCACCCGACTTGAATGCCCTGCGTGCGGTGCCTGTGCTGTGGATCCAGTCCAGCGCCAGCGGCGGCAGGAAGGATGCACGGTGGCGGACCGAGCATTTTGTATGTCACTGTACGCGCGCTCGCTGAGATTGAACCCGGCGGGTCGGCACCGGCAGCGCCAGAGCGAGACTTCACGTCGAGCCGCGTCAAGGACGGACGGCAGTCAGATGTGTGTAAATGCAGTGCAGCGACGACAGTCAGCCAAAACGTTCCTACTACTACGTGACACCTCCACTGTGCATCTTCAAAGATGGCGACAAATGGACGAATTTGCAACAGCTCCACTGTTCATCTTGGAGATGGCGACAAACGAACGAACGAATTTGCAGACGGTGTGCGTAAACTTCTGGACGAGCAAATAAAGCTGCTGATGAAAGGAACAAAGACAGCGCATTAGAGACTGTTCACCAACAGTTCCTCCATTGTTGACCAGACTGATGAGTGTTTCGGGCAGCAGCCAGTATTTGTCGGTAATCATCGGTCACAAAACCATGGGCGGCGGGTGCGGCCGCACCCACACAAAATTAAAGATAGCGAAAAGACTCAAATTTTCATCATATTTACACCCACATTTCATAAACCCCTGCACCTATAAGACAAGGTACACCCCCCTCGGATTTGGTCTAGCTCCGCCCCTGACAAAACGGACAGCTGACTGCCGATCGCGTTGGATTTCAAACGACGGAGCATCTACGGCCAGTAAAATGCAGCTCCAGTGCGTGCAGAACAGCAAGTGGAGAAGAAACAGGACGTTCGCCTGGCGTTTTCATCGCATGGTCAAATTAGGTTTCCTGTGCCGCTGTGCGTGCCTGCAGTTTGCATGCAGGCCGCAGCAAAAATTTTACCGCAGGAATAACTTCTCTCCGCAAGGCACAGCTGAACAATCGCAAAACCACGCGTAGCAAGTGGCACTGGCACTCTGGAGTCCAGTTTAGGCATAGTTCTCTAACCACACAGCTAGGCCTAAAAGATTACATAGCTTTCAAAGAGGTAACTTTAAGAGGCGTTATGTAACTTCCAAATTCAACGGCTTTTGAAATTAGTTCATGTTTAGTCCTAATTAAGGTTGGATCCAAACAGACCCTAAATGGATAACCACCCTTCAATTTCTCATAAGAATTTCCTGCGGATAGTTCTTCACAAAGACCTGGACCGCAGTAGGTAAGAAAAGCTTTACTCTCAAAATTTTACCCGGGGAAAGGTACATCCACATTCATGGGCAGTATGTAATCATTGTCCTACCCTGATTCCCAGCCATTACTGCAATTCCAGCATATTGAAGACACAAAAGGCGTAGCACAGGACGACACAGTCGCAGGCACGAAAGAGTTCATTCAGACGTTTATACGTGAATAAAATGAGGTCCACACACAAAACAAGGCTGCATGTGAGGCAACTGTAGCCAATTATTAGAACTGCAAAAAGAGAGCATCACTAACAGTTTTGTGGTGACTGGTTGAAGAGCAGGGGACAAAAGGCATTGACGATTCTGAAAGTAGGAATGCAGAATGGAACAGTAGGACTGGCCAACTTGTTGACTGGTCCAGGGGGAGGCCTCGGGCAGTAGATTCAGAGAGGTCCTGGAAACGTCCCATTATCCCTCTGCTCGTTCCATTTCTCAACCTGTATATCAAACAGTAAGCTTATGATTATTTCAATGAAAGCAAACACAACTAATTGACAAATACAAGGAGAAAATACAATACAACAAATAAGCAAATAATGAAACACAAGAGACCATTATGGCTTACATTACAGGGATACAATGCAGAAGGAACCATTAGAAAATCAATGTTAAACGCTTGACCAGAGCCAATATGGCAAAGTTTGAAGCATTCTGATATTCAGTATACTGGATTCCAAACTTGGACAAAATATAATTGCTTCAGTATGGTATCAGGGTGGACGAAATCTATGTTAGCGTCTGAAAGCCAAATAACGCATCTGTTAATAACCAATTGAAGGCTGACCAGCACCGAAAACAATAGTAGTCTGCTGATGAACAATACTAAAGAAAGCTTCAGTTGCAAGAAGGTAAAGTAAGACTCCTTCCTGAACTAATTTGGAAGAAAAGTGTGAGTGTAGCTGGAAACAGCCCATGTTATGCTATAATGACACTCCACCGAGGCACCGACAACAAATAATTTCAATTTTATCATTCCAATGTCCATCGTCTCCATTACGCAAGGAAGCAAAGTTAGAAACCTCAAAAACAGAGAAGAACGCCATTTTTTCCCCAGAACCTAGAACTGTTCATCATCAGGGACAGGGACAGGGACACTCAGAATATATCATTCAAGAGCTGCACATATCTTAAGGTCTTGCATGCATCTCTAACTGGTGATGAGATGACCAGAAGAGGAGGGGCCAAGACAATATAGAGCAAGTCAAGGTAAATGTGTAAGTGCATCTCCACATTACTTATATCTCCCCCAATACCAAAAATATGCAATATATGGGATTGTGGTTGCTCCAACAGATTACTCATCCTATCCCCAATACCTAAAAGCTTTAAGTAATTACTCAAAATACCCCCCCCTCTCAAATTTAGGAGATCCACCCTCTCTCCCCTATCCACTTTAAAGGTATTGGTAATCCGTTGCTCTAAGAACCTCTTATTGTGCATTCGATGGCAAAACAAGTGAAGGTAACTGTGTAGATATCCCCCTCATCATTAATAAAAAGAAGTTAAGGCAAATACACAGACGCCTCCTTCTGATGTGCAAATTTGCATGCACATGCCTCTACAAGCATATCCATGAGCTTATGTATGGCCTACTAAACGACAACTAAAGAATACGGTCACTAAGAAGGGAAATGTTATTGAAAAGCTAGATCATGAAGAACTGGAATTGATTAACAAAATTCTGACCGATAACAAACCATTGCTTGGGTCATGATTAGAGATGGCAATGGGGCCCAATCCCCAATTCCCCACGGGTAATTCCCCTATTAGGGGACAGAGATGGGGTCAATTTATCCCCGTGGGGATTCAATTGGCAGAGAAACAGCCCCCGTCGGGTCTGGTGGGGACGGATGGTTATCCATCCCCTGACCCCGATCCCCTCAAACCCGCCCGCTAAGAGTATGAAGTAATGCAGCCTCTGATGTCCATCTCAAATTGGCCCACCAAGGACCATTATCGGCTTCAGTATATATTCCGATTTGTAAACCCTAAGTCCAGGACATCGCCAAATCCTCCAGTCCTGCAGCCGCCACCCAACCCAAGGCGCTAGGCGTGGCATGACTCGCGAGTGCAGTGACTGGCGCAGCAGCACCTCCGACCAACACCCAGCTCGCGTAGGCTCACATCGCCTGTTCCACGGCCAGCCGTGTCTGGCTGTCCCGCAGGCTCGCACTCCAGTTCGTCACAACCGTGACCTACGTGATCTCAGCCTTGGCCAAACACTCGATGCTCTCTCTCTCTCTACTCTCTATTTGCTTGTCTACAGGAATGCTCTCTCTCTCTCTACTCTCTCTTTGCTCGGTTTACAGGAAGCCAGGAAGGCAACATCTAGGTGCTGAGCCATATTAATTTTCCATTTGTGAGATCTACATTGTTTCATGCCCGGAAGGTCAACCATGGAAGCCATTTTCTTAATAAGACAAGTTATGGAGCGGTATAGGGAGAAGAAGAAGGATCTACACATGGTTTTTATTGACTTGGAGAAGGCTTATGATAAAATACCAAGGAATGTTATGTGGTGGGCTTTGGAGAAACATAAAGTCCCAACGAAGTACGTCGGGCTCATTAAGGACATGTACAACAATGTCGTGATTAGAGTTCGAACAAGTGATGGAGACACGGATGACTTCCCGATTAGGATAGGACTACATCAAGGGTCAGCTTTGAGCCCTTATTTGTTTGCCTTAGTGATGGATGAGGTCACAAGGGACATACAAGGGGACATCCCTTGGTGTATGCTTTTCGTGGACGATGTAGTGCTAGTTGATGAAAGCCGGACATGAGTGAATCAGAAACTGGAGTTATGGCGGGAGACTTTGGAGTCCAAAGGTTTTAGACTCAGTAGAACTAAATCTGAGTATATGAGATGTGACTTCGGCACTACTACTCGGGAGGAGGAAGATATTAGTTTGGAAGGTCAAGTAGTGCCTAGGAAGGATACCTTTCGATATTTATGATCAATGCTACAGAGAGACGGGGATATTGATGAAGATGTTAGCCATAGAATCAAAGCGAGGGTGGATGAAGTGGCGGCAAGCATCCGGTGTCCTATGTGACAAAAGGGTACCCTGAAGCTAAAAGGCAAGTTTTATAGGGAATGGCGATTAGACACTGCTATGTTGTATGGTGCGAGAATGTTGGCCCTCTGAAAAGACGACATGTTCAACGAGATATGTGTCATGAAATGCGCATGTTGCGTTGGATTTTGCGGTCATACAAGAAGGATCGAGTTGAACGATGATATACGTGATAGATTAGGGTAGCACCAATTGAAGAAAAGCTTCTCCAACACCGGTTGAGATGGTTTGGACATGTCCAACGGAGACCTCAGAGGCACCGGTGCGTAGTGGAATCCTAAGCCGAGGATAGTAACGTGAAGAGAGGAGAGGAAGACCGAAGTTGACTTGGGTAGAGGCAATAAAAGGAGACTTGAAAGGATGGAATATACCCAAAGACTTAGCCTTAGATAGGAGTGCTTGGAAGATAGCTATTCACGTGCCTGAATCTTGATTGCTTCTGCTGGGTTTCAACTCTAGCCTACTCCAACTTGTTTGGGACTTAAAGGCTTTGTTGTTGTTGTTGTTGAGATGCATTGTGATTCCGCCTTGGGAGTTGTGATTGTGAGTTGTGATTTGTAAACTACAATCCTATTTGATCTTTGTTGCAAGATACATTTTTGGTATTTTCGTGCTTTTGGACTGTTGATTTGAGAAATTGTTTTTGATCTTGCACGGGGACGGGGTCCCCAGTGAGGATGAATTCCCCACGGGATGGGAACAAAACGCGTCTCCGTGAGCCTTTAGCGGTGACGGGACGGAAAATTTAGCCCGTGGGGGACGGGATGGGAAGTAATACCCAACGGGAATTCCCGTTGCCATCTCTAGTCATGACACTGAACAAAGATAACTTAAGACTGCCACAAGCAAAACTTGGTGCTGACATCCAAGTTGAAAAAGAGTTTTAAGAAGCAAAAGATTATTCAAGGCAAGGGCTTTGACATATTAACTAGATAAATCACACATAGCAACGTAATACACCCACTGAAACATCCTGATGAATTCATGATTTGCAGAACCAAAATAATAATAAAAGAAAAACATGGTGCTGACAAATCCAATAAACAAATTTTGACGAACACTTAGACATATATATGCAAGTTTAGGGCATAAAATTTGCATCAGTAGATTTGTGTTCAAAATGCCTCTAGAGGCGATATTGATTTTTTAGCAAATGACAGCATACTATAAGAGAAATGAAGGGCCACAATCTACTTTGTATGATTTGTCCTCTGGTCAAATATGCTTATCATTTCACGACGGAGGGAGAACTTACTCGAAAGGATCAGCTAAAAGAAAAAGAAATACTCACCCATTCTCCAGGGCAAAGGGACCTGTAGTACTTGGCAAATTTTTCACAATCACCAGCATCGTCCCCTTTGGCATTCACACACCTGAATTCCGTGGGAGTTGCAGTAATTGGTAAGAAAAATAGGAGTGTGTTGTTTTGACTAGAAAAGTTGAAGCACAAAACGCTGAAAAATTATAACGCGTTAAGGTAACATAGTATGCGGTCATACCTGTGGTACTCGACGTAGCGAGTAAAACAATGCCTTGTTTGGTTTGTTGTAGGGAAGCGGAAGTCAGCAGGTGCTGTTTTTATCTCAATCTGGCATATAAACAAATAAATGAACTTGTGAGTGAAGAGAAACAACATAAACAACGCACTTCTGAGAGTCTGTCGTAAAACAAAAGGAAAACAAAGAAGCAGTGAAAGAAAATATTTCATAAGATGAGACTATTTGCATAGCGAAACTGAAATGACAGTACTTCCACAACAAAAACTGGACTTCACGAATCATGGCAGCACAGGAAAGATTAGTTTTTCTCATTTTGAAGAGTTTGGTAAAGTTTGTAGATGCTAAATGATGAAATGGATAATACAGGAAGAAGTCAGGTGAAACCAGACTATTATATTAATTACAATCAGCAATATACATAACCAAAAATTGTAGAGGTTAACATATTGTGGAAGCTAGAAAGGCAGTAACAAATGCAGCTTAATAAAAAAAATCATTCAGATTCGAGGATGCATATGGCAGTACCATAATAGGCAGGCCAATGATTACTCACAAAACAAAAGTTCCATGATATATTGAGGGAAAAACATGAATAAGAATAACTTGAGACAATATCATTATTTCAATCTGACATGCGCCAAAATTGGACACATATATTAGATCTAATGCCAGAAATCTCATGCACAATATGTTGTCTTCCCTCTACTTTCTCTCTGTATCTAAAAGACGTTGTGTTCCATTCCACTGGTCCCTGGAAATATGGCGATCAAATGTTTGAACACAGTGTTGTTATGGTTCAGAATTGATACAAGCCTACGATGTGTTCTCATCAATCTGATAGGAGACACGGGAGCAAATTGTATCAAAAGCCAACCCTAACCGCCCTGAATCTGTAGCCGCGTATGAGGAGATACATCCTCGCATTTCTGATCCCAATCAAAACGATGCCGTACCAGATAAAAAAATCATCTACGATCCTACGATGTCTCGCATCTCCGCTACCTATTCGTCCGGAACAGACCGGAGGCATGTGCCGGCGGCGCCCTGACGTCGGGTACGCAAGGCCAAACGTATACCGTAACAAGGACCGGGCGTAACGAGATCCAGCAGACGGAGCGGAAGGGCCTACAAGGATCGCCATCTCACCTCGGCCATCTTGCTGGAGAGGGGGTCGACGCAGCGGCGGGCTCACGGCGTCGCGCGGCGGAAGGGCGGAGGCCGGAGGGGGTGCTGCTGGCACTTGGGTCTTCGGCTGCCGGTCGGGTCAACCTCGATTGGCTTCTGCGAGCCGCAACTGAAGGAGACGAGAGACCGGAACCGGAGCCCCAGCGTCCGAAAACCGCGGCTGCTCCGGCCCATCTGGCCTGCCAACACAAGACCAAGCCCTTCAGCAGCCCGCGTGGCCCAGCTCTAAACCGGGCCGGTTGATGCCGGATTCCTTAGTATGGGCCTCGGAAGGCCTGCTTTGCCGCGCGTCGCGCCCCTAGTCGTTTGGGCTCCCACGTGTGTAGGACGTATGGGCACGGAACACCGAGCAGCGGACACGAAGGAAATTTGGACTCTGACGAGTGACGAGTCGATCTTGATGAGCAGTATGCTGCCAGAGTCAGCCAGTCCGTGACCTGTGAGCGAGGGAAGTGACCTGACTCGATCGGCCCACGTCCTGATCACCTCGGAGTCCCAGCTGCTAGCGGCACGGGCACGCAAAAGTCAAAAAGAAAACAAAGGCACCGGAAGCCCTTTTGACCTCTGCAAAGACAAGGATATGGACGTCGGGTGAACTGATGAAATTCTAAGCGATAATCTAGTTTATCAAAGTGATTATAAGATAGCTAGTACTACTCTAAATGATAAAATAATGGTAAAGACTATGATAATAGTGATGGCATGGTGATGATCAAATGCTTGACTGGGAAAAGAACAAAGACAAAAATAAAAAATTCAAGGCAAAGGTAAAATTTGATAGGCACTTTTTCATTTTGATGATCAAGACACTTAGTGAGTATGATCACATTTAAAATTGATAGCCGTTCTATTAAGATGGGTGAAACTCGTATCGAAATGCGTTTATCAAAGTACCACTAGAGGTTCTAACTCATTGCATATGCATTTAGAATCTAGTGGAGTGTTAACACCCTTAAAAATATTTGTGAAAATATGCTAACACACATGCACGAAGTGTTACACTTGGTGGTTGTCAATTTTGATCAAGGATGGTGAAGTTTCGGGTCAAAATGAGCTATTTCGTATTGACCAGACTCTGTCTTAGGCAGTGATAGGACTCTGACCCTGCGTCCGGTTAGTGGTGCGCGGTGAAGGCCGCCCTCGGTCCTTTGATCGGACGCTGAGAAGAAATAGGATCGGACGCACTGGGGGTGCGTCCGGTCAGGTGATGACGTACGCTGATGAAAGCATTTGAACAGACCAGTAAGGATCGGACTCTGGTCCGCGTCCGATCGCCTATGATCGGACGCGTCTAGTCATGAAAAACCGGCTCTGGTGCCTTACTGGAAATGATCGGACTCCAGTGAAGCAGCGTCCGGTCACAACTTAAGTGCACTGATGACCGTTGAGATCGGACGATCAGCATTTGATGCCGGGGACACGTGGCGAAAATCTAAGACCGGACGCGTCTGGTCGCCCCGATTTTTCAGGGAACAGAGAGCCAACGACTCTATTCATGGGGGCTCTCTATTTAAGCCCATGGCTGGCTCAAGCTCATGGTCTTGGTCATTTGCATTGGCATAACAACCTTATGAGCTTAGCCAAAGTCCTCTCACTCATCTCCATCATCGATTCATCATCTTAGCGAGATTGTGAGTGAATCCAAATGCATTGCTTGAGTGTTTGCATTTAGAAGCACTTGGTGTTCGTGTTTCACTGTGGGTTTGGCTTGTTACTCTTGGTGGTTGCCGCCACGTAGACGACTTGGAGCAGCAAGGATCATCGAGCGGAGGTGGGTGATTGTCTCGGCTCCGATCGTGGTGATTGTGATGGGTTCTTGACCTTTCTCCGATGGAGAGACAAAAGGTACTCTAGTAAATTGCTCGTGGCTTGTGTGATCCTCATCTTGTGTTGGTTGTGCGGCACCCTATTGAGGGTTTGACGTGTGATGCCAATTAGCGCGTGAACCTCCAAGTAAGTGAATCGCCACAACAAGGACTAGTTATCGGTAAGCAAGTGAACCTCGGTAAAAAATTATTGTGTCATCATTTGATTCTGAGGTAATTGGTCTTCATTTGCATTCATCCTTGTGATTGATTAGTTCATTCTTGACTCGGCGGTATAACCATCTTGCTCTCTCTCTTTATATTACGGCAAACTAGTTGTCAAGCTCTTTAGTGTAGCTAGTCATGAAAGCTTGGTACTTTGGTTAGTATGACTCTTTAATTAGCCTTTGAGAGCACACTAACTTAGTGTAGTGCCATAGCCATTGTGTGGATAGAGACTATTGTCAATGTTTTACCACCGATAGCCTGCCATAGGGGTACCCGAGGCAGTATGTTCGGGCTTCAGCGTATGCGGAACTCGACGGTGAACGCAAGAGACAGTCGATTTATTCTAGTTTAGGGCCTCGACTGTGGTCGAGTAATAACCCTACGTCTAGTCGGCGTTAGCCTTTGCGTTGGATTGATTGTGTGTTGTTGTGTTGTATCCTCTAGTCCCGTCTCTAAGAACCCTGCCCTCCTTTATATAGTTAGGAGGTCAGAATCCTAGTCGATTTTACTATGAGAGTTCCTAGTAGGATTACATAATAATACTACTACTAAGTTTACATGGGGAGAATTCTAGTTAGACTAGATCTTCTCTCTTCCTTGCAGGGTATCCTGTGGGTCCCGCACCGACAAGCCCCCGAGCACTTCATGGTTGAGCTCTGGAAGCTCCGTCTTGTTCCTTCAGGTCTTGCCGAGTAGGAACAAGCGTCGTCCGAGAGCTTTCTTGAGTGAAACCATGTAGCGCTTCATGAGATCGTCGTCGTGGTGTGTACCTTTTTGAAGAAAAAAGTACCCCCATTTGGGTGTAGCCCCCGAGCCTCTTGCTGTTTGGTACAAGGAGCTGGAGGGTCTTGTCTTGAAATCGCTCTGATCCTTCATTGAAAGGTTCCTGAGCATGTACCCGGGTTCTTTATCAAAAAGAACTCGGATATAGCTCGGTCCGACTTCTTTTTGTCGTGAGGTCTCGAAGTGGTTTTGTCTTGAAGAAGTCTTCTGAATGATGTGTGCTTTTTTGGAGAAAAAGTGCACTCACTGAGTGTAGCCCCCGAGCCTCTTACTATTTGGAACAAAGAGTTGGAGGGTCTTGAGTCTGATTTGTTCAAGGAACTGAAATCTTCCCCTGTTGCAGCCTCTGAGCATTTATCCGGGTTCTTTGATTCAAAAAGAACTCGGATGCATTATCTTGGCGTATTTTCTTGTAGTCTGCTGTTTGTCAGGTGTAGTTGTATGGTGGTAGTTGAGTGTAAATGTTGCCTGTTCCTGGGTTGTATAGCATTGGCATATTCTTCCGAATATGCTCGTCTTCGAGTACTGTTCCTTCTCGTCTGAGTCTTCCATTATTGAGTCCTATCTTTTCACTGTGTCCTTTGTTAGGCTTGTTTCATTGGTGCTCCTAGTCTATGTGCGCCGCTCCTTCGATCTATAAATACCCTCATGGAGTGCTATTTTCATTCATTGAACATTTTGTTGCTTGTTCTGAAGCCTTTGTAGTCATGAATATGGTAGTTTGTGAAGTAGAGCAGCCCCTGGACGTATTTTGTAGTTCATGTGCATCTTGTCGTAGCTGGAGGAAGTCTTGTGATAGGGATTAGAGGTAGACTAATCCCGCAGCGGCATTGTACTTAGAAGTACGTGGTGGTAGTTGGAGGAAGTCTTGTGATGTGGAATGCGTTCCTTCATCCAGCAGTTCTGGGTTGATCTTCCTTGCCCGTCCTGCGACTGTCCGGTGTAGATCAACACCTGATCCTGCATCACGTCGGGCTTGGGTAGATAGATGCCTATCGATTTCCCCTGGTCTATATTGTCCCACAGTGCTGCTGATTTCCGCCTTGGATGCACTGCGTCCGTCCTTTGAAGAAAACAGTGTAGCGAGTGCGGTTTATTCTACCGAGTAGCAATTTGGAGCACGTAGTCGTTCCAGAGCCTAGCTGTGTCCGGGTTCCTCTTTGCTACCTTGATTGTCGTAGTACCGAGTTCGTTGGGTCTTGTAAGATTTGTAATCTTCTATTTTTGAAGTCACTTGTAATGGAAAGAATCTTGTCTTCTGAGTTGTCATTCATTTTTCTGCTGTAGTCCTAGTTGTTCATGAGATTCCTGAGTTCTTTCTATAAGAACTGGGTTCTTATGTTCCTTGTGAGGTAGCCCTTCGTTTCTTCATGGTTGACGGGTTGTTCTTGTAGTAATCTGATAACTCCGCCGTGGTGCTGGATGGATAAGTCTGAAATCTACCCGTTGAGCTGTACTGTTGTGTGGATTTGTGCCATTCGTCATTTTAGCTGTGTCAGTAAATGGACCGTTGCGTTTTCATGCCTTGTTAAAACGGGCCTGGTGGGCCGCGTTTTACTACCGTAAAATCTATTTAAAGGCCTTTTGTCTTCTTTCTTCTTTACTGCTCCTCTTCTGCCTTGAAACCCTAGTTTTCAGAAATTCACCGTCGCCACTGTCGCCGTCACCTGAGCGCCGCCGCCTTAGTCTTGTCTTTCCCTTGTGCCTTTTTGCTTCCACTAGTACATGGGTAGGAAGAAAACCGCGAGCAAGTCTCAGACAGCCTTCATGGACGAGGAGTCGTCACTTTCCGTGATTGAGAACCAAGAGTTCGTGGCCATGAGGGCTGCCCAGAAGGCTTGGCCGGCTCCGATGATGACTGAAGACCAGCTTCGGGAGCTTGTCAGCGATGGTTTGATCCAGAGCAAGGACATTGCTGAATGGAGAGCTCCAAGCGAGCATCGGGTCCCTGCTCTAGGTCCTGGTGAGATTGTTCTTTTTGTCTCCTTCATCTGTGCTGGACTTTGCCTTCCTGCTTCCGCCTTCCTTCATCAATTGCTTAGCTATTTTGGGATTAGCCTGAATCATCTTGCTCCCAATGTTGTCCTTCACCTTTCCGTCTTTGTTCATCTTTGTGAAACTTTCCTTGGAATTCCCCCTTCTCTTTCTCTCTTTCGCTACTTCTTTCGTCTGAAACCCCAACCCCGCTGCGAAGACACCAGTGTTCTTGGTGGCTGCGGGATTTAGTTTCGCCAGGGTCTTAAGAGAAAGTTCTTTGACTATGATCTAGTTGATTCTGTGAGGGATTGGTGTGCCGACTGGTTTTACGCCACCAATCTGATTCCTCCTCTTGCTGTTCACTCTAGATCTGGTCCCTTGGTTAATGACCGATGGGATAAGAACCCTGTGACGATGGCTGAGGTTCAGGCGATCCAACCATTTCTTGATAGGATAAGTACTCTGGAACAGCAGGGCTTGACCGGCTTTGGTATTGTCTCGAGCTTTCTTTGTCGTCGTGTTTAGCCTCTGAAGGAGCGAGAGAACTTTGGCTTTGAGTACTCTGGGGCTAAGGATCCTTCACGCATGGTCCCTGCCCTTGAGTTGACCAATGAGGAGGTACTCGAGCATCTCTAGAAGATGCTGAAAGGAGCAAGCATTGTTCCGCTTACTGTCTCCGAGTACTCTACCAACAACCCGCCTCCAGCTATAAGTCGTTTTCTCTTCGTGCGGGTACTCTCTGTATTTCTTTTGTTGTATCCATTTTTGCTTAATTTTCCTTGTCTTGTTGTTTTATTTTTTTTCATAGGAATTGGGGCGCAACTTTGTTGACTCGATCCCCCTTGATGTCCTCCCTGCCGTGGTGAATACTGGGGAGAACCTTGTTGGGGCTTCTATAACCATTAAGTTCCAAATCACCACAGTGTTTCCTAGAGTTTCTTCCGGAGTTGTTGATGTATATGAAGAATATGTTCCTCGTCCAGTCCCTCGAGGTCCTCATAGTGTCTCAAAGAGGGGGTGAGTGGATGGTTCTTCATCTGGTTTACCTACTTCCAAGAAGTCTCGCCAGCCGAGTACTCATCTAGGTACTCTAGTTATAGGTAGCGTGCTCCTAGGTGAGCATATTAATATGTTTGGTCTTTCTGTTATTTATTTGTGCCTTGGACCGAGTTCTTTTCTCTCTTTTTTCAGATGGCGATGTAGCTGTCTTGCTGGAGACTGAGGAAGATGAGGACGATAATGTGCCCCTTATTACGCGTCGGTGAGTTGTTTACATGTCTTTCTTTTGTTGATCACTTCTTCTTGTTCTAACTTCGTCCTTGCTCTTTTTTGTAGCAAGCAATCATTGGGCTCAAGTTCTTCTAGGTTTCCAGTATCGACCACGCCACCCCCGTCGTAGTGTGGTGGTGATGTTTTTGCTACCGTTGTTCTCCCTACGAGGTCTTCTTTTTGTTTTACGAAGAAAAATATAGCTGGGTGAGTGAATTCTGGTTTCGTCTCTTTGCTTCTGTTCTCATTTTCTCTTGTTCTCATTGGCGAGTTTCTTTATTAACTTTCAGGCCTTCGTCTTCTCTCGACCCTCCGTCGACTTCTTGCCAGCCCTCTGGTGTGCCACCGAGTACTGAGCCTCAGAACTCGGAGCGCACGGTTGGTGAAGTGGTTGTGGGGGAGACAAGGTTTTCTGGTGATGATGCTGCTGCTGACTTGGTTGCCCCAGAGGTGACCGTGGCCATGGCGGTGGATTCATCTAGGGAGGTAGCCGAGACTTCCCATGATGTGTCCCTGATCTTGCCTTCTCCGCATTGGCCGTCTTCTCCCTCCGCTCCTCTTTCTACTGGAGATGTGGTTCATCAATTTGATGCCACTCATCGGTTGTCAGAGTTGACCGCTTCTTGGGGAGACTTCACAACCTTTGCAACTTCTTTTGGAGAAAAACTCCAAGTAAGTTTTCTAAAGTTCTTTCTTTGGATGTTCGTCTTTCTCTTGTTCTTATACCTTTTTTTCTCTCTTTCTTTTTGTTCAGTCCTTCTCTCGGGACCATACCGGCTTCTTTTTCTCGTCGAAAACCGAGAAGAAGTTGTCTTCTGAGTTGAGTGCCCTGAAGATAGAGCTTGATCTCTGCCAGGCCGAGATGGAGGCTGAGCGTCAAACGCATCAGAAGGAGGAACAAGCTCTTCGTGCCTGGGTTGTTGAGGCCGAGAAGCAGAGAGATGCTGCTATCCAGGAGGCTTTAAAGAATTCAGAGGCCATGAAGAACTTGGAGGCCGCGAAGAAAGAGTGCAATGGTATTGTGGGTTCTTTGTGTTTCCTTCTGTATTCAAACTTTCCTTTCTGCTGACTTGTTGTTTGGTGCCTTGTCCAGCTCTTCGAGTTGAAAAGCAGAAGCTCTCGGAGGGTATTGATGAAATGAAGACTCTTGGTCATTCTAGTCACAACGAGGCTGAGGAGGTAATTACTCATGCTGAGGAAGAACTTGCGCTTGCTAAGTTGATTAGGCGTGGAGCTGATAGAGATCTTGTGCAGGCCCAAAAAACTATTGAAGACTTGTCTGGCAAGTTGGCAACGGCTACTGAAAACTAGAAAGCTTTGTGGAAATCCTTTTGTTTAGTAGCCGATGTTCTCCGAACTCCAGCGGATGATGGGCAATCTTGGGCTCAGTTAATTCCTTGAATTCCGACTCGTTTCCAAGAGTTTGTGAAGAGGTGCACTGTGTACCAAGAATGTCCTGGCCTAGGTCCGGGTTCTTGCTCTAGAGGCGCCTTTGTCCAAGATAGCAGAGGAAGCCGATAGTCAAGAATACATTGATGCCGTTGAGAGGATGGAGCATGAGGTCGAAGACTTAGCCAGTAGAATTGTAGATAATCTTAATATTGTTATCTCTTCTCCTGATGATGACGCTTGATTTTATTGACCTTTATGCTCGCGCCTTGTAATATGACATTATACTTCTTTTTGAATGAAGATTTTTTGTTGATGTCTTCTTTGCCTGGATGCCTTGTTTATTCTTTGGATGAGTTGTCCAAGTGATCAGAGTTATTTGACTTGCCGAGTACTTTGTCTTGCTTTCGTCTTTGCTATGTAAACAACTCTGCGTGTTATCTTGACAAACTTTCTTGATTTGTTGAGTACTTTTCTATCCTTCTTTTGTGCCTTGTAAACAACTCGTTATATGTAGATCTTTGTGTTGATAACCTTTCTTGATTTGTTGAGTGCTTGTCTGGCCTTCGTCTGCGCCATGTAAACAACTCGGTATAGAACGTTATCTTGACAAACTTTGGGCTCTTGTTAGTACTGAAAGGACTTAGGGCCGGAGATCTCAAGCGTCTTTAGCTTCTTCTTTTAGCTTTTTCGCTTAACTCGAACTGTGTTCAACATCTATCTCTTTCCTTAGTTGCAAAAACTTCTTAGGATCGGTAGGCCCCCGAGCACTTCATGGTTGAGTTCTGGAAGCCTCATCTTGCTCCTTCAGGTCCTACCGAGAGGTACAAGCGTCGTCTGAGTGCTTTGCTGAGCGAAACCGTGTAGCGCTTCTTGGGGTCTTCGAGTAGTTTGTGCTTTTTTTTGAAGAAAAAGTACATCCATCTGAGTGTAGCCCCGAGCCTCTTGCTTCTTGGCACAAGGAGCTGGAGGATCTTGTCTTAAAATTGCTCTGATTTATGCTTCAGGCTTAGTTTCAGTCGCTTTGCTTTTTGTTTCGGGTGTTAGCTTGTTAGCTACCCTCATCGGCGGGCTCAAGCATCTTTTTAGATATTTTGCTCTCGGCCGGGATGCTCAGGCATATTTTCAGCCATTTTGCTTTTTGGTTTGGGTGTTAGCTTGTTAGCTACCCTTATCGGTGGGCTCAAGCATCTTTTCAGCTATTTTGCTCTCGGCCGGGATGCTTAGGCGTATTTTCAGCCATTTTGCTTTTTGGTTTGGGTGTTAGCTTGTTAGCTACCCTCATCGGTGGGCTCAAGCATCTCATTTTAAGCATCTACGGGATTTCAGTGTATTTTGTCTTTTTGGTTGGTGTTAGCTTGGGATGCTCAAGCATATTTTCAGCCATTTTGCTTTTTGGTATTTTCACCATTTTGCTATTTGTTTGGTGTTAGCTTGTTAGCTACCCTCATCGGTGGGCTCAAGCATCTTTTTCATTTATTTTGCTCTCTACGAGATGCTCAAAGCGTATTTTCATCATTTTGCTTTTTGGTTTGGGTGTTAGCTTGTTAGCTACCCTTATTGGTGGGCTCAAGCATCTTTTCAGCTATTTTGCTCTCGGCCGGGATGCTCAGGCGTATTTTCAGCCATTTTGCTTTTTGGAAACAACTCGGGGATAGCCATCATAAGACATATGTTGCTAGAAAACCATCTTTATTGATCATGATTGTTTGACAAGCCATAATACATATGTTGTCGAGGAACTCCATCTTTATTGGCCGTGAACGTTGATCTCTTGTGGTTTGTACATGTATTCTTCCTTGAGTTGTTTTCATGTGTAGAATCTTCTTAGTTGGATGATGTGCCACGTATTGCTGACTTCTTTTCCATCTTCAGTTATTAACTTGTACGTGCCTGGTCCAGTGACTTTTGAGACAATAAAAGGACATTCCCATGGACTGAGTAGTTTATGGCATCTGTCAGTTTTTTTTATTCTTCTTAGCACTAGGTCTCCGACTTGTAGTGATCGAGGCTGGGTATTCTTGTTGTAGTGGCGTCTTAATCCTTGGAGGTATCTTGCTGATTGAAGGGTAGCGTTTACTCTGACTTCTTCTGTACTATCGAGTTCTAATCTTACGGTGTGTGCTCTCGCTTCTCCTTCATCATCTCGCTTCTATCCTTGGTGACATCCAAATCAAGTCGGCAGGTAGTACGGCTTTTGATCCATAAACTAGGAAGAAAGGCGAGTATCCGGTGGCTCTGCTTATTTGAGTTCGTAGCCCCCATACTACTTTGGGTAATTCTTCAATCCATTTTGATCCATAGTCTGCTAGCTCTTCATATAGTCTTGGTTTCAATCCGGCTAGTATGAGTCCATTGGCCCTTTCTACCTATCCGTTGGCTTCTGGATGTGCGACTAATGCGTAATCTATGTCGAAGCCACAATCTTGTGCCCAACTTTTGAATTCTGTAGCTGTGAAGGAAGAACCCAAATCTGTGATGATTCGATTGGGCATGTCGAAGCGGTGCATAATGTCTTGGATGAACTCGACTGCTTTGGCTGCGCTGTATTTTGCGAGTGGTTTGTATTCGATCCACTTGGTGAACTTGTCAATTGCTACAAAGATGTATTCGAAACCGCCTTTTGCTTTCTTGAGAGGTCCTACTTGATCCAGCCCCCAGCAGGAGAAAGGCCAAGCGGGTGGGATGTAGATGAGATTGTGAGCTGGCACATGAGCTTGTCTTGCGAACATTTGACAACCTTTGCATTTTCTGATAAGTTCTTCTACGTCTTTCAAAGCTGTTGGCCAGTAGAATCCGGTGCGGAAAGCTTTGCCGACTAGTGTTCTTGAAACGGCATGATTTCTGCAGCAACCTGAGTGTTTTTCATCTAGGATCTCTTTGCCTTCTTCAAATGAGACACATTTTAGGAGTACTCCTGACGATGCAGCTCTTCTGTAGAGCTTGTCCCCCACTAGGACGTAGTTTTTGCTTCTGCGAACAACTTGGGTAGCTTCCTCTTTATCTGTTGGCAACTTATTCTCTTTGATATAATCAATAAAAGCCTATGTCCATGAAGTGTTGATTACTAGAATCTGGTTGCCTCTGGCTGTGAGTTCTGGGGTTGTCTCACCGGGTTGTTTGATAGAAGGAGTTGATAACTTCTCTATGAATACGCCGGGTGGGACCTTTGTCCTGTCTGATTCGAGCTTGGCGAGGACATCTGCTGCAATGTTGGAATCGCGCAGGACATGTAGAATTTCTAATCCTTGGAAATGTTTTTCGAGTTTTTGAATTTCAGCGCAGTAAGCACCCATGTTTTCTTTGGTGCAGTTCCAATCTTTGTTGACTTGGTTGATGACTACTGCCGAATCACCGTATACGAGTAATCGCTTGATTCCGAGGGTAATTGCCACTCGTAGCCCGTGGATGAGAGCTTCGTACTCTGCTTCATTGTTGGTAGCTTGCCATAATATCTGAAGAACATACTTGAGTTGTTTTCCGTTTGGAAAAATTAGGAGAACGCCCGCACCGGCTCCGCCTAGCTTGAGTGATCCATCAAAGTACATCTTCCAGTGGTCAAGGATTGTATTTGACATAGGTTGTTGAATCTCTGTCCACTCGGCTACAAAATCGGCAAGGGCTTGAGATTTAATTGCTTTCCGTGGGGTAAAATCGATGTTGAGAGCACCGAGTTCAACCGCACACTTAGATATGCGCCCTGTTGCGTCTCTGTTGTGTAAGATGTCTCCGAGTGGGAAATCTGTCACCATGGTAATCTTGTGGCTTTCAAAATAGTGGCGAAGCTTGCGTGAAGTGACCAGTAGGGCGTAGAGTAGTTTTTGCACATGTGGGTACCGGATTTTTTATTCTGACAGTACTTCGCTGATGTAGTATACTGGACGTTGTATTTTATACACGCGCCCTTCTTCTTCTCTTTCTACTACTATCGCCGTGCTGGCCACAGTAGAAGTTGCCGCAATGTACAGCATCATGTCTTCATCTTTCTTTGGAGGTGTGAGAACTGGTGAGGAGGTGAGGTATGCCTTAAGTTTCTTAAAAGCTTTATTGGCTTCTTCTGTCCACTCGAACTTGTCTGTTAGTTTAAAGAAAGGTAACCCTTTTTCGCCGAGCCTTGAAATGAAACGATTGAGTGCCGCCATGCAGCCTGTTAGTTTTTACACGTCTTTGACGCTTCGAGGTGGGCCCATCTCTGTTATGGCTCGAATTTGCTTGGCGTTTGCTTCGATTCCGCGATGACTGACCAAGAATCCAAGTAGTTGTCCTGAAGGAACTCCGAATACACACTTGTTTGGGTTCAATTTCCACCTCCAACTTTTTAGGTTCTCGAAGGTTTGTTTTAAGTCTTCAATCAGTGTATCCGGGTTCTTTGTTTTTACAACCATGTCATCCACGTATGCTTCTACGTTTTCGTCGATCTAATCACACATTTCGATAGCTCTTTGGTAAGTGGCTCCAACATTCTTGAGTCTAAATGACATGGTCTTGTAGCAGTAGGCACCGAACGGAGTGATGAAAGATATCTTGCTCTGGTCTTGTTCTTTTAATGCGATCTGGTGATACCCTGAATAGCAATCAAGAAAGGATAATAGGGCGGATCCTGCTGTTGAATCAATTATCTGATCAATGCGTGATAGCCCGAACGGATCTTTTGGGCAGTGCTTGTTGAGATTTGTGTAGTCGACACACATGCGTCATTCGTCCTTGTTCTTTTTCTGTACTAGAACTAGGTTTGCTAGCCAATCTGGATGAAGGATTTCTCTGATGAATCCGGCTGCCATTAGCTTTGTGATTTCTTTTTTAATCACTGCCTTCTTGTCAGGTGAGAATCATCGTAGCCGTTGCTTTATAATCTTGGAGCCTTCATTGATATCAATTCTGTGCTCAGCCAACTCTCTTGGGACACCTGGCATGTCGGCCGGCTTCCAAGCGAAGATATCTTTGTTGTACCAAAGAAAGTTGGTGAGCGCGAGTTCCTATTTTGCCGAGAGGTGGGCGCTGATGGTTGCTGTTTTGGAGGGATCACCAGTGCCCAGGTCGATTTGCTTGACGTCGACTTCTTTTGGTGGTGCGAGGATGCTGGGCTTTTTAGCCGGTATCTCTATTTATTCTTGGCTTATTTCTGCGGTAATAGTGACTATTTCTTTTCTACCATTGTCGGCTTTTGCTTTGGCTGCGATTTGGATTGCCTGAACGTCGCAGTCAAAAGCACGCTTCAAATCACTTCGAAGAGAAAGGACACCGTTAGGTCCTGGCATCTTAAGCAGTAGGTATGGATAATGCGGTATTGCCGTGAATTTTGCTAGCGCTGGGCGCCCGAAGATTGCATGGTATGATGAATCGAAGTCCGCAACCTCAAACTTGATGAACTCTATACGGTAGTTCGAGGGAGTTTCAAAAGTAACTGGTAGAGTAATTTGTCCAAGTGGCATGGCTGCCTTGCCGGGTACTATGCCATAAAAGGTGTACTTGTTGGTGTAATCATCTCGGTGAGTTGTAGTCCCATCTTCCTTAGAGTTTCTGAAAAAATGATGTTGAGTCCGGCTCCTCCGTCGATTAGTACTTTGGTGACAGTCATACCGGCAATAGTTGGATCTAGAACCAGTGGATAATGGCATGTGTTTCCTATGCTAGTCCATTGGTCTTTTCTTGAGAATTGGATTGGATACTGTGACCAATTGAGATATCTTGGAGTAGCTGGTTCTGCTGCCATGATGGTTCGCAATGCTAGTTTTTCTTGATGTTTGCTTCTGGAGTCTAGGGCTCTAGTGAAGATCACAGCTACTATCCCCCTGGATTTTTGGAATCCCTTGTCTTCATGGTTGTCCTCATCTTTTTTCTGATTGTCTTCTTTAGTGTTCTCCTTACTATCTTTTCTTGTGTATCGATCATTGAAGGTGTAGCAATTTCTGATGGTGTGCTTCCCATTAGGGTGCAATGGGCAACCTATGTTTTCGATGTCGTCATATCTTCTGGGTTTGGAAAACTTCCTTGATTTGTCAGCCGTTGTCACGGTGTTGTCTGGTCCACATTTTCTTTTCTGATGTCTGCTATTTCGATGATTTTGCTTTTTTAGGTTGTCTCGGTTGCTTCTATCCAGGAACCTTTCTCGTGTCTTCTCTTCTGCAGTAATCATCTTTTCTACTGTTCGTCTGAATTCTTTATTGTTTCTTGAGTTTTCTTTGCAGAAGTCTTAAAATTGCCACCTAGCCATGATTCCATGAGAGAAAGCTTCAATTACTTCTCCTTCGGTGATGTCATGTACTTGAGCTCGTAGTTCACCGAATCATCGATAGTAATCTCTGAGACTTTCACCTCCCTTCAGCTTGAGTCCTTTTAACTCTGCGTGGGTGATTGGGTGTGTAATGATACCTGCAAAATTTTCACAGAAAGCTCTTTGCAAGTCCTCCCAATTTCTGATTGATCCTGGATTTAATTTGTCGAACCATTGGAGAGGCATGGTTTCTAGGGCCATGGGAAAGAATAAGGTCTTGATATCGTCGTCTCCTCCAGCTAGTTCAATCGATTGCGAATATATCCTGAGCCACTGCCTTGGTTCAGTCTTGCCATCATATTTAGAGTGGTTGGACGGTTTGAACTTGTGGGGTAGTCATATTGACGCAAGTCTATTTGCAAAACAGGGGAATCTATCGTGCGTTCCGGCTTCTTTGAATTCCGATTCGGCACCTCCTTCTGGCCAACTATTGTTTTGATGAGAGTAATCCTGCGAGGCTGTCTGGGCAGGCGCCCTGCTTCTGGTCTTTCTTGGTTGTTCAACTCGGTGGCTCTGATTATGGTCCCTTCTACTTTCTCTGTTATGACTTCCACTTGGTCCAAGTCTCTCGAAAGCGGACTTTCTTTGATTTTAATCTTCTTGCCTATGGGTCGTTGATCTGGTGGGTAGTCTTGAGTGGGTCCTTTCTTCATGTGTCCTCAGGGCTGCTGACCGAAGAAAATCTCGGAGTTGTTCTTGTTTTTCACTGGCATGTGAGGTCGCTCTAAGTTCTTCTAATGCTTCTCGGATCTTATCGTAGGGTGTATTTGCCGTGCGTCTTTCTTCGACTTCTCGTTGTGATTTTCTTCTATCGTACTCGGCCAATTCTGACTCATATCTGATCCAAGCTTCCTTGCGCTGCCTAGCACGGTGTTGGCGTCCTTGCTTCAACTTGTTTTTCCTTTCTCTGGCTTGTTTCTGATTCCTTGTCTCACCATCGTAGCCCTGGGCAAAGGGTGATATGTTGGATTCTGATTCATCTGATGACCTGACATCGGGCGCTTCTGGGGGGGACCAATGGTGATCGAGGACGGCGAACCATGAGTACTTCCTATGCGTGAATTGTTCTGTTATAGTTTCCACACTGTCGGAGTTGCTGATAACTTTAGTAGAGGCCTCGAGGTCACAGATCGAGTCTCCTTCTTGGTAGGGTAGAATTGTCGTTGTTGTCGTGTCGACCAATCGGGTACTGCTATCCTCAAGAACAGATCCTAGCCAGTGGACGATGCAGTCTTGAGATGTTATAGTTAGTACGAGACCTTCCTGAGCTCCCTTTAGTGGCATTCTAAGCACTGGGTCGAGGAATCCTTCGGGCCGTGTCTGATAAGATGTTGCCATGTTATGGAGTCCGAGCGGAAAAGGATCCGACTTCTTGAAAAGATTATGTGTGTACTCCAAGTTGTATTCTTGATAGGCCAGGGCCGCGTTCTTAAGGCCCATCGGAAAAGAACTTAGTTTCCTGAAAGAACTCGGATAAGACTCTATCTTGGATGCAGAGCCTGAGTTCGAGTCGGATGCGCAAAGCCATGAAACCTGAGTTGAATTGGACATCATGAGCTGCGTGAATCTTCCGATGATTTGATCTGTCGTAGTCACCGAAATAGAATAGTCTTCATGGTGATTCGAATCTTCGAGGAGACGGCTTTGGAGCTTGCCATTGTCGTCCGCCTCGTAGATCCATGAGCCGAAGATGAAAGTTGATCCCGTCGAGAAGATCATGCTGTCAAGATCCATCGAGCTCTCGGATGCAAATTCGCTGAAAGCCCCTACCTGACACGCCAGCTGTCGATGTTTTACCACCGATAGCCTGCCATGGGGGTACCCAGGGCAGTATGTTCGGGCTTCAGTGTATGCGGAACTCGACGATGAACATAAGAGACAGTCGATTTGTCCTGGTTCAGGCCCTCGACTGTGGTCGAGTAATAGCCCTACGTCCAGTCAGCGTTAGCCTTTGCGTTGGATTGATTGTGTGTTGTTGTGTTGTATCCTATAGTCCCATCTCTAGGAACCCTGCCCTCTTTTATATAGTTAGGAGGTCAGAATCCTAGTCGGTTTTACTATAAGAGTTCCTAGTAAGATTACAGAATAATACTACTACTAAGTTTACATGGGGAGAATTCTAGTTAGACTAGATCTTCTCTCTTCCTTGTGGGGTATCCTATGGGTCCTGCACCGACAACTATAGAAACTAGAATTGTGGTAGGAGGCTTGTATTTTTAGTAGACTAGCGCAACACTCGTTTCACCTCATATTTGTCTAACCGGTTTGCTAAGTGTTGTTATAGAAATTTTTAATAGGCTATTCACCCCATCCTCTAGCCATTAGGACCTTTCAAGTGGTATCAGAACTGTGGTAACCGTGATTTGAGGCTTAACAACCTTCGGTGTCAAAATGGCTCAAATCAATAACACCAAGAAGCCACCCCAATTTGATGGTTCAAACTATCCCTATTGGAAGGCTAAGATAACAACATATATCAAGTCAATCAATAGGAAGGTTTGAAAAGTGGCGGAGACCAAGATTGAGATACAAGATCCGGAGAATCCCACCACCATCGAAGAAGTACTTCTCCAAAACAACGATATTGCTCTTAGTGCCATTCATGATGTTATTGATGAGAGAACATTTGAGTAAATCAAGAACATTGACATGGCTTATGAGGCTTGGAAAAAGTTGGAGGAGTCATTTAAGGGCACTCAAGCGGTGATGGGTGCCAAGGCATATATCCTCAAGGAGAAGTTTGCTAGTTTTAAGATGAAGGAGGATGAGAGTATGCCAGAGATGTTTCATAGGCTTCAAGTGATTGTCAATGATCTCAAAGCACTTAGAGAGAAGGTGGAGAACAAGGATTTCTCCCATAAGTTCTTGATATGCCTACCCTCAAGATTTGGTACATTGGTCACTATTCTAGTGAGGAGTGGTTTGGACACCATGACACCAAAACAAGTATTAGGAGATATAGTGACCGATGATACATATAAAGACGATGATGAGAAGGAAGAAAAGGAGAAGAAAGATGAAAAAAGAATGAGAAGAAGAAGAGTGTGGCATTCAAGGCCACCTCATCCAAGGGCAAAGCAAGAAGCATCAAGTGAAGATGAAGACTTTGAGCTTTGATGAGATGGATGATGAGAAGATGGCTCTCTTTGTCAAGAGATTAGGCAAGTTCATGATGAAGAAGGGCTACCGTGCTAGAAGAAAGAAGTCTTCATCCAAGAACAAGGAAGAGTCAAGAAGGTGCTTTAATTGCGGAAGCAAAGATCATCTTGTTGCTCAATGCCCATACAAAAGTGATAATGATGATGACAAGAAGAATAAGAAGAATGACAAGATGACCTTTAAGAAGAAGAAGAAGGGTGGTTCATATATGGTCACTTGAGATAGTGATACTTCCTCAAGTGATGATGACAATAGTGATGATGACAATACCACAAAAAAGACACTTGCAAGCATTACTATCAATGAGAAGTCTTTTCTCTTCGATACTCTATCATGCTTCATGGCTAAGACCACTAAGGTACAAACTTGTGATGATGGAAGTGATGAGAAATATGATAATGAAAATGAAAATAAAAGTGATAGTGATGATGATGAACCAAGTAAGGAAGAACTACTTGACATGCTAGATGATGCTAAACAACACTTTGACATTAAGAGAACGGAATGCAAAAGCTTGCGTAAGGAACTAAAAGCCCTTAAGCAAGCCTTTGATGAGCTCAATGCATCTCATGAGAGGCTAGAGGAAGCCCATGAGAAGCTTGGCAAGGTTCACAAGAAGCTTGAAAAGCTCATTCCTCTTTGCTTAATGAGCAAAATGAGAAGAAGCATATTGAGATATGTGATATAGGCTTAACTTATGATATAATTGATGAATCATTCCATAAGCCTATCATTGTTGCTCCCACTAACCCTTTTTGTAGCACTTCTACTTGCACCTCATCTAGTAGTGATGGTTTCACTTGTGATGCCTCACTAATGGTTGAGAATGAGACTCTCAAGAAGGAGGTCAATGAGCTCACTCACACCTTGACTAAGGCCTATGGTGATGAGGATCGCTTGCTTATGTGTGCTTGGGTAACCAAAGAGCTTCTCTCTACAAAAAGGGATTGTGCTATATCCCCAAGAAAGGCAAGGCAACCTTTGCTCCTCATAAGACTAGTTTTGTAAAGAACAATGGTCGGTTTTACACTAGTTGCAAGCAAGTTGGTTATAAAGAGCATGAGTGCAAGAACAAGAGCAAAAATGGCTCAAATCAACAACACAAAGAAGCCACCCTAATTTGATGGCTCCATCTATCCCTATTGAAAGGCTAAGATGACAACATATATCAATTCAATCAATAGAAAGGTTTGGAAGGTGGTGGAGACCAAGATTGAGATTGATGATGAAGAGGCTCCCACCGCCGCCGAAGAGATGCTACTCTAAAATAATGATATTGCTCTTAGTGCCATCCATGATGCTTTGGATGAGAGAACATTTGAGCAAATTAAGAACATTGAGAGAGCTCATGAGGCATGGAAAAAGTTGGAGGAATCATTTGAGGGCATTCAAGCCGTGAAAGGTGCCAAAGCATATATCCTCAAGGAGAAGTTTGCTAGTTTCAAGATGAAGGAGGATGAGAGTGTGTCGGAGATGTTCCATAGGTTATAAGTGCTTGTCAATGATCTCAAAGCACTTGGTGAGAATGTGGAGGACAAGGACTTCTCCTATAAGTTCTTGAGATACTTACCTTCAAGATTTGACACATTGGTCACTATTCTAGTAAGGAGTGGTTTGGACACCATGACACCAAACCAAGTGTTAGAAGATATAATGATCGATGATACATATAGAGATGATGATGAGAAGAAAGAAAAGAAGGAGAAGAAAGATGAGAAGAAGGATGAGAAGAAGAAGAGTGTGGCATTCAAGGCCACATCATCCAAGGGCAAGGCAAAGCAAGAATCATCAAGTGAAGATGAAGACTTGAGCTTTGATGAGATGAATGATGAGAAGATGGCTCTCTTTGTCAAGAGATTTGGCAAGTTCATGATGAAGATGGGCTACCATGCTAGAAGAAAGAAGTCTTCATCCAAGAACAAGGAAGAATCAAGAAGGTGCTTTAATTGCAAGAAGCAAAGATCATCTTGTTGCTCAATGCCCATATAATAGTGACAATAACGATAACAAGAAGAATAAGAAGAAGGACAAGAAGGAAAAGAAAGAGAAGAAGGACAAGATGATCTTCATGAAGAAGGGTGATTCATATGTGGTCACTTGGGATAGTGATGCTTCCTCAAGTGATGATGATGATAGTGATGATGACAAGACCACCAAGAAGAAGGCACTTGCAGGCATTGCTATCAATGAGAAGCCTTCTCTCTTCAACACTCCATCATGCTTCATGGCTAAGGCCACTAAGGTACAAACTTGTGATGATGGAAGTGATGAGGAACATGATAATAAAAATAAAAGTGATAGTGATGATGATGAACCAACTAAGGATGAATTACTTGACATGCTAGATGATGCTAAAGAACATTTTGACATTAAGAGAAGGGAATGCAAAAGCTTGCGTAAGGAACTAAAAGCCTTTAAGCAAGTCTTTGATGAGCTCAATGCATCTCATGAGAGGCTAGAGGAAGCCCATGAGAAGCTTGGCAAGGCTCACAAGAAGCTTGAAAAAGCTTATTCCTCTTTGCTTGATGAGCAAAATAAGAAGCATGTTGAGACATGTAATGTAGGCTTAACTTGTGACTTAATTGATGAATCATTTTATAAGAATATCATTGTTGGTCCCACTAATTCTTCTTATAGCACTTCCTACTTCCACCTCATCTAGTAGTGATGGTTTCACATATGATGCCTCACTAATGGTTGGGAATGAGACCCTCAAGAAGGAGGCCAATGAGCTCACCATATGTTGGCTAAGGCCTATGGTGGTGAGGACCGCTTACTTATGTGCTTGGGTAGCTAAAGAGCTTCTCTCTACAAAGAGGGATTGGGCTATACCCCCAAGAAAGACAAAGCGGCCTTTGCTCCTCATAAGATTAGTTTTGTGAAGAACAATGGTCGGTTTTGCACTAGTTGCGAGCAAGTTGGTCATGTAGAGCAAAAATGTATGAACAAGAAGTCACAAGCTAATGTATCATTCATTAAGCTTAACTCTTTCTATGTGCTTACCAAGGGTGCAAATGGTGTAAAGGCTAAGTTTATTGGTACACCATGGATGACTCAAAGAAGAAAGCTATTTGGGTGCCAAATAGCTTGGTCACTAACCTTCAAGAACCCAAGAAAGTTTGGGTACCTAAAAAAATTAATCTTCTTTTGTAGGTCAATTACAAAGCTAGAGGAAGGCATTGGGTTCTTGATAGTGGGTGCACTCAACACATGACCGGTGATGCAAAAATATTCAACTCAATCAATACCAATGGCAATGATGGTTATGATAGTATCACATTTGGTGACAATGGCAAATGCAAGGTCAAAGGGCTTGGTAAGATTACAATATCTAATGACATGAGCATATCCAATGCAGTTGCTAGTAGAGAGCTTGAACTTCAATTTGCTATCCATGGCTCAATTATGTGATCTTGGATTCAAATGCATATTTGGGGTAGATGATGTAGAGATAATAAGTGTAGATGGCTCTAACTTAATCTTTAAAGGCTTTAGATATGAGAATCTATACTTGGTTGATTTCAATAATAGTGAAGCTCAATTATCTACATGTTTATTCACTAAGTCTAGCATGGGTTGGTTATGGCATAGAAGGCTTGGTCATGTTGGAATGAAACAATTGAAAAGATTGGTCAAGCATGACTTAGTTAAAGGCTTGAAAGATGTAGTGTTTGAGAAAGATAAGCTTTGTAGCTCTTGTCAAGCCAGAAAACAAGTAAGGAACACCCATCCTACGAAAAGTATGATGAGCACTAGTAAATCATTTGAGTTGTTTCACATGGATTTGTTTGGGCCAACACAATACACTAGCATTGGTGGCAATAAATATGACTTTGTGATAGTGGATGGTTACACTAGATACACATGGGCATTCTTTCTAGTGGACAAGAGTGATATATTTGCAACATTCAAACCATTTATCAAGGACATTCACAATGAGTTTGAAACAACCATCAAGAGAGTTAGAAGTGACAATGGTAGTGAGTTCAAGAACACTGGAATTGATAAGTTGTGTGATGAATTTGGAATTAGATATCAATTCTCGGCCAAGTATACTCCACAATCAAATGGTCTTGTTGAGAGGAAGAATAGAACACTCATTGATATAGCAAGGTCTATGCTTAGTGAGTACAATGTGAGTTAATCTTTTTAGGATGAAGCTATCAACACGGCTTGCTATTGTAGCAACTACCTCTATTGTCACCCATTGAAAGAAAAGACACCATATGAGCTCTTGAATGGTAGAAAGCCCAACATTGCATATTTTTGGGTCTTTGGTTGCAAATGCTATATCTTGAAGAAAGGCACTAGATTGAGCAAGTTTGATAACAAATGTGATGAAGGATTCCTGCTTGGTTATTCCACTATAAGCAAAACATATAGAGTTTGGAATTTGGATAGTGGAACTCTTGAGAAAGTTTATGATGTTGAATTTGATGAAACCGATGGTTCACAAGAAGAGAATGAAAACTTGAAAGATGTTAGAGGTATTCAACTTTCAAATGCCATGAAGAACATGGATGTTGATGAATTGAGGCCTAGGCAAGTGAATGATGATGATCAAGTGCAAGTGCTCTCTAACTCAAATGTGTAAGATGATACAAATCAAGCTAGTACAAGTGGCTCTCATGATTATGAACAAGATCAAGTGGCAAGTGCATCATCTCAACCCAATGATCAAGCAAGTGTAAGCAATCAAGTTCTAATCCTCCAACCAACCAATATTGCAAGGGATCATCCATTGGACACTATCATTGGTGATATTTCAAGAGGTGTGCAAACTAGATCAAGATTAGCCTCATTTTGTGAGCATTTCTCATTTGTGTCATCCATTGAACCAAAGAAGATAGATGAAGCATTGAAAGATGTTGATTGGGTGAATGCTATGCATGAAGAATTGAATAACTTTACAAGAAATCAAGTATGGGAATTAGTAGAGAGACCAAAGGGGCACAATGTGATTAGAACCAAATAGGTTTTTAGAAACAAGCAAGATCAAGATGGGATAGTAGTAAGGAACAAAGCAATATTGGTAGCACAAGGATATACACAAGTTAGTAGTATGGAACAAGGCAAGATTGGTAGCACAAGGATATACACAAGTTGAAGGTCTTGACTTTAGAGAAATATATGCCCCGATTGCTAAATTGAAAGCAATTAGAATCTTATTAGCCTATGCTTGTGTCAATAACATCAAGCTCTATCAAATAGAGATCAATAGTGCATTTCTCAATGGTTACATTAATGAAGAAGTATATGTTGAGCAACGTCCCGGTTTTGAAGATGACAAGAAGCCCGACCATGTGTACAAGTTAAAGAAGGCGTTGTATGGCTTGAAACAAGCACCTAGAGCATGGTATGAGAGATTGAGGGACTTCCTACTCTCTAAAGGGTTCATGGTGGGCAAGTGAAAGGTCCTAATGGCTAGAGGGGGGGTGAATAGCCTAATAAAAATTTCTACAACAACACTTAGCAAATCGGTTAGACAATTATGAGGCGAAGCAAGTGTTGAGCTAACCTAACAAAAATGCAAGCCACCTACCACAATTTTAGTTGATATAGTTTCTATCCACACAATAGCTATGTCACTACACTAAGTTAGTGTGCTCTCAAAGGCTAACTAAAGAGCCACACTAACCAAACTAACAAGCTCTCACAACTAGCTACACTAAAGAGCTGACAACTAGTTTACGGTAATATAAAGAGAGTGAGCAAGATAGTTATATCGCCATGTCGAGGAGTGAACCAATCAATCACAAGAATCAATATCAATGAATACCAATCACCTCAGAATCAAATGATGAACACAATGATTTTTTACCGAGGTTCACTTGCTTGCTGGCAAGCTACTCCTCATTGTGGCAATTCACTCACTTGGAGGTTCATGCGCTAATTGGCATCACACGCCAAATCCACAATAGGGTGCCGCACAACCAACACAAGATGAGGATCACACAAGCCATGAGCAATCCACTAGAGTACCTTTTGGCTCTCCATCGGGGAAAGGTCAAGAACCCCTCACAATCACCATGATCGGAGCCGGAGACAATCACCAACCTCCGCTCGATGATCCTCGCTGCTCCAAGCCATCTAGGTAGCGGCAACCACCAAGAGTAATAAGCGAATCCCACAGCGAAACACGAACACCAAGTGCCAATAGATGCAAACACTCAAGCAATGCACTTGGATTCTCTCCCAATCTCACAAAGATGATGAATCAATGATGGAGATGAGTGAGAGGGCTTTGGCTAAGCTCACAAGGTTGCTATGTCAATGCAAATGCCTAAGAGAGTGAGCTTGAGCCGGCCATGGGGCTTAAATAGAAGCCCCCATAAAATAGAGCCATTGTACCCCTTCACTGGGCACAACATGGGGTGACCGGACGCTCTGGTCAAATTGATCGGACGCTGGACCTCAGCATCCGGTCACGCGATGCGTGCCACGTGTCCCCTCTCTTCAAATACTAAGTGCTCGATCTCAATGGTCATGTGATGACCGAACGCAGCAGCTCAAAGTGACCGAACGCTGAACCCCAGCGTCCGGTCGTTTCCAGTAAGCATCCAGAGACAACTTTTCTCGACCGGACACACCCAGCGTCCGGTCACACGGTGACTCCCCTATGCGCTGCCACGTCAGCAGGACCGGACGTAGCCCTTCAGCGTCGGTCATTAAGTGACCCAGTGTCCGGTCATAGACCGACGCCAGCGTCTTCATGCTCCACCTGACCGGACGCGCCGGTCCTTCCGAGACCAGCATCCGGTCACTTACAGTGACCTCTGTCTTTTCTGTCTAGGGCGCCGGTGGCACTGTCGGACTGTCCGCACTCTACGAGCGGACACTCCGCTGGTGAAGTATCTTACCCTTGCTCAAATGTGCCAACCACCAAGTGTATCACCTTGTGCACATGTGTTAGCATATTCTCAGAAACATTTTCAAGGGTGTTAGCACTCCACTATATCCTAAATGCATATGCAATGAGTTAGAGCATCTAGTGGCACTTTGATAACTGCATTTTGATACGAGTTTCACCCCTCTTAATAGTACGGCTATCGATCCTAAATGTGATCACACTCACTAAGTGTCTCGATCACCAAAATAAAATGGCTCCTACAATTTATACCTTTGCCTTGAGCCTTTTGTTTTTCTTTCTTCTTTTCAAGTCCAAGCACTTGATCATCACCATGGCATCACCATCATCATGTCATGATCTTCATTTGCCTCACCACTTGGAGTGTGCTACCTATCTCATGATCACTTGATAAACTAGGTTAGCACTTAGGGTTTCATCAATTCACCAAAACCAAACTAGAGCTTTTAGCAAGGTTGACACCACTCTTTTCACCAAGAAGATTGGTAAAGACTTATTTGTGTTGCAAATCTATGTTGATGACATCATATTTGGATCAACCAATCAAGACTTTTGTGAAGAGTTTGGAAAGATGATGGCTAATGAGTTTGAAATATCCATGATTGGAGAGTTAAGTTACTTCCTTGGTCTTCAAATCAAGCAATTGAAGAATGGTATATTTGCGAGTCAAGGCAAGTACATCAAAGACATGCTCTAGAAGTTTGGCATGAGTGATAGCAAAGCCATTAGCACACCAATGGAGACAAATGACAACTTAGATAGTGATGCAAGTGGCAATATGGTGGATCAAAAATTATATCGGTCTATGATTGGAAGCCTACTCTATATGACCGCATCAAGGCCGGATGTCATGTTTAATGTATGCATGTGTGCAAGATTTCAAGCCTCACCAAGAGAAAGTCATTTGAAGGCTACAAAGAGAATATTGAGGTACTTGAAGCTTACACAAAATGTTGATTTGTGGTATCCTAAAGGAGAAAAGTTTGAGCTAGTTGGTTACTCCGACTCGGATTATGCGGGATGCAAGGTTGAAAGAAAGAGCACCTTAGAAATATGTCAATTGTTGAGAAGATCACTTGTTTCATAGTCATCAAAGAAGCAAAATAGTGTTGCATTATCAACCGTTGAAGCCGAATACATATCCATCGGTAATTGTTGTGCACAAATACTTTAGATGAAGGCCACCTTGAATGACTTTGGAATCAAGTTCAAGAAAGTGCCATTGCTATGTGACAATGAGAGTGCAATCAAGTTAACCAACAACCTGGTTCAACAAGCAAGAACAAAGCACATTGATGTCCGCCATCATTTCATAAGAGATCACCAACAAAAAGGGGACATTTGCATTGAGAGTGTAGGCACCAAAGATCAACTTGTCTATATATTCACCAATCCATTGGATGAGAAAAGGTTTTGCAAGCTAAGGAATGAGTTGAACATATTAGATTTCTCAAATATATATTGATTCACCCCCACTTATATGGCATGCCTCTCCTTTGAGCAATCCAAGATAAAAGTTGATTGGCATGGCATACATCCTTGCTAAGGACATATTTAGTGCATTTAGTCATCTTTCACATTTAATAGGCTCATTCATGAAAATAAAATGATTTTGATGTTTGTATGGTACCATTATTGCTTCTATGCTTAATTTGGTCTAGTGGTAGCATATAACATGTTTGTGGGCTTATAAATCTAGTGTTTGATCTAGAAAATGAGCTCTAAGTGTTTATCTTAGCATGGTACAAGATAACCTTATTTGAAGGTGTGAGAAGCTTGTCTTTGGATCAAACCAAGTTAAATATCTTTGTCAAGTGATCTAGATTGGACCAAATTTGGGAAAATAATCTTCACCCCATTGATTGACATTTATAATCATAACCCATCTATAATTTAAGCCTTTGTGGTCATTGATGACAAAGGAGAAGAAAAACAAAGATATAAGTGATAGGGGGAGAAATAGTGAAAATTGACATATGAGAAGAGATATGACAAAGTATGGGGATCACATAGGAGAAGAGATATGATAAAGTTAGGGGATAATTAAATTTTGAGCACACAAGTAGGGGGAGCGAGCTCATAAACTTGATTGATGCATTTAAATGTGCATTTCATATGTTTGCTTGCATGACACAAGTTCTAAATTTCAATATTCATGCTTGTATGGTGTATGCTAGTTGTAGGATTAATTGATGATATAAAAAACTAGCATGCATAGGTTAAGAAACTAGACTTATGTTCATTTTATGAAAACTTGACCCTTGCTTCTAATATTGATCTCATGGGGTATTCTAGTTTTTGTGTATGTCTAGTTACTAATGGTGCTAAGGATGGTATATTGGTGCACTCCGATTGGTATCACGCTTCAAAGGTCCATCTTTTATACCTTAGCATCATTTGTTAGACATTGTCTCCTATATTTTCTATTTAAGCATATGTGCAAGCTACAATCCAAACTCTTAGCACATATGTAGGGAGAGCAATTACTACCATATGAGATTCATGAAACTTGTCCATATCCTTTTACACATGGTAAATATGCGTGGACAAGCAACATGAATTCAAATGAATTTCAATTCATATCTTTGTGAAAGGGTTATCATCAATTACCAAAAGGGGAGATTGAAAGCTCTAAGTTTGGTTTTGGTGAATTGATGAAACCCTAAGTGCTAACCTAGTTTATTAAAGTGATTATGAGATAGGTAGCACTACTCCAAGTGATGAAGTAATGGTGATGATCATGATTGTAACACCCTCGGTGTTACACTGTAAATCATTTACTAAAACATGTCATGAGCATCATGTTTATGTGTTAATGCATGTAATAAAGAGTGTAGATCAACTTCCGTAACTCAAAACGATCAATGGAAGTGCGAAACGAAAGTTAATTCCATAGTCATGTTATATCACTTAGGATTTAAAACCAATTTTTATTAAGCAAAAATGATATAGAACACCTATGTGACACTTAAATAAAGTTGAAGGTACAAACTTTGTAGATGACAATGAAATACTTGTAGTCAAAAAATATTATTGCTAGATAGTATTTCCAATAGCTAAGAGATGGAACTTGGATTAAAATTCAGCCCAAGACTTAGTAATTTTCAAAGTTGAAAACGGTGTGACAATGCTATATTAGTGAATTAATTCTAAAAAATTTAGCTAAAGGCTTGTGCTATGTTTTTGCTTGGTGGGTTGCATCCAAGTAAGTACTTGTCAATGGTTTAGTGGTTGGTTTAGTTAGTATGTGCTTTGATCATCAATTAATTGCTACAAAAAGCTAAAAAATGTTATTTGGGCACCGGTTGACAGCATCCACTTGGCATGCTCGTATTTTCTTCTCTAGTCTACCTTGGTCCAAGTATATTACTCCATTCACTAGCTTTAGGTACCATCTTCAGCTAGGCCGAGTTGGTTGGGTCGTAACCGAGCTAGATGGGTCGTGGTTGACGCTTTAAAAAGCGTGCACTGCACGTTTTGGGCCGGTTAACCATGTCTGTGTGGTCACCATGCGCCTAGGGCACCGCTGGCCACCCTGACCGGGCGCCTGGTGTGCTGCACACTGCTGCTGACGCCGCTGCCGGTGCCACTGTGGCTGCACGCCACCCTGCTGCGCCGCCCTGCCCCACTGGCCACTGGTATCGCTGTCGTCGCATCGCCGCTACGGCGCTCGCTGCCCTCCACTAGCTCCGCCGCCGTTGTCGTTTCCGCTCGGGGTGCAGTGGCATCACATGGTCGAGCTGAAACCACAGCAGTGCGCACGTTGCATCCTAGAGCTGCGTTGTCCGTAGCGCCGCCACGACACCCGCACTCGCGCATGTCCGCGCTAGAGGCCAGCCGTCTCCCTGAGGCGACGCAGCACACACACGTTACTGGCCCTGCTCTAAGCCACGTCGCACCAAACTTGTTTTCGCAGAGCCTAGTCATTCTCAAAGCAATTGCATGCTCCAGGTGATAGTTAAGGCACTAGGCTACACGCCAAGACCACGCATAGCCATAACCGAGCCCTACATAACTCCAATTTGGAGTTTACCTCGTCGCCGATCTGTAGAAGCTCCAATAGCATCGTGCCTAAGGCACCAACTGCTTAGGACCCCTGAATCCAATTTCGTGGCATCAATAGCTTCACCTTGATCCCTTGTGCACCCTACGCAACTCAGTTGAACCACTACCGCCATCCCCAGGGTGTCACCGCGACCGTGTCCGCCTCATAGCACCGCCAAGCTGCTCGGTCGCTCATGGCCAGTGCCGCTCAGGCCATCCCTGACCAAACATCCACCACGGCCAGGTTTCTGGTGAGTCACTGAAGCTCATACGCTAGCTAGTTGATCGCCTAGCTGTCCTAGATCGTCGGAATGGTCGCACCACCGTAGTGAACCACCGTGTGTCGCTGCCACGCAGCACTAGTGCATCCCCTAGCTCCCTACCATTTTCTAGGGTCGTCGTTTGAGCTAGCGATAGCTATCGACCCCGCAGAAAAGCTAGGGTGGGTCCTAGTTGCCCGGCGTGAGCGTGGAATGCCGACGGAAGTCGCGTCGTCGCGCGCGCCGCCGCTAGGGGCTTCACGATAGGAATTGGAAGAAATCCAGGGTGCTAGGTGAAAGGGTAGATAGAAGGGGGAATAGTGGTGAGGACCGCTGGTTAATTCGCCATTAGCGCAAGGTCCTTTTTGCAAGGTTGCCAGCGCGCGCGGCCTCCCCGCGTGGGCCGTAGTTGCTAGGTAGGTCTGTTGGCCATGGGCCGCGCTAGTATGCCTATGCACGCGTGGGCACGCGTGTGCTATGCCGCGTGGGCCACGTGTTGCGGGCCGCGCGGAGAAATTGGTTTTCCTTTTTCTAGGGAGTTAGTAAATGCTTTTCCAATTTAGTTTTGAGCTGATCTTTAGTAAATTATATAAAATCATGTAGGTGTCCAAAAATTATGAAATAAATTATGTTGAGTTCCTAAAAATGTTGTCTATCTGATAGTATGGTTAGTTTATACATGTCTATGTTGATGCTAAGGTCTATTAAATCATTTGAAAGTGTTTAATGTTATTTAGATTAATAATTGTAGAAATTTTTGTGGCAAATTGGTAATAGCTTTGGCCATAAAATTTTTATAGTAGGTTCATTAGATTATTATGTGCTCATTGTAATTTTTGTAGCCTTAGAATAGGTTAAGAAATATGGTAGCTAAGTACTCCTTGTTTTAGTATATATATTAAATCGGTAATAAGAATAGGGATGCCTTTAGTTGCTAAGATAATACATGAAATGTTTAATACCTGTTTAGTGGGAATAATAGGTAACCTAGCGTCTTAGTCATTAGAGCTAGCTTAGTAGCTTGATAGATGTATTCTTATTTTAAGAGTTGTTGTTGCCGTATTACTAAGTGTTGCATCATTATTTTATGCATGTAGATAACGAGTTGGTAGAGTTCATGACCGCGGGCGAGCTGGAGTACGAGGAGATAATCGAGGAGTACGAGGAGGAGATCCTCATTTAGGAGGGAGCCCTAGAGCCACTAGCTACTGACTTTTCTGACACCACGCCTGCCTAAGGCAAGCCCCGATGCATAACCCTTATTTTGAATGATCACTGGATATTTATATGTGATGTGCATTTACGTTATAGGCATTTTATGGAAACTACATGCATAGATAACCTACCCATGAGTCCTACTAGCTTAGGTCGAGTAGCTGCTATGCTTAGGTTTGTCGGTAGCGTGAGTAACCTGTCATTACTCACAATACGATGATTATTATTATCACTCTCATGATAAAATGGTGAAAGGAAAATGGAGACCGAATAGGGATATGGTACGGGTATTGGTGGGTGTAAGGGGTTGTGTCCCACTACCAATGGGGCATAGCTTGGTTACACTGTTTTCTCCTGTCCGTGTCGTTTAAGGACCGACCGTTGCATTGGATTCTAGTCACGCCACGGACTTATTATCCTGAGCATATACTTGTTTATGGGAGCAAGGAAGGCTCGTTGCTCTCTTGTCATGGGTTCCAGTTCTATCTGGACCGATTGATTGGAGGCGGGGATGGTGGAGGACTAAGCACCACACTGAGTTCGGGACTCAGGTGTGAGGGCTTGGAGTCCAAGTTTGGACAGGGACCTAGAACCCTTGACAGGAGAGTGATGGGTTGGTCCTGCTTGTGCCTTGGGTACAAGCGGGGTGTGTTTCGGGGTACCCAGCTGAGCACATTGATTCGTGAATTGCCGAGTAATCCGGTACGACTTGTCTACAATCTAGCACCGTAGTAAGAACTGGAAGATGAAGGATGGTGAAATGGATTTGTTTGCTCAACTCTTGCTTGAACGTAGAACAGGTGCTTACCTAGAATGGTTAGGTAATGAACTAATCATGACTGCTAATAAGAAACATACATAAGGATTTACTACTAGCATTGCTTTCCGTAAAAAGGAAACCCAGCAAACCATAAAGCTTATCATATCCTTCAGAGTCGAAAAATCATTCCCACTAGTCAGGTAAGTCTTGCGAGTACATTATGTACTCAGGGTTTATTTACCCCTGTTGTAGGTGCAGCTTGAGGAGTAGCTGTTGTGTGAATGATTCTTCTGGTGGGCATAGACGAATCCTTGTATATTATCGATAGACGTTTATTTTAATTCCACTGTTTAAATTCCGCACTTTGAATTTGGTACTGTAATAATGTATTTCTAAGAACTCTGGTTCTATGAAATGGACTAAGTATTGTAAACTCGTTCTCATTATTGATCCTGAAAGAAAAACATGGATTATTCAAGTTCTCCCTTGGGGTGTGCTCGACGGAATCCGCCCGATGTAGCTTGCTTTCGGGGTGCTTAGTGTCTGGTGGAAGGCGAGCACCTCCAAAGGTGTGTTATTTTGGGCGGTTCTGCCACAATGATGATGGTGATGATCAAATGCTTAGACTTGGAGAAGAAGAAAGAGAAAAACAAAAAGCTCAAGGCAAAGGTGAAACTTGATAGGAGCTTTTTCGTTTTGGTGATCGAGACACTTAGTGAGTGTGGTCACTTTTAAGATCGGTAGCGTTCTATTAAGAGGGGTGAAACTCATATCGAAATGCGGTTATCAAAGTGCCACTAGATGCTTTAACTCATTGCATATGCATTTAAGATCTAGTGGAGTGCTAACACCCTTGAAAATGTTTGTGAAAATATGATAACACACATGCACGAAGTGTTACACTTGGTGGTTGGCACATTTAATCAAGGGTGGTAAAGTTTCTGGTCAAAAGGAGCTATTTTGTATTGACCGAACTCTACCTTGGGCAGTGACCAGACTCTGACCCTGTGTCCGGTTAGTGGTGCGCAGTGAAGGACGCCCTCGGTCCTTTGACCGAACGTTGAGAAAAAATAGGACCGGACGCGCTGGGGGTGCGTCCGGTCAGGTGATGACGTACGCTAACGAAAGCATCTAAACAGGCCAGTAAGGACTAGACTCTGGTCCGAGTCTAATCGCCTATGATCGGACGCGTCCGGTCGTGAAAAACCAGCTCTGGTGCCTTTCTAGAAACGATCGAACTTCAGTGATGGAGCGTCCGATCACTTTGAGCAATGCGTCCGGTCACAACTTAAGTGCACTGATGACCGTTGAAATCGGATGATCAGTATTTGAAGCCGGGAATACGTGGCAAAAATCTGAGGACCGGACGCTGGGGTCCTGCGTCCGGTCAATCCGACCGACGCGTCCGGTTGCCCTGATTTTTCAGGGAACAGAGAGCCAACGACTATTCGTGGGGGCTCTGTATTTAAGCCCCATGGCCGGCTCAAACTCACTATCTTGGGCATTTGCATTGACATATCAACCTTGTGAGTTTAGCCAAAGCCCTCCCACTCATCTCCATCATTGATTCATCATCTTTGTGAGATTGGGAGTGGATCCAAGTGCATTGCTTGAGTATTTGCATCTAGAGGCACTTGGTGTTCATGTTTTGCTGTGGGTTTGGTTTGTTACTCTTGGTGGTTGCCGCCACGTAGACGGCTTGGAGCAGCAAGGATCGTCGAGCGGAGGTGGGTGATTATCTCCGGCTCCGATCGTGGTGATTATGAGGGATTCTTGACCTTTCCCGGCGGAGAGCGAAAATGTACTCTAGTAAATTACTCGTGGCTTGTGTGATTCTCATCTTGTGTTGGTTGTGTCATCTTGTGTTGGTTGTGTGACACCCTATTGAGGGTTTGGCGTGTGATGCCAATTAGCGCGTGAACCTCTAAGTGAGTGAATCGCCACAACAAGGACTATGTTGCCGGCAAGCAAGTGAACCTCGATAAAAAAATCATTGTGTCATCATTTGATTTCGAGGTAATTGGTCTTCATTGGTATTCATCCTTGTGATTGATTAGTTCATTCTTCGAGTCGGCGATATAACCATCTTGCTCTCTCTTTTATATTATCGCAAACTAGCTATCAAATTCTTTAGTGTAGCTAGTCATGAGAGCTTGTTACTTTGGTTAGTGTGGCTCTTTAGTTAGCATTTGAGAGCACACTAACTTAGTGTAGTAACATAGCTATTATGTGGATAGAGACTATAGAAACTAGAATTATGGTAGGTGGCTTGCACTTTTAGTAGGCTAGCGCAACACTCGTTTCGTATCATATTTATGTAACCGGTTTGTGAAGTGTTGTTTTAGAAATTTTTAATAGGCTATTCACCCCATCTAGTCATTAGAACTTTTCAACCGTCCAACAGCGTACTCCCTCCATCTCAAAAAGACCGCAATTGTAAGACTAGACACGGATACCAAGCATTGATGGTAAATTACTACATTACCCCTATAAATATCATGCTAACCCAATTGTCACTCCCTTGTCTCCATCTCAGTCTTTTTGATAAAAAGACCACAATCTTTGTGAGACGGAGACACGGATACCAAGGATTGATGGTAAATTACTACATTACCCCTATAAATATCATGCTAACCCAATTGTCACTCCCTTGTCGAACCATTTCTTCGGAAGCTTCCTCACTGTAAATTATCCTTTTGAACCTCTACAATTGCAGTCTTTTTGATAAATTTTAAATCCTACTGTTGCAATCTTTTTGGGACGGATGGGCAGACGCCGAGCTGTGGCGCGTAGTCACTAGTCACGCCTCCACAAAGTCGCCACCTCGGCACGGGAACGCATCCGCGGAGCGCGGAGAGCCGCACGTCCAGGACAGGAGGGCAGCACCGCCAACAACCACCCACCCGAAGCAAGCGAGTCTGCGAGACGCGACGACGCGCGGGCGGTGGCCCACCTGTCACCCTCCCGGGCGATGGCACGCAACGGAAACGGGAAGAAAGAGGGCGCTGCTGCGTCTGCGTGAACGCGGTCCACCGCATCCGTGGCCGCTGCCGTGCCGAATCCGCGGACCGAGCGGTCCAGTGGACCTGGTGCCGCCACCTCTACGCGACCCGGATGCGGTAGCGGCCCTATAAATACGCGGCATGGCCCGTCTCTCCTTTCTCATCGCAGCCTACCGCGTTGTTGGTTAGAAAAAGAATCGATCCCATCCCATCTCTTCGGTGCGAGAGAGAAATCTAGGCCGCCGCCTCCTTTTTCTTCGGTGAAAGGAGAACAGGGAGGAAGGAAGGGATTTCTTGGTTCCCCGCCCTCCCTCGGATTGGGAAATCTCTCGACTGACGAGCAGCAGAATTTCTCGAGGTCGCTGGTTGCAGCGAGGTCCGGGCCTTCGTGGGATTGTAAGAATCTCTGCTCCCCACCTGTTCTTTGTTGTGCGATCTGATCCAGTATGATGTTTGTTTGGTCTGGTCTTTGATTATGCTGGGTTTGCTGAGAAACCCTAATCCTTTGGTACATGTAGATGGTTAGGAAATCACTACCTGATTTGTGACGAAGCATGGTTAGGGAATTACTACTTAATTTGTGACGGATGATTAGATAGGAGATGGGGATTATATATTTCCAGGGTACCTATATTTCTTTGCTATGGTGTTAGGATCATTTAATCATCTCAATTATTCGTTTCGTCGGAGAATATGCTAATTTTGGATAGCACCTGGCGTCTGGGTTATGTACATGTGGTTCTAGTTTCTCTGATCTGTATATGTGGTTGTATCAGAGCCTTTGTCCAGCCCGTAACTTTGGTATGGATTGTGTCTGTATAGTGTATGCCTCATTGATTTCTCAATTATGCTTCGGTTATTATAAGAATTTCTTTTTCGTCCGTTATTAATTTTCTTTTGTAATTTGTAATATATGTACGCCCTTAAATCCCTAGAATCTGGAGAAAGTCTTAAATGTAAATCACTAATTCTTCAAAGATGCTAGTGGAATCGTTCTCTGATTTTATGGCTCATGACATATGTTGAAAAGATGGATATTTCCTTCCCATCATAGTAACTCAAAACAGTACTCATCAGTTCTTTGGTTCTTCTCTGCAGTGAAAATTGGATGTTCTAATGGAGTCCAAGGGTGGCAAGAAGAAGTCTAGCAGTAGTCGTTCCTCCCTGATGTACGAAGCTCCCCTTGGCTACAGCATTGAGGATCTCCGCCCTGCAGGCGGCATCAAGAAGTTCTCTGCTGCTTACTCGAACGTATGTACCAGGAAATTCCCTTCTTTCTACGTTCAGTTGCAGTTCTTATTTATGATATGGTGCTTACAATTGGATCGTTTCATCTCTTGCAGTGCGCGAGGAAGCCATCCTGATAGCTCTCTCGTCAGCCCCTTCCTAGTAGCTTAGAAACCACCTGCATTTTCATTTTGATCTTCCTAAAATCTCTCTGGCTAGCTGCTTTCGAGTGACAATGGCAGTCCTGCAAGTTGCTGCTGCTGCCCCTCCCCCTGTCTCTGCGATTGGGTTTGAGGGATATGAGAAGCGCCTTGAGATCAGCTTCTCTGAGGCACCTGTCTTCTCTGACCCCAACGGAAGGGGACTGCGTGCGCTCTCGCGTGCCCAGATTGACTCTGTTCTCGACCTTGCGCGGTGCACCATTGTGTCCGAGCTCTCAAATGAGGACTTTGACTCTTATGTCTTATCTGAGTCAAGCCTGTTTGTCTACCCATACAAGATGGTGATCAAGACCTGTGGGACTACAAAGCTTCTGCTCGCTATTCCGAGGATCCTTGAGCTTGCTGAAGAGCGCTCGTTGCCACTTGCTGCAGTTAAATACTCCCGTGGGACATTCATATTCCCTGATGCACAGCCATCCCCACACAAGAACTTTGCTGATGAGGTTACCTTCCTGAATCGCTTCTTTGGTGGCCTCAAGTCCGGTGGTAATGCTTATGTGATTGGTGATTCTGCGAAGCCTGGGCAGAAGTGGCACGTCTACTACGCCACTGAGCGCCCTGAGGAGCCTGTTGTTACTCTCGAGATGTGCATGACTGGGCTGGACAAGAAGAAAGCTTCTGTCTTCTTCAAGACCTCTGCTGATGGTTACACATCGTGTGCTAAGGAGATGACCAAGCTCTCTGGTATCTCGGACATTATCCCAGAGATGGATATCTGTGACTTTGATTTCGAGCCCTGTGGATACTCCATGAATGCTGTTCATGGCCCTGCTTTCTCGACCATTCATGTGACCCCAGAGGACGGCTTCAGCTATGCAAGCTATGAGGTCATGGGCTTCAACCCAGGCTCTTTTTCTTATGGTGACCTGGTTAAGAGGGTGCTGAGGTGCTTTGGCCCAGTTGAGTTCTCTGTTGCCGTGACTATCTTCGGTGAGCGGGACAACGCAAAGACCTGGGGGAAGAAACTGGATGCTGAGGCCTATGCCTGCAGCAACATGGTTGAGCAGGTTCTGCCGTCTGGTGGCTTGCTCATCTATCAGAGCTTCACTGCTACGGGTGAAACCACCCCTGGGTCGCCGAGGTCAGTCCTGCATGACTTCGCTGGTGACATTGTCAAGAATGGCTCAGAGTGTGGTGAGCCTGACGCTCCCTGCTGGGAACCTGATGCTGTTGATGAGAGCGAGGAAAGAGAGGTAAAGAAGATGAAATGCTGATGCTGTGATGCGCTATGCTGAAGGACGACAAATCAGAGTTAGAGTTGCTGCCCCTGGTTATCTTGTGAAGCAGCCAAGCCAGATTATTTATGCTACATAACCTGTGCTATTGTGATGTGGCACATGCTTATATTTGCAAAATAAAGAGCTCTAGGTGGTTAGCTTTGTCTGCCACAGTGAGCAGTGTACTCATATTATTGTGTTTCTGAACTGTATGAATCTAAATAGAGTCTTCTGTTCGATACAATTTGAATAATGTCTTTTCATGTGATCTGTTGGCATCTGCGTTTCATGATTCATGTTGGTGACATACAAGTATAACATCACTCAGTTACTTTCCCTTTCAGTGATTGTTTCATTCGAAGATTCTTATATTCAATCAATATGGGTGATGACTTCGTTTCTCAGCATGCTAAGGAAAATGAAAAGAAAAAACTAGGGTGAAATCTATATGTGCTACGAATATTAATAGATTAATAGGCATCTAAATTCGACTCACGAGGACTTGGGTGGTATAGATTTGGAATTGTATTGCGAAATTGGCATCTAAATCTAGGTGTCACTGATACTGATAACTGACGTTTTGGAATTGGAAATTTGGAATCGGACTGGCCGCTATGCCACCTGCCAACCTGTGGTTGTGGAGGGTACTGGGGAATACTCAGACAGCATCGCCCGTGGTCACTGGCTTGCTGGAATCAGATAGATTGAGATGGGGCACTTATCGTGTTATCTGGAGATGGGATTATTGGGGGGCAACTTGCCCGGCAAAGTTGATTGCATTATGCGAGACCGCATTTAGCGTCTTCTCTTGGGACGTACGTGGAGCTTTTATCTGAACTGAGCCGCGAGGCACATGCTGGTGCCGGGCTGCCGGGTCAAAACGATTTCTTCTTTGTGCTGCCTTGTTCTCGAGACCTCGACTGCCGGCCTCGGGAGTCTGGAATTTTCTTGGGTCATGAGTAGGAGAAAAGTAACGGAGAACAGCTCAGCGTAGTGATCCGCAGCAGGCTCCAATGCGACCTGCCAACGTAAACTTGCCCTTGTTGGCGACCACCGACCAGAGAGGGACGCAACTCATCTATTCAAGTCAATCTTAGACACTACAGTAAACGGTGGCAGGATCATCACTCCTTCCGTGCAAGGATTACCTTCAGTGTTTCAAGCAGTCAGTTTCCTAGTTGCACAATGTAAATCACCTTTTGTGTCAAACTGATGGTCAGCTATGCGCTCTAGCACGCCTAGGCAGCTAGGAATTTTTCTCTTGCTACTTCCTGATACATATAATAAATGGGGGTAGCATTCTCCCAGAAGGGAAGATTTGGGTCATGTTTTAAGCCATGTTAACAGGGACTATTAAGTTTTGTAACATCATCCCACATAAAAGGGCAGCAGCAAACATTACATGAAGCTCAAACATTTGTTTCATCAGAAAATTTGGGTACATGTTTCCGCAAACTACCACCTGTAAACTGACTGAATTCCCTATGAAATCAAATAATGAATGTTGTAGTTTACAACAACATAGATGAACAATGTGAAAGAATCGTTTCCAACCAATGCATGTAAAGAATGTACCATGAAATTATTATACAGGACAAGCTTTGCTCTTTTAGCAGGGGCTCAAGGAAGGGCAGTCAGATATCCGCAGCAGGAACTTCACTCATCGATGTTGGCATGCTTGTTGAGGATGCCTCGAGGGATGTTCTCTTCTTCTTGCGGGCCCAGCATAGCCGGCTAATTTTCCTTTTGCTTCTCAGGTTAAAAGAGACCTCTATACAGTTGGTCCAGGGTAACAAATGATTTATTGGCTTCAATCTTGGAGCTTCTTGTTGTGTGGACGAATTTTCTCGCAACTGCCCTTGCGGTGCTGCAGTAGCAAGAATGCTTTGAATTGGGTTCTTTATTTGGCTGCCCAGGTATCCCTGGCAGTTCACTGCCTCGCAATGGCACTTCACTTTCTCTCCAAAATGCACAAACCTATAAAAAAAAAAGCAAATAATTGTCACTTAAACCAAACAGGATAAAATGCAGCCCAGTTTCAGAGAATGTTGTGGCCTCTGAATATAATCCTGGCCAGTCGAAAACTGAGGAAAAGTATGCCAATGTCTGGGTTAGCAAACCCAAGAGCAGTATAGCTGAGAGCCAAGACCAACAAAACTTTTATCTTGGTTTCAGGCGCGTAAATGTGGAAACATCCACCACAAGTCTACAACAATTTAGCCACATGAAACAGGCTATCTATAGTGTTCAAGAAATGCACTATCTATAGCATCTTTGAAAAGTTCAAAAGCTGTTTGAACTAAAGGGAAGTCTAGTTTTATCCTGGCCTATGCTTGTAAGCTTTATTCAAAATTTGACATGACCAAGTCATTGAAAAAGGGATTTCATGATGCATGCAGGTCATAATAGAGCGAAAGAACCTCCAGAAAGTTAATAAAAGATATCGTAGTCTCTGGTACTAAAGTTTGCACGTATGATTCACCACACAAAAAGGTAAAGAAATAGTTCTAAGGCCTGAGGTTTTAGGTGGGGAAACTATTGATCACGTGATAACACTACGAGCAGGCACAGATGCTAGTTTGATAATTTTGATGCCACCTGCTCAAACTAGATTCACAGACTTATAGCTTCATGTGTCACTGCAATCAGCTTATTGCAGGGAGGCATCATCTTGGTACCAAGTATACTTGTAAGTAACTTGTAGCCTCTCGACATTGAAAGAACACTTCCCTCTATTTTTCATTTACCTGTCACCAATAATTTATTGTGGCAACATTGACCATCCATTTTTTTTCTACAAAATGTTTTCACATAGTTCATAATATGTAATACGAAAAAATTATACTTCACGACAAATCATATGGATATGAAAATTTGAAGTATCTAAAAACTCTTTAGGGAAAAGCTACAGTAAAGAGGTACTGTTAAGTAAATGAAAACGGAGGAAGTACATTTAGCCTTCTTAATTATGAATGCCTCTTTAATCTTTATAAGTGGAATAAAACAAAATAACTGTTTAAACTACCTGTAATCATAAGTTAAGGGCTCTCCAACCTTGATGGAACGTGAGGCAAAGACACCAACTCTTGTCTCACCATCAACCTGCCTGGCAAGGCCATAGAAACAATCAGGAACATGCTATAAAACGATTTTTTTTTTTTGAAGAACACATCATTACCATTTTTCGAGTTTACAGTTGGGCTCACAACTGTGATTTAGAAAACGTGACGGGTTTCCTTTAAATGTCGCATCTATTGTAAAATCTTTGCTGATTTCGCACATGTAGAAGTTTTTGTCACCACGATCTCTTATATCCCAAAGCCTTTGTTCACATGTCGCGTCATCAATGACTGAAACAATGTTTAAAAAGAGGCGAAAAGAATGTACATGAGACTTAACTGTGAAATACAATTAGAGCAACTCCAAGAGTTTCTTTATACTCTTCCTAATTGATAGGAATAGAGATTTTGGTGAAAAATACTCCCCAACAACTTCTCTAATTAGATCTCCAAATATTGCTATCATCTATTCCGGATTTCTCGCTAGCCAAAGATAAAGAGCCATATAGAGAAGTTGTTGGAGGGTGGAAAGATATAGAGAGCGATTTTTATTCAAATGGCTCTCCAAATGATGATTTAGAGAGTGAGTTTAAGAAAGACTCTTGGAGATGCTCTTATGTACAGAAAAATTAGCACGTAAATCAGAAGCAAAGTGGCAAAAAAAAATCAGTAAACTTATGTCTCCATTGATCAAATGATTCCCAATATGATGGTACCATGCAGTGCCAGAGAGAATATGAACCATAAACGGAAAGGGAATAATAAAAGGTTAGCCATGATAGCTTATTTAACAACTATAACAACATAGCCTTTCAGTCCCAGGCAAGTTGGGGTAGGCTAGAGTTGAAACCCACCAAGAGCCCCAAGTCACGGTTCAGGCACTTCAATAGCTGCTTTCCAAGTACTCCTATTCAAACATAGATCTTTAGGTATATCCCAAGCTTTCAAATCTCTTTTTATTGCCTCCCTCCATGTCAATTTCGGTCTTTCTCTACCTCTCCTCATATTTTTAGCTTGGCTTAGGACTCCACAATGCACTGATGCCTCTGGAGGTCTCCTTTGGACATGGCTAAACCACCTCAACCGATGTTGGACAAGTTTTTCTTCAATTGGTGCTACCTCTAGGCGATCACGTATATCATCGTTCCGAACTCGGTCCATTCTTGTGTGACCGCAAATCCATCACAACATACGCATTTCTGCAACACTCAGTTGTTGAACATGTCGAATCTTTATAGGCCAACATTCTGCTTCATACAACATAGCCGGTCTAATTGCCGTTCTATAGAACTTGCCTTTTAGCTTTTGTGGTACCCTCTTATCACAGAGAATGCCAGAAGCTTGTCGCCACTTGATCCACCTTGCTTTGATTCTATGGCTAACGTCCGCATCAATATCTCCATCCCTCTGTAGCATCGATCCCAGATACCGAAAGGCATCCTTCTTAGGCACTACTTGACCTTCCAAACTCACATCTCCCTCCTCTTGTACAACTCCGCCAAAGTCGCATCTCATGTATTCGGTTTTAGTTCTGCTCAATCTAAAACCTTTAGACCCTGTTTGTTTGCGCTCATACACGCGTTCGCGACGGGAGAAGCCGGATATGCCCGCCAAACGGCTCGCGACGGCATCCATCACAAACGCGGCGTCCGCGTTCGCTTACCTTCCCGCAACGGCGATTGGAAAAGCGCCCGAAGGACTGCGATTTGGAAATCGCGAGTGCTTTTCCTCTCCCTGCCCCTCCCTCCTGACCCGTGCGCGCTCACGACGCCGGCTTCCCTCCCCGCCGCCGCCTGGCTCTTCCCACCCCGCCTCCCTCCTTCATCCCCTCCGGCCAGATCCGGCGCCGGCTCTCCTCCCCGTTGTCGCCTCCCTCATCCCCTCCGTCTGGACCAGCAGCCTGCGCATGGCTCCCTCCGGACCGGTAGCCAGCGGTCCCTCCCCGCTCCCCTCCCCTCAACGGCAGGCAGCGCAGGGGCCCCCTCCGGACCGGCCGTCTCCTTCCACTGGCTAGATCCGCCGGAGGGGAAAGGAAGGGACGCAGCGCGGCGGAGGGGAATGCGCCGGCGGCGGCGAGGCCCGGCTGCGCGGCAAGGCAGGGCAGAGTAGAGGGAGGAGCAGAGCACAGCAGAAGGGAGAGAGCGAGGCAGAGGGAGAGAGATGGGCAGAGGCTGACCGGAGGTGGAAGGGGAATGAGCAGAGCATGGCGACGGCGGGCGCTCGGCAACGACGCTTGGCTCCGGCGCGACGGCTTCGACGCGGAGAGGCAGTGCGACGGCGGCAATGCTCGTCGCTCGCGGGAAGTGCAGTGCCCCGGCAGCGAGGTGAAGAAGAGTATTTTGTAGTGATATTTGTACCCAAATTGATGTTATTTTGGACTATTATTGTACATTGCATCTTAACTGGAACCATATTGCTATCTCAAACTTTAAAAATATTCCCATCATTGCCTTCAGATCATTGTGACGAATCAAACGAAGTATCATCAGCCTCAGGGGTACATATGTCAATTTACATCCAGGATAGATAATCTATCAGAAATAATCATGACAGCCAAACGCCCAGCTTATTCAGACAGCAGATTCTCCAGATCGTAGCTTATCAGATAAGCCTGCTCAGTTTATAAGCGAGACTCAGAAAAGCTGAAACAAACAGGGCCTTAGACTCAAGGGTCTGCCGCCATAACTCTAGTTTTCTATTTACTCTCGCCTGGCTTTCGTCCACTAACACTACATCATCAGCGAACAACATACACCAAGGGATATCCCCTTGTATGTTCCTGGTAACCTCATCCATTACCAAGGCAACTAAAAGAACTTAAATTGTGTTAGAACATCCTCATGAGCTTTACTGGATTCATACTAGCAAGGATGATACTCCCTCTTCCCAATAATGGAAGGCATTTTTTATTTGAAAGCATCAAGTTTTGACCAATAATCAGTCAACTGCATCAATAGATTCGTGTTCAGATGATATGATTATGTAGAAATTGACCATATACTGAGAAAATAAAGGTCAAAATCTACTATAGGAGACTTATCTTCTAAAACGTGTTGGACAAGAGTACTAACTTACTAATGGAATGGACCGCTGATAATGGAAAGTTCGAGAAATTTGGTTGGAAGCACAAAGCATGACCACTACATATTAGAGAACATAAACAAAATGCGACCGTTGACCCCACCACAACAAATGTTATGCAGAAGGTCATCTACCAAGACCTTGCTATTTCTGCTGGTCTATTTCCAAAAATAATAATAACATGAAAAACAGTTTTACCTTCACCAACATACTCGATTACAAAATCACCTCTCTCCAATGGCTCCAACGCAACAGCACCCCATCCACATCGCTTTGTCTGTAAAGGAAAAGTGTTGCTATGGTCATAATAAAATAAACTAAAGCCATCTTTGAGCAAGTAAAATGCACAAGTAATACCCAACTCTCAGAAAAATAATCACTCTCGCTGAAGCAGATCAGCTCTACTGCCCAGATGGAGGTGCAAACTTGCGGGTACGAGGTGTCTAATTCTTTTGTTTCATTGAACCAAGTGACCTCTACCACACATGATGCCAGGTCAATTTCACAGAGCACAACTATCAATGGCACATCTTTTCGCATCCAAAAATAAATACAAAAGGAAATTCAGGTTTGAATGGACAGGGTTTACTTTGGCAGCAGTAGAAGGTAAGAAACCAAAGGACCAGGATCATCATCATGGTTTGAGTCAAGGTAATCCTCTTTCCCCATTGCTTTTCATTCTAGTTATGCACATCATCAATTCATTCTAGTTATGCACATCATCAATCTGGTCCTTGCCAAGGTCGCAGAGGCGGGTTTACTGCAACCACTTTCACCTAGACTGTGAGCATCAGGATCCATGTACTCTGATGAGGTGGTGTTATGCTTGAGTCCAGTCATGAAGGAGCTTGAAGCTATACAGGTGATTATCAATTGATTTGGTGCAATTTCGGGTCTTAAAACTAAGATCAACAAATGTTCAGCTAAACCTAGCCTGCGCTCTTCCGGTGGACATTGATACAATACAATAATAAATACTATGCCATGAGCTATTGCTGAAATTCCATGCACCTACCTAGGCCTACTACTTTCAGTCAAGAAGCTTACTTAGGTTGTTCTCCAATTCCTTGTCAACAGGAAGCAGATCAGCTACCCATTGGAAGGATGCTCCAATCAACCCCACTGGTCATGCTGTTCTCACAGCCATACCTATCTATCATATGATGGCTCTAAATATTTCACGATGGGTGATCAAGTCTATAGAAAAACTATGGCATGTTTTGCTGCGGCAAGGCCGAAAGGAAAGGAGGTAAATGGTGGGCATTGCCTCCTAACTTGGAGCAAAGTTTGCGTGCCAATGAGAATTCATAATTTAGAATTGCTTTGCTGGAATCTACGCATGACATGCCTCTGGATATAGAAAACTGGCCCTCACCCACCATGGGTCACAGTTTTGGGGTGCCGGTTCCATCACCAGTCCTCAGCTCCTATGTAACACGGATATCCCGTATAGGAGGTATCCGTATCCCGTCCGATCGGATGGATACGTATCCAAAGAGTACGAATATTGATCCGATACGGATACGGGCCCAGCCCGCGTCCGACACGTGATGGATATACGCGTATCCAAAGAGTATCCGATTTTTATTAATTTCGTGAATATTGAGTACGTCGGCCGATATGTATCTGCCTGTTCGACACGGCCCAGCCCAACAAACACTCACGAGGCGCCTCGAGCTCCCTGCATCCGTCAAAGCCAGCCCCCGGAGCCCGCGCTGGGGCATCCCGTCCGGCCGTGAGGGTGCTCCGGCGGCAAGCTTTTTTCCTTCACGCCGCCTGATTCGGATCCCGGGCGAACACGCGGTGATGCCTCGCCCTGCGACATGGATCCAGCTCGACCTCCGTCTTCTTCCCCCCCCTCTCTCTCTCTCTCCAGTTCATGAGGCCGGAGGTGCTCCTCTGTCCATTCTCGATCTACTCTATTTTGCATTTCTTAATTTCTTCTTGATTTTCTTTTGTGGCGGCTGGATGGCGTCTGGCGTCTCCAAATATGAGTAGATGGCGTCTCCTTTTTTTCCGTTCTCGATCTACTCGATCTACTCTGGCTTGATGTTGTGGAATGTGGATGAGAGTGAAACCAGGGGAGTTGATCATCCTGAATGACATTTATTAATAGTAAAACGAATAATAGAACTTAAGTAGTGAGGGGTGCAATGTTTTATTGTTATTAGTTTTAATATGCATTATTATCTTTTAATTTTAAAATAGTAAAAGCGTATCCGGCGTATCCGGCGTATCAGTATCCTCGATACCGATCACGTATCCGTATCCGTCGGCTCAGCTCGCTTTCTATCTAGGTCAGCACCGAATTGGCAATGGTAACTCCACAGATTTTTGACGGACCATTGGCTTTTGGGAAAATCCCTAGCTCGGTCTGGATGTTGGCAATGGAATTGGTCAGCAGAATTGAGATCAATGACATGCTGAAATGGTAATGGACTGCAATTCAGTTTCCACGCGGTCTCTTTAAATTGCCACTCGAGAATCAGAAACTGGATCCACCTCATCTTCCTCGCAAGGCCCGCCTGCTCAACCCCTACCATGTGTTGGCAACCCCTGCCCCTGCCCCCTCCGCTGCCCCTCTCCGTGGCTGCATGAGCCCCCACCCCCTCGCGCGCTGTATCACGGGGCTGTTTTGTAGCTCTCTTTCGATTCCTTAATATAGTGACAGGCAGCTGTTCTGTGGTGTAAGAAAAAATCCAAGAAACCTTAGACCATGTTGAAGAGATGAGGGATTTTGTACGGACTATTCGGCTTGAGCCAGCACTTAATCTTAAGGGGTTGGATCCAAACTTCCGATCCTTGATGCATTGAGCAATGTTTAAAATATATATTGGATCTTGCACTAGCTAGCAATATTTAAAAAATATATTAGAGCCTGATACCTAAGATAACGGTAACACAGCATATGACCTTTTAATTTAAATTAGTGTTTCAAACATTACACAACAATGCATAAACTCTTGAGTCTTTAGAAAGAAATAACTTACAACTTGAAAATTTTGGAAACTGTAAGTAACATCAAAACATGCAACACTATTATGCGCATAAATAAAATAAGGAGTGAATACATTGGTGCACATAAGTTCCTAGAAAAATCAAGTAAGAACATCATTGACAAGAAAGCTACCTTCACAATTTTAATTTTCTTATCTTTGCGGAATGGCCTGTTTGTACATAGATCTGAGCAGCGACAATTCTTGGAACAACTCGTAGAAATACCCCTGATAAGTCAGAAAATAAATTTAAACAATCATGTTGGAGGAAAGTAAACATGTATGGACTCTATATACATCACACATAACTTTATAAAGGATTATGCTAACTTCTTCATCAAATATTAGCAATACATGAGTGCAAGCATCCATAATATGCACACCTGGCAGCATCACTGTTCAGCTAATATGGCACTTTATTCACTTAGCATATGATCCAGAAAACAATATGAATAATTGCTAAGTAGGTATTCAAACGTTTAAACTTAGGCCCAAGTTAAACTGCAGGAATACTATAGTAGAACTATCCAAGGGAAGTGAAAACCATAGGGTTAAAACCACACGAAAATTGTGGATACCAGGATATATTGCCGTGATCTTACATCAGCAAGATGGTAAACGATGTTGGAATGAAGGTTCAGATTACTGTGGAATTCCTCCAAAATTGAAGAGAAAGGAACCATATCTAGTGAAATTCTTTTAGTGACTACGATGTTTCAAACGCTCAAATAGTGCTTATTTATATGGTATGGAAAATCCTCATCCTCCAGTGATAATCATACGTTCCAAACCGCCTTAGCATAGTCTTAATAGCATGGCACATGGGAGTGAGCGTGCTCTAAAGTGCTATCATTTAAACAGTTTATATGCCAAGACTTCCCACAAAACACAAGGTACCAACCAGCATACAGTAACAGTATATTAGAAGTGACATGTGGATTTTGTGCAAGTTTCTTGCAACCCAATACCTAAACGATATAAGTGCACTTTACGGGAAAAACAACAGTATATACTACAGATTTAATTCAATTTAGCTCTGTAGCACTGTAGTGTTGATATAAAAAAGATGGCACATGCTTATGCTTTCTCTTTTGGTAATATGATTCCAGTTCCACATTTAAAAGACAGTTTTGCACAACACAAAAAAAAACTTGACCTGTGGGGGTTAACTCCCAAGCATTTTGCTGAGAAGGCCTTCTCACGCAGGTCGAGACCCCCCCAACCCCTGCCATACACAGCAGCACCGTAGCACATTTGAGAACCACAACCTAGGTCAGAACTTAAGACCTGTGCTTTGGCGTGCGACAAACGAGGGGATTTTATAACCCCAGCCTGAAATTCGCCACAAGGAGTCGGACCCAGGACCTGAGGAGTGGTACTAGCCTACTAGAGCCACCTAACAAACTCAGCTAGAGGCCCCGTTCGCATAGTTTTGCACAAAATTCACATGTCTTTGGCATGTTTCAACAGAGTAAGAAAGAACACCTGCATTCACAGTCTTCTTTGCAAGTAGAATCAGCCCTGCAGTTTGTGCACCCAATATCCACACGAACACCAGTGCGCTTCTTTTTTATCAGATATACATCTTTTACAAATTAAGGAAATAACCATGATGTACTTATATTGGAATGAAAAGCAGACAAACACAAGGCTAATCTAACTACACAGCTGCAGAAACATAGAAATCATTTAGTAAAACGTTATGCTTTAGGATACTCCGCCTGATAGATGTATAGGGGGGTGGCTTGTAAACAGCCTCAGCATATTCCTCAATGGTTGACTCAATATTTAAGTCTTCGTTAACATATGGAAGAGGTAGCCGGCAGAACACTTCCTATAAAATAAACATGTAGTGTAGCCATCAATATAAACTGCGAAGGAAATGTACTTCATCTGGATGAGACAGTGATACTAGACAAAGGAAGACAAGTCAATGAATTTCTTTTTCCTGAGGCTTTACATCATCAGAAACTTAACCATGTTCCTCATCAAATATTTATTTTACCAAGCATTCCATTCTAGTCACTAAGTACTTCAGATTAGCTAAGTAAAAAATAGCCCATGAATTATGTCACATGAAATATCATATAAGAAAAGATAGCAAAGGTACAATTGTGTCACGCATGCACTCACCTCTATACTGTTGGTAAAGTCAGCATTCTGTCACCAGCAAACAAAGTATTCCTGTCAGGCACCTCAACCATTACAAAAATATTAACAAAAGGGCGTGTGGGATGCACTGTAATAAAATTGTCCAAGCTAAACCTCAGAGGTAACTTATTCTTATTAAGTATTAATCTTCCAAAGATCTAAAGATGAAACAAAAAGATAGTTGAAATTAATGGAGGAATCCGCACTGGGCGTAAAAAAGACAATGACCAGATGCATATGATCTTTTTAGTACTTATACTAGAGAGTTTCCTACTTGTCTATTTATTAAATTAAACTGGATAAGCTCTTATTACCTATTTCATATAATGACAACATGAAGTGACCAATTTTAAGGGAAAAAGGATAGACCTCATTTTGCAGCAGCCAATCAGAAGTATGCCTCCAGCAAATTGCACTTCCTTGATTATCTTTTAGATGAACCACTGGCCATGGTGCACATTTCGTATGTGCTGCAACTGTACAACGTCCGCAGCGCCAAAAGAACATCTTTTGCTTACAAACCATACACCCCTAATGGGAGACAGAAAGTTAAATGATGTCTTTAATGATCAAGCAATGGAACCAGTCCAAGCACAGGAACTGAAATACAACATGACCTGAAAAACAAAATACAGGTTTGTATCCTGACCGTTGACTATCTACTAAACAAATTTTCATGCCTGCAATATCAGACCCCAAGTTTATTGCAGAAAAATCTCTATTCTTGTCACGGTTATGATATTTACAATGGACTCTGCATTCCTTACCTTCGGACCATTAAATCTTGCAATTGTGTAGCATCCACTAATCAATTTACTTTTTCTCATCTCAAGAAAATAAATTAATTCCAACACTTACATGTTGAGGGCACCTGAAGCTTTCAGCGGTGAAGTTTGAAGTATCTTTCACAACACAGTTGAGATGGAACATCAGTGGACATTTTCTAACTGAACATTTTATTTCTTCTCCAGCATAAATAATCTTGGAGCACAAACGGCATTCGACCTTTGCACAAATCAAGAAGGTATTAGATGCTAAGCAGATGAAAGGGGGAAAAACTAGATCCTAACTTCCTAGTCAACAAACAAGACTAATTACTAACACTGGTATCAGTTATAAGTCATTTTAGGATTCCTAATAATCAAATTTTCACTTTGACCATCAATATAGTAAAAATTAGATAGATTAACAAAGTAAGATTGATGTCAGTAGATTCATAATGAAAGGTACTTTCATACATACGATTGTGTTTATGTTAGGTATCAAATTTTAATATAAATTGCCAGTCAAAGTTTCACATTATAGATAGTACCAATGTCCTAAACAACCTATATTTATGACATCGGAACAACTTCATGATTAATGAACAGCAGCTTCAAATTTTAACAGATAGACAGTACCAACGACAACGAGTTTTTAAGTTATGGAATGGATACAAAGCAATTCAGAGGTGGAAAACTTTATAAAATGGCTGCGCACTTTGTATCTAGGGGATCGTTTCCGTTAACGGATTCAGTATGTTGGATCTTACAAAATAAATCATTTATGTATTACATAAAGAAATAAGTTAACAGTTATCCTGCAAAATATTATATAGATGTACCCAGTGCAGAGAGCTCCCGCTCTGTGCGGGAGAATTAAAATAGACAAGCCTTGTTTATCATGTGATTAAAGTACCACTTGTGTTTCTTGAAACGTAATATAACAGATTTATTCGAAATTGAAGTTCTTTCAAGTTTCTTTAACTCCATGTACTATGCACATGAGTTTTTAGAATATATTCAAAAATCACAACATTTTGCATTAGTAGTATTTTTGCTGGTGGGGACACTAGAACCCTGGTAACCAACACATTTTCTATATTTTTGGCTATCATTGGGTTCCATATTTAGCCAACCCCAGCTTGCTTCGGACTAAAGGCAAATAGGCAACGTTAACACACATGGTTTCTACTCCCTCGCTAAAACTCTTTTGAATTTTGTGGCTTTTCATAACCTCTTACTCTTGGAAGAAACAGAGCAATAGATATCATCATGACAATGATGTAAATCTATTAAATATAAATATTATAGCATTTTAACGACAAATGTACTAGCACTATTTTGATGTGACTAATGTACATAATTAAAAGTATGCCACCATCCAGGTAAAGAAGAAAAAACTGATTGCACTGTACATAGTGTCTTAAGTCTCAAATAAGTGATTAATGGGAGTGAAATGTGCAACGAACACACATGATGAGTTCCTATACTCATAGCTAAGTGCAGGAACAGTTGTTGCCACACTGCTAAAGAATTTCCCGGATCGACATGAACTGCACAAACTCATTACCAGCTGCGTTTTGCTTGATCCGCCCAGACATAAGAGTCGAGTTAAATGGGAAATCGAAGTAGGGAAAGCAGACATTGGTCCATCAACGCGAAGCGCTTCGACCCAAAATCCTTACCGCCCTTGGCGCCCCAGTGAGGAAAGGCAGCACGCAGTGGTGAGCCGGAACACCGGCCGCTGCCTTCTTAGCCGCCCACTCGCTCACGCGTTCCTCGAGCGTCGGAGCCGATGCTGAAGCCTGCGTCCGCGCCGGCTCGGGTGACCGAATCAGGGACAGGTTCTTCCCGCCGCCGCGCCGCGCGGCGGGGCAAGCGGTTACAGCGCCCTCGCCCGCGCCCGCCATTTCGAAGGTGCGGACACGGCCCGTCCACCGGCATTCCGCTGGGATAATGAGGTCGACGGCGCCGCCGCCCACAGTGGCGGACGAAGACGCGTACGCGGGCGCCGCATCGGCGGCGGCAGCATCCCCGGCGTGGTCGACGGCGAGCGTCCCCGCGTCGAGGGAGAATTCAGGGAAGGGAGGGGAGGTAGCCGGTGCTCAGATCCGGCATGGCCGCCAGGGGACAGGGACTGTGGACTAGGGTTTGGAGGGCATTGGGGCTGGTCGGAGACGTGGAAATGGATCGAAGACGTGAACCGGGGAGGGAGAGGACTCCCCCAGTCTCGCCAGAATTGGGAGAGCGAAGCTGCGAAAGAAGTGAACCTTTTCGAATTTTATATTTTTCATAAGAGAAATGCTATACAACAATGGTTTGCAGCAATCTCTAGAATTTTGTCTCCTCCCTCTCCGGCCTCTTCCTCTCTTCCTCTCCAGATCCAGCGGCCTTAGAAGAGGCTCATGCGAGGCAGAGTGGTCAGACGGTGGGACAGCGGGAGGATGGTGTTAGGGTTTCAGCAGCGGCGTTAGGGTCCCAGAGCCAGCAGAGACGGTTGAACCAGGTCGGGATGGGGGCGTCCATGGCCATGGCGGCGGCGACAGGGTGATGAGGGGAAGGAGGAGGCCGCTGCGAGCGCGGCGGAGCGGTGGGTGGTGGGCGACGGCGGAGCGCAAGAGGAGGAAGAATACGGTGAACAAAAAATCAGGTGTTGGGAGAGCGTGAGCGTGAAATGCTCGAGTGCTGCGTAGACAGCTCCTTTTCACATTCACTTCCCTCACACCTTTTCTTCATCGGCCGATTATTATATATGTATTTGCTTGTTGAGACTTGAGAGTTATTAAGCCCCGATCTGATCTTTAGGATTAATAACTAGATTAGGAACTAGTTAACTGAATTTTATTCGGTAAGAATTCAAACTATGATCCAACAACTAGTTGACTGATTTTTAGTCGCTAAGAATCCAAACAGCGAACTAATTGTTGGTCCAATAGTCATGAACTAGTTGTTAGTCTATTTGTTCACATATAGGAGCTAATAGAACTAGTTGTTAGTCTTAGTCTATCAAAAAGACCCTAAATACAATACAACCATGGTCCTTCAAATTTTTCTAGGTTCTTGCTTAGGTCCGTGAACCAATTCACTCTAAGTGAAAACAAGTCATTTAGGGGATGTGCTGTTGACCTAAGAACTAAGGTATGTTTGGTTTGTTGCCCTAATTTGACTTGCCTCATCTGCACTTGGCCAAAATATAGTTCATTTTCTCCCCTCCACTCGTCCAAATTGGGGCACCGTTTTGGCTGCAGAGCTTTGGCGTCCAAGTTTGGCTTGTCTTCTTAGCAGCACAGTCCAAACATGCCCTTAGAAACAATTTAAGAACTCGGTCCTTGCTTTGAGAATTTATATCATGTTATGTGGGAATTGGAGAGAAGTTAAAGACCTTCAGTTTTTCTCAAATAAGCATCGTTAGCCAGTTAAATGATATAGATGACTTGTTGTTCATTAGAAAGTACACATCACATGATCAAACTTTGTGTTATTGTCACACAGAATTTCCATAAAAGGTTTAATTGTATTCCATCCATTTCAAAATTACAAGATGTTTTGATATTTTTAGATGCATTGTCATTACTATATATGTAGACATGGTGTACATCTAAGGGCATAACAAAAACTATGTATCTAAAAAATCCAAAACGTCTTATAATTCGGAACGGATGGAGTATCTTTTAGTTTAAAAATACCATCACACACATGTAAAGTGAACTAAAACACAAAGTTCACACTTGTTTTTATTGGAATGTGAGAATTTTGTAATGTTGTTGCCCCATCTAGTGTTCATGACTACAATAGCTTACCATTAGTGATGTAAAACTGAAAAGTAAGCATGAATTAAAGTTGTTTCCCCATGGTCATGGTACTAAGAGCATATTTCACTGAACGATCACGCCATTGTCTTGTTTAGACAAACTAATATGTTAGGAAAATAGAAAGTAAGCAATCGTTATGCTTCATGCTTAACTTGCTTATGTCCTTCGCCAATTACTTGTATACTTGTAGGGGCTGTTTGGATGGGTGGTTTAGGGGCAAGCCAAGCTTCCGCAATGTTTATATTTGGATGCATGCTTAAGTGGTAAGCCAGGCCCTAGGAAGCCAAAAAGGGGAAGTGACCGGCTAGCTAGAAATGAGTTGGGGTCGTTTCAACGAGCCACACTTGGCTAGCCACACATTCGTGTCGCCTCACCGCCGGGCAAACTCGCCTGCGCCACGCTCATCACCGCGCGCTCCGCCTCCCGCTCATCGCCGTGAGCTCGGTCAACCGCATGAACCTCGTGCGTCTGAGCTGCCCCTGCTAGTAGGTGATGCACCTCATGTTAGACGAAATGTTTCAAAAGGGATAAATTTAACGGAACAAAGAGGGTGATTCTATTCAAGCAAAACCAAACACCCAAACACACAATTTCTTATCCAAGCACTACTACAGATTGACTTATCACTATCGCCACTTTCACTACCGTAGCAATAGAAGCGACTGTGCTTTACTTCCACCGCCGGTTGGACCGATAGCGAGGCCTCCTGAGAAAGGAAACCGGCAGTTGAAACTTCTACCACCGACGGGTTAACAATAGATGCGGCAGTGGTATTTTCTCAGCCGTATGAAAAGCTGAGCCGACTAGGATATGTGCTATGGCCATCGGCCCTCCACGACTGTTTGGTCTTCCGGCTATAAAGTCATTGTGAGTTATTTCCCAACTACTTGCACTTCTCCATCTTCAAGGTTGGCTTATTTAACCAGGGTCTAGATGCACCTCTTGGGCTCAATCCACACACTCTTGAATCCACACACTCGTGAGCGCTATTGTATCTTTCCTCATTTGTGTCGCCTCACCGCCGGGCAAACTCGCCTGCGCCACGCTCAGGGGCTCCATACTCGATTGGGGGTGCTTTAAGTTTCCGAGGTGCTCGTTCTTCAAGATTTGGTGCTTTATATTTCATCTTGTAGCTCTCACGGTCAAGAAGCAGATCACATCCCTTGACTGTGAGGGTTGTAAGATGGAAGGTAGAGAACCTCACTGAGGGTGAAGTTTTGCGATGTGCTGCGTCGTTCTTTAGATTCCATAATCTTTATACCTCGAAGGATCTGTTGCTTTGTATGTGCAAACCGCCGTATGGTACGGATCTGTTATCGCGTAGACCTCAATGAAAAATACGTAAAGAAGTACTACCAAAATATTTAATTTGGGTCGATGCTTGATAGCCGAGTCTTATCGGCTCAAAATAGCTGACACCTAGAGTATCGCATTTAGAATAAAAAATAACAATAAAAGATATAGGATCAAAAGTGACATTCAAACAGCAGATTGTTTACTTATAACTTATAAGACCCTAAATATATAATTTAGGGTCCTAAGAAAACATTGTTTACAACATCTTGTACATGAATGGTCACTGCGATAGCCTCGGCAGCATCAATGAAGTCTCCAATCAGGTCCTCTTGAACTTCTAGCCTATCAGTGTTCGGAAAACCAGGTTCCAGGTGACGGAGCTTGTGCCCTAAACGCAGTTGCGCTGCAGTAAGAGCGGCACCGGCACCATAGCGGACGCCATGAGTTGCCACTTCTCTAGCACGAACCAGGATATCCTATAGGCGATCTTCAAGAGAAACACCCCTGGCGTTGACTGCTGCAACTACGCCAAGTGTTGCACATTGGAGGTCTCGTGGCGATTCTCTAGGTCGATCTCCCAGCGACGTGCCTCATCGATCTCGCAACGAGAAGCAGCCAACTGTTCCTCAAGATCTAATGAAAATGAAGGGTTACCGGATAAAGTTGTGAATATAAAAGCAAAGACTCTTCAAAGAAATTTTACCTGGTGCCCTAGCACGAGCTTCATCAGCCCTCATCTGAGCAACATTGGTCTCTTCTTCAGATGTAGAGAGGGTTGTTTTAACGGCATCGAGACATTGCTCAAGCTGACCTACCTCAAGCGTGGCTTCAGAATATAGCTTTCCGACCTCCCTCATTTCATAGATAAGATTCCAGGTATCCTGACCCGACTCGAAGGATGAAGATAAAGATGAAGATACTATGAACTCAGCAAGATGTGCTTCGATAGCACACACAATCGATTGTTGTCCAACCTCCACCAGAGTTGGCCGATGTACCACAGCATGAGAGGTAGCCCTGCATATTCAAAGGATTAATGCAAGACAACCATAGAGATAAGAAATCATTCTCTCTCACCCTTGGTGACAAACAAGGACACGAAGGCGCGGAGGCGGATTCGCGACTTATGGAGTTTCCTCCCTTGGACGCTTGTCGTGAGCCATTGTTCAGAAGAAGACTGGAAGGAGAAAATGAAGAAGAAAAGATATGTGACACAGCACAACAAATGAACACAAGCAGTATTCCTTCTACTCCGCCTTGCCTCTAAATTTATAGCCCTAGGAGACAGTGGGTTCATCAAAAAATTAGGGGCATGTATTCACACCGAAATTTATTCCAAAATTTGGAGACATATGTTCACACCGAAATTTAGAAAGATACACATAGGAAGCCCAAAACTCAGGGAAGCGTGAGTGAGTGTTGAATGTCGTCCCAACTTCCAACACCGTCCCCACCACTTAGTATGGCAGGAACCGTCGTATACCTCATCTTCTCTGATGCGTGCTCCCTAGATCACGCATATTAACTGCACTGAGTCTGGGTGCATCTTCAAGGTTGTCATATTTAAGTACGTGAGTGTTGAATATCCCAACCTCCAACATCGTCCCCACCACTTATTACACCAAGAACAGTCGTATACCTCGTCTTCCCTGATGCGTGCTCCCTAGATCACGCATCTTAATTGCACTGAGTCTGGGTGCATCTTCAAGGCTGGCCTATTTAAGCCGGGTCTGGGTACACCGAGTCTCTCGCCCCTCCCATCACATCCCATCCCCTCCCCTCCCACTAAATCCCTTAGCATTAGACTGAGTGAGAGAGCGGCAACTCCTTTCGTCCACCATGGTTCATGGACTACTTCGGTGGCTCCGCTGTTGCTAGGAGAAGGCTTTCAAGATCGGGTTCTATAGCGACCTGTTGGTGGTAGTTCGTCTTGGGTGTTAGAGGAAATTCCACGAAGAGATGGGGAAGAACAATACCATCTTCGATGGCCTGTGTCGCCGTTGATGGTCGGCGTGCGGGAGACTTCTAGATCAGAATATCTATAGGAAATCCTAGAGGACAGACGGTGCCTTGCTATTGCCGAGAAACCTTTTAAGCCTAAAGATCTTGACCTATGATCTCTCAACGCCATGGCATGCGTTCCTCCTCGACGTTGATGAAGACGGCCCAGGCAAGGCTCCTCGTAGGGCTCCTCATTCTCTCGGATGTTAGAGGGAGTTTCGTGAGGTGGTTCTTCCCCAGGCTTCTTCAAGGCGTCGTCCCTGCTCATGGCAAAGATTCAGAGGTGCAGTAAAGGTTAGTTATGCCTTCGTCTGGCTTCTATGCTTCATGAGATGTCCATCGCTCAGTGCGGGGATAAACCTACTGTCATCACTAAAATTTAGCTTATGCCGATGCTTATGTTGATTTGTTATGAGAGAAAAATATTGTTCGTTCACTGAAAAGTACTACTGAAGTAGTGCTGAAGAACAAGGCCAAGGTTTTTGTCATCATAACTGTAGTTGTTGATAGATCCTTGTTATTGTACGCCTGATGAATGAAAAGTGTAACAGAGTTAATCGAAAAAGAATGTCTTTTGTTGATTTTGAACACTGTTACCTATCTGTGATGCTGGTGGGGTGTTGGTTTGTATGTGCAAACTGCCATGTGGTATGGCTTTGTAATCGCGTCCATTGTTATTGTAGAGATCAGTACCTTTATTATGCAACATCAGCTAACGAACTTTATCATGTTAGTGTCCATTGTTATTGTAAAAAGTACGCTGTGTGTTCAGTAAGATACTAAGGCCTAGCTAAATTATATTGTACAATAATGTCATCGCCGGATATAAGCAGCGTTGAAAATATTGTATCACCGCCGCTATTCGACGTTAGATGCTAACATCTTCTTGCTGTAACCTGCAAAAATAATGTTTGTAATATTTTGTTCATTTCAACGTTCAATTTTCGTATGACACGCCCATCGTTAGGTGCTACGTACCATCTTCTTTAAGACCCAATCACCACCGCCGGTAGCCTTCACCGTCGATATCGTCAAAATTTGCAAGCCAGTGCGAGACTCCCACATGTTTTTAGAATTTTTGGCGCGTTTGTAGTTAGCTTACAAAGACCCCTATCCACCTAGCTGCCACCCTACCCGTCTCCCCCTCAAGTGCTGCTATTCCCCGCCTACTCATCGGCGTGCAAGCCGCCACTCACCGCCAACAAGCTAGTGCTCCACGCCGGTACGCCTCATCGGCACGCCCGCACAGATCCACTGGTGACCAGGCTGGTACTCATCACCGCCGTGGTCGCTCAAGCTCGCTGCCGCCAGATCCAAAGGCAAGGGTAATGCTTTCTCGCACTTCCCTTATCCATGTTTCTTGTCTTTTTATTCCCCTCTTATCTCATCTGAGTACGAATCAAGCTTCCATCTGATCATTAAGGAGCTCACGAGCACGTCCCCGTAGGTGCTCCTACTCTGATTCAGGCTACAGTGCTGCCGCTTCCATCGCTAGCCCCACTCCACCACATCCTAGTCAAGATGGAGGAGGCCACCAACAAGAGGAACGAAGTAGACATCCTCATAGATGATGTCTTGGTCCTTATTCTCCACCACCACACCGCCCGCACCTTATGCAGCTGCAAGTGTGTGTCGCTCCTAGTACCGCCTCGTCTCCAAATCCGAGTACCATAAGGAGCTGCCCTAGTTTGTCACCGGATTCATGTATGGCAACTGGAAAGGCAAACGCCGATTCGCCAGCTTCACCGGTGAATACCTCTCCTTTTCCTTCTTGCCCTTCCCGATTAAGGATTTAGTCATCTCAGATTGCTGCAGAGGCCTCTTCCTCTGCTGGCGCGTTGGGCTTTGCTATGTTGTCTGCAATCTGGTGACTAGCAAATTAGTGGTACTACCGCATAGCAACATGAAAGGATCTAAACAATGCCTAGAGGGGGGTGAATTGGCGTATAAATTTTTTTTGCGTAATCTCAAAGTCAAATGTTAGTGACAGTTGGAAGTCCCGACAGTTTGGGTCGAAACTTTCGGCAGCCGAAAGTTCCAATGCAAACAGCTGGGAGTTCCGGCACCTACGAGAATTTCACTACAAGTGCTAAAATGAACTTTGAGTGCAAGATATCTTACAACCCCACTTTCTAGTGGTAAGATGAAGTGTTGGGGCTGCTCCTTTGATGCCGGAAGGTCACCACTCCATAGATCAAGTCCAAACCATAAGAGGAGAGTTGGGGAGGAAGACAAACCAACAAGAACAAATATGATAGCACAAATCTCAACAACAACAAGCACGCGGGACACAAGGATTTATCCCGAGGTTCGGCAACCCCACAAAGGAGCTCCTACGTCCTCATTGTTAAGGTGACCATAAAGGTCAGAGTCTCTTCCACCTCCTTGCCTCTCTCAAAGCAACAACAAAGGTCACTCAAGCTTTCCACTAAGAAATCGAGGGTAGTACAAACTTCCCAAGGCTCTTCCACAAGATGGAAGCTCTTGGGCGATGCCTAGCTAGCTAGGGTTCCAAGAACCTAAGAGTAATAGACGCAAATCCAACCGGCTTGACAAAGAAATCGAGTGCTCAAGCTTGCCAAAGTGATTTTCTCACTCAATCCACTCTCCTTTCACTCAAAACCCTAGGAGAATCGAAGATTGGAGGAGAGAGGAGAGGAGCGCCTTGAATGCTTGGGAGGTGTTTTGGATGAAGATTGGTGAGCAATGAATGAATGGTTAACGGTTAGAAGAGAGGAGAGAGCTATTTATACTCACAATAGAATCCAATCATTCAGATCTGCGTCGGAAGTTCCGACACAAATCTCTAAAATTTCTGGCTCAACACAAAAACACTGTTCACGTAGATAGTCCACTGGGCTTGCTCGCATGTCGTCGAAACTCCCAGCGGTCGCTGGGACTTCCGGCAGCCAGGACTTTTAGGTTTCGTCGGGACTCTCGACAGACATGGCGAGCCAGGCGACTAAGTCCCAAAGCGTTGGGACTTCCAGCGGGAGCCAGGACATCTAGCACCCGAAACTCCCAACTCCCGACGGGACTTCCAATGGGCGAAGGTGCGCATGCAGGCTACGGCTAAGTCAACAAGCGTTGGGACTTCCGGCACCAAACGTCTAGACTTCCGACTACAAAATGTCCACAAACTATGTCTAAGTGTTCGTGAGGTGATTTTGTGTCTCTCTTTTGATTTTATTTTTATGCTTGAGCACTCTATCTTCCTTATACCACCTAAACTTGCATCCCTCTTTATAGTACGGCATACCTAAACCCAAAACAAAATATAAAAGCTTTGGAGAGCGCTTTGGGTTCATCCGGTTTTTGCACTTGAAGAATTGAGGGATACCATTTCATCTTAGATCAACTATTTAAAGCTTTAAAGGGACTAAAGCTGCAATATATTTCATTAAGATCTCATTAGTTCCTAATTTGGATGTCATTAATACACTAAAACCCACATAGGGGGAATGCACTTTCAATCTCCCCCTTTTTGGTAATTAATGACAATCAACTTAGGCTTTCATAAGAATGTAAGAATTTAAAGCTTTTGAACCCCAAAATTTATAGAGAGCTCCCCCTTAATATATGCAATGAATTTGAATTTCAATGATGATCATTTATCCATCATTTGCATATATCAAGAAACAAAAGCTCCCCCTAAATTTTGCAATTTGTGGGGTGCAACAAGTGAATGTGAACAAATATATATCCATGAAAGAGAGGATGCAATATGACATGTTATATTCACACAACAAGTAAAAAGAATATGATGACCAGGATCTCAAAGTAACAATTTGAAACAACACATGGCCATCCAAAATAACATCCACCATTCACATGTAGGGACAAGCAAGATAACTAATCAACATGTAGATAAACATTACTTGTCCTACAATCATCCATCACACACACAAATATAGTTGTCCATCACATAGTGCCACCACACAACATAGTTCATACAAGCTAAAAGTTTTAAAGTCTCACAAGCCAACTAACTTATTACATAGATAAATCAAAGCCTAACACCCCCCTTTGTCAACAAGTGCCAAAAGGGTAGGCCACGTGAAAGGAATGACTACTCATCATTGTAGTCCTCATCATCATCATGGTCACCATCATCGTCGTCATCATCATCCTCAATGTACTCCTCGTCCTCGGCGCCGGCTTGTTGCTTGCCATGGCGATGGGGCTGATCGAACAACTCACCATAGAATTCCTTGCAAGCCTCATCACAAAGGTCGAAGGGATCACGAAGTGGCTCTGTTTACACCAAAATTTAGCAGAGAGAAAGCGGAAACTTGAAGCTTCTAAGATTGTACCCTCAAGGAATCGATCATATATGAATTGATATCAGCTGATTTAGATGTGGTACTGGGATCGGCTCTTTTTGGATTACATCAGCAAATAACGTCAATGGACTACGTATGGATGGCGTCGGAAAAAATATGTTGGACTCTACAAAAAAGAAAAAGATTAGGGTCCAAGTTATCTTAAGTTAGGAATGTTTTCTTTTATTCCAAAGAATTGTAATGAGTCGTATTTGAGTAGGATTCATATTTAGGTTCCGGGTATAAATATTGGACCCCGGCTATTGTAAAGAAAAACACAATCAATCAATACAATTACTTTTTCGGCTTCACGCCAACCCTTAGGAGGAGTATTGTAGATCTCGACGAGTTCTTCAACAAGCAGGGTTGCATCGACCGATCGACCTTCGGCTTGTCTGTGAGTACCGTCACGACTTGTATCATACTTGTAAAGCTGCATCAGCCGATTGATCTTTTACGAGTATAATATAAGTTAGTTATCGATCTGTATCATTATTTGTAAGGCTGCATCAGCTGATTGATCTCTTACGAATCATAATATAGATCAAAGTTATCGATCTTATGTTAAACAACATGTTGTTTAAAACAATATCACCAGTTATTGAATCTGCTAAGATTAGTAAGATTTTCCTTGCTGTTTTTGGCTGATTCACCAGTTATTGATCTTGTTATAATTAATGTCCCATTAATCATAACAAATCACCTGATTGAGATAGAGATAGATCGGCATAATATCATCACAATTAGTTGTCTTCTAGTCTGGTCACACTTTGAATCTCATAATTGATGGCTTAATTCTGCTAGATCGGCTGTTTTATTTCTATTCCAATCAAACATAGTATGCATCCGAAGACATGTTTCAATCTTGGATAAACTCACTAGTTAATGAAATCTAATCTAATGACACTACCATAGCTGCATCGATCTGGTCGAACCTCACTGGTAAGACTTTGGATTAGAGATCATTGATTAGCGGTTTTGTTCATAATCGAGATATGTACTCTGTTTGTTTGCTATGTATGCATCAGTTATTTTAGCCGATTCGTCTGTGCTTTCACACATATAGCATGTCTTTCATGAACCTATCGATATATAGATGGTTTTATAGATTCTTCAGTTTTAGTTTGTTATCATTTTCATAGCTGTATCCGCCCAGATCATTCCGGCTTACAGTGTGTCAGGCGCATCGCCACATTTTTGTGCTGACACATGTTTTGGCATGCCTGGTGAGACACCACAATCGTCATGGCAGCTCACAATAATAGAGACATTCTTATGGTGCCTTATGAAGACTTACCTGATGAGGATAAAGATGTCATTAGTAAAGCTATAGAAGAGTTTTAGAACAAGTGTTTGTTGTCCTACACTAAGACACGTGACAATAAAGTTGTTTAGAAATATCTACTACCAAGAGTTTTGATACATGGACAGTCAGATATAGATGAAGCTGATGATAGATGTTTCTTTGTAGATGCTGTCAACAAATCTGTTCATGATGCCATGTTGAACCATAATACAACTTTCTTGAACACATTCCACAAATACCATGAAGGGGGTGTTTCATGGATATCCAATTGATCAGATTGGACCGGCTTATTACAACATTTCACATCCATCGACTCAAGGGACTAATCAAGCCGGTACTAGCCATGAAGAAGCAACACTAGCTGGTAATGATGATGTCTAGGTAGTTTAGAGTACTACTACTAATCAAATACAGAATAATCCTGGATTATTAGTACAGTATGTGCAACAGCCGACATGGCAAGTTTAGAATCAAATGGTTAATTTTGGCACATCAGGTCAAATACCGTCATCGACTCAAAAAATAGCACCATTAGTTCAAAGGATTCATAGAGATACAGATCCCAACATTTACAATCAGAGACTTCAAGCAGCAAATTAGCAAAGGACTCAATAGGTAAAGATTCCAAAAGGATATCATTATGGCATATATTATAATACCCTTCATATGATTCTAAATCTAGGGTATCAAGGTACCCAAAATTTTAATTCGTAGATGGGTCAGCAATTGCAAAGAAATCCAAATTCAAATACTGATGAGTTATTGCTTAGAGTAACTGAAATGGTGAAGAATCAGTTTGGTTTAAAACCAAAAGGGCAGACCTTTTCGTACAAACGTCCATATCCAGAGTGGTATGATTTGGTTGCTCTTCCTACGAACTACAGGCTTATGGAATTTGCTAAGTTCTCTGGTCAAGATAGTACAAGTACAATAGAACATGTCAGTTGGTATCTTACTCAGTTGGATGAAGCATCCATTGAAGAAACTCATTGAGTTCGTTTCTTTTCTTTGTCCCTATCAGCACCAGCTTTCACCTGAAGAAAAGAAAATCACAGATTTGACGACCATAAGGCAAAGAACTAATAATTGGGTGCTGAGTTTCTTCAGAGGTTCCGAGAAACTAGAAATTTGTGCTTTTCACTGAATCTGACTGATGATCAGCTAGCTGCTTTGGCTGTTCAAGAAATGTTGCCAACATGGAGAGAAAAACTGCTTGCACAAGAGTTTGATAATTTAGGTCAGTTGGCTCAACGGGTGGGAGCACTTAATAGCCAATTTCAGAATATGCGCAGAGATACCCGATTCCAAAAGAATGCAGCAATTGCTAAAGCTTATAATCCATATTTAGTTGATGATGATGGTGAGGATGATGAAGAAGAGGAGATTGCTGCAGTCGAATGGAATTGGGGTAAGAAGACAGTGATGGTGCCGAATTGTGGGGGGTACGACCCTGGATACCCACGGCAGATTACATGGGCTGCGCTCCCAGGGGCGGTCCAGCCCACAAGATGAAGACCTACAGTGCACGACACTGCTCGGCGTGTACCGCAAGACATTAATGGCGATATCCTAAAGATACTATGAGATCTGTTAGGATACGTTCGATCCCATGATTCATGTAATCTGTTATTACTTTCCGGTTATCTCCTAGATCTAACCGACTTGTAACCCTGCCCCCCGGACTATATAAGGTAGGCAAGGACCCCTCTCAAAATCATCTCATATTCAATACAATATAACAAAGACACAAGATGTAGGGTATTACGTCGATCAGACAGCCCGAACCTGTCTAAATCGCTGTCTCTGCTCCTTGTGTCACCATCTAGTTCCTGATCATGCGTACCTCTGCCGATCAATCTACCATTGTGGATACCCCCTCGGTGGACTACCGAGCATCTTTTGTCGATAGTTGGCACGCTAGATAGGGGTGTGCGTGCGGATCCCATGATGAACCAGATGGCGTACCTCAAGATCTACGTCGTTCGTGGCAACTCCACGGCGGCCTTCATGAACACCTGCGATGAGCCCCGAGGCAACACGGTGGTGATATGTGATGGTGTTCAGAGTTAGAAACAACACCTCATTGGATAGGATGACTCCGTGCCCTATCACGACCGGATCGGGATCGGCAGCAATTTGCTGCGCCGCCGCCTTACACAAGATTCAGATGTGTTTTCCAATCTAAAGCTGGCGGCATGGCTCTCCATGGAATTCAAGACATCCACAGGTTATTGCTTCTCGTTGCAGGGGCCAATCTCAGAGTCTTCGTCCAATGGATCTCAACAAGACTGCACGCAAAGCGGCGCTGCCATCAAGTCACGACACGTCACCATTAGAGGCGATGTACATGCCCTTGCGTCAAGTCCTCACGTGCACATCTATGCGAGATGATCTTGAGCAAGCAAAGGCCACATTTATAGTGCAATGTAATGCAAGCTAACTCCATACAAGCTAATCAATTATTGAGGCTTGCATGCACATATACAAGCAAGATGCACGGCGGCAACCTAGAACATGACCAAGAACTACTTAGCAACTGCTCGGCTTGATCGAGAATCTACCTGTAGGAAGTTTTGACTACTTGGCCATGGTTATCGACTATGCTATTTCGCCTATGACTCCACGTACCCCTATGAGCCACGGAGCGAGCCGTCTGAGCTGCTAACCGAACCCTCCGAGCTGCTAAGCGAGCCTCCTAGACTACTTACACTGACCACCTGCCGCGCCGTAATGATGATCGCCACGAAGAACGACGTCGTGACAACCGCGACCGCTGCCATGACGACAGTTCAGAAAGCTCGAGGGCCGGGCAATTTTGTCAACGCTGACTAGATAACGCCATATGCCACCGACCAAATGTTCTATCTAAAGCTAAGTCATGCTTTAATATTTTTCTAAATATTCTCCAACCTTCATATATCTCCATGATGTTTCTTTGAGCTATTTTCTCCATGTTTGTTCACCAAACGATTTTCTTTCATGTATACCATCTTAAAGATGACATACAACTAAGTCTAAGGCGAACCCCCGAATAGTCATGTTGACGCTCGGATGTCCCTAGAGATGGCCCTGTCTCTGGCTCCTCCCTACACGTGCATGAGTGTCTACCCTCTGCGTTATGGGTGGTCGACAGCGGCTCCTTAGCGACGCTTTGTTCTTCCTACACGCACACGGGCCCCGCGCTCCGCGTTATGGTTAATTGGCTAGCTAGGGCTGGAGACTCAACTACACACTAATTGGTCGGGCGGTTTATATTAAATATAAATACATCTTCATAATAACACTAAGTGTTCACACCAACTGATCGCTGAGCTACATACGCTATTTCATCACCATTACTGATTCTTCTCCGGAGTTCATATATTTTACATCATGTACTACCCGTTCTACATATTTGTATTGCAGGATCATCGTCTAGGTGGTCGGACCACCTGGTGCTCGGACTTCTCCACTGATCAACTGGTTGGACCGCTAGGTTCATGGACTTTATCGCTGACCAGTTGATCGAACTATTCACCGGTCGCTTCTACTTCATCGCCAACCAGTTGACCGGACTATTCGTCGCTCGTGCTTCATCGTCAGCTACACTAGGGGCTTACCAGCTAAGCTGGGGACTCCTCGGCATTTGGATTATTCGTCGCTTCATCGTCAGCTATGCTGGGGGCTCGCTAGAGACGCTGGGGACTCCTCGGTGTCCGGATTCTTCGTGCAAGCGTCTCCAGCCAAGCTAGGGACTCCTTTGGTGGTCGGACCACCTATGAGATGGACTTCACCACCAACCAACTGGTCGGACTGCCTGGCGCTCACTCCTGCTCGGCGCTCACTCCTGCTCGACACTCACCCCTGCTCGGTGCTCACCCCTGCTCGGCGCTCACTCCTGCTCGGCGACCAGTTGGTTGGACTACTCATCGCCTAGGCTTCATCGCCAGCTACGCTGGGGACTCCTCGGTGCTCGGATTCTTCGTGCAAGCATCACCAGCTAAGCCAGGGACTCCTCGGTGCTCGGATTCTTTGTGCAAGCATCGCCAGCTAAGCTGGGGACTCCCTTTGGTGGTCAAATCTTGCTACGTCTCATCGGTGTGCTATCAAGCTACTCCATGCTGTTCGGATCAGGGTGCTGATCTTGGGCAGCAAGTCTGGGGTCTTGATACACGCATGTCAGATGATGTCGGCAAGCTTTCAGACTTCTTTTCTTTGACCCTACTACAAGATTCATTCTTCATCTTCTAGCAGGCTCGAGGACTAAGTGGCTACACTTCACCTAGTTGTGAATGTAGTGCTTATTTCTTGATTTACCCTCCTTATTGATGGAGTCTAAGTGGCTACACTTCTCCTAAGTGGAAGAATTTCTAAATTTTATCTTGAGCCCCTTACATCCTTCTAGCAAGCCTTACTTGGCTAAGTCCGAGGTCTTCTAACCAGTTAAACTGGTCAGCATTGACTTTCACCGCCTAGGTCACCAGTTAAACTGGCTGGCTTCGACTTTCACCGTCTAGGCCACCAGTTAAACTGGTCGGCTTTAACTTCCACTGCTCGGATCACCGGTTAAACTAATCAGCTTCACGTCAAAGTGCTCGGACTTGTTCAAGACAGCGTTGCTCAAAGAATACAAGGCGCTCGGGGACTAGCTGTGGGGGATATGACCCCCGGTATCCATAAGACAAGACATGGGCCGCACCATCAGAGGTGGCCTAGCCCACAAGATCAAGGCGTGCACCGCAAGGCTACAATAAGACATTGTATAATACCAAATATGATACTTTGCTTATAACCCTACCCCTCCAGAGCATATAAGGAGGGGCCAGGGTTCCCTAGTCGACATCCCCATATAGATCCTAGGCCTAGCCTAAGGTATCTGATCACATGCAATATCATACGAAGCCAATACAATCCAACAGACCACAGGAGTAGGGTATTATGTCACGCTGACGGCCCAAACCTGTCTAACTCTTGTGTCTCTGTTGCCTTCTTGTTCTCGATTACACATATCTCTACCGATCAATCTACCTAGTCTTTCTTCTGGTTACTGTTGTTTCTGACCCTGGCACCATGTGACCACGTCACCTATTGTTAGGCTCGGGGACTAAGTGGGCACACTTCACCATGCGGTGAATGTGCGTTTTTCATTTTAGGGCTCCGCCCGGGGACTGGTTGCCTGCTCGGCTGGTCTTTTGCCTTTCTTCTACTTTCTAGACCCTGGCACCACATGACCATGTCACCTACTGTCAGGCTCGGGGACTAAGTGGGCACACTTCACCTTGCGGTGAGTGTGCTTTCTTTAATCTGGAAGACTTCATGCCTCCTGAAGTTGAAGAAGATTATCTCCCTTTCCTGTGGTTGGACTCTAAGTGGTTACACTTGGTCCACTACAGGGAAATTTTCAATTTTGAACTTGAGCTCCTTATATTCTTCTAGCAAGCCTTACCTGAGTAAGCCCGTGCTCGGCCGGACAGTTAAGCTGGCTAGCTACGGTCCACAATAGCTCGGTGACTCATTATGGTGGTCGGACCATGAGTCTGACTGCTTAGCTTTGTTTACACGTGCTCAGACAAGCTCAAGATGACGTTGCACAACAGATACAAGGTGCTCGGGGAGTAGCTATGGGGGGTACGACCCCGGATACCCACGACAGAATACTTGGGCAGCGCTTCTAGTGGCGGTCCAGCCCACAAGACGAAGACCTACGGTGCACGGCACTGCTCGGCGTGTACCGCAAGACATCAAGGACGATATCCTGAAGATATGACAAGATCTGTTACGATACTTTTGATCCCATAATTCATGTAATCTATTATTACTTTCCGGTTATCTCCTAGATCTAACCGACTTGTAACCCTACCCCTCGGAGTATATAAGGTGGGCAGGGACCCCTCTCGAAATCATCTCATGTTCAATACAATACAACAAAGACATAGGACGTAGGGTATTATGTCGATCAGATGGCCTAAACCTGTCTAAATCACTGTCTCTACATCTTGTGTCACCATCTAATTCCTGATCACACGCACTTCTATCGATCAATCTACCATCATGGATACCCCCTCGGTGGACCGCTGAGCATCTTTTGTTGACACGAATCCTTAGGGAAAAGGAGTTGAAGAAAGTTATGATTTTGACGTCACAAAATCAGATAAGCTTTTTGATTTCTTGCTTGAAAAAGAACAGATCAAATTGCCCGCCAATCATGTTATGTTACCTCCTGATCAGTTGAAGAATAAGAAGTTCTATAAATTTCATAACGCTACTTCTCATTCTACTAAGGAGTGCAGAATTTTTCGGCAACATATACAGAGGGCTATTTAGCAAGGGAAGCTTAAATTTGATACACCTCAGAAGATGAAAGTTGATGATAATCCTTTCCCAAGAGATCAGAATTTGGTTGATGCTAAGTTGCTCAAAGAGAAGACTAAAGTCCTAACATCAACTAGAGCAAAAGAATCTAGAATAGATGATCCAGAGATGCAAATATCGACTAATGAATATAGAGAAATTAAAAGGCATCATGACCAACAGAAAAGCCAATATGAGCAGGGAGAGACATCAAGAAATGGGGTGATGAGGCCGCGTGTTACATCTTGAATTTTATTGAATAAACAACAACGACAGAAAGAAAAGGATTATCAGCATTGGTTAGAAGAGAAAGAATACCAGCATCAACAAGAAGAGGAGAGGTATGAAAGAAAACAAGCTGAATCATATTAGAATTGTCCTTTCTCCAGACATTGTTGGAATGAAGGTTTGAAATTGCCTACTAGAAATAATTGCCCAGAGTGTAGTGAACAATATTGGGAGTTTAGGCAATCTCAAGCCGACTGCCGGTCTATGCATGCTCAAATCGAGTATCATCATGATAATATGGATCGGCGTTTAAAAAATAGAAGTGTTCATGATCGACTTGGGAAGCGAGTTGTTGACCAAAATTGGGCTCATTATGAAGAAGAAGGTGATGAGGAAGAATATGTTTGGCAGGAAGGGCAATGGTGTCCAGGAGGTTTAACAAGAAGTCAGAAAAGAAGGGTAGAATGCCTAAGGAGTAGAGAGTTGAATAGGCTCAGAAATCTAGTAAACCTCAAATATGGCATGCTAAACAAACAGCCGATATGAGTCAACCATCGGCTAATATTCAAATGGCTTTTCTTTTGCCATTAGAATTTAGAGCTCCAGCAGATCAAGTAGTCTATTCAGATTTGATCAATCGGAATATGAGGAGATGGTTGCTAAAATGGCAGTGATACAACAAGCTATATTTGATAAGCTAGTTAAGTATCGCCACTTGAAGGCTTTATATGTGAAAGGTTTTGTTGATGGAAAGCCGATGAGCAAAATGTTGGTGGATGAAGGTGCTTACGTTAATCTTATGCCTTATACTACTTTTCATAAGCTTGGTAAGGGACCAGGAGATTTGATTGAGACTGACATGATGCTTAAGGATTTTGGGGGTAACACATCCTACACCAGGGGGCAATAAATGTTGAACTGACAATTGGAAGTAAGACTTTGCTCACTATATTCTTTGTCATTGATGGAAATGGTTCATACAATTTACTCCTTGGTCATGATTGGATTCATGCAAATTGTTGTGTACCATCGACTATGCATCAATGCTTGATTCAGTGGCATGGAGATGCTGTTGAGCTAGTTCATGCTAACGATTCTGTGAGTATAGCAACAGCTAGCCCAATGTATTGGGAACAGAAAGATTTTTAGTGTTTTTCTGGTAAGCGATGGGAAGGAGGCTTCATTAAAATCAATGATGAAAGACAACAGTCGATCCAAGCAGTCGACTCTGAGAGTTTGTTTTAATGGATAATCCAATAGATGATACAGATGGTAAACTAGGAAAGAAAGCTCCCACTATTCAAAAGGAAGACCGGGAAGACGAATCCAAACCAGGGCTCTAGAAAGCAAAACCTTGGCTTTACATCGGCCGATAAATTAGAGGAGATAGATATTGGTCCTGGAGATAGGCCTAGGCCGACGAATGTAAGTGCTAAGTTGGATCCTAAGTATAAGCGAGAGTTGATAGATTTATTAAAGGAATTTAAAGATTGTTTTGCTTGTGAATATTATGAGATGCCTGGTCTAGATTGATCAATTGTTGAACATCGGTTGCCAATCAAACCTGGATATCGTCCATTTAAACAAGCTCCAAGGAGATTTAACCCAAATGTTCTTGATGATATCAAAAAGGAGACTGAAAGATTACTAGAAGCGAAATTTATCCGACCGTGTCGTTATGCAGAGTGGATATTGAGTGTTGTTCCTGTATATAAGAAAAATGGGAAGTTAAGAGTTTGCATTGATTTTAGAGATCTGAACAAGGCCACACCCATGGATGGTTATCCGATGCCAATAGCTGATATATTGGTAGATGCAGCAGCCGGGCACAAGGTTATTAGTTTTATGGACGACAATGCAGGATATAATCAAATTTTTATGGCTGAGGAAGATATAGCAAAAATAGCTTTTAGGTGCCCTGGCGCAATCAGCTTATTTGAATGGGTTGTGATGACTTTTGGTTTGAAGAATGCTGGTGCAACTTACCAGAGGGCAATGGATTATATTTTCATAAGTTGATCGGCAGGATTGTTGAAATCTACATTGATGATGTGGTGGTGAAATCCAAAGGATACAAGAAACATCTAGCTGATGTGCGAGAGACTCTGGAGTACACAAGAAAACATGGTTTAAAGATGAATCCTAACAAGTGCACCTTTTGTAACACCCTCGATGTTACACTGTACAATCTTTTGCTAAAACACTACATGAGCATAATACTTATGTGTAAATGTGTGTAATATAGGGTGTAAAGCAATATGTGTAACTTGAAACATTCATCGAAAACACAAAACGGATGTTATATTTCATGTCGCGTTATATCGCTTAGAGTTCTAAACGAATTTTTATTAAACAAAAATGCTATAGAACGCATACCCGGTAATTTAATAAAGTTTATAGTACAAACTTCATAGGTGGTGGTGAAATACTTGCGATCGAGAAAGGAATTCCCTAGCTAGCATGGTTGGTAGCTTGGAAATCGAAGTTGACGCAAATCCGAGCGAGACGTAATCAAATTTCTTAAGTTAGAAAACGGTGTGACGAGGCTATGTTTGGGAATTTTTATAGGAGAATTGGGTTAAGCAGTGGCATGGTCTTAGGGTTTGTTTTAGTAGCTTGGCATACCATCTCGAGCGTTAAATAGTTGGTTTAGCAATTGGATCATTGAGTTGGATTTTTGAGCAGCTTTAAAAGTCATGCATGGCACGTTCTGGCCGGTGTCAGCGTCTGGACGCGGCCACTGTCTCGGTTTGGCTCAGCGCCACAGCTCTGGATTGCCCTGGTGTGCACCCACCCCACCATTGCCGCGCCCTGGCACGCACACCCGCACCACCACTGCCGCGCTCATGCACGCGCTCATAGATGCACACGCACACCGCGCCCGGCGACCTGGCCACTCGGCCACCACCGCTGTCATCGCGGGCCCGCTGCCCTAGCTCGGCCACTGCCTCTGCTTCAACATGTCACTGACCCCACACGTCGCATCACTACGCTGCTGCTAGCCACGGCCGCTTGCGCAAAGTTACCCACGTGCGCTCTACCACCGTCGTCGCGTCCGCCTACTGCTCTGCCGCCTCATGCTCGCCTGTGCGGCGCCATGCGCGCGTGGCCACACTTGGCCCTACCCGCACATCGCCTTGCCACACGTGGGCTTGCCCCACCTGCCTTGCCGTCACATCGGCGCTCGACGATGCTGCGCTGCTGAATCCTCAGACCGACGCCATCCACTGTGGCGCGCTGGGCCGAGCCGCCATCGTCGATTTGTGGTTTGTGGCCGTGCAGCCCACTGTCCTGAGCGTGTTGGCCGTTTCCCCATCGCCCCGTAGCCGTATGTGATTGTGCACCGATTGATAGCCACATCCTGCCATGGCAGCGATGAGCCAAGCCTTGCCTGTCTTCCCCTGTTCCTCTATCGCCATGGTCGCCGGACCCGCTCCTCCTAATTCGGGTCAATGGAGTCACCTCGGTCCAATTAATCTTACCTGCTGCTCCATCGTGTAGCCAGCCAACCACCCGACCCTAGCTTGCAGTGAGCATTGCCGTGCCGTGCTCCAATTCGGAGTTTTCCTCTCGCCGGGTCGTTAAGACCATCGTGGCACGCGTCGAAGGCAAAGCCCCCAATCCAGTGCTGCTCACGTCGATTCGTTGCACCGCCAACTTCGCCTCTACCTACTCATCACCCTACGTGCCTTTGCCTAATCGCTACCACCGCCTAGCCACTCCTGACGCAGCCTTGCCACTGCTGTGCGCCACCGCACCATCCGTGCGCACGCGGCCAGCTCAGCTTGGGCTACCTCCGGTCGAACCACCACCTTGTCTGTGTCCATGGTGAGTTCCTAGGGCTCACTAGCTACCCCAATTTCTCCGACGTTGTTATAGCTCACCAGAACGTTGCCGTTTTTAGTGCAGGAGCTCCGCCACCGTGGTCCGGCCTTGCTGTGGCGTCCTAGCTCACGCTTCCTTCGCCTAGTGCTTTGCGTTCACGGCTAGATAGGTATTGGCTCCGTAGATAGGGTGGGGAAGGGCTGGCCTGGCCGGCGTAACCACCCGGTGCCAGCGCCGCCGCGTCGGTGCGCACGCGGGGGGCCTGAGGCTATGGCCGTGGTAAAGATGGAAAGAGGGATGGTCGTAGTTGTAAGATAGCAGACTAGCGGAATAGTGATCGTAGTGCTCGCGTGATTACTGGGTAGGCCTGGGGTGTTTTCGCAAGATGACCAGTGCGTGCGTGTCCTCCCCGTCGTGGGCCGTCATCACACGGACTGGGGCCGCGCCCCCATGTGGGCCGCGCCGGTGCGTTGCATGCGCGCGCGCCGAGCGGGCGTGGGCTGCGCTGCGCTGGAGTGGGCCAAGCCGCTCGCTCGTGGGCCGCGCTGGTATAATTCGGCTTTTCAATTTCCAGTGAAATTATGAATGTTTATTCAATTTAGTTTTGAGCTGAACTTTGAAAAATAATAGTAAATTCTATAGATGTCCAAAAATAGTGAAACAAAATTGGTTAGGTTCACAAAAATGCCATCTATCTATTGGTGTAGTTAGTTTATAGTTAGCTATGATAATGATAGAGTCATAAATTCAATTTAGAAAGCTTAGTGTTATGTAGCTAAATATTTGTATGAATTTTTGTGGCAAATCGGTGATAGCTTTAGCCATGAAATTTTTACAGTAGTCTCATTAGATTATTGCGCGCTCACTGTAATTTTTGTAGCACTAGAGTAGGAGGATAAATAGAGTGGCCAGTATTCTTCGTTTTATGATATATAGAGTAAATCGGTATTAAGAGTAAGAATACCTTTAGTTGCTAAGATAATATATTTCATGCTTCGTACTTGTTAGTGGTAATAGTAGGTAACTTAGCACCTTAGTCAGTAGAACTCGCTTAGTAGCTTGATAGACATATTCTTATTTTAAGAGTTGATGTTGCCGTATTACTAAGTGTTGCATCATCATTTCATGCATGTAGATCATGAGTTGGCAGAGTTCGTGCCCATGGACAAATAGGACTACGAGGAGGTCATTGAGGAGTACGAGGAGGAGATCCTCATGCAGGAGGAAGCCCTGGAGCCTTTTGGTGCTGACTTTGTTGACCCACCGCCTGTCCAAGGCAAGCCCCGGTGCATAACCCATATTTTTAATGATCACTGAATCTATATACGATGTGCATTTACGTTACAGGCATTTTATGAAAACTACATGCATAAATATATCTACCTATGAGTCCTACTTATATAGGTCAAGTAGATGCTATGTTCAGGATTTCGGTAGCGTGAGTAACATGTCGTTACTCACAATAGGTGATAATTATGATCACCCATGATAAAATAGTGGAAAGGGAAAATGGTGACCGGGTAGGGATATGGTTTGGATATTAGTGGGTGTAAGAGATTGTGTCCTGTGGCCAACATGGCATAGCTTGGTTATACTTTTTCCCTGTCTGTGTCGGTTAATGACTGGCCGTTGCATTGGACTCTAGGCAAGTCACAGACTTATTATCCCGAGCATATACTTAGGTATGGGTGTAGGGAAGACTTGTTGCTCTCTTATCATGGGTTCTGACTCATTTCGGACCGACTGATTGGAGGCGGGGATGGTGAAGGTCCTTGCACTACACTGAGTTCGGGACTCAGGAGCGAGGGCTTGGAGTCCAAGTTTGGACGGGGACCTAGACCCCAGGACAGGAGGGTGATGGGTTGGTCCTGCTTGTGCCTGGGGTACAAGCGGAGCATGTGTTTTTGGGGTACCCAGCTAGGGGCATTGATTCACGAATCACCGGGAGATCCGGTACGGCTTATCTAAACTCTAGCACCGTAGTAAGAATTGAAAGGTGAAAGGTGAAAGGTGATGAAATGGAACTTATTGCTCAACTCTTGCTTGAAAGAAGAACATGTGCTTACATAGAATGGCTAGATAATAAACTAATCATGGCTGTTAATAATAACATAAATAAGGACTCATTATTAGTATTGCTTTCTGCAAAAAGGAAACCAACAAACCATAAAGATTTGCATATCCCTTGGAGTCAGGAAATTATTCCCACTAGTCGAATAAGTCTTGTGAGTACATTGTGTACTCAGGGTTTATTTACCCTCATTGCAAGTAATGCTTGAGGAGTACCATTGTGTGAAGGATTCTTCTGGTGGGCATATACGGATCCTTGTTCTTTATCGATAGATGTTTATTATCATTCCGCTGTTTAATCTTTCACTCTAAAGTTGGAAATGTAATAATGAATTTCTAAAAACTCTGGATGTATGAAATGTACTAAGTATTGTAACTCGTTTTCATTATTGGATCCATGGGGAAAATGTGGATCTTTCGGGCTCTCCCTTGGGGTGTGCCCGACGGAAACCGCCCGTTGTAGCTTGCTTACGGGGTGCTTAGTGTCTGGTGGAAGACAAGCGTCTCTATAAGTGCGTTATTTTGGGTGGTTCTACCACACCTTTGGAGTATCAACTGGACAATTTTTGGGTTTTATGGTTCACGAGAGAGGAATTGAAATTGGTCAGAAAAGTATGAAAACAATTGATGAGACAGTGTCCCACGACTACAAAAATAGAGTTACAATCTTTGCTTCGTAAAATTAATTTTATTAGAAGGTTTATTTCAAATTTTGAGAAAGGGTTCTGTCATTTTCTCCTTTGTTGAAGTTGAAAAGTGATGAAGAATTTAAATGGGGTGACGTACAACAAAAGGCGTTTGAGGAGATAAAAGAATATATGAAGTGTCCACCTGTGCTGGTCCCTCCTCGGTAAGGTAAACCTTTTAAGTTGTACGTATTGGCCGATAGCGAAACAATTGGATCGGCCTTAATGCAAGAGTTTGAAGGAAAAGATCGAGTTGTTTTCTATTTAAGTAAAAGGCTTTTGGATCCAGAAATAAGATATTCTCCTATTGAAAAGTTATGCTTATGCTTATATTTCTCTTGCACTACGTTGCGACATTACTTGTTATCGGCTGAGTGTATAGTTGTTTCTAAGGCTGATGTGATCAAGCACATGTTATCAATGCCAATATTAAGTGGAAGAATGGGAAATTGGATTCTTGCATTATCGGAATTTGACTTGTGGTACGAATCGGCTAAAGCAGTCAAGGGGCAAGTAATAGCTGATTTTATTACTCAGCATCATAAACCAAGTATTGGCTATGTAGAACTGATACCTTGAACATTGTTCTTTGATGAGTCCTCGTGCAAGCAAGGTGGTGGCATTGGTATTGTTATTGTTTCACCTCGAGGGGCAAGTTTTGAGTTTGCTTTTCCAATTAAACCAGTGACTACCAACAATCAAGCAGAATATGAAGCTATTCTTAAGGGACTTCAACTTCTTCATGAAGTAAAGGCCAAGTCAATTGAAGTATTTGAAGATTCATAGTTAGTTATTAATCAGTTGATCGGCCTATATGAGTGTAAAGATGATATTCTGAGGGGATACTAGGATGAACGTCAGAAGTTACTCAAGGAGTTTCCCCGTATTTCTCTTCAGCATATTCCAAGAGCACAGAATTAAGAGGCTAATCGATTAGCTCAGAGTGCGTCAGGTTATCGAGTGTTCTGAGAGATCCTAAGCGATGAAACCTTGACTAATGATTGGAGAGTCGAAATAGCCGATTATCTTAAGAATCCATCACAGAAGGTTACCAGGAAACTAAGGTATAAATTAACTAAGTATGTTTTGTTAGATGATCAACTATATTAGAAGACGGTCGATGGGGTGTTGCTTAAATGCTTAAATCAAGAAGAAGCTAAAGTGTTGATGGGTGAAGTATATGAAGGGATATGTGGATCTCATCAATCGACTTATAAGATGAAATGGATTATTCGTAGGTCTAGATATTTCTGGCCAACAATACTAGAAGATTGTTTTGATATTATAGGGGGTGTCAGGATTGTCAACGTTTTGGTAATATCCAAAAATTGCCTACATCGGCTATGAATCCAATAATTAAACTATGGCCGTTTCGAGGTTGGGGAATTGATTTAGCTGGCTAGATTTTTTCACCTTCAAGTAAAGGACATAAGTTTATATTAGTAGCAATAGATTACTTTACCAAATGGGTTGAGGCAATTCCTTTGAAGACGGTAACCTCAAAGAATATGGTTGATTTTGTCAAGGAACATATTGTGTATCATTTTGGAATTCCTCAAACTATTACTACTGATCAGGGAACAATGTTCACGTCAGAAGAGTTCAGAGATTTTGTTACCAGTATGGAAATTAAGTTATTAAATTCTTCTCCTTACTATGCTCAGGCTAATGGCCAGGTAGAGGCATCCAATCAAATTATGATTAAATTAATTAAGAAGAAAATTGAGGAGCAACCAAGGAAGTGGTACTTAACACTTAATACAACATTATGGGCATATAGGATGGCCTATCATGGATCGATTAAAGCATCACCTTATGAACTTGTGTATGGTCATAATGCAGTCCTTCCTTGGGAGATTCAAACTGGATCGAGGCGTGTCACGTTGCAAAATGATTTATCAGTCGAAGTTTACAAGAATCTTATTGTAGATGACTTAGAAGACTTAAGTTGCCATCGACTGCATGCTCTTGAGAATATCAAAGCCAATAAGCTAAGGATTGCAAAGTATTATAATAAGAAGGTCAAGAGCAAATGATTTTCTGAGGGAGACTTGGTCTGGAAGGTGAAATTGCCGATCGGATCTAAAGATAGCAAGTTTGGCAAATGGTCACCTAATTGGAAAGGTCCTTATCGGATTAAACATTGTGCGCCAGGCAATGCTTATATTTTGGAAACACTAGAAGGAGGAGAGGAGTTTGATAGAGCGATCAATGGAAAGTATCTAAAACATATTATCCTAGCATTTGGATTAATACTTGACAGCCGATTTGTTTAGTCATCGGCTCTAATAGCCGGTACCAGATGGGTATCACCTTTAGTTCAAAAATTAACCCAAAGGGGTGAAAGCCGATACAATATGTATCACCTATAGATCAAAACAAGCACAAAGACAATCCTCATAACATTATGGCAGTCTCAAAGATGAGTCCATGAAGAAGGCAGGAATTTATTCATAGTCTGTTCCTAGTACAAACTACTCAAAAACTTTATTTATAACATCTTGGGCTAAGGTGATGTCCACGATGGCCGCTGCGGTGTCGCTGAAGTCTTCGATTAGGTCCTCGTGCATATCGGGGTCATCAGCCATCGGGAAGTCTGGCTCCATGGTGTGAAGGTCATGCCCGTTCTGGACCTGCGCAGCGGCTAGGGCCACTGCCGCACCATGGTGAACACCATGGAGGGCGATCTCCTAGATGCGCGCTAGGACATCGTGCAGACGGTTGTTGAGGAGAGGGCCCCGGGCGTTAACGACCGTCGTAGCCGCATTCGCCGCCAGTTGGAGGTTCTCCAACTAGACTGTTAGGGCTGGCAATCACAGGAATAAATGGGTTGTCAAAACAGAAGTAGAGGGAGTGAGAACATAGGTTTTCTTGAAGATCATCTTACCCACCACCATGGTGTCGGATTCAGCCAACCACGCTCAGACGGCGTTGGCCTCTTCCTCGGAGACGAGGAGGGTGGCTTGAGAGGCCTTGCGGCAGCTCTCAAGCTGACCGTTCTCCCAAGTTGCCTTGGAGATACGGTCCTTGGCCGCCCTCCAATCTTGGAGGAAAGACCGGGCGTCGTCGCCGTTGTAAGAGTCGGAGGAGTCCGATGATGAATCCGACGCTAGGGCAGCAGCAGACGTGGTGGTAGAAGGCTCGTTGGCCTTGGAAGGAAGTGGGCGGAGGCTGTCATTGAGGATGAACCTACGGATGCATTAATAGATGATTCTTGCTATGGATGGGAGCATTTAGTCTTACCTCATGTGGCGAAGCCACTGGCCGACCGGGACCTCCTCCTTCGAGAGATCTTCCGCTGTGCGCTTGCCGCGGTGATCCTCTCCTGCCATGGGTGCTGGTCTAGATTGTGAAAGGAGAAAGGAACTGCTATAGGGTTTGTGAAGGCAAAGAAGTGTAGAGAACAGAAGCAGTTGCAAGATGTGTGTTTGAGGCTAGGGCCCTTGGCTGGTATCTATAGCTATGAAGCAAAGTGGCGGATATCTCGGGATGTACAAAAGGTAACTGCAATTAATAGAAGGCAAAGCGCCACCCCACTAGTGCTGAAGAGAATGTGGCATTGATAACTGAGAACGGAAGATTGAGGAGTTTTCTTAGTGGAGGCCGTATTTTCAGACTTAATTGGATTAAAGTCAGAGGTCTGGAATCGGCTATTTTCAAATCGGCTCTTTAGCCGAGATAAGAGATACAATAGATTAGCAGAAAATGTGGTTATCATTGGTTCCACACAAAATATCTGTTACAAATGTTGGTATGCAGATTACAAGTTTAAAACATCCTAGATTACTTTCAATGCTTTTAGCTAGATAACATCAACTTCTATGATTTGTTGCTTGTCTTCTTCGGCTGATCTAGGGATGTTCTCGAAGTTGCTACGGATGGCTTTACCTTCTTTGACCTTGGTCAGCATTTCTGTTTCTTCTGATTAATGGCATTAGGTATTTGATCTAGATTGGACTCATGGCGATCGATGGCAGTCTTCACGTTCTCCAATTCCTTCTCGAGTTCTACATGCTTGGATTTTAGTTGGTTCAGCTCTGGTTCGATCCTGAGGGAGGAGTTCTTTAAGTTATTGATTAGCTGTGCCGGCTCTTTGGTGTCCTGTTTGTTGGAGTTCTTGACCAATAAAGCTTCACGATCAGCTAGGTTTCTCTGAGCCCTTTTCACTCTTGGAGCTTGATCCTCAATGTTGGACAAAGGTGTCAGAACCTCAGCAAGATTCAGAGGCAAGTTACCCTTAATGGCTAAGAAAATTCTTCTGATTGGATCTGCATCATGGACCAAATCGGCTATATCTTTTTCGAGCAATGGCAGCATGTCTTTTAGCCAATTTTTAGTTTCCTCTAACAAGGCTTCTTGGGAAGAGATAACTGATGAGCTGATCTCACCATCATCTATATACTCTTCGAAATTGAAAGAGTAGCTCAGAGCTGGTGAGTGAAGTGCCTGTAGGTGGGTAAGGAAATTTTTTAAGAAATAACAAGTTGTTTGAAAATAAGAAGAATGGGGAGATACAATACCTTTTCTGGGTAGTTTCTATCTGAGGAGAAGGAACAACTAATGATGCACCAATGGTATCTGGTTGAATCAGCTCTGAACTTTCAGTGATGGTATCTATAGACATTAGGGAAATTGTTCAAAAGATTATGTTGGTTGCAGGAAGATAAACTAGGTATATGACTTTCTTACCATCAATTGTTTGCTGGATTGGAGATTCGACAGTCTGGGTGCCAACATCAATAGGTTCATTTTCAACTGGTGGGCTGTCAGACTTCTGCTCTTGCATGAATGTCTCTTCAAGGAGTGTCTGACATGGTAAATGGTCAGATAAGAGATGAAAGTTGAATGAAAAATCGAGAATTTTGAGAAGATACCTTGGCAGCATCAGAGGGTGAAGTGGAAGGATTTTCTACTGTTTTGGAAGCATCGACTGTTTCAATCGTAATCGGCTCCTTTGGGAGGTCAGCCGATGAAGGTCTGGTTGGTGCTGATCCAAATGCCTAGGACAACAGTTCAGCACCCAGAGCAGATTGGGATGCAATGGTTGATAGTTGTGAGGAAAGAAGAATCAGAATCAGAAATTGGATATTATTTTGGGAAAAGGGTGAATTGTTTTACCAGAGCAGTTGATGGTCTTGTTCTGCGAAGTCTTTTCCCAGTAATGGTTTTCTGGGTTACTCCTTGGGCTGCCTTGCGTTTTGAAGATTGATATGTTACCATTATTGGGGCAGCTTGGGTTTTCATCAGTTTCTTCAGTGTGGGTGCAGTTGATCCCATTCTTGAGATTGGACATAGTGGATAATATTCTATGACATGCCCTTTTCTATCCACATTTGGGGGATTGGATTCAGCATCCTACAAGAGAGTTCTATTAGATGAGTTGATAGAGGGACTATAGTAGATGATCTTTATGAAAGGAAAAAGAGTTAGCTAGTTACCTCACCGTCGGAAGCAAAATCTTCATCCAGAGCCATACAGCTAGGATGGACTAGCCTGTAGAAGAGGTGGGAATGCTATTCTTGCCACCAGGAATCATATAAATGTAAAGTGAAGGAGGCTCTGGTCCATTCACGCAGATAGAGGGAAGGAAGATTTGATCCTAACTGGAAACTCTAGAAGCTTCCATTGCCTCACTGATGCCTTCTCTCAGTTTTAATATATCTTTGAAAAATAGCTAGGGGGCAGTTGACTAAGACCAAACTGATAAGCTACAAAAGAAGGGTTGTAAAATTCATAGGTTGGAAGGTTGCATGGAAGAATATAACATGTGGACATTTTACCGTGGACATGATGAAATTCAGCTGGTAGACACAAGGGTAGCTAGGTTAGAATATCTGCATTGAACCCTCTATAAAACTTCTTGAAGAGGTGGCCCACATCGACAGCAATTGTTATGGCCGATGTAGCTTCACCATATTTCATACACTGGCGGGTTCTTCCTTCTTTGCCTTTGTATTCCTCATCAAAGTTGGAGGAAGGAAAGCTCAAATTCTGGAGATTTGGCTTCACAATCTTGTGCATATACAAATTTAACCACATTTGTATTAACCACCAAGGGTCGCTGGTGGTGTGCACTGCTTCATTCTTCAGTAGCTAAGTAGCCACCTGGTGCATTAAGTGGTAAGCTGATCCTAACAGATATTTTCTAAGAGAAATCTCAACGCCTACTGCTAGATGCTCTGCTAAGAGTTTGTGATTGTAAGTCGGACCACAAGATGACCCGTAGAAGATGAATCTTTCTAACCACATGTTTAGAAAAGCCACATGTTCTCTTTTGCTAACAGTTGATTCATTCCCAATGTGGTTCTAGATGTAGCTTGCCCATCCTATTCAGTCTGATATTTTGGCTAGTTTCTTTGACCCAGCACCTAAGAGTTCGTATGGCTGCATTGGTCCTATTATTCTAAGGCCAGTCAACATATAAACATCAGCCAAGGTGATAGTCATCGGACCATGACCAAAGCTAAAAGCATTCAAGGTGTTGGACCAGAAGTAAGAAGTAGCAATTAGGAGTGAATCATTTCTTTCCATCCTGGACAGTGAAAGTGTCAGGCATTGGCTTAAATTATAAACTTCCAAATCTCCACCCTTTTTTGTCTGACACTCTTTGGAACCAGTCTCTTCATCCCTTAGGCATTTTGGGCCAATTCCTAAAGGGATTTTTGGTGTTCCAAGAAGATAGATCTACCAAGGACTACCTGAAAGGAATTTGATTGGTTTCTTGGTTGATAAAATCCAAAGGATTAGTATCACCCATGGGTCCAAGGTAATAAGCATTTGGAACAATAGACAAAGGGATCAAAATTTCATTTTCCATTCCTTGGAAAGCCAGATGAGATAAACTTAAGAAAAAGGAAAAAATATAGAGCATTGGCTGATAGTTGAGAGGTAGAAATTTGGAGACGTACCTCAGGGATGTAGTCGCTGGTCGCCATTTTAGTTGTAATAGATCTAAATCTGAGAAAGGGTTGCAGAGGAGTGACTTGAAAAGCAGCTCAAGCAAAGTAGAGAAACTGCTAGGGTTGGAGCACTGGTGGTGGCGGCTTTGGTTATTGAGGCTTGCTCGAAGAAGAAGGGGAAAGTAAATCGGCCGAGTGGATTGAAGGTAATACTATTAGGATGCTATATAAAGTTTGGCCCAAAAAGTCATGAGTCACGCGTTTGTTTCAGAATAGGTGGTTGCCACGCAGTGAACGGATGAATGAAATTTTGAAATAAAATCATTTTTATCCAAAAATTGGGGTGCATGTCTTTACACCAAAATTTAGCAGAGAGAACATGAGAACTTGAAGCTTCTAAGATTGTACCCTCAAGGAATCGATCAGATATGAATTGATATCAACTAATTTAGATGTGGTACAGGGATTGGCTCTTTTTGGATTACATCAGCAGATAACGTCAATGGACTACGTACGGATGGCGTCAGGAAAAATATGTCAGACTCTACAAAAAAGAAAAAGATTAGGGTCCAAGTTATCTTAAGTTAGGAATGTTTTCATTTATTTCAAAGAATTATAATGAGTTATATTTGAGTAGGATTCATGTTTATGTTCCGGGTATAAATATTGGACCCCGGCTATTGTAAAGAAAAACACAATCAATCAATACAATTACTTTTCCGGCTTCACGCCAACCCTTAGGAGTAGGAGTATTGTAGATCTCGATGAGTTCTTCAACAAGCAAGACTGCATCGACCGATCGACCTCTGGCTTGTCTGTGAGTACCGTCATGACTTGTATCATACTTGTAAAGCTGCATCAGACGATTGATCTTTTACGAGTATAATATAAGTTAGTTATCGATCTGTATCATTATTTGTAAGGCTGCATCAGCTGATTAATCTCTTACGAATCATAATATAGATCAAAGTTATCGATCTTGTGTGAAACAACTTGTTGTTTAATACAATATCACCAGTTATTGAATCTGCTAAGATTAGTAAGATTTTCCTTACTATTTTTAGTTGATTCGCCAGTTATTGATCTTGTTATAATTAATGTTCCATTAATCATAACAAATCACCTGATTGAGATAGATGTAGATCGACATCATATCATCACAATTGGTCATCTTCTAGTCTAGTCACACTTTGAATCTCATAATTGATGGCTTAATTCTGCTAGATCGGTTGTTTTATTTCTATTCCAATCAAGCATAGTACGCATCCAAATACATGTTTCAATATTGGATAAACTCACTAGTTAATGAGATCTAATCAAATGACACTACCATAGCCGCATCGATCTGGTCAAACCTCAGTGGTAACACTTTGGATTAGAGATCATTGATTAGCAGTTTTGTTCATGATCGAGATATGTACTCTGTTTTTTTGCTATGTATGCATCGGCTATTTTAGCCAATTCGCCTGTGCTTTCACACATATAGCATGTCTTTAATGAACCCATCGATATATAGATGGTTTTATAGATTCTTTGGTTTTAGTTTGTTATCATTATCATAGCTATGTCGATCTAGTCGAACCTCACTATTGATGGTAACATATTAGATCTAGAGTGTTTGTAGATTCATTTGTACTAGACAGTCGATTTGTTCGCATGTTATATCTCTTCTTGTTAAACTTATTGGCTCAATGCTTTACACTGGTTATATACATCTAGCTGATGATGTTTCTTTATATTACTTATATCTAGGTGTATTGTACTTGTTATCATAAACCAATCATGACCCATGAGCATCACAGTCCCTGAACAGTCAATTTCTTCTCGTATCGGCTATTTAGTCGATTTCCCTGTTTCGCTGCTCCCGAAACAGCATACTTGGAATTGCCTGGGCAAAACCGGCATGTTCCACCCTAAATTACTGATAAGCTTTCTCTCCTTATCAATTGTAGGTCAAATTGACTGGCATGCCTTCAGGATTTTTAGGATCGACTGGTCCTATGTTGAAGCAAAGCAGATCTCCGGGTTGACTCCGCCTAGATCGTTTCAGCTTGTAGTGTGTTAGGCACATTGCCACATTTTTGCGTCGATAGGCTCTAAGTCACAAGGCAGTGTGGAGTGAATGTCCAACTTCTGCTCAATCCGATGCATCCTCACAAGCAGCTCTTGCTCATGCTTCGTGCTAGCACAACAAGCTCCAAACATATACTTCATGAAGAACTTGAACTTGCTGGAGGGCTTACCACTAGAGGAGGAGGAGGACTGAGGATCCTCACTATGAGCATGGTGAGAGCGCAAAGCACGTGGTGGAGAAGCATGTGAGGAGGAACCCTAGGCACCTTTGCCTTTTCCTTTTCCCTTAGCAGCCTCCTCTAACTCCCTCTTCACCTGAAGGGAGAGCATGTTGTAAAGTCTAAGCTTCTTGTGAGGATTATCTGTAGGGAAGTGAATGCCTGACACATGCTCAATGATGTGCATGATATACGGAGCATAGGGGTAGTGCTTCACCACATCCTCACTAGCATCAAAGATCTTTATCCAAATGTACCTGCTAATAGAGAACTTGGTGAACTCATCTCCAAAATAGTCAAGAACCACCTGAGAATCATCACGAAGATAAGTAGAGTCACCACGGTTAGGATACAAGATCTGGTGAAGAATGTTGTTGAGCACATAGTAGTAGGGCTTCGACCAAACTGTCTACCCATCAGCACGATGACCATCCAAATACATGTACTGATACTCATCCATAGCAAGAGGGGCAATCTCAGCAATAGTAGTTGAGCGGCGATCCCTGCAATCCAAACCAAGAAGGCGAGCAAAGGTAGGAAAGTCAACCTTGTAGTGCTTCCCTTTAGTGGTCCAATGAATGACATGAGTATCCTCATGAGTGTCCAAATGGTAGAAGGCATAGAACTGACAAATAATCTCATTGTTCCATGGCTTGCAGAACTCCATCAGCTGCTCTAACCCCATCCTCTTCAAGTCAGTGATCAACTGCTTAAGCTCCAAACTAGGCAACTTACCAAGTTCATAGGTGTCAATGGACTTCATCTGAACCACTAGAGCCTCCCGCTTGTTGATGAAGCAGAGATAACCAAATGATGATAGAAGTCAAAATGAAATGGTTGCCAGAACCTGTACTCAATCCTCAAATCCTTGGGATCATCATAGAGAGGTTGGGCATGCTGATGACGAATCTCAGCCACATGGTGACGATAATCCACCATCAAATGCGGGGTGTAGCCACCAGCGGGATTGGGGCTACGCTAAGGCTCCTGGATGGATGGAGTAGGACCGGCGAACGGAACCAACTGGTGACCCCAAAATAGCTCGGACCAGAAGGCGGGGTCATAGTGCACACATCCTCAGCAATAGTCCTTCCTTCTTGATCAAGGGCTTCCTTAGTAGGATCAACAATGGGCACAATGCTAATGCCAAGAATGAACTCCTGAGCAGCAGCACCAACGGGCGAAACTGGAGCTTGGGCTTGAGCACGAGTAGCACGAGCCCCACGACCACCAGCTGCATCATGAGAGAGTGACGCCTTGGTGCGTCCAGTGGCCGAGAGGAAGCGGCGGGGTCATTGTTCTTCTTAGACCTCTTCTCGTGACATCGAGGAGGTCTGTCATCGCTACCGGACGCCATGACCACATGAAAAACAAACAAACGGCAAACTCGCAGCGAGCACGATGTCCTTGAATGAATCCACGGGCAGATCGATGAAAATCACGCACCACACCTTGAATTCCATGTGATGAGGAGGAGAGGAAGAGCGATGGTGGGAGAAGAGAGGAGATGGAGGAGTGGAGGGCGTGGTGGAGGCAGGGGCTCTCAGGACGATAGAGCCAGAGCTCCTAGTGGCTGAGGAGGCGGACCAAAGCTCCCGGTGGCCGAGCAATGGCGCGGGGCGATGCGGGGGAGCAGGGGCGGCTGTGGGGCAGCGCGGGGGGACAGGGACACAAGTGCGGGCGGGTGGGAGATGGGGAATGACTGGGCTAGGCCGTAGTCAAAACATTTTTCTAACACCTGGTCAAAAGCGCGGTCAAAGAGGCGATGCCTAGATCTGTGTCAGAATTTTTGGCGCTGAGTCGGGTGTTCCAGCGCTGAGCCAGGACTTCTGGCGTAGGAAAACTGAAAACTTCCTAGATCACACTCATAACGCCATGTGGGGCAAAATTACGATGGACACTAACAGTTTCATAAGTGACTAGATTTCAATCAAACAACACAAAGCAATAGTCACATGTGAAAATTATAAAATAGATTTTGAAAGTGTCACACAATTCTTTAGCAAATCTTTTCTCCTAACTAGATCAAACAAAGTATGTGCAAGACATCAAGCCAAGTTACGAGAATCAATGAGATTTAGCTCACTCCTCAAAGCACAAAATCTTGACTCGTCTAGGGGCTTTATGAAGATATCGTCTAGTTGCTTTTCGATGCTCACATGATGAATTGCGATATCTCCTTTGGCTTCGTGGTCTCTCAAAAAGTGATGTCGGATGTCTATGTGCTTTGTTCGAGAGTGGTTTACGGGGCTATTTGCCAACTTAATGGCACTCTCGTTGTCACACAAAAGGGGAATCTTAGTTAGCTCACCACCAAAGTCTTTGAGAGTTTGCTTCATCCAAAGTAGTTGGGCACAACATGCACTGGCCGCCACATACTCGGCTTCGGTAGTGGACAAAGCAACGGAGTTTTGCTTCTTAGAGTTCTAAGACACCAAAGACCGACCAATAAATTGGCAAGTTCCGGTAGTACTCTTTTGGTTTACTTTGTAACCGGCATAATCCGAATCGGAATAGCCAAGTAACTCGAAAGTGGAGCCTTTAGGATACCACAAGCCATGATTAGGAGTGTGCACTAAGTATTGAAAAATTCTCTTAACGGCCATCAAATGACATTCTTTCAGATTAGCTTGAAATCTCGCACACATGCACACACTAAGCATAATATCGGGCCTAGATGCACAAAGGTAAAGGAGGGATCCAATCATGGAGCGATATACCTTTTGATCGACGTTCTTTCCTCCTTGATCAAGGTCAAGATGTCCATTGGTTGGCATGGGTGTCTTGATGGGCTTGGCCTTGTCCATGTCAAACTTCTTCAACATGTCGTTGGTGTACTTGGTTTGACTTATGAACATGTCATCCTTGAGTTGCTTGATTTGAAATCTAAGGAAGAACTTCAACTCTTCCATCATGGACATCTCGAACCTATTTGTTATAATCCTACTAAATTCCTCACAAAAAGCCACATTAGTACTACCAAATATTATGTCATCGACATATATTTGGCAAACAAAGATATCATTATTGACTTTGCGAGTAAATAAAGTAGCATCGGCCTTTCCTATCTCAAACCCTTGTTTGAGTAGGAAATCCTTCAAGCAATCATACCAAGCTCTAGGGGCTTGTTTGAGCCCATAGAGCGCCTTGTCGAGCTTGTAGACATGGTTGGGATACTTAGGATCTTCAAAACTCGGTGGTTGCTCTACATACACCAACTCGGATAGGAGGCCATTGAGAAATGCACTCTTCATGTCCATTTGATATAGCTTGAAATCATGATGAGTGGCGTAGGCAAGTAGAATACGAATTGATTCTATCCTAGCCACTGGTGCATAGGTCTCCCTAAAATCCAAGCCTTCAATTTCAGTGAATCCTTGAGCCACCAACCTTGCCTTGTTCCTTGTCACCACGCCATGCTTATCTTGCTTGTTGCGGAACACCCACTTGGTTCCAATCACATTTTGCTTGGGCCTTTCCACTAAGGATCAGACTTCATTTCGAGTGAAGTTGTTCAACTCCTCTTACATGGCTTTCATCCAATCCGGATCATCAAGTGCCTCTTCCACCCTATGAGATTCCAAATGAGAAACAAACGAGTAATGTTCACAAAAACTTGCTAAATGAGAACATGTCGTTACCCCTCGTCGGATGCTCCCCAATATGTTATCAATGGGATGATCCCGTTGAATGGATTGCTGCATTCTAGGATGTGGCACTTGAGTTGATCTTTGGATGGGGCCATCATCTTCATCATCATCATGGTCATGATCGATTGGAGGGTTGTCTTCACTTCTTTCTTCATTGTTGAGTTGATGTTGAGCTTGCCCATTGTTGACACCATCTTCATGATAATGATCTTGTGTTTCATTTGATCTCCCATCTTGATCATTTTTTGTCGCAAAAGCTTCACCATGTTCATTGGATGAAACATGATGAGTGGTTGGATCAAGATCAACCTGCACAATATTGTCATCATCTTCATCTTCAATGGGCTTTACTTCATCAATTTCAAGCTTCTTAATGGCTTTATGTGGAGCTTCTTCATTACCTATAATCTCAACATTGACTTGCCCTTTTTGAGAGCCGTTGGTTTCATCAAAAGTCACGTCTACAACGATTTCAATCAAACCGGTGGTTTTATTGAAAACTCGATATCCATGTTCGTTAGTACCATAACCAAGCATGAAACCTTCATCTACCTTTGGTGCAAACTTTAAGCTTTTGGATTTCTAGTTAAGTATGAAACACTTGGATCCAAAAACTCTAAAGTAGTGCACCTTAGGCTTTTTACTGGTTAGAAGTTCGTAGGCGGTCTTGTCCCTTTTCTTGTGAAGATATAAGCGGTTGATAGCATAACATGCCGTGCTAACCGCTTCCAACCAATAGTTGGTTGGAGTCTTGTATTCGTCCAACATTACTCTTGTGGCTTCAATGAGCGTTCGGTTCTTCCTCTCCGCAACACCATTTTGTTGTGGAGTGTATGGAATAAAAAACTCATGCTTGATTCCTTCTTCATCAATAAATTCTTCAATGTTGGTGTTCTTGAACTTCGTACCATTGTCACTTCTAACTCTCTTGATCTTGACATCAAACTCATTTTAGGCTCTTCTTGCAAACTTCTTAAAGATACCTTGGACTTTACTCTTTTTACGCAAAAAGAATACCCAAGTAAAACTAGAATAATCATCAACAATTACGAAACCATATTTGTTACCACAAATGCTTATATAAGCAGTGGGTCCAAATATGTCCATGTGAAGCAACTCCAATGGCCTATCAATTGTCACAACATTCTTAATGGGATGTTTAGCTCCAACTTGTTTTCTGGCTTGGCATGCACTACAAATTCTATCTTCCTCAAAAGAAACATTCATTAGTCTAAGGATGTGTTCGTCTTTTTGAAGTTTGGTCAAGTTCCTCATCCCAACATGGGCAAGTCGGCGATGCCATAACCAACCCATGCTAGATTTTGCCAATAAACAAGTCTCGGGATTTACTCTATTTGATGTGAAATCAACTAGATAGAGTTTCCCTTTTAAATGACCCGTAAATGCAATAGAGGAATCCTCCCTTCTATAGACTTCCACACCCTTATCCGTAAAGAGACAATTGTAGCCCATCTCACAAAGTTGCGAAACGGACAACAAATTGTATCTCAACGAATTCACAAGTAAAACATTGGAAATGGAATTATCATTTGAGATAGCAATTTTACCCAAACTGAGAACTTCTCCTTTTCCATTATCACCAAACACAATGTTTCCACTTTGGTCATGACTAGGTTGGAATGATGTGAACATATCCTTCTCTCTGGTCATATGATTGGTGCATCCACTATCCACCACCCAACTTGTTTCATCGGAGGAATATTCCTACAAAGACAAATCAAGCTTTTGTTTTAGGTACCCAAAAGGATTTGGGTCCTAGGGGGTTAGTAACATAAAACTTGGGCACCCAAACACTCCTCATAATCTCCTTTCTCTTTTGGGCACCAACATACTTGACCACAATCTTGCCATCTTTGCCCCCAACAACACATATAGTCACTAGCATAGCACTGTGGAAGTGGTGCTTGTGGCTTAGGGGCCTTAGATTGCTTCATCTTGATTGTCTTGTCACTTGTAGGTTAGATCTTGGGAATGTATACCTTGTTATTGGCCTTGCATATAAGCTCATCAAGAGTAACACCCTTGTTGAACTTCACACAAGGCACACCATTGATCATGTTCCTTCCATTAGCCTTTTCATCATACCAATTGTAGTCAATGCCTTCCTTGATTGATGGGTGCCTTGATGACTTGTATATAATCTTGTTGGATTGCTCTTGACACTTGCACCCATTCTTTAAGATCATCTTTAACCTATGAATCTCCTTGTCTTTCTTCTCTAACTCAACAAGGTTAGTTGCATATGCATTCACATCAATTTTATAGCATCTTTTACAACTATTACTAGTGGAGACATTAGAGTCTTCGATTGTCTTAGGAGAAGTTGAAGTGCTAGCCCAAAGAGTACTATAGTTTAGCTCAAGATTTTGGTATTTTTCTTCCAAGCTTGTGAGGCTTTCTTGAGCTATACTCTTCTCATTCTTGAGGTTAGCTACTTGATCATTAATCGAGGAATGTTCCTTAGTCAATTTCCCAATAGAGTCATTGGCTAAAGACAATTCTACGATTAACTTCTCAACCTTCATCTTTTCCTCGGCAATAGATGCTTCAAGTGCAAGCTTTTTCTCTCTCTCTCTCTTGAGTGATTATATCTCCTTGCATCTCTAAGCATCTATCCCTCTTCTCTAATTTCTTTATTAGCGTTTTTATTTTAGTGAAGGCATTTTTACCAAATTTCTTTATCATGGTTGCTTCAATTTCTTCTATGTTCTCATCACAACTATCATACTCATCACTAGAGGGATCGGATGAGACATGTACCTTCTCCCCTTAGCCATGAGGCAAGTTGGAGTGTAGTAGTCGTTGTCAATGAGGTTGGAGAAGAGCCTTGGTGATGAAGATAGGTTGGAAAAGAGTTTTGGTGGTGAAGACGAGTCGGGGAAGATCATGGTCGGTGAAGGAAGAGTGGTGGATGGCGATGTTTGCGGCTCCCTTCTTCTTCTTCTCATCATCACTTGAGTCACTATCATTTGACTCCCACTCTTCACCAAGATGAGCTTTACCTCTCTTCTTGCCTTTGTTCTTCTTGTCTTCATCCTTGTCGTGCTTGTGCTTCTTCTTCTCATTAGGACAATCGGCTATGAAGTGACCGGTTTGACCACATTCATAGCAAAACCTCTTCTTGCACCTCTTCTTTCCATCACCATAGGTCTTGTAGTTGCTTTTCTTCTTCATAAACTTTCTAAGATTTATAATCACAAATGCAACCTCCACATCGGAATCTTCTTCTTCACTTGAGGAATCATTCTTCACTTTCTTCTTCTTCTCTTGACTTGAACCTTGACCTTCATGTTGTTGAGTTGCTTTAAGGGCTGCACTCTTGTTGTATCCCATTGCATTAGGATTTTGATTGTGAGCATTGATTGCATCTTCATCTAGACACTCATGATGCTTGAGTTTTGAAAGAACTTCTTGGGGTGCCATCTCATCATAATCGGGCCTTTCTATGATCACGGACTCTAGTATGTTGTTCTTGGCTCTATAGGTTCTCAACATCTTTCTAGCAACCTTGTTGTCATCCCATTCGGTGCTTCCAAGAGCTCTTATACGGTTGACCAATGCCATAAGCCTATCAAACATGGATTGTGTTGTTTCATTTTGTATGAACACAAATCTTTCCAATTCACCATGAAGTAACTTGATATTGCCTTTTCTCACACTCTTATCTCCTTCAAATGACACTTTCAAAGTATCCCAAATTTGCTTTGTACTTTCCATTCCATTTTCCTTTCTAAACTCATCTGGACCTAGGCTTGACACAAGCAATGCTACAGCTTGTGCATTTTGATGGAGATTGTGCACTTCTTTTGGAGTTATCTCTCTATCTTCATCGATAGGAATCATCACACCAACATCCACAACTTCCCAAAGTCTTGCAGCATTGAGATGCATCTTCATCTTGTAAGACCAATCGGTGTATCTTGTTCCATCAAAGTGAGGTGGCTTGCCAATATTGATGGAAGGAGTATGTAGAGGTGAACCTTTGATGACTTGTCCAGAGTCAAAATTCATGTTTGAATATATTCCCTTTCCATGAGCATGCTCACCGGTTTCAATATCACTAGCGGCATCTTTGTTTGCTTTATTCTTGCCACTTGTTGTATCATTCTTGTCACTTATTGCATCATCAACCTTCTTGCTCAATTCATCCTTCATCTTGCTTATCTCATCTTGCATCTTCTTCATTTCATCTTGGAAGAACTTGACTTGAGCAGCCATCAACTCTTCAGCTATCTTCTTGGCCATCTCGGTGGCGTCGGCTTGCATCTTTTTGGTCTTCGACATTGTTTCTTCTTCACGTGGTGAAGCGCTAAAAGAAGACCTCTCTCTGATACCAATTGAATGGATCTAAACAATGCCTAGAGGGGGTGAATAGGTGTATCTAAAAAATTCTACGTAATCTCAAAGTTAAATGTCAGTGATAGTCGGAAGTCTCGATAGTTTGGGCCAGAAGTTCTGGCAGCCGGAAGTTCTGACGTAAACAGCCGGGAGTTCCGGCACCTACGATAATTTCACTACAAGTGCTAAAATAAACTTTGAGTGTAAGATATCTTACAACCCCACTCCCTAGTGGTAAGGTGAAGTGTTAGAGCTGCTCCTTTGACGTTGGAAGGTCACCATTCCGTAGATCGAGTCTAAACCCTAAGAAGAGAGTTGGGGAGGAAGACAAACCAATAAGAACAAATATGATAGCACAAATCTCAACAACAACAAGCACGTAGGACACAAGAATTTATCCTGAGGTTTGGCAACCTCACAAAGGAGCTCCTACGTCCTTGTTGTTAAGGTGACCACAAAGGTTGGAGTCTCTTCCACCTCCTTGCCTCTCTCAAAGCAACAACAAAGGTCACTCGAGCTTTCCACTAAGAAATCGAGGGTAATACAAACTTCCCAAGGCTCTTCAACAAGATGGAAACTCTTGGGCGATGCCTAGCCGGCTAGGGTTCCAAGAACCCAAGAGTAATAGACGCAAATCCAACCGGCTTGATGAAGAAATCGAGTGCTCAAGCTTGCCAAAGTGTTTTTCTCACTCAATCCACTCTCCTTTCACTCAAAACCCTAGGGGAATCAAAGATTGGAGCAAAGGAGAGAGGAGAGGAGCGCCTTGAATGCTTGGGAGCTATTTTGGACGAAGGTTGGTGAGCAATGAATGAGTGGTTAACGGTTAGAAGAGAGGAGAGAGTTATTTATACTCATAGTAGAATCCAACTGTTCAGATCCACGTCGGAAGTTTCGACACAAATCTCTAGAACTTCTAGCTCTACGCAAAAACACTATTCACGCAGACAGTCCACTAGGCTTGCTCGCATGTCGTCAGAACTCCCGGTGGTCGCCGGGACTTCCGGGTTTCGTCGGGACTCCCAACAGACATGGCGAGCCAGGGGACTAAGTCCCAAATCGTCGGGACTTCTAGCGGAAGTTGGGACATCCGGCACCCGGCAGGCTGCAGCTAAGTCAGCAAGCGTCGGGACTTTCGGCACCAAACGTCGAGACTTCTGATAGCCGGAACTCCCGGCTCACACCATGACTTCTGACTAACAAAAGTCCACAAACTATGTGTAAGTGTTCGTGAGGTGATTTTGTGTCTCTCTTTTGATTTTATTTTTATGCTTGAGCACTCTATCTTCCTCAAACCACCTAAACTTGCATCCCTCTTTATAGTACGGCATACCTAAACCCAAAACAAAACATAAAAGCTTTAGAGAGCGCTTTGGGTTCGTTCGTTTTTTGCACTTGAAGAATTGAGGGAAACCATTTCATCTTAAATCAACTCTTTAAAGCTTTAAAGGGACTAAAGCTGCAATATATCTCATTAAGATCTCATTAGTCACTAATTTGGATGTCATCAATACACCTAAACCCACATAGAGGGCAAATGCACTTTCACAACCTTTGTTATGGTTCAGCTCGCTTCGGATTCGATCCCACAATCTCCTCGCACTTCCATGTGGTAGAACTGTGGGTAAGGTCGCCTGGGGTGTTAGTTGTCAGCATCTACTCATCCAAAACTAGAGCATGGATGTGTAAAGAATCTGAATGGGGAGAGGATATTCTAGTATGCAAATTTTCAGGAACTGTGTTTCTTAATGGTTTTATGCACATGCTAGAGGTGTCCCACGTAGTTGCTGTTGATATGGAGGGAATGACATGGAGGAAAATTCTTAGGCCACCAGGTCCTACAATGTCCTTCCATGGAGATCAAGGTCAGTTGTGTCTATATATTGCTAATATTTTCAATACGTCTGACCTTTCAATCTGGATCCTTAAAGACTATGATACTAGTAAATGGACATTGAAGCATATGGTGAACACGCTGCAACTATTTGGACTGAACAATATTAGACTCGGTTCTGAGGCTGCCAATGCGAACTACAGAGTGATTGCAATTTACCTAGAATGGAATTTGATTTTCCTTGTTGGGGAGAACAGAACACTGATGACATATGACATGAGCCGCAGAAAAGTTCATGTTCTCCCTTCGCGGGTCGTTTGCTATCCTAAAAGTACCTGGAGTATTTATTTGAACAGACCTCACTATCTGCCTTATGTTCCCTTGTTCATAGAGTCATTAGCAGAGTAGTAAAGGTGCATATGCTATATTTTGTTGTTAGGACATGTCTTTGTTCAGGTAGAGAGTTGTTTTGAGTCTATATATAGTTCAATTTTGACTTGGTAACTAAACCAATGGTATGTTTAATATTATTAATTCTGCTGCTTTGTATTGTGCATGTTTTGGAGTCTCTGTGCTTTTGAACGATTTTCCTGCAATGGCTATGGGAGGAAGAAGAGGGGTTCCATGCTGCATTGGCTACCAAGCTGATCAAGGAGTGCCAATCTGAAGGAGCGGAGCACATCTACCTCGTTTTAGTTACGTAAGTCTGTAGGGAGTAGAACCTTTATTATGCTATTTATGTACCGTTTGTGTTAATTCATCATTTGACACAGTTATTTTGTTAGTGTCGAGCATTGTTGTTATAACAAATACTCTTCGTTGTGGACATGATGAATGATGTGTAATGATTATATCTGTATAGTGTGTGTTCAGTAAGTTATTAAGGCCTAGCTGAATTAGTAAATACATTGTGAAAATTGGATGCAATTCTGTCACCGTCGGATGTAAGGGCCGTTGGTCGTTTTGTCATCACTGCCGTACCACTCGCCTTTGATGAAGCAGACGGCCATCACCACCGCTATTCGTCTAATGCGGTAGGGGTCAATAGTGCATCACCGCCGAATCGTTTAGTAACTCAACACCGACTAAAGGATCATCACGGGCGGATCGTATTGCAGCGTGACGGTGACCATGCCCTATGATCAGACGGTTCATATGCTAAAGCGACGGTGATGTTTGCCTCGACACAGGCAGGTCACGCTCCAATGCAATGGAATAAGGATCTGATCACGGACGGAGCATAAGCCATGCGGCAATGTTAGTGCATACCCACACATGTGGGTCGTGCTCCAATGCGACGGAAGTAAGGACCTTATCACGGATGGATGATAAGCCAATACGACGGTGCAGTGTACACCCCAGTCGGTCTCAGATACCGACGGTAATGGCTATGAGTATCACTGCCCACAGCTTACTGCTGAGGCCAAAATTGGACTGCGATGTGGGTTACGACGCGGCTGTAAAAGATGCGAGTGTAGTAGTAAAGCTTGGGTAGTCACTCCAACCAAACAAGGGTCTATTGGCTTGGGCCAAGCAGCCTAGACCTACCCCTGACTTCGAAAGCTAGCCAGGCTAGGAATCGAAGGAGAACCAAACGACCTTTGTGACTATCAAGCATTGGACTTAACAAATCTTATTATCCGAAGTAAACAATTGAAGAAAATGATAGTGGACATTGATTTAGAGTAGAGGTTGAACTTCATTCAATTTGGTCCCGTTCAGCTGACAGAATTTTGGCTGAAACTGACTGAAAAACACTGTTCTGGCTAAATTGTTGTAAGAGAAAAACACTGTTCCGACTGAAAAAAGAAGCCGAACAAGCCGAATATGGGGTAAGCCAAACGGGGCCAAAAGCTACTCTCTCTCTCTCTCTTCCAAATTGTAAGGCATTTAATTTTTTGGATACATAGTTTTTCCTATCTATTTAGATATTAGACATGTGGTAAAAATAATATATCTGGAAAAATCAAAATATTTTACAATTTAAAATAGAAGGAGTACGCCAAAAGTTCTTATAGGTGCTAAATTTAAGGGGAGGAAGATAGAAGGCAATATGTTGAAGTGTAATTTTTTATTGGCTCTCAAAAACTATATATCTATACACGGTTAGTGAATCAAACCACCGATTTGCCTTTCTTTTGAAGAGAAAAAAGGTTTCATGGTATGTTTAGACAACCTTTACACTATTAGAATGTGGATCGCGAATGTGATTTTATAAGTCTACACTGTGGATTATAATGATCTAGTTGTTTAGATCCCTAGATTATACGTGACAAATAATGGCCCATTCATCTATAATCCAACCCATAATCTGGGTTGGTTGAATCACCTAAAGTCTAGAGATTATTTTATCTTGAATATGGTGTAACAGTGATTCAAACAGATCATACAACTAGTTGCCTTATTTTTTCTAAAAAAAAATTAACAACATTGTAGTACTTTTTTTTAGCAACACCATTGTAGCACTAAGGTGGTGTTTAAATCTAGATAGCAAAGTTTAGGGATGTCACATTGGGTGTCATATGAGGGTGTCACATGAGGTGTTCGGATACTAATAAAAAAACAAATTACAGAATCCATCAGTAATCTACGAGACGAATTTATTAGTCCTAATTAATCCGTCATTAGCACATGTTACTGTAGCACCACATTGTCAAATCATGAACTAATTAGGCTTAAAAAATTCGTCTCGTAAATGAGTCGTAATCTGTGCAATTAGTTATTTTTAGTCTATATTTAATATTATATATATATGTGTTCAAACATCCGATGTGATATGGAGTAAATTTTAGAGAAAGAACTAAACTAGGCCTAAGTATTTAGAAATTACCCATTGACATATCACACGGGGCTTGTAATAATGCTAATCCACAAAAGTGGAGGCTGGGCCCACATGGGCGGCTTGGCGGACTAAGTGAAAGGCGCAGAGGGCGGGAAAATTGATCTGGTTAGTAGTGACTAACGAGAGCGAAGACAACGGAAAAACTAGCGCGGGCGCAGAATGGTAAATGGGCCCAAAATTTACGTACTAGCCCATGTGCCGTGATTCGTGACCCGTGAGGAAGACAACGCACGCAACTCGCAGCGGGCACGTGCCAATCTGCGTCAGCTGTCGACGGGTCGCGGGCCCACCAGGGCGGTGGTACGAGTTACAGAGCCTTGTTGAGTTGTCTCTGCACCCTGCTCTATTAACGTGACCGGTTCTTTTTTTTATACTAGCATGCCCCGTTGCAACGAAAAAAAAAAACTATCAAACATAAAAATAAGGATAGAATGTTATATATGTATTTATTTTTTACCCTTTCCATCAAATTAAAACGTATAATATAATTTATGATGATCAAGCCATCCACAATATAAATTAAGATGGTAATGATATGATAACATCCAAGTCTATCTCAAATTATAATACAACCTTGATAGATATTTTTTATTTCGTTGTAAGGTACAAAGGTATTTAGTCATAAATATACTATAACTTTAATTTCCATACTATCCTTGTGTTGGTAAAGTTAAATACTAAGTTTCGTGACTTCTTTTTAGAACCCATAAAAATATGTAATTCTAATATCTGATTAAATTTGATAAGTAGTTAGTTATTGTCGTGTCAAGTGTTGGTCTATCCATTCATGATTATGATGCAGATCCCTCTCCATTTTCAGCGAATTTTTTACTTTTTAGCCTTTTTTCGAAAGTTTCTCACAAATAGACCCCTGGCGGAAAAAATTCAGAAAATGGACCCTAGCTCGGCGCCATCTATCTTTGGCGCCTTGAGCCCCCTAATTTCAGCCGCGAACGTGGCGGTGAACATCTCGGTGCAAGCCACTCTGGTGCTGGAAACTCCGTCTGGCTAATTTGGGCATGGGGGAGTATTTCATGTTGTTGGTTTGAGCTTCACTCGGCGTCGGCGTGGGGAGGAATCAGATCATTGACTTTGGCGACAACTTGGCGTTCATGGCGGCGTGACATGGTGCCGAATCTTGTGGAAGGAGGAGAGGAAGGGAAGGGAGAGGAGAGTGGAAGAGGGGGTCTGGGTCTGGACTTGAGCACGGCAAACTGTGGCTGCATGAAACCGCCTGGCGGCGATGGCGCCCACGCAACCTGCAGCACCTGAGCACAGTCGTCAAAGTTCAAATAGAAGAAGAAACCAATACTCACAAAAATCTGGTGAAACACAAACTTAGGCTCCTCAAACTCTCAAGCCAAGCGTGAATTAGCGAAAATGCTTCACTAATATAAGTTTTTGAGCTACATGAGGGTCTCCAACTTTGCTTATATGAAGTTGAAGCTGGTTAGGCATGGTTTGGGAATACAAGGTTCAAAAAGTGGGGTACGTAAAAAACTCAAACACAAAAAGTCATCCCGGACTTAAGCCAGATTTTCGAGGTTTCAAAACAGCACTGAGTTCAATCTTTGGGCCTCGGTTTGACTTGCTTCAAAGCTGATCTAGCTCTTAATCATTAAACAAAGTTTGTTCTACATAAGATGAGCTATAACTTTTATTTAGGTTCCACTGCCATGCAAATACTCTAAGACACAGTTCAAACCAAGTCAAAGTAGCATCACGATAAAGCTTAAATTATCCTTTTTGATCCATTGAAGCATTTTCTGGCCACTTGCTCAACATGAACTTTTCATAACTTTTGTTGTAGAGTTCCTCTAGAGTCATTTGGGCAAGGTTGCAAGGTTCATTTAATGACCAATGTTTCCATTCACTTAACAGGGCAATTCCAACAAAGATGTAACTTATCATTTCATGTGACTTCTTGATTCCAAACTTCATGAAACTTTTCCATGGATCAATGTAGAATGGAATTGTCCTGTTAAGTTTAGAATCAAGAAGTTACATGAAATAATAAGTTACATCTTTGTTGGAATTGCCCTGTTAAGTGAATGGAAACATTGGTCATTAAATGAACCTTGCAACCTTGCCCAAATAAATGACTCTAGAGGAACTCTACAACAAAAGTTATGAAAAGTTCATGTTGAGCAAGTGGCGAAAATGCTTCAATAGATCAAAAGGATAATTTAAGCTTTATCGTGATGCTACTTTGACTTGGTTTGAAGCTGTGCTTAGCATTTGCCTGGCCCTGGAACCTAAATAAAAGTTGTATCTCATCTTATGTAGAACAAAGTTTGTTTAATGATCCCTCTCTTTCCACTCCCTCTTGAACTTCCTTTGTTTCTCCTCCTTCCACAAGAAAGACGGCACCATGTCGCCATGCGTGTACCCACTTTGCTTGTATCTCCCAAACCAGGCTAACCGGCTGACTTCATATCTCAAAGTTCACGCCGAAACTTATATTAAGTTTTCGCTAATTCGCGTCGGTTTGAGAGTTTGGCGAAGCCGGTCGTATTTTCTCGGTAGTATTGGTTTCACTTTGCCGACCATGCCCAGCTTTGGCGCCATTTTGTCACAGTGCTCAACAGAGTAGCCTTGCCGAGATGCCCGCCGCCTGCCATGGCTCGTTCTTTGTTGAAGTAGGGGCTGCCAAGGTGGAGCGCCAAGCGCCGAGCTAGTCCATTTTCTGAATTCTTTCTGCCAGGAGTCTATTTGTGACAAACTTTCGAAAAAAGGGCTAAAAAGTAAAAAATTCAGCCATTTTCACATGACAGCCCTTGTCAAAGATTATGTAGGTATATGCATACAACTTGGAGATAGATTTATTTTGATTAGACTAACAACTAACTCCTCAAAATTTCAATTCACGGTTTAATTAGTTAGACCATCAGCTAATCTATGTTTTGATAGTAATAAGTTTTTTTTATTAGAACTACACCAACAATTTAGTGGTCAAAATATTTATTTATTAGGAAAAAATCAAGCATTTGTTTTTGTATTTATAATAAAAAAAACTTAGATACTCTAGTCTATAAAATAAAAAAATAAAAAAGTAGGAAATGGTGAACGGAACAGAAAGTGAAAAAAAGACACGACCGCTCATAGAGAAGCAGACGTAAGGGAAATACGACAAAAACGATCGCAGATGCTCTATGGAAACATAAAAAGACGGATGCGATGACTGTACGGGGATTGGAAAGAAAGAGGCATAAATTTTTGGCTCTTTAACATTAGGTATAAAGAAATCAGACGATAAACCATAGGTAACAAATTTTTCAAAATGTTAGTTCACAGTTTCATTTGGACCATTTGTTAATTCAGATTTGAACATTCTTTTAAATCAAAACTATAAAATAATTTGGTGGGAATCTTTTTTCCTTAGAAAAGATCAATGGTTTAAAGGGCCATAATGTTGCATTTTAAAACTACTGGCTTGGAGAACCTGGTGGGGAAAAATCGGAAACAAAAACCAAGTAGAACAAACATAAATCGAACAAAAAAATAAGCAGATCAAAATTAGGGTTCAAACCCTGGTATTGCACCTTTGTTCTCGATTTTTTCCATAAAATTTAGGGTACACGCATGTGTACGCGTTCGGTGGTACTGCGCGTTTCCCGCACATTGAAGGCTAAAGAGCCTCCCAATCTCTTATTTACATGCGTACGGACGCGTACACGTGTGTGTGCATGTGGTGTGAGTATGGAGTGTGCCAGTGTGTAGGTTGTGTGCGTCCAAGTTGTACCTGATAAAAAACAGAACAAAAAAATCAGAAATAGAAAACAGCGAAAAAATCAGAAAAGAAAAACCAGAAGAAAAAAAACGGAAACTGAAAAACCAAGCTGAACAAAAAAACAAAAAAAAAAGACAAACCAACGGAACATACAGACAAAACCGAAAAAAAAGTGGAAGGAACTAACGCAACACACGGAAACAACTCTAAAAAAACACATGGAACACGGACACCGACCGAGACTGGAGCGGAAAAAGAAAAATAGCGGGGAGTGTTGGCAGAAAAAATAATATGGCAAAAATTTCACCTCTTTAATATTAAGGTATATATATTAGGATTAAGATTCTATTATATTCAGTTACTTAGAATCGTAGAGTTCTATTTTGGATTTCGATTATGAGTCCGGATCACATATATGATCCATACGTTTTGGAATCGGACTTCGTATTACGCTAGACAAAAGCTATTCTAACTCGCATGAGCACGGGTTATTATATATATAAATCTGGACAGTAAAAAACACTCGACTACTGATAGTTAAGGGGAGGTGGACGAAAAAAATAGATGGACAAAAAAAAATGGCTAAAAATTTTGCCTCTTTATTATTAGATATAGATATAGAAAAATTCGAGGTTCGGTTCTTGCATCCCAAAACACACGGCAACCAAAGTGTAGAAACCCTTTGACACGGTGTCCTGCCACCATGGAGTAGAACGCCAGCTTGCTTTGTGGCTCATCGCACAAGGCAGCCCATCTGCCCATGAGAGCAAAACGTTTTTAATCCGTGTCACGGACAATTATTAGGATGAATTCAAGCTTTCAGGCTTCAGCGGAAGATAGTGTTCTCCTTTTTATTTTCGAACCGAACATAATAGTTTCAAAGTTTACACATATCCCACTGAATTGCCCGATTACAAGGAAATGATGCTGTCGAAAAAAAAACTCCTCTTAAAAAGCTACACCCTCCATCTTTTTTTTGAAACGAACAGGTATAAGAAGAAGACACCCCATCTTAAATTATAAGTTGTTTATTAGCTTATATCTAAGCTTGTGTAGTGTAGTTTGCTGTGTTTGATTAACTACATAAAAGCTTTTATGCAAGCTTGCACAATGCTCAAAGTAGGTCCAATGTTGCATTAGCTAGTAGCCAAATTTGGCCACCAGTCTTGCACAATCCGATACGTATAAAAAATGATTCCCATCCCTCATAACCCTATTAAAAACATGAGATCTTAACTAGAACACAACTGACTACATGCGAGACAATATAAACAATGAAATACAATTTTACACGGTTTGCCTGTGCAGAATAACCAAATACTCGTATGTTTCTTAGGTTACTGCATACGAGTCCAATTCAGGCTAAGATTAATATAAGCAACCGATCAAACTCATAGTGTATATTTAGATGCGTAGCAAAAACTTGTATTTAAAAAATCCAAAACGATTTATAATTCAGAATGAAAGAGCACAAAAAAGCTCACCCTGAACATGAAACAAATAAAAACAGTTCACTTCAACGCTAGTTTTATTAGAGGGGAAATACTCCCTCCATCCCAATTTACTAGTCATTCCAATTTTATTGAAGAATCAAAGCATCTCAAGTTTGACCAAATTTATATAAAGAAATAATAACACCGTAGCTCGCTGTGGGTGTATATATATATGGAGCAGGTGGCCGGCAGAAAACTTCCTATGAAAACGCTTAATGATAGCATCACTTGCATAGAAGAGATCTGGGTACATGGTTTCTGCAAACTACCAACTGCAAACTGATAGTTCCATATGAGATCGAATAAAGCATGTTGCAGTTGCAGGTTACAAAAGCATAGATATTGCAGGTTACAAAAGCATAGATGAGCAATGTGAAAGGATTGTTTCCAAAAGAAATGCATGTACCATGACATTATTACACAGGATGAGCGCCTGCTTTTTCTGCAGGAGCTGCAAGGGAAGGGCAATCAGATATCCGCAGCATGACCTTCACTCACCGATGTTCGCATGCTTGCTGGAGATGCCATGAGGGATGTTCTCTTTCTCTTGTCAGCCCAGCATAGCCGGTTTATGTTTCTTTTGCTTCTCAGGTTCAAAGAGACCTCAATACAGTTGGTCGAGGGTAACAAATGATTTATTGGCTTCAATCTTGGAGCAGAACTGCCTTGTTCTGTGGGAGAACATTCACGCAACTTCCCTTGTGCTGCAGTTGCAAGAGCGTTCTGAGCTGGGTTCTTTATTTGGTTGCCCAGGTATCCCTGGAAGTTTAATGCCTCGCAATGGTACTTCACTTTGTCTCCAAAATGAAAAAACCTACCAGAAAAGCAAGCAAATAATTGGTGCTCGAAGTAAAGAGGATAAAATCTACACAGTTCAGTATAAAAAGATGCTCTATGTCCTCCGAATATAATCCTGGTCTAACAAAAACAGAGGAAAAGTGTGCCAATGTCTGGGTTTGCGAACCCAAGGCAGTAACAGTTGAGACCAGAAACCAACAAATAGTTAAAGAAAACTCGATCTGTGGGGGAAAGGACCGCCCCCACGGCATTGCACCAAGAAGAAGCTTCTCGCGCACAGGCCAAGAAACACCCCAAAGTCTTGGCTGCCCTGGATGTGCCACCGAGCGCCTAGGACACATGTCTGCAGACATTTGTATCTCGCTGAAAGTGACTCAGATTGGTTACACGCATAACTCAAGAACACAGCCGAAGATGGATGTTTTTTTAACCCAGCCCTGTTTAAATTCGCTCCCACGGGGGCCAAAGCCAGGACATGAGGTGCTACTATGGTCGCTTCACCTACTAGGTACAGACCCTTTTGCGAAACCAACAAATAGTTATCTTGATTTCAAGGACAAAATGTTGAAACATCTACCACAATCATTTAGCCACATGAAATGGGCCACCCATAGCATCATTGAGAAGTATTAAAGCAGTTTAAACTAAAAGAGAAGTCAAATCTTCCTATCCTAGCCTATGTTTGTACGCTTTATTCAAAATTTCACATGACCAAACCATTGCAAAAGGGGCTTCATGATGCATGCAAGTCATAGAGCAAAAGAACCTCCAGAAAGCTAATAAAACAAGATATCAAAGTCTCTGGTACTAAAGTTTAGAGTTGTGATTTACCACAACAAAAAGTACAGAAATGGTTCTAAGACCTGAGATTTCAGATGGGCAAATTATTGCTCACTTGAAAACATGATGAAGAACCCAGATGCTAGTTTGATCACTTCAATGCCTTCCCAAACTAGATTTCACAAATTTCTTCATGTGTCATTGGAATAAGATGATTGCAGGGAGGCATTTTCTTGTTACCAAATATACATCTTTATAAACCTACAGCTTCTCGACATTGCAAGAAAATATACAATAGCCTACTCAATTAAGAATGCATGTCCTCTTTATAAGCGGAATAAATCAAAATTATTGTCTGGAATACCTGCAGTCATAAGTTAAGGGCTCTCCAACTTTGATGGAATGAGAGGCAAAGATACCAACTCTTGTCTCACCGTCAACCAGCCTGGAAAGCCCATTGAAACAATCAGGAACATGATATATAATGATTTTTTTGTTGCTGTGTGCGTGTGCGTGTGGGGTGGGGTGGGGGGGTGGGGGGTGGAATGGGGGTCAAGAACACAGTATTACCATTTTTCGAGTCTACAGTTGGCCTCATAGCTGTGGTTTAGGAAACGTGATATGTTTCCTTTAAATGACGCATCTATTGTAAAATCTTTGCTGATTTGGCACATGTAGAAGTTTTTGTCACCACGATCTCTTATATCCCAAAGCCTTTGTTCACATGTCGCGTCATCAATGACTGAAACGATGTTTAAAGAAAAGAACGGGAAAAGAATATACATGAGACAAAACTGTACAATACAATGAGCTTCACAAAGGTTAGCTCGTAAATCAGAAGTAATAAAGCAGCAAAATTTCAGTAAACTAGTATTTTCCATTGACCAAATGGTCCCAATAAGATGGTAGCATGCAATGTCAGAGAGGAATATGTGAACCATAAACAGAAAGGGAATAATAAGAGAGCCATTTGAACACAATGTACAATATTATAAAGTATGTCCTAAACAAATTGTCTCCAGGCCTCCATTACTGGCAATACATCACGTCAGAAGACTATGTGGCACATATAATGAATAAGTGTCCCTGTTTTGAGCTGTAGCTACGTCATATATGTTTATGATATTGGCTCAAAATTTCCCTCCAGTATCCAACTATAGAACTGTATAGCTAAGCGTTTTTATAAAAACGATGCGAGTCCCCTATTGCACTCTGGCAGAAGCTGCGGCTGAACCAGGCCTGCAGACCACTAGCTTTCAAGAAGAAAAAAAATACTGTATACATATAGTGAAAGAGCATCTAGGCCCCTAAGTGGGTTTTGGCATATTGATGAAGATGCAATTAAGGGACTAATGAGATTTGTTGAGTATGGACAGGTTGAAAGCAAACGAAATGAAATTTGACAACACGTGACCCCCAACAATTCATTTTCTAGTGGCGCTCGGATTCATGAAGACTTCATTTCTATATTTCGATTTTGAATTTGAGTAAAGGTAATGCCGGCAAATGTCCTATTCTGTCTGGCACCCGGAGAACCTCCGCGGTTTTGTGCGGAAGCTCCGCACTTAAACTGTACCGTTGGAAAGGAGAGAGGGGGTATTTGTATCCTTTCTCTTTCTTCCCCAACAGTTGCCTGCTCATTTCAGAACCTCACCAACTCATGGACAGACTCTCTCCTCCATTGTAGGCCATCCAACCTCTCTCTTGTGTTCTTGGTGATTCCCCCTTGAGAGATTGGATTAGGGAGTGGATTAGACAGCCCTAGAGCAAGAGCACCACTGTGAGAGCCTTGGTTCTCCCTCTAGCTTGTGGTCTGAGTTCGTTTAAGAACTCTTGGAGATGATTTAGAGAGTGAGTTTTAAAAAGACTCTTGCAGACACCCTTATGTACACAAAAATTAGCCCGTAAATCAGAAGCAAAGTGGCAAAAAAATCAACAAACTTATGTCTCCATTGACCAAATGATTCCCAATATGATGGTACCATGCAGTGCCAGAGAGAATATGAACCATAAACAGAATGGGAATAATAAAAGGAACATTTTAACACAATGTATATACAGTAGGTTTCTAAACAAATGGTCTCCAAGCGTCCAATACTGGCAATGCATCCCAAGTCAGAAGACTATGTGGCACAAATTGTGAATAAGTGTCCCTGTTTCCAGTTGTAGCTATGTTATATATGTTTATGATTATTTGCTCAAAACTTCCCCTTCAGTATCAAACATAAAAACCATGCTAAGTTCCCAGTTGGGCAAAAGCATCAAGCAACATGCCGTTTAGGTTAGCCATGATAGCTTATATGCCACCTTCAGTGCCTTTTTCCAAATAACATAAGGCACCATGTAAGATTATTTAACAACTAAAAGAACTTAAAATGTGTTAGAACATCCTCATGAGCTTTACTGGATTCATACTAGCAAAGGATGATACTCCCTCTGCCCATTAATGGAAGGAATTTTTTATTTGAAAGCATCAAGTTTTGACCAACGATCAGTCAACTGCATCAATAGATTCGTGTTCAGATGATATGATTTAATGATTATGTTGAAATCGACCACATACTGAGAAAATAAAGGTGAAACTATACTATTGGAGACTTTCTTCTACAAAGTATTGATGGACAAGAGTACTAACCTACTAATGGAATGGACCACTGATAATGGAAAGTTTGAGAAATTTGGTTGGAACCAGAAAGCGCATGACCACTACATATTAGAGAACATAAGCAAAATGCGACCGTTGACCCCACCACAACAAATGGTATGCAGAAGGTCATCTACCAAGACCTTGCTATTTCTGCTGGTCTATTTCCAAAAATAATAATAACATGAAAAACAGTTTTACCTTCACCAACATACTCGATTACAAAATCACCTCTCTCCAATGGCTCCAACGCAACAGCACCCCATCCACATCGCTTTGTCTGTAAAGGAAAAGTGTTGCTATGGTCATAATAAAATAAAATAAAGCCATCTTTGAGCAAGTAAAATGCACAAGTAATACCCAACTCTCAGAAAAATAATCACTCTCGCTGAAGCAGGTCAGCTCTACTGCCCAGATGGAGGTGCAAACTTGCAGGTGTGAGGTGTCTAATTCTTTTGTTTCACTGACCAATGTGACCTCTATCACACATGATGCCAGGTCAATTTCACAGAGCACACTATTAATGGCACATGTTTTCGCATCCAAAAATAAATACAAAAGGATATTCAGGTTTGAATGGACAGGGTGTACTTTGGCAGCAGTAGAAGGTAAGAAACCAAAGGTACAGGATCATCATCATGGTTTGAGTCAAGGTGATCCTCTTTCCCCATTGTTTTTCATTCTAGTTATGGATGTCATCAGTTTGGTCCTTGCCAAGGTCGCAGAGGCGGGGGGGTTACTGCAACCACTTTCACCAGTCCTCAGCTCTGCTTTCTATCTAGGTCAGCACCGAATTGGCAATGGTAACTCCACAGATTTTGGACGGACCATTGGCTTTTGGGAAAATCCCTCGCTCGGTCTGGATGTTGGCAATGGAATTGGTCAGCAGAATTGAGTTTCCAAATCAATGACATGCTGAAATGGTAATGGACTGCAATTCAGTTTCCACGCGGTCTCTTTAAATTGCCACTCGAGAATCAGAAACTGGATCCATACCTCATCTTCCTCTTAGCCGGCAAGGCCCTCCACGCCCCGGCTCAACCCCTACCATGTGTCGGCAACCCCTGCCCCTGCCCCCCTCCGCTGCTCCTCTCCGTGGCTGCGAGCCCCACCCCCTCCGCGCCGCGCAACCCCCGTATGAGAGGGTGAAACAGCGATGGGAGCCTACCCACGGGGTCCCTGTCAGCAGTCACCTTGGAGTGGAGCTCTCTAGTGGCGGCATCGATTCCAGCCAATACCGAGCTCCATAGGTCTGTATTGGGAGCATGCTGTTCTGTGGTGTTAGAATACCGTGTGGAATTGGGAGTCAAATTCCAAGATCCAATTCTAAAACATCCAAGCTTGTGGTATTGAAGATATACAATTCCAATTCCTCGATTCCAAGCCGAATTCCAACATCCAAACGGGGTGTGATCAAGGAATTGGCACCGGACCATTCGGCTTGGTGCCTAAGCGTATTGCTGGGTGCACTGTGAGCCAAGCAGAGTGGGGATCTCAGGGGAACCATCACAATCCGTGTCCTTGAGCAGTACCTGCAGATGTGGGACCTTATGACCGAGGTGGAGCTGCGCTAGGAGATGAAGGGGACAATCCGTGTCTGGACTGCTAGGCTTATTCTCCATGGATGCGTAGGATTTGAACAGTGGGAGAGGTTGTGGAAATCTTGGGTGCCTCAATGGGGGAAATTCCTCATATGGCTTTCTTTCTCCTTGGAGTATGTTGTTTTCTTTTTAGTGTGTATGGTTTGTGTTTTGCTTTGTTGGATTTCTCCAGGCTGTTTTGTACTTTCTTTCTCCTTAATATAGTGACAGGCAGCACTCATGTCGGTGTAACAAAAAAAAGAAACCTTAGAGCATGTTGGATAAGGGGATTTTGTACTTAATCTTAAGAGGTTGAATCCACACTTCCCGATCCTTGATGCATTGAGCAATATTTAAAAAATATATTAGATCTTGCACTAGAGCCTGGTACCTAAGATAACGGTAACACTGCATATGACCTTTTAATAGAACACCTAAATAAATCAGTGTTTCAAAGATTACGTGACAATGCATAAACTCTTCAGTCTTGAGAAAGAAAGAACTTACAACTTGAAAATTTTGGAAACTGTAAGTAACATCAAATGTACTGCTGATGTATATATCTAGTGGTCTGATTGTACATGTACTGAAGGCCTTGTGGCTATATATAGAAAAGTCACCCCTCCCTAATGGGTGTGAGGTGTTGGTATCAACCGCTCAGGTTCTCTTCCTGCCTCTACCCTAGTTCCTCTCCTCCACCCCGCAGTCAACCCCTGGCTGCGTGCCCCCTGCTCTAGCCTCTCTCCAGCGCCGCCGATTCCCAGGCAGCGCGTCCACCTCACCTTGCGGCCTCGTCCGCGACCTCCCCTCTCCTGCGCCGTCATTCCTCGACCACACCAAGCCCAAGTTACCTTCTGGACGCTGCTCTAGCCCCTCCCACCACTCTTCCTCTGCTTCTCTGCCCGCACGGTCGTCCTCTCCTCCGCGTTCTCTGCTGCACACTGCCGTCTCCAGCGCGCGCTGACGTCTTCCTTCGCACGCGCCACTTCTCCCTCCCCTCCATTGCTGCGCGCATCCGCTCGCGTCCTTTGCGCACGCGGCCCCTCAGCCGCGCGCCTCCACCCCACCCGCGCTGCACGGCTCCCCTGCTTTCCCACACGCGCTCTCGTCCCCTGTGTGCGATCCGCGCTGCACAAGCAGTTCTGTTGTGCCCCCGCGCCCACTCTTTCCTTTCCTTCCAAGGCACGGTCTGCACCCCTTCCACGCCCGCGCGGCGTGCTCTGCGCTCCCGCTCTCCTCGCCGTGAGCAGTCTGTCTCCCGCGCGCGTCTGCTTCCCCTGCACGTCGCACCCATCTCCCACAATGTTGACTGCTCCCTCTACCTCTGGTCCTCTGCCTCGCCAGCAGCTGCATCCGGCCTGGCGCAGCCACAACATTCTTGGGCCGGCACCGCAGACTCTTGCGGCCTTCACACCCACACAGGCTCGTATCTGCTATGTACCCCGCAGGTTGGCCCCACGCCGTCCAAAGCCTCTCAGGGTGCCCATAACTTGGGTGCTCGACACTGGTGCTACATCACATATGTCCTCCTCGGATGGTATATTGCTCACTCGTCTCCCTCCCTCTTCTCCCTTTATAATTGTGGGCAATGGCCAATCCATTCCCGTCCTCGGTCGTGGCACTTCCACACTTCCCACAGCCAACGCTTAATTTTCTCTTAACAACGTTCTCGTTGCCCCTGCTCTAGTGCACCTCCTCTTTTCGGTTCGTCAATTCATCCGCGACAACCATTGTTTTGTCGAGTTTGATGCTCTGGGCTTCTCCATTAAAAACCTCCACACTGGGCAAGTGATCCATCGCTGCAACAGCGCTGGTGACCTATACACTTTCCCAACTATGCCTGGCCTTGCCGCTGCCCATGCCAACCTTGCCTTGTCGACAGCCTTGTGGAATTGCCGCCTCGGCCATCCTAGTCTTAATGCTGTCCACACCCTACAGAATATGTCGGCCATCTCCTGCAATAAGCCAGATAACTCTTTGTGTCATGCATGTCAGCTAGGCAAACACACATGCCTGCCCTTTACTCGTGCTTCCTCCACCACATCGACGCCCTTTGAAATTGTTCATTGCAATGTCTGGACTTCTCCGGTTTTGAGTAATTCTGGTTGTAAGTATTATTTGGTCATGCTAGATGAATTCACTCATTTTTGTTGGACCTTTCCGCTGCATCAAAAATCCGAAGTCCATGGTCACCTAGTTGATTTTGTTGCTTTGGCTCTGTTCCCAAGTGCTTTCAGGCAGACAATGGCACTGAGTTTGTCAATAACACCATGTCTGACTTCTTGTCCAGTCGCGGCATTTTGCTTCGCCTTTCTTGCCCCTACACCTCTCGTTGAGAGTATACTTCGCACCATTAACAACACCATCCGCACCCTACTCCTTCACGCTTCCATGCCACCGGCTTTCTGGGCTGAGGCGCTTGCTACCGCCACTTATGTGCTTAATCTGCGCCCCTCCTCTCCCCGACGCCTCCTGCTCTGTCCTCCGACGCTGTTCTTCCACTCCCTGTTAATCCGACGCCTCCTGCTCTGACCACGCCGGCCTCCCTGCTCTGACCCCACCGGCCGCTGTCTGGCCGAGCAGGATGCCGTCTCCGCCCCACAGGCCGACGGCGTCTTCCCCGTAGTGCAAGATCTTCTGGCGGGTATGCGGGCATGCCGGTAGATAGCGGGCGCAAAGTGCCGCCCATGGCGGGTGGCGGGCGCGGGCACGGGCGCCAAAATAATCTCGCGGGTGCGGGTTTGTGATACTTGTATCCGCGCGGATTTTACCCATTGCCAAACGGGGTGTGGAATTGGCACTGGACGTATTCGGCTTGGTCTTGGTGCCTAAGCATATTGCTGGGTGCATTGTGAGCCAAGCAGAGTGGGGGATCTCAGGGGAACCATCACAATCCGTGTCCTTGAGCAGTACCTGCAGATGTGGGACCTTATGATCGAGATGGCGAGGTGGAGCAGTGCTAGGAGGTGAAGGGGACAAGTCTAGACTGCTAGGCTTATTTTCCATGGATGCATAGGATTTGAACAGTACGACAGGTTGTGGAAATCTTGGGTGCCTCAACGGGGGAAATTCCTCATCTGGCTTTCTTTCTCATTGGAGTATGTTGTTTTCTTTATAGTGCGTATGGTTTGCGTTTTGCTTTGTCAGGCTGTTTTGTACTTTCTTTCTCCTTAATATAGTGACAGGCAGCTCTCATGTTGGTGTAAGAAAAAATAAGAAACCTTAGACCATGTTAGATGAGGGGATTTTGTACTTAATCTTAAGGGGTTGGATCCAAACTTCCCGATCCTTGATGCATTGAGCAATGTTTAAAATATATATTGGATCTTGCACTAGCTAGGAGCCTGATACCTAAGGTAACGGTAACACAGCATATGACCTTTTAAATTAGTGTTTCAAACATTACACAACAATGCATAAACTCTTGAGTCTTTAGAAAGAAATAACTTACAACTTGAAAATTTTGGAAACTGTAAGTAACATCAAAACATGCAACACTATTATGCGCATAAATAAAATAAGGAGTGAATACATTGGTGCACATAAGTTCCTAGAAAAATCAAGTAAGAACATCATTGACAAGAAAGCTACCTTCACAATTTTAATTTTCTTATCCTTGCGGAATGGCCTGTTTTTACATAGATCTGAGCAGCGACAATTCTTGGAACAACTCGTAGAAAGACCCCTGATAAGTCAAAAAATAAATTTAAACAATCATGTTGGAGGAAAGTAAACATGTATGGATTCTATATACATCATACATAACTTTAGAAAGGATTATGCTAACTTCTTCATCAAATATTAGCAATACATGAGTGCAAGCATCCATAATATGCACAACTAGCAGCGTCACTGTTCAGCTAATATGGCACTGTATTCAAACGTTTAAACTTAGGCCCAAGAATACTATAGTAGTCCAAGTGAAGTGAAAACCATGGGGTTAATACCACACAGAAATTGTGGGTAGCAGGATATATTGCCGTGATCTTAAATCAGTAAGATGGTAAACGATGTCGGAATGAAGGTTCAGATTACTGTTGAATACCTCCAAAATCGAGGAGAAAGGAACCATATCTAGTGAAATTCTTTTAGTGACTATGATGTTTCAAACGCTCAAATAGTGCTCATTTATATGGTATGGAAAATCCTCATCCTCCAGTGATAATCATATGTTCCAAACCGCCTTAGCATAGTCTTAATAGCATGGCACATGGGAGTGAGCATGCTCTAAAGTGCTATCATTTAAACAGTTTATATGCCAAGACTTCCCACAAAACACAAGGTACCAACCAGCATACAGTAACAGTATATTAGAAATGACATGTGGATTTTGTGCAAGTTTCTTGCAACCCAATACCTAAACGATATAAGTGCACTTTATGGGAAAAACAACAGTATATACTACATATTTAATTCAATTCAGCTCTGTAGCACTGTAGTGTTGATATAAAAAAGATGGCACATGTTTATGCTTTCTCTTTTGCTAATATGATTCAGTTCCACATTTAAAAGACAGTTTTGCACAACAGAAAAAAAAAAAATTGACCTGTGGGGGCTAACCCTCGGGCATTTTGCTAAGAAGACGGCCTTCTCACGCAGGTCGAGACCCCCCCCCCACACACACACACACAAACCCCTGCCATACACAGCGGCACCATAGCACATTTGAGAACCACAAACTAGGCTGGAACTAAAGACCTGTGCTTTGGCGTGCGACAAACGAGGGGATTTTATAACCCCAGCCTGAAATTCGCCACAAGGAGTCGGACCCAGGACCTGAGGAGTGGTACTAGCCTACTAGAGCCACCTAACAAACTCAGCTAGAGGCCCGTTCGCATAGTTTTGCACAATATTCACATGTCTTTGGCATGTTTCAACAGAGTAAGAAAGAACACCTGCATTCACAGTCTTCTTTGCAAGTAGAATCAGCCCTGCAGTTTGTGCACCCAATATCCACACGAACACCAGTGCGCTTCTTTTTTATCAGATATACATCTTTTACAAATTAAGGAAATAACCATGATGTACTTATATTGGAATGAAAAGCAGACAAACACAAGGCTAATCTAACTACACAGCTGCAGAAACATAGAAATCATTTAGTAAAACGTTATGCTTTAGGATACTCCGCCTGATAGATGTATAGGGGGGTGGCTTGTAAACAGCCTCAGCATATTCCTCAATGGTTGACTCAATATTTAAGTCTTCGTTAACATATGGAAGAGGTAGCCGGCAGAACACTTCCTATAAAATAAACATGTAGTGTAGCCATCAATATAAACTGCGAAGGAAATGTACTTCATCTGGATGAGACAGTGATACTAGACATGTTGGAGTTAACAGAGAAATAATCAGCCAGGGCAACTCTCCCAGGCGACTGCATTGCAATATATAGAGGATAAGTACTGCATTGATTACATACAGCTCACTAGAGCTTTAACTAGACAGAATATCTGCCTGGGTACCCGCACAACTCTTGGGCTACCCAAGGACTTAATGACATAGATTAACTAAAAACTTAAATACACTAAATGTGCCTGGGAAGCAGGGCTTACAGCTACAAGACAAAGGAAGACAAGTCAATGAATTTCTTTTTCCTGAGGCTTTACATCATCAGAAACTTAACCATGTTCCTCATCAAATATTTATTTTACCAAGCATTCCATTCTAGTCACTAAGTACTTCAGATTAGCTAAGTAAAAAATAGCCCATGAATTATGTCACATGAAATATCATATAAGAAAAGATAGCAAAGGTACAATTGTGTCACGCATGCACTCACCTCTATACTGTTGGTAAAGTCAGCATTCTGTCACCAGCAAACAAAGTATTCCTGTCAGGCACCTCAACCATTACAAAAATATTAACAAAAGGGCGTGTGGGATGCATTGTAATAAAATTGTCCTAGCTAAACCTCAGAGGTAACTTATTCTTATTAAGTATTAATCTTCCAAAGCTCTAAAGATGAAACAAAAAGATACTCCTTCCGTCCCAGAAAGAAAGTCGTTATGCACTGGCGGAGGGCAGTGGAGGCGAAGCTGGGTGCTTGCCCCCCCCTTCCTCCATGTGCTGGCCACTGCAGGTCCTGTGTCAGACGTGTAGAAGTAAGATGAGCTAGCGACACTCCAGCTGAAGTGTATGTGAGAGTTGTAGCTCGCCCCTTCTTTATTTAGCTTCACACTCCGCCGCTGTCGTCATGGGATGCGTGCAGGTCAAACTTTCTTAACTTTGGCTAAGTTTGTAGAAAATGCTTGCAACATTTATATCTCCAAATAAGTTTATTATGAAAGTATATTCAACTATCTATCTAATGATACTAATTATATAAAATAAATATTAATATTCTTTTATATATAATTGGTCAAAGTTAAAAAAAGTTGACTTCTCGAGAAGCGAGAACGACTTCTATTTTGGGACAGAGGGAGTAGTTGAAATTAATGGAGGAATCCGCACTGGGCATAAAAAAAGACAATGACCAGATGCATATGATCTTTTTAGTAATTATACTAGAGAGTTTCCTACTTGTCTATTTATTAAATTAAACTAGATAAGCTCTTATTACCTATTTCATATAATGACAACATGAAGTGACCAATTTTAAGGGAAAAAGGATAGACCTCATTTTGCAGCAGCCAATCAGAATTATGCCTCCAGCAAATTGCACTTCCTTGATTATCTTTTAGATGAACCACTGGCCATGGTGCACATTTCGTATGTGCTGCAACTGTACAACGTCCGCAGCACCAAAAGAACATCTTTTGCTTACAAATCATACAACCCTAATGGGGGACAGAAAATTAAATGATGTCCTTAATGATCAAGCAATGGAACCAGTCCAAGCACAGGAACTGAAATACAACATGACCTGAAAAACAAAATACAGGTTTGTATCCTAACCATTGACTATCTACTAAACAAATTTTCATGCCTGCAATATCAGACCCCAAGTTTATTGCAGAAAAATCTCTATTCTTGTCACGGTTATGATATTTACAATGGACTCTGCATTCCTTACCTTCGGACCATTAAATCTTGCAATTGTGTAGCATCCACTAATCAATTTACTTTTTCTCATCTCAAGAAAATAAATTAATTCCAACACTTACATGTTGAGGGCACCTGAAGCTTTCAGCGGTGAAGTTTGAAGTATCTTTCACAACACAGTTGAGATGGAACATCAGTGGACATTTCTTAACTGAACATTTTATTTCTTCTCCAGCATAAATAATCTTGGAGCATAAACGGCATTCGACCTTTCATAAATGAAGAAGGTATTAGATGCTAAGCAGATGAAAGGGGGAAAAAACTGGATCCTAAGTTCCTAACTTCCTAAGTCAACAAACAAGACTAATTACTAACACTGATAACAGTTATAGTCATTTTAGGATTCCTAATAATCAAAATTTTCACTTTAACCATCAATATAATAAAAATTAGATAGATTAACAAAGTAAGATTGATGCCAGTAGATTCATCATGAAAGGTACTTTCATACATACAATCGCGTTTATGTTGTGTATCAAATTTTAATATAAATTGACAGTCAAAGTTTCACATTATAGATAGTACCAATGTCCTAAACAACCTATATTTGTGACAGCGGAACAACTTCATGATTAACAGCAGCTTCAAATTTTAACTGATAGACAGTACCAAGGACAATGAGTTTTAAAGTTATGGAATGGAGACAAAGCAATTCAAAGGTGGAAAACTTTATAAAAAGGTTGCATACTTTGTATCAAGGGGATCGTTTCCGTTAACAGATTAAGTATGTTGGATCTTACAAAATAAATCATGTATGTACTACATATAGAAATAAGTTAACTGTTAGCCAGCTAAATATTAATTTGAAATTGAAGTTATTTCAAGTTTCTTTAACTCCATGTACTATGCACATGAGTTTTTAGAATATATTAAAAAATCATAACATTTTGCAATAGTAGTATTTTTGCTGGTGGGGACACTAGAACCCTGGTAAACAACATATCTTCTATATTTTTGGCTATCATTGGGTTCCATATTTAGCCAACCCCAGCTTGCTTCGGACTAAAGGCAGATAGGCAATGTTAACCCACATGGTTTCTACTCCCTAGTCCCTCGCTAAAACTCTTTTGAATTGTGTGGCTTTTCATAACCTCTTACTCTTGGAGGAAACAGAGCAATAGATATCATCCTGACAGAGATGTAAATCTATTAAAAATAAATAAACATTATAGCATTTTAATGACAAATATACTAGCACTATTTTCATGTGCCTAATGTACATAATTAAAAGTATGCCACCATCCAAGGTAAAGAAGAAAAAAATGATTGCAAACTGTACATAGTGTCTTAAGTCTCAAAATAAGTGATTAATGGGAGTGAAATGTGCGACGAACACACATGATGAGTTCCTATACTCATAGCTCAAGTGCAGGTACAGTTGTTGCCACAATGCTAAAGAATTTCCCGGATCGACCTGAATTGCACAAACTCATTACCAGCTGCATTTTGCTTGATCCGCCCAGACATAAGAGTCGAGTTACACGGGAATTCGAAGTAAGGAAAGCAAACATTGGTCATCAACGCGAAGCGCTTCGAGCCAAAATCCTTACCGCCCTTGGCGCCCCGGTGAGGAAAGGCAGCACGCAGTGGTGAGCCGGAACACCGGCCGCTGCCTTCTTAGCCGCCCACTCGCTCACGCGTTCCTCGAGCGTCGGAGCCGATGCTGAAGCCTGCGTCCGCGCCGGCTCGGGTGACGGAATCAAGGACAGGTTCTTCCCACCGCCGCGCCGCGCGGCGGGGCAAGCGGTCACAGCGCCCTCGCCCGCGCCCGCCATGTCGAAGGTGCGGACACGGCCCCTCCACCGGCATTCCGCTGGGATAATGAGGTCGTCGCCGGCGCCGCCCACAGTGGCGGACGAAGACGCGTACGCGGGCGCCGCATCGGCCGAGGCGGCGGCGGCAGCATCCCCGGCGTGGTCGACGGCGAGGGCGCCCGCGTCGAGGGAGAGTCCAGGGAAGGGAGGGAGGTAGCCGGTGCTCAGATCCTGCATGGCCGCTCAGGGGACAGGGGCTGTGGACTAGGGTTTGGAGGGCATTGGGGCTGATCGGAAACGTGGAAATGGAACGAAGACGTGAACCGGGGAATGGGGAGGGCGAAGCTGCGAAAGAAATGACCTTTTCGAATTGTTTTATAGTTATACGACAATGGCCCCACGAAACTCACTGTAGCGGCTGAAATTGGCTGGTTGTCGTGAGGAGGAGGAGCTGGCTGGTCAGCCAGACCAGATCAGTGAACGTGGCCAATGTTTAGCAATCCAACGCTCCATTTTTCTCTTCTTCATGTTCGCCCTCCTCCTCTCTTCTTTTCTAAATCCAGCGCCTTAAAAGAGGGGGCTCGGAGGAGGCAGGGCGGCCAAGCAATGAGAACAGCGGGAGGGCGACGTCAGGTTTCCAACGGAGGCGAAGGTGGTCGAGTCAGGTCAGGGCAGGGGCGTCCATGGCCATGGTGACGGCGGGAGGTGGGAAGGGGAAAGAGGGGGAGGCCGCGTGCACGCTAGATCTCGCCGGAGCTCCACAGCTGCTACATTCAAGCTAGTCGTAAGACCACCGATCAGACGATAAATTGAAACTTCACAAGTTTCTTTAACTCCATGTGTACATGCGTTTTTCATAATATATTTCAAAAACTACAAGATTTTACATTTTGCTGTGACAAAAAAAACATTATTCGTTCGCTGAAAAGTATTGCTGAATTAGTTCAAGAGGGCATTAGAGCCCTGGTAACTAAAACGTTTTGAATGGAAATAACTGGATCCTATCACTAGACTAGTTACTCCCGCAATCACGATTATAAAGTTGCATTTTGGATTCCTCACAATCCCTTACTATTAAAGTCAATATTATTATTGTCCAAAGCTATAAGGGCGTCATGCACAAATAGTTGGCTGACGTGGAGGCTTAATTGGGCCTATTTGTTTAAACTTATCAGCCGACTTATCAGCTAGAATCTACAGTATTTTTCTCTCATAACAAAACAGCTTCAGTCAGCTTATCAGCTGGTTTTAATACTAACCGAACAGGCCCTAAAGATAAAGCTGTGGAGTGCTCAGAGTATGTGCATATGTCAAAGACACAAAACGTTTCGTGGTGCGAGATAGGCTATTGAAGAGTCGCTAGCGCGGTGGTTTTACTTAATCTCTCTCTCTCATTGGGTAAGATCCATGCGCAGCTATCGAAGTCGACAGCCATTGAGGCCGCCCTAAAAGTTTGGCCACAAGCTGTCCGAAGTGTCACATGGTTTTCCACTAGAGCAATGCACATATTTTTGTCATACTTAGATTGCTTGTTGCCAAACTGTCGTGGAGTTTCCTTTGTTCATCTTGCCCGCAGCAACGCATAACCAAATGAAGCAACTATTTTGCTTCGATATCCCTGCTGTGCAGGAACAACACATCAGAAATAAATCTGCTTCACAATCTCAATTCCGAACCCCTACCACCACCACGCCGCCACAGGGAGACGAACCGTTTCGGTCAAGTGGAAATTGCAGGTAGCAATACCAGCCGTCCCAAACAATCATCGCAGTAACTGAAACAACCAATCATGGTAACGGACAGAAGCGGCGGAACTCGAGGCTCTTATCGCCTTGGGCGTGTCGCTGATGCCTAATTTGGAAACTCCAATTCCTCCAGGATCCGGAATTTTTCTCTGGCTGAATAATCCATGGGGATATCATTCTAATTATCATTCTAGTTCTTAGTGAGAGGTTTTCCATCCTTGGGTTTTGCTCCCCCTTCTTTTAAAAGAGCCCTAAGGAAAGGTGTCGATGAAATACGTCCGACAGTCTATCGGGGGTATGCCTACGATAGTAGATGAATCGGTGGAGGTGCGCGCGAGGGTGACACAGAACGCAAGAGACAGCGATTAGACAGGTTCAGGCCATCAGCTTGACGTAACACCCTACGTCATGTGTCTTTGTGGATTGTATTATGAGAGATCAGATACTTTAGGCTAAACTTAGGATTCATATCAGGATGTCCATTAGGAGACCCCTACCTCTCCTTATATACTTTAGAGGGATAGGGTTACAAGAAAAATATTCTATTTGGTATTACAATGTCTAATAAATCACATCTCGTAGCCTTGCGGTGCACACCGAGCAGTGTCGTGCGTTGTACGCTTTGATCTTCTGGGCTGGGCCACCTCTGGTGGCGCAGCCCATGTCTTATCTTGTGGGTACCGGAGGTTATACCCCCACAGCTAGTCTCCGAGCGCCTTATATCCGTTGAGCAACACCGTCTTGAGCTTGTCCAGGCTGTCCAACTTGCTGCTGATCACCAAGAGCAGGCGTCGACCAGTTTAACTGGGAGCCGAACTGTTGAATTGAATGTCCGAGCTATTGAAGCGGATGTCCGAGCAGTTGGACTGGTCGATGAAAATCCGACTCACTCGAAGTTGAGGTTTGTCAAAAGGATCTAAGGGGCTCAAGTAAAAAAGTTTTGAAGTCTCCATCTTAAATGAAGTGTGTCCACTTAGGTTTCAAATGGTGAAGTTGGACGCTGAGCGTCTCTGACTTAGTTAGCGCGGAGAAACTTAGTCCCTCAGGAGCGAAGAGAGATGCTTAGCATCGATGCCTTAGGCAAAATTTGACTCTTAGAACCAAACGGAGAGCAGCGACGATCATCATCAACGACTTAGTCGTGTCAAAGTGTGTCGGGTCCTAGAAATAAGCATATTTACCGCAAGGTGAGGTGTGCCCACTTAGTCCCCGAGCCTGACAGTAGGTGAAGCATTCACGTGGTGCCTGTATCCAAAACAATAATCTTTAGATGTCAAACAAGTCCTTAGCTTAGCTGGAAACCAGTTGTGGCAGAACCATTCGAAATAACACGCTTTCGGAGGCGCTCGTCTTCCATTAGACATTAAGCACCTTGGAAGTGAGCTACATCGGATAGTTCCATTGAGCACACCCTAAGGAAGAACTTGAAACAATCCACGTTTTACATACAGAATTCAATAATGAGTACGAGCTTATAATACTCAGTCCATTTTATACAACAAGAGTTCTTAAAAAATATTTATTATAGTACCAGAGTTCAGAGTGCGATAATTAAACAGCGGAATAAAAATAAACATCTAGCGAAAACAATACAAGGATCCATGTGTGTCCACTAGAAGAATCCTCCACACAAGAGCTACTCCTCAAGCCGCACCTACAATAGGGGTAAAATAAACCTTAAGTATACAATGTACTTGTAAGACTTAACCAACTAGTGGGAATAGTTTCCCAACTCTCAAGGAGTATGCTAGGTAATATGGGTTTGCTGTTTTCTTTTATTTGCGAAAAGCATTACTAGAAGTACGTCCTTAAGATCAAGTTTAATTAGTAATCATGTTTACTTCATTAGCTAACTATTCTAGAAGCATCTGTTCTACTTTCAAGTAAGGGTTTAGCAATCAGAATCATTTCATCATTTTTCATCTTTCAGTTCTTACTACGGTGCTAGACCATAGCCAAGTCGTATCGTCTCACGAAAATGGCGATTCACGAACCAATGTATCCCAGCTGGGTATCCCGAAACACACGTCCTGTCTGTACCCCAGACACAAACAAGACCAACCCATTCCACTCCTCTCACAGGGTCTAGGTCTCCGTCCAAACTTAGACTCTAAGCCCCCACACTTGAGACACGGTCTTAGTATGGTGCTTAGACCTCCACCTTTTCCTCCTCCAATCAGTCGGTTCAGAAAGAGCCGGAACCCACGACAAGAGCATAACGAGCCTTCCCGCTTCCATAAGCAAGTATGTGCTCAGGATAATAAGTCTATGACCTGACTATCATTCACAGCAACGGACGATCCTTAATCGATACGAACAAGGAAAACAGTGTTCCGGCTATTGTGAGTAACGACAGGTTACTCACGCTACCGAAAACCTAAGCATAACAGCTACTCGAACCTGCACTAGAAAGACTCTTAGGACAGGTATATCTATGCATGTGGTTTTTATAAAATTCTTGTAACGTAAATGCACATAACATATATAAACAGTGATTATCCAAAAATAAGGGGTTATGCACCGGGGCTTGCCTTAGGCAGGCGTGGTGTCAGCTGAGTCAGTTAGTGGTGGCTCTAGGACCTCCTCCTGTACGAGAATCTCCTCCTCGTAGTCCTCGACAATCTCCTCGAACTCATGATTGTCGGTGGTCACGATCTCTACCAACTCGTTCTCTACATACATACGATGATGATGCAACACTTAGCATTTAAGCAACATCAACGCCTAAACTAAGAATGCGCATACTAAGCCACTAAGCTAGCTCTAATGACTAAGGTACTAAGCTAACTATCATCTTTACCAAGTAAAGTATTGGGTTCAACTAACGAACACCTAGCTTTACAAATAAAGGATATATATTTATTTCTACTAATGATTTAGTGCATATTTGAAACAAAGAGCATTTAACTACCCTAATGCTTAGTCTATTCTAAAGAAACAAAAATTATAGTGAGCACATAATAATACAATTAAGTTACCATAAAAATTTTAGGACTAAAGCTATCACCAATTTACCACAAAAATTCCTACGATATTTAACCTAATAATATTGAGCACTCTCAAAAATTTTAATAGCTCCTAATATCAACATGTATATATATGAACTAAATACACTAACAGATAGAGCACAATTTTAGAAAACTAACAAAATTTGTTTTATAATTTTTGGACACCTACATGATTTTATATGATTTATCAAAGATCAACTCAAAACTTAAATTAGAAAACTATTTCTAATCCTTATGAAAAAGAGAAGCGAATTCTCCCTCGCGGCCCACGCGACACAGAGCGCGCGCGCGCAGCGGCCCACAGGCGCAGCCCACGTGAGGCCGGCCCACGTAGAGACGGCCCACGGCGAGAAAATCCCGCGCGTGTCGACAACTTTGCAAAAGAAACCTCGAACTTCTCCCGAATCACAACTAAGTCCTAACACTATTTCCCATCTCTCAATCCTTCTCACTTAACTCCCTGGTTTTCCTAGAATTCCCATGCGCACACCCCCCACAACCTAGCGCACGGTGGCGCGGCGGCTGATGACACAGCGCGGCTGCGCCAGCCACCTAGGACCTACGACAGACCACCTAACGGGTCGGTCACCATCTCTGACCCGAGCGGTTACGCTAAGCGGCGGTGCGAGGTGGCACGACTGGCTGGGGAAGGCTGCAGTGGTGCGCGGCCATCCACGATGGTGGTGCCACTGTTCCGGTGAGCTAGGGTAGCTATAGGCCTAATTGGTTAGCGCGTGAGCATCAAGAGGCTACCTTGGACCAAGCCGAGGTGACAGTTGGGGCGGTGGATGATGGAAGAGGGCTGGCCATGTGCGGCCAAGCCGTGCATCAGCGCACCGCGGCAGCACAGTCGCGTCAGCGATGACGAGGAGGTGGTAGCGGTTCCTCTAGCGTGCGCAAGCTGGAGAGGGAGACAAGGTGAAGCTAGTGGTGCAGGCGAATTGGCTCGGGAGTGACGGTAGGAGGGCTGCCCTCGACAGTGGCTGAGCATGGCCTTAATGGCACGATGGTGGGGGAAAACTCCAAATTGGAGCTTGGTCGTGCTTGCTTAAAGGCTAGGTGGGGGCCGGGGGTCAGATGGCTTAATGTAGAATCTAGGGACGTGATGAATCGAGGGATGGTGACATAACCATGCAGAATTAAGCGAGCGGGGTCAACCGGTCACGGTGGTAGAGAGGGAGGGGCAGGTCTGGCTTGGCTCGTCCTCTCCTTGGCGGCAAGTAGCCGGTTAGACCCGAGGCGGCGTCTACGCACCCGCTACGCGATAACGTGGCCAAACCATGTGCGCGCGATTGGAGGTAGGTAGGGGCACGGCAAGCGCGGCCATAGTGCCATTAAGGTGAGGCGACGGCGCGAGGTAGCTAGGACAACCCATGTGCGTGCGAGGACAAGGCGAGCGGCAGCGCAACACAGCATCACAGTGGCATCGGTAGCGGCAACATGAGGTAGGGCAGCAGTGCAGACGTGATGGCGAGGTAATGGTGCCGGCAGTGGCTCCATCGTGGCGCGGGGCGGGCAGGCGGCAGCAGCAGCGGCTCCGTGCGCTGGGGCCAGCGGCGGCCAGGCCGTAGCTAGGCTAGGGGCAGCCACGGCCAGTCACGCACGACAGCGCACGCACGCGTGACCAGCGCGGTGATGCCGAGAGCCCGAGCCTGGTGACCATGTCCACTCGATGAGCCAGCCCGAGAAGGTGCATGCACGAATTTTAAAGCGTCGATAGCAACTAAACGGTTGAGGTTGACACAAAACCACCTTCACTATGCTAAAGAGGGCCTATTAGGCTAGCAATCCGAGCTAAAACACGACACCACCTCTTAACCTAATCTCTCAAAATAATTTGCTAAACATAACAATGTCTAGCTGTTGACAAACTTGAAAATTTTCTAAGTTTTTGAGCTGAACTTGATTTCAATTTATAATTTCTAGGCTAGTAGAAATATTAGTTATAATATCATTTTTCGACGGCAAGTATTTCACTGTCATCTACAAAGTTTGCACTTCAAACTTTATTTAAGTATCACACACATGTTCTATATTATTTTTTCTTAATAAAAATTGGTTTTCAACCTTACTTGATATACATGAGCTATTAAATCAACTTTCATTTAGCATTTTTATTGATCATTTTAAGTTATAAAAAATTTATCTACACATTCTATCGTATGCATTAACACATAAACATGATGTTCATGACATGTTTTAGTAAATAATTTAGGATATAACACCGAGGGTGTTACAACTCCCCCCCCTTAAATAAAATCTTGTCCTGAGATTTCATGCAAGTGCCTAGTGTAGGAACAAGGGTAAGAGCGAGCTTTTAACATAAACTATTACCTTGGCACATTGGGGAGAAGATGGGGATAATGCTCCAGAATATAACTCTCCTGCTCCCAAGTTGTTTCGTCCTCCGAATGATTTTGCCACTAAACTTTATAAAATTTCACCACTTTGTTTCTAGTAACTCTCTTTTTTCATCCAAGATTTTGACAGGATGCTCAATATAAGAAAGATCAGGTTGGAGAGGGAGTCCTTCAATTTCCACCACTTCATCGAGAACCCGTAAACACTTCTTCAGCTAGGAGACATGAAAGACATTATGTACTACTGACAAAATATCTGGAAGTTGGAGACGATAAGCAACAGTACCACACCGCTCTAAAGTTTTATAAGGTCCAACATAACGAGGAGTTAACTTTCCACAGACTCCGAACTGATGCACACCTCTCATCAGGGATACCTTTTGGTACACATGGTCACCAACTTCAAACTATAAGGACCTTCTCCTCTTGTCCGCATAAGCTTTCTGATGGTTCTGAGCCGCTTTCAAATGACTCTGAATAACACTGACCTATTCTCTTGCTTCTTTGATAAAATCAGGTCCAAAGTAACCACGGTCACCCACTACAACCCAGTTATGAGGTGTCCTACATTTCTTACCATATAGGGCCTCTAACGGTGCCATTCGAATGCTCTTTTGATAGCTATTGTTATAGGAGAACTCAGCTAAAGTCAAGCATTCGTCCCATTTTTCTAGATAAGAAATGGCATAAACTCTCAACATGTCTTCAAGTACCTGATTGACTCTTTCTGTCTAACCGTCAGTTTGCGAATGATAAGCTGAACTTCTGAGGAGACGAGTACCAAGACATTTCTGGAGTTGCTCCTAGAAACGAGAGACAAAAACTGACCCTCTATCCGAAACAATGGTAAGAGGAACCCCCTGCAAGGTTACAATTCGATCAAAATACAGCTTAGCATACTTCTTGGCTGAATACCTTGTATCCACTGGGAGGAAATGAGCAAACTTGGTGAGGCGATCCACAATGACCCAAATAGAATCATACCCCTTTGTTGTGCGGGGCAAACCCACAACAAAGTCCATGAAAATATCCTCCCATTTCCAAACAGAGATAGGCAAGGGCTGTAGAAATCTAGGCGTATGCATATGGTCCACCTTAACCCTTCCACAAATGTCACATTCTGAGATGTATTTGGTAATATCTTGTTTCATATTTGGCCACCAATACAAGTGACACAAATCATGATACATCTTGTTACTTTCCGGATGAATGGATAATTTGGAATTATGAGCTTCATCCAAAAATTTTCTTCTAAGCTCATCACTTGAGGGAACCACCAACTGATTCTTGAACTCCACTACACCTTGATCATCAACACTGAAATGAGGACCATACCCTTTGGCAATTAACTTCTTGGTATGCGAAATTTCCGAAACATCTTGCATTTGCTCTATAATGATTTGCTCAAGTAAATCCGAGACTAGGGCAATATGGGCTAACACCTCAGAATGGTTGAGAGACAAAGATTCTTCTTCAACTTGATGCGACTTTTGACTTAAGGTATCAGCTACCACATTAGCTTTTCCAGGATGATAATGAGCTTCTAAATTGTAATCCTTGATTAACTCGAACCACCTCCGTTGCCTCATATTCAACTTGGATTGAGTGAAAATATATTTGAGGCTCTTGTGATCCATGTAGATATGCACTTTATTTCCCAACAGGTAATGTCTCCAAATTTTTAGAGTGTGCACAACTGCAGCCAGCTCTAAATCATGGGTAGGATAATTCAACTTGTGATTTTTCAACTGATGTGAAGCATAAGCGATCACATGTCCGTCTTGCATAAGCACACATCCTAGTCCAGTCCTAGAGGCATCATAATACACATCAAACGCCCTATCAATATCTGGTTGGGCAAGAATAGGAGCAGGGGTAAGAAACTTCTTCAGGGTTTGGAAAGCTTCTTCACAAGCCAGACTCCATGCAAATTTGACATCCTTCTGGAGCAACTTGGTCATTGGTTGAGCTATTTTGGAAAAATCAGGGATGAAGCACCGATAATACCCAGCAAGACCAAGTAACTAACGAATATGAAGCACTGACTTTGGAGATTTCCAATTTAACACATCCTGCACCTTGCCAGGATCCACAAAGATGCCTTCAGGTGTTAGGACATGTCCCAAGAACTGCACTCGATCCAACCAAAACTCACACTTGCTGAATTTGGCATACAACTTATGTTCCCTTAACCAAGTCAATACTATCTGAAGATGTTGTGCATGCTCTTAATTGTCCTTGGAGTTTATCAGAATATCATTAGTGAACACCACTACAAACTTGTCCAACTCCGGCATAAAGACTGAGTTCATGAGGTACATGAAGAATGTAGGAGCATTGGTGAGGCCGAAAGATATGACTAGGTATTCATACCTAGTAGAGAAAGCTGTCTTTGGTATATCTTGTGGCTAGATCTTAATTTGGTGATACCCAGAACGAAGATCAATCTTTGAAAACACTTTTGCACCAGTCAACTGATCAAACAAAGTATTAATATAAGGTAAAGGGTACTTGTTCTTAATGGTTACTGCATTGAGATGGCGATAATCCACACACATCCGAAGAGTGTCGTCCTTCTTCTTCACAAAAATAGCTAGACAACCCCATGATGAAAAACTAGGATAGATGAATCCCTTCTCCAACAATTCCTCTAGCTGCATCTTCATTTCTGCCAGTTTCTTTGGAGCCATGCGGTAGGGACGCCACGAAATAGGAGCAGTACTAGATTCTAACTCAATGGAAAACTCCACATCCCTATCCGGGGGTAACCCATGTAGATCTTCGGGAAAGACATCCGAAAACTCATAGACCACGGAAATAGAGGCAAGGTCAGGAGAGGCTTTAGTATGAGCAACAACTAGTAGGGTGCAAACTGAAGACATAAGGAGAGATATTCTATCCTTAGAAGAAGGAAGCTTCAACTCAACAATTCTCTGTCTAAGGTTTAGGACTACCTCATAAGTTCTCAACCAGTTCATTACTAGAATTGCATCTATGCCTTGCCCAGGCAGCACCATGAATTGGAGATGATAAGAGTGGGTTGCTAGCACTAGTCTTACTATGTCCGTCCAAGTTTTAACACACAACTGCGCACCTGAGGTTCTGATTCCATAGGCAATAGGAATAGCCATAGTAGATATATTGTGCCTTTATGCAAACCCCATACTCATGAATGAATGTGATGCAAAAGAATCAAATAATACATATGCTGGGTGGGAATCAATGGTGAATATACCAGCCATCACAGGCTCTCCCTGCGGAATCTCCTCAGCCTTGGTGAAGTTAACCTGTCCTGAGCGGCTCACGAGCACCTTCTTCCTAATGATAGTCCTCTTGACCAAATGAGAGTTGCCTAAAGGCTAGAAAGACTGAGTAAGCTAGTTCTGAGGGCACTCACGAGCATAGTGGCCTTCCTTGCCACACTTGAAACAAGCACCCAGCTTGTTCCCATGTCCCGGACAAGGCGGAACCTGCTGTCCCTGAGGCTGCTGCACCTGCTGAGTAGGTGCGCGGTACTGAGTGGGAGGTGCCTGGTGAGTCTACTGAGTCTAGCGAGACAACTGTCCACCCAGAGAGTGATAGGACACTCTCCTCACCACCTGTACCCTCTGCGACTGTGGGTGACTAGAAGACCCAGTGATCACCCTCTTACACTTCCACCCAGCCTGAGAGTCATGCTGAAGTCCCTCCATAGCAATGACAGCATTCATCAAAGCACCAAAGGTCTGATAGCCCCCTGTATACAGCTTCTCTTGCAAGATGCAAGAGAGACCACGATTGAAACGATCCATCTTCTTCTCATCAGTATCCACATGAGTCCTAGCATACTATGCAAGATGGTTGAACTTGTTCACATACTCCATCACAGTCATGTTTCCTTGCTTCAGCTCTAGAAACTCGGACAACTTCCTATTCAGCAAACCAATAGGAATATAGTACTGATGGAAAGTAGTGGTAAACTCCTGCCAAGTCACATGGTGGTTCACAAGCTGCATGGTATTGAAAGTGTCCCACCAAGCACTAGTAGATCCCAGAAGCTGCTGTGCGGCAAAGCGCACCTTCTACTCATCAGTCACATTGAGCAGCTAAAACTTCTGCTCCAGAATATGAAGTCAATGCTCCGCGTCTAGAGGCTCAGCAGTTGGCATGAACGTGGGCGGGTGTGTTCCCAAAAATTCCTAATAGGAATAGGGCCTCTCAAGACCATGAGCACCACCCCTATTCCCGCCATTGCCACCGGGGCCTCCACAGTGCGAAACCACCAATAGCCTGTGCCAGCATCTTCAAGGCACGGGTCGACTCGCGATGAGCAGCCAACATCTTAGCCATCATCTCGGCATGGGTCATTGGAGGCGGTGGTGGTGGCGGAGGAGGAGGGACAAGGAATTGGGCTTCATGGCTCTCCCCATTGGCATTGCCATGATCATCGCCACGACCATTTTCGCCCTGGTCTTCACCAAGACCATGGCCCATCCCAGCACTGGTGCTCCCGCAACCAGACCTCAGTGTCACAGAACCGACCAATTTATAAGAGCACAAGTACAAAAACCAACTTGCATACAACCAAGATCACCGTAATTCAACATAACATATCGTACGTTACAACATTCGCAGACGTTCACAAATAGATTACATCAACACAGAGTCATCGTTATTATAAAACAAATCTTGTAAAACATGCGGAAGCAAATAGTTTAACTCACACATCCGAGTTCAAATATACATACTAGTTCGCTGATCACAGCCCGCAAAAGCATCCAGATAAGATAACAGAGATCATCCCCATGATCTAGTCTTCATCACCCGCCGGGTGGAGACAATACTTATAGAATCCCTGATATAGAAGGTCATCTGCAACAAGAGGGAATAAACCCTGAGCACGGGAATGTACTCAGCTAGACTTACCCGACGAAAACCAAAATAAATGACACCAAAGATTATGCATAGCTTAATGTAGTGGATCTGGCTGACACTTTCTTTTTGTAGAAAAGCATAAGTAATAATGATCAACTCTTAGCCTGAACTAGCAGTGACTTTTTAGCCATTAACCTGTCAACTATATTAGCACCTGTACTAAGCAATCATTTTATTAGGGTGCAAACATTAATAACCATATCAGGTATTCATTGTGGCAACTTTATCATCATCATCCATTTAACCATATCGTTAAATTAATTGAATCTACGTTGCCGCTGCTCAGTTAAGTTCTCACTATCCGGGAGAGACGGCGATTCGAATCGATTCCTATCCAGCTAGAGGGGTATTCCTAAACACAAACCCTGCTTCTCCCGTCGGAGTCGCAAACAAGTCACCTTTGGTATGATTCAGGAGTCGCGAGTCCGATCAGATCGACATTCTCAGAGAACCACTCTGCCAAGGTTGTTCGGGACTCTAACCCGCCTTAGACTTATGCCAATGGCTCTCCGCACATCCTTACTACCTCCAGAATGCCGCCACTGCTCGCATCCCTAGCCTGAGTCGAGCTACTAGGCTTCGTTGTCGGAACGACTTATCCGGCCAGCTAAGTGTTAGGCTATGTTCAATATGACATGAGGATGTACAGCATATCGGTCCTTAAACAACTCAGACGGAGTCACTATGTTCAAACCTACACAAGACCCCGCCCGGTCTTAATTCATTATTCACATGGTTCTTTTCCACGATAGCAAATATAGCCAACCGTGATTCACCTCATCCTAAGGCTCGTAGGTGATAGGAAATCACCTGACTTCTACCGCACTAAGCATGGCTAAGCATTTAACCCGTTCCTGAACTTAAATAGGATTCCAATGCGATATCTGGACAAGAAAGGATATATAATGCAGCAATTGGTTCCAACCAATTCCTATACTTAATGCATCATCAACAATAAAAGGTACTCAAAGTATTTGTAAAAACATGGGAGGCTTAATATGCTTCGGGGCTTGCCTTTCAGGGACAAGGAAGGTTGGTGGTCAGGGCACTCGGGCAATTCCTCCGCGGCGACTACTTCGTCGGCTTCCTGCACCTCGAGTTCCTCCTCCTGGTTGGCTCCCTTGAAGTCCAGCAACGTCACTCCCTCCGGCACACCTATTGCATGAATGCGCAAGATAAATATCATGGATGCACATGAACGAATATCAGGGATGCTCGGGGAATGCGCATGTTCGCTGTAGTTTGCATATTCCAACTTAAGCCCTATTCAAATCACTTTACTTACCAAGTTTATACAACCTAATGTATAATTGCTCATCTTCAGTTAATGACCTAGCACCTGCACCTAAGCATATTCTCAAGTTAGGCTAACCCCTAAACAATCAACGAGAACATTGCAACAACATACACTCAAGCATTTGTATTTCAGCAGAATGAAGACTATGTAGCGGTACAGTAAACTAGCCATAACTGGAGATTTATAAATCCAAATGACTTGCAACAAGACAATCTGGAAAGCTTATGAAATTATCAACAATTAATTTGCAGACCTCAAAGCATGATTCAAACCTTTACCAGCTCGAATTCATAAATCAACAGAACTCTGTCCTCACAAGGCAGAGAGTAAGCAAAACTGGAACCTAACTTTAAACAGCTGTAGTTTTTAAACTACTGGGCCAAATGCCCTTAAATTTTGACAGGAGCTAGATACATAAATTATCTACAACTTTTGTATTCATCACAATCACAGAAAACCAAATTATCATGGGAAACTTTCCAAAGTCCCCAGATCTATCCAGAGGGACATAATGCAAACAAATAATTATTAACTTATGATATAAACACTTAATTGGACAAAACCAACTTTAATAACATATCACACATATCATAAGAACACCAGAAAGTAGGGTGTCCATCACCAAAACATTTCTTTTAATACCTTTCTTAATTTATTTAATTAATTAGAGGAAATAGTAAACATATATGAAAACTACACCATTAAATCTACAAAAATTACAGTAGACACTACATGCCCTAATTAGATTACCATAAAAATTTCACACCATTTGAGTAAGTATAACAACCTACACAAAAATGGTAAGGCAAATGGCTTCAAATGGCATAATTAGGAAACCTTAGTGAAAAGTGTCAAGCAACAGATTTTCTATTTTTTCTAGCATCCTTAAGGTACTAAGATACTACCTACCAAGTTTCATGGCCATAGGATTCCTACATAATTTACAAAAATTCACCCAAGTATCTACCAATGATAAAAGGAAAATCTATAACTCAAAAACTACACATGCAATGACTCTCAAATTTTAACCAGAGCTTCTACTATACAAGACTAGCTCACCCACAAAATTTCATAATTTTTGGATCAAAAAAACTCAAGATATGATTTAAACAAGTTTGCATACATTCAAAAACACCTTTTAAGTTCCTATTTAATTCATCCAAAAATTCTACATAATGTGCTCAAGGCATATTTTTATTAAATACTAGACTTCACTGTGATTCTACTAAAATTAGCCTCACACCATTTGGATCTACCAATTTGGAGATACAAAAATCACAAACTGCATTCAAAAACTGAATAAATGAGCTATCCTTAGAAACTAGCAGTCACAGACGTGTGGGACCCGACTGTCAGCCAGACCCACTGGTCAGCGACAGCGAAGCAGGGGACATGGCTGCGACGGCACGAAAGACGGCGTAGCTCACCGGCGGTGGCTTCACCGGCGATGCAGAGGGTACCTCCATGCTTGCCATGACCTACCGCGTCAAATGACCTACTAACCCTAAGCTCTAGCGGACTCTAGGTACCCCAGCCACGGAGCTCGACGGCTCGGCCATGGCGCACAGCGGCACGCGGCCGTGTTTTAGCCTGGCTGGACCGACGGGGGTGGTGATGTCTTCACCCAGGCATCATGAAAGGTCCTAATATGGCTAGAGGGGGGGGGTGAATAGCCTATTTAAAAATCTAAAAATCAACTAGAGCAATTTGATTAGTATGACAAATAGCGTAATGCAAACTTGCTCTAGCTCTACAAGGGTTGCAAGCCACCTATCCAACAATTCTAGTTGCAATGAATACTTAGGCACACAAACTAGCTATGTAATTACTCACTAAGAGCTCTCAACCTTGCTACTCTAAAGAGCTCAACTAGATGAATGTAAATAATAAAGCAAGCTCTCAATTCTAATTACACTAAAGAGCTTGTATCAACTAGTTTGCAAGAATGTAAATGAGTGAGTAGAGTGATTATACCGACATGTAGGGGATGAACCAATCACAAGATGAATATATAGCCAATCACCGAGAGAATGACAAAGAAGAGAGACAATCGATTTTCTCCCGAGGTTCACGTGCTTGCCAACACGCTACGTCCCCGTTGTGTCGACCAACACTTGGTGGTTCGGCGGCTAAGAGGTGTTTCACAAACCTCGTCCACACGATTGGACACCGCAAGAACCGACCCACAAGTGAGGTAACTCAATGACACGAGCAATTTACTAGAGTTACCTTTCGGCGCTCCGCCGGGGAAGGTACAACTCCCCTCACAATCACCGAAGGCGGCCACGAACAATCACCAACTCGTGCCGATCCTTCACCGCTGCTCCAACCGTCTAGGTGGTGGCAACCACCAAGAGAAACAAGCAAAATCCGTAGCGCAACACGAATACCAAGTGCCACTAGATGCAATCACTCAAGCAATACACTTGGATCTCTCCCAATCTCACAACGATGATGGATCAATGATGGAGATGAGTGGGAGGGCTTTGGCTAAGCTCACAAGGTTGCTATGTCAATGAAAATGTGCAAGAGTGTTCCCTTGAGCCGGCCATGGGGCTATAAATAGAGCCCCCATCAAATAGAGCCGTTGTACCCCTTCACTGGGCAAAACACGCTCTGACCGGACGCTCTGGTCATACCGACCGGACGCTGGCCCTCAGCGTCCGGTCGCCCAATGGATGCCACGCGTCACCAGCTTCAAACGCTGTTCGTCAGATTTCAACGGCTACGAAGCTGACCGGACGCTCCGGTCAAAATTGACCGAACGCTGAAGCCCCAGCGTCCGGTCGTTTCCAGTAAGCTCCTCGAGGCAAGTTTTTTCGACCGGACGCGTCCGGTCCACCTTGACCGGACGCAGACCAGCGTCCGGTGCTCAACCCAACCCACTGTGCCGTCTGACAGCTCGACCGGACGCAGCCTTTCAGCGTCCGGTCGCTGAGTGACCCAGCGTCCGGTCAGTAGACCGACACCAGCATCATTTCGACCAACTCCATTTCAACTCTAACTTCTTCACCCTTGCTCAAATGTGCCAACCACCAAGAATTTTGCATCCGGCGCAATAGAAAATAGACATTTCATTTTTCCAAAAGCACCAAATCCCGTCGAGCTTGCGAGGCAGGATTCAGCGCTTTTGGAAAAATGAAATGTCTACGGCGGGATTCAGACATTTCATTTTTCCAAAAGCACCAAATCCCGCCTCGCAAGCTCGGCGGGAGGGAGAGAGGGACCCAAACCCATCTCAACCCTGCAAACACCTTGTGCACATGTGTTAGCATATTTTCACAAATATTTTCAAGGGTGTTAGCACTCCACTAGATCCTAAATGCATATGCAATGAGTTAGAGCATCTAGTGGCACTTTGATAACCGCATTTCGATATGAGTTACACTCCTCTTAATAGTACGGCTATCTATCCTAAATGTGATCACACTCACTAAGTGTCTTAATCACTAAAACAAAATGGCTCCTACATTTTATACCTTTGCCTTGAGCCTTTTGTTTTTCTCTTTCTTCTTTTCCAAGTTCAAGCATTTGATCATCACCATGCTATCACCATTGTCATGATCTTCGTCATTGCTTCATCACTTGGAGTAGTGCTACCTATCTCATAATTATCTTGATAAACTAGGTTAGCACTTAGGGTTTCATCAATTAACTAAAACCAAACTAGAGCTTTCACATCAGCACATGACGGAGAAGGCGATACTGTAGCTAGGGAAGGAAGAGAGGAGCGGTGTTGAGCTGGCCATGGCGAGGCCACCGGCGTGGCCATGGCAGCAAGACAGCACGGCTTGACGGCGATATGCCGGAGCCAGCTACGATGACTCAATCAAGAGCTACGATGAGCTTCTACCTACGATGGCGGTTCAATAGCACCAACTAGCATGACCGGAGGTGGTCGGAGGTGGTGCGGCCACGGTGACGGAGTGAGGCGGCGTACACCGGTGAGGTCCGTGCGCGGTGCTGCATCTTACCGAGCGCTCCTAGCTAGCCAACGTGGATGCGGTGGTGTGGTGGGACCACGGTGAAGCTATGGCGGAGATGGAGGAGGGACGCGGTGCGCTCCGGCCGGCAATGGCGATGGCGGCTGCTGCGGGTGAGCGCGGAGGCGAGGGAGAAGGCAGGAAACTGAATGAGATCGCGGGAGGGAGCGGCGAGTGCGGGGCGTGAAATGCCGAGCTGCAGCTCGACGTGGCCTGAGCGATCAGGACGTCGGCGATGTGTGGCACCACGCGGCGGCCGAGCTTTGAAACGGGTTGGCACTGTAGACTCCATCAGTTAAGCCATCAGAGAACGACAGGCCGACCTAACGACGCAACTTGAAGGCGATAAAACTCTTAATCCGTAGATCCTAAGCGTATACAATCTGAACCAAAGTTATGGCCCTTCATACCCTCTACAATATCTATTAAAGGATCAATCTCTAATTCTCAAAGGATTACAAGTTATAACAAGCCAAAGTCAAGTTCATGAAACTAAAATCCAGTATAACACTTAGAAAAAATTTCAATTGTTGAAACAGCTTTCAATCCTGACTTGTGGGCCATTTTTGAACATGTTGTGCACATTTTCATGACTTGACTTCTAAACAAAATTTGTTCCTTATCAAATTTGCTACAACTTTGTTTTAGGTTGCGCAGACATGCAAGCATCCTAAGCTACACTTTTTAAATAGTCAAACTAAAGTGTTAAGGGGTCAAAATGGGTCAAACCATGACTTGGGAACCTAATTAGTCAAAGTGATCAACATGAACAATGTCCCAAATGACATTCTAAATGTAACTAAGTTACTTAAAAGAATTTTTTTAGCCACACCAAACACTGGTCACACAAGAATCAAGCAAAGTATGTACTGAAACAATGAAAAACACATGAAATGTCACTACACCACAGCCCCAGACTAGGGACGTACCGTCGGTCGGTATAGGTTGATATAGCAACGCTCTGTCGGTCGGTATAGATCTATGCCGACACTTGCAGCCGCTGAAAGTGGCGTCGGTATAGCCTATGCCGACCGATAAGTTTTTAGCGACCGACAGTCTGATGCCTTAGGGGCTACATATACCGACACATAGTTTGAAGCTATAAATACTTTTAGCAACTAACAATCCAACGCAAATCATTCACATAGAGACAATATATATGTTTCTAATCAGCAATACATAATAACCCAAAAATAATCTATTATCAATGCACACAGCATTCATTACAAGATATATTAACCATAACTATTTCATTCATATATGAGTAGCCCAATGTAAGGTCGATCAGATTCAAGTTCATAAGTACAAAATAGATTAGAAGCTCGCAAACATGAAGTTTGTGCATGAGCAAGCCATCAACATCCCTACATCTACCTCATGTGACCAAAAGTCATACATCCACCACTTGTAACCAAAAGCTTAGCTCACTAACACCTAAAGCTCACTGCTCAAATTTCACTAACAGTGAGCTCAGAGTCTTGTCTCTAATAGGTTCAAAAGAAAACACAGCTTCGATGAGCCCTTTTAACTTGTCGACACCATCAGGTACGCTGCCTAGGCCTTGCAGGATGGCGGAAATGCAATATGAATATCCAATTCGCGACAATTTTTACCAAAGTTAGAGAAAGACAGCCAATAAGATCAACTCTAAGAGGTTCTCAAAAATTAATAGCCAAATTTCATAAAAAGGAAAGTTCAATGTCGCAAACCATTGTAAATGAAATAAATAAGTAAACTGATAGTACCTAACTCAAAGCAATATACAGATTTAGTATATGGGCTGGTACTGGAGGTTAACATATAAGATGATGAATTAAACATAGCCTATACATGCTGATATAACTAATAAAATAACCATCAGCCCAGTGTTCTTTTTCTGCGTACCATAGCCTATGTACAGTATTACTCATTATTTGAGCTCCAAAAATCCGGCAGGGTGTAATGATATAATCCTGCCCAAAGCATAAAAGTCCTATGTGGTTCATCTTTATCAATGATAAGGGCCAGGACTCCCAGAGGAAAAAGCACATCCATTTGTGTATGAAGTACAGAAGAGTCACCCACTTGATTGCAAATATATTATGAAGTGTTACCTCTTGTAGTCCACTCCAAGGACTGAACCCATTGCCAGGGAGATTAGCTCTAGGGTTTGGAGAAGACATCGGACTAGGACTTCTAAACCGATGCCTGTCAAAATCGCCAAATCCATGGTTGTGGACAATGCTTGATACCCGCATAATCTCTGAGTGTACAACAAAGGTCAGAACTCAGAACATAATCTTTGGGTGTACAACAAAGGTCAGAACTCAGAAGATCATTTCATTTATATAATAAGAAATAGATAAGTCGTTCATTAGAACTAGGCTAACAGAGGTCAGAAGATGACACTCCCACTACACCACGAGAATCAACAAGAGAAAAATTATCAGCAAATACCAAGACATGCACATTGATATAAATCACCTTATTATGCCTGTAATATACAGATGGCCACTTAGCTATACGGAAAATTATTTTTACAGGATGGTCCAACTAAATAACACCGAAGTCAATCAATGGACACTTGATCAGTCAATGCATTATTCAATCTACAATGTTAAAATAAAGGGAACCCCCTAAAAGACTGGTCTGGTAATATGCATTGAACACAAAGAGTAGAGTCAGTTGACAGATCACAATTGCCCAATCAAGAAAGGGCATTTCAATGCAAAAACAAAGGCTCCAGCATTTCTAGTATCAGCAATAGGAAAAAACTGTATTATAGGAAGCATAATTTCGTTCATAAGCATAGAATCGTGAGGACCAAAGATCATAAGCATAGAGGTAGAATCCAATGCCATCCAAACTGAGTACTCATCCAAGCATTGGGGACATCAGTCCCCAATTCATGATTGCAGATGAAAAGCTCACTCGTAACCAAAGAAAACTCTCATCGGGCATTCGGGGGCCGCAGGAAACAGCAAGTCAGAGATCAAAGGATCTCACCTTGGCTCAGCAGCTTGTTGCATATGGGCAGCACCTGCATGAAAGGCCCCAGCTTCTGGTGTTCGGCGAGCAGCTCGGCCAAGTACTGACTGCACAAGAAACTAAACAAACCAATGAATCATCAGTGTCAAAGCTATCACAGTATCATCAATCGATTAAACCGAACAAGGAAAGGGGGGCAAAGAAGCAATCTTGGCATCAGCAATCACTGAACAAAACAGGGAAGAAATCCATGCGCCGCTCTACCTATCAACATCCGGATTGCTTCTAATCTGAGGGGAGAGGTTTCGCGCAGGGGAGAACCCCTGGCTGTAGAGCCCAGACAAATGGATGTGCTTTTTTATGTATTGCTAGTTGGATAGACTTTCTAAGTAAAATAACAGAGAAAGCATTGTATGAACTTCAGTATGTGCTTACATAAAAAAATCCTGCTACACAAGATCATTGCATAGGCTCTAAAAAATCATACTCCATTCTAATTCATCTATGTAACAAACATATTTGATAAAAAAACAAGCAAAGAAGAGATGCTCACCTCACATTATAAATAAAGGGCAAGCCTAAAGAAGCCCAGAGAAATTAACTGAGCTTGCACCTTGCAGTGGACATGGAAACTTATTTTGTATTGAGTGCCTAAAGCGGAGGTTTGGCTATGGAGGATTTGTATCTTGTAAGAATCAGTAGCTCCACGTTAGCGTTTATCCATATGTAGGGATATGAATCTAGAGAACTGTAGATGTTATAACAAAGTGAAATTGTGCCGCAGCCTTTCTTGTGGCAAGGTAACGTATAGATAAGCTATGATGTGTCAACATTCAATTTAATCCCAATGCAAGTAACTCAGTATCTTCAATTCTTAACTAATGGAGTAAGGCAATGGACATGCAAGTATGCAACCTCTTGTGCATAATAACTAAATTATTGTGCAATTGGAATTAAGCTTGGTCTCACGGAATTAACCAGTGAAAATAACAGGCACATGAAACCAAACCAAGCCCTCAAAATCCAAGCACAAACAAGCAGTCACACATTCCAGCCGAACAAGAACTAGCTAGATGGATGATTATATAGGGGCAGGGGTACTAGCTACCTAACAAACAGCCCAACAGATACATTTAAATGGCAATGAACAAGAACTAGCAATATCTACAGTTCGAACTGATCTTGTTAATGCAGGTGTACAGATGTAATGCTGCCCACATTATGATCTAATATAAAATGCTGCCCTACATTTCAGATCAAGATCTATACAATTTAATTTTCTCCTACATATAAACACATAATAAAGAAATCCTACACGCTCAACTCAACTATCTATGTATATATCATAAGGAGAAAAGAGAGGATAGAATATTCTTAAAGCATCAGTATGTGTCCGAGGGCAGAAAAAGATGCCTGAATACATCGAGTGATGTTATCATACTGCATATAACTGCACCCAAGTAAGAAAATCAAGTCAACACCTTGCAGCAAATGAAAAGCATGAATATAGGGCTATTTTGTAAAGCAATTATAGGGCAACACATGCTGCCCTACATTTTAGATCAAGATCTATACAATTTAATTTCCTCCTCCTATAAACAAACACAAGATTGACGATTTACATAATAGGGAAATCCTACACACTTCAAGTTGTTGGCCAATGCTGGATTACCTGAAGTGATCTGCTCTTTCCTTGATGCCTTTACAGGCTAGCTTTACTAACCTGTATATAAACACCAAGAGGTCAAACAAATCCAACCAGACACACTTTTCATAGAAAAATAAACAAAAAGTTATGAATAAATGAAATAGCTGTAAAGTTTAAAGGAAAATAAGTTAATTGGATGCAGATAATAAAGTGTATTTGAAAGCTATGTCAGGTATTATTTGTAGCTAGTATATCATAATCAATAAATACCAAAGGCAAGCCTCTCAAACTTAGTTTTTTCACTTAAGGTGGACTGCATTCTGATCTGTGAAGTTAGCTCAAGAGAAACTTAGAGCCAAGACCCAAGAACACTGACACAAGAGAGCAATTTGTTTAGGAAAAACATGGGACTTTGAGCTGAGCAGTCAAGAGTAATGAGAAGAAATATTACCTGAACCAAATAGTCAGGCATACAAGTTTAACTTGACCAAGGCTGAGACAGCGCTATAATTTATTTATTTTTTTGTAATTTTTTTTTGAAATATTTCTTGATTCCTAATTCCCACACATTTACAGCTAGTATATCATAATCAATAAATACCAAAGGCAAGCCTCTCAAACTTAGTTTTTTCACTTAAGGTGGACTGTATTCCGATCTGTGAGGTTAGCTTGTAGTTGGTACATGAGAATTGATATTTTCTAATGCAATAAACTGGTGTTATCCTCATATTTGTAGATTATATAAGAACAACACATGCGCAGATATGTTCCCTATTCAACATTCTGTTAAACACTTCAATGATACATCAGAAGTTCAATTTGTACACCAACAGTTTAAATAGTTGTTGGACCATCACTGAACAAGACTTTTTATTGAGAATAACTCAATTCGAAATAGATATGGTCCTCATAACAGATTAGAGAATTGCATAGCAAATAAATTGCAAGAACATCTTAACATACCACTTTGGTAAGAGAACAAAGACCTGATATCCAAAGCGTTGAAAGGCTTGAAGAGCTAATCTTGACAAAACCAAAAGCTCGCTGCAGACCATCTAATTTAAGAACCGACAAATTGGTTCTCTGAAACAAACCTAGTAACTCATGCCCGCATGGAACAACAAGCGCCGATTAGATACACCGAATTAGGTGTCCTCTTTTGCGATTTTGGCATAGTGAATATCATACTATATGTTCATATCATAAGGTTGTCATGATATCAATTCATATGCACCGATGACAACTTAAGTTCACAAAAATAAATCTAGTACAAGGTATGTATTGGTGACTCAATTAGTACTTGTAACGTGACACTTGCTGCAAGAAACAAAGTAAAACAAAGACATTATCATTTTTCCCAAATGGACAGACTTGCTCAATAGTTCTCATGGCTTTCAGTAGATATTGTAGTAGTATGAACTATGAAAGGAAGAAAAGCAATCTCTAGACAGACCAAAATCTTTTCGTTAAACACATCGGTGATTGGCCTATCTACTTGTAGAAGCTATTCAATCAAACCAAAATGCATTCACCAGATAGAGGGACGAGACAAGGCCTACATATTTGAGAGGGAGGGATAGGAAGACGTGCATCACGGGCCACACTGGAGAGGGAGCAATCGACACGTAAAACCGTGAACGGTGGCGATTGAGGGGACCGAGCACCAGTGGAGGACCAGGTCTTGGCGAGGTCGAGGACGCAGCACGAGATCCATAGAATGGAGGGTGGGCGACGATGAGGGCTGCCTGCGATGGATCCAAGTATGGTGCAGGATCCGGGAGGGGGAGGAGGATGAGAACCGATACCAGGAGAGGAAGCTACCTACGGAGCGCCGCCGTTGTGTGAACCACCGGGAGCCGCCGCGTGGTCGAAAGCCACGTCTAGGCCAAGCTAAGCATGAAGGGATCTCGAGAGGGGCAGAGGGCAGGACATCAAGAGCACCGGTGAGAGTTGGGTGGCGGCAGCGACGGCGGATTTGGGCGGCGGCGATTTGGTGGAGGGCGCAGGAGTAGGTGACAGAGGCGGTGGAGTTGGGAAGCTGGAGACTAAGCAACGAAGAGGTAGGGTTTAGAGAGCGTGGTATTTGGACCTTAGGATTTCTCCACGAACGGGCCTTTTTGATGTTTTCTGGGCCTCCTTTATTTTCTGAGAGCTACGGTGACCACAGGTTCATCCTCTTTATTGATCTGTCCCGATCGATATTTTGACGGTACATATAAATATCTATACCGACCGATCGTTCGATGTAAAAGGTACATTTACCGACAATTAGTCCGTGGGCTAGCTATACCGACCGACGGTTCAACGGTATTAGTATATTTATAACGACACACATGTGACGCTATATTAGTGTTGTGGTGTAGTGTGTTACAAATGTTTCATAGTTCTATTTCACATGTTTCATGATCTTGTTGCATAGCTAACTAACCATGTTTCACTAATTGAGTGGCACATGTTGCACTTAGGTGTTGCACACTTTACATTTCATAAAAGAAACAATACACATGAAATATACAACATGTTGCAATGTTTCAAAATCATGTTTCATGTGATATAAGTTCACGAATGGATGCATGATGCTCATGTTCATGAAATGCAGGTGCAAATGTGGAAGACAAACACCTGGGGTGTTACAGCCCTCCCCCCTTATAAAAATCTCATTCCGAGATTTGAAAAGCGTACCATTGTTGATAGAATTCCTTATAACCATCTCTCAAATAATCTTCCCTTTCCCACGTTGCATCGCGTTCACTACCCTGATTACTCCACATGACTTTGTAGAACTTGACCACCCGACTCCAAGTCACTCGCTCACGAGTGTCAATCACTCGAACCGGTTTTTCTTCAAAGGTCAAGTCAGATTTTAACTCGATATCCCCTAGTGGAACTCTCTCTTCAGGAACGCGAAGACATTTCTTCAATTGTGATACATGAAAGACATTGAAGATAGCACTCATCTCTGGAGGTAATTGAATCTTGGACGCCACCTTACCACTTTGTCCAATGATTTCAAATGGACCAACATATCTCGGCGCAAGCTTTCGCTTCACACCGAAGCGTTGGACACTTTTCATAGGTGAGACCTTCAGATAAACGAAGTCTCCAACTTCGAACTCAATAGGTTTTCTACGTCGATCAGCATAACTTTTCTTCCTAGCTTGAGCTGTGGCCATGTGAGTTTGGATAGTACGGACTTGTTCTTCGGTTTCTTGAACAAAATCAATTCCATAATATCTCCTTTCACCAGCTTCTACCCAGTTCAATGGGGTTCTACACTTCTGGCCATACAAAGCTTCAAACGGTGCCATCTTGATACTCTCTTGATAACTGTTGTTGTACGAGAATTCAGCTAGGGGCAACCATTTTTCCCATGAGCCCTTAGCTGATATGACACATGCTCTCAACATATATTCTAAGATTTGATTCACTCGTTCAGTTTGCCCATTGGTTTGCGGATAATAAGCAGAACTTCTTACTAGCTTAGTTCCTAATAATCCGTGTAAGTGCTCCCAAAAGCGAGCAGTGAACTGTGGTCCTCTATCCGAGACAATAGTATGAGGGATCCCATGAAGTCGGACTATCTAGTTGAAGTACAACTCTGCATAGTCGGTTGGATGAAAGTCTATGCGAACAGGAATGAAGTGTGCTGACTTGGTCAAACGGTCAACAATCACCCAAATAGAGTTAAAGTTCCTCTTAGTAGTAGGGAGTCCAACAATAAAATCCATACTTATCTCCTCCCATTTCCAACCTGGAATAGAGAGTGGCTGAAGTAATCCAGCTTTCATGTGCACAGCCTTGACTCGACAACAAGTGTCACACCTAGCCACATAAGCGGCTATCTCTTTCTTCATTTTGGTCCACCAAAACCGAGGCTTCAAATCATGATATATTTTGCTACTACCAGGATGAATAGATAATTTAGAGGAATGAGCTTCGGATATGATTTGATTTCTAAGCTCTCTATCCTTCGGAACTACCAACCTATCCTTGAACCATAACACGCCTTCCTCATCAACTCGAAAATGTTTGGTTTCTTGCTCTTTCATCTTGCACTTGATGTGAAACACACCTGCATCTGTCTTTTGTAGCTCGATAATTCGACTCTGTAGAGTACAACTGACAGTGATGTTGTGAAGGACTGCAGGATGAAGGAGCTTCGACAAATGGACATCACTCTCAATCAAAGAGTGGCAATGAGACTTCCTGCTTAAGGCATCCGCTACGACATTTGCCTTGCCAGGGTGATAGTGCACTTGGAGGTTATAATCCTTGATCAACTCAAGCCATCTTCTCTGACGCATATTCAACTCAGGTTGAGTGAAGATGTACTTGAGACTTTTATAATCAGTGTAGATGTTGCACACATTGTCAAGTAAATAATGTCTCCAGGCCTTCAAGGCATGAACAACTGCAGCGAGTTCTAAGTCATGCGTTGGATAATTCACTTCATGCTTCTGAAGTTGGCGAGAGGTATAAGCAATGACTCTACCTTCCTGCATAAGAACACCTCCTAACCCAATACCTGATGCATCGCAGAACATATCAAAAGGTTTCTCGATATCCGGTTGTGCCAAAACCGGAGCCGAAGTTAGAAGAGTTCACAGGGTATGGAAAGCCGCATCACACTCAGGAGTCCAGACAAACTTCATGTCTTTTTGCAGCAATCGAGTCATAGGCTTGGCTATCTTAGAGAAATCCGGGATGAAGCGACGATAATAGCCAGCCAACCCCAGAAAACTCCAAACCTCATGCACCGAGATTGGAGCCTTTCAGTTCAACACTTCTTGCACCTTGGTGGGATCAACCATAATTCCACCATCCGACAATACGTGTCCAAGAAAAGGTACCTCGCGAAGCCAAAATTCACATTTGCTGAACTTTGCATACAACTGGTGTTCTCGCAATCTAGTGAGAACCACCCGCAAATGTTCAGCATGATCTTCTTCATTCTCAGAATAGACCAGGATATCATTTATAAATACCACCACAAATTTGTTCAACTCAGGCATAAACACTAAATTCATCAGATACATAAAATGTGCTGGGGCATTAGTCAATCCAAAAGACATAACAAGATACTCATACAGACCGTATCTTGTAGAGAATGCGGTTTTTGGAACATCCTCGGACCGAATTTTGATTTGATGATAACCAGATCTCAAATCAATCTTGGAAAAGACTTTTGCTTTAGACAACTGATCAAATAAGATATCTATCCATGGCAGAGGGTACTTATTCTTGATTGTAACTGCATTTAAGGGTCTATAATCTACACACATGCGTAGGGATTGATCCTTCTTCTTCACAAAGATAGCTGGGCACCCCCACAGAGATGAACTAGGACGGATAAGGCCTTTCTTTAGAAGTTCATTCAACTGGGTCTAAAGTTCAGCTAGTTCATTGGGAGGCATTCTATATGGCCTTCTAGAGATAGGAGCTGTGCCAGGAAGCAACTCTATCTTGAACTCCACTTCCCGATCCGGGGTAATCGAGGAGCAAATCATCGGAAAAACATCCGGAAAGTCACACACTACTGTGGATATCGCAATAGCCTTTGCTTGCACCGCATTAGTTTGCACAAGAAAGATTGATGTCCCCGGTAGTTGCACCGTAAAACCTTCACGATTACTAGGATCTCGAGCATGACTACTCTAGTCGATGTATCAATAAGCACCCCATGCCCGCTCATCCAATTCATTCCCAATATCACATCGATACCCGCCCCGGTAAAACTACCAGATCAACCTGATAACTTCGCCCCTCTATCTCAAATTGTACATCCCCAACTACTAGCTTGGTTGGGATAACGCCACTGGCAGCCCTAATACAATAACCCTCACCCTCAAGTATATGTTTTTACGCATAAACTTGGATGCAAATCTTTGGACTAATAAAGGAATGCGAAGCTTTGAATCAAATAGTACAAGCTGCGGGGTGTTGATCAATCGAAACTTACCCAAAGTCACTACCTCTCTGAAGGAATCTTAGTAATATTAGTGTGGTTCACCTGCCCCTGACGACCACCTTGGTAGTTATTCTTCTTAGAGTAAGGACACTCCCTTGCCCAAATGGTCGGGTCTTGTTGCGATTCAAAGATGACATGTTGTTTGGAGGAGCCCTAGAATCGCCTCGATTGGTAGTGCCCTTGGGAAGAGCAATCAGTAAATGCCTTACGAAACCCGGTCTTGGTGGGATTCTTCTTCGAGGATTGGGCGAAACTTAGCGGCCGTATTTGGAGGACGGAATAGAGCCCCTGTGTGTGACAGAGCCTTGGATTGTGAGGCACCCGCCTCATAGGCTCTCTTATGACTTTTGAAGCAAACATACACAACATTGTTGTTGTTCTCTTGCGATAAAGCATCACTCACAAACTCATTAAAATGAGCACACTTGCAATTTCCCATGGTCTTCATAAGTTTGGGGCTAAGTCCCCGCTTGAAACTTGTGATCTTTTTGGCATCAGTGTCAACAAACTCAGTAGCATACCTTGCAAGGTTATTGAAAGCCCGTAGGTATTCATTCAAGCTCTTGTTCCCCTGGGTTAACTTCATGAACTCTGTATGCTTGATCGCCATGAGACCAGGAGGAATATAATTTCCCCTGAAAGCAGACTTGAATTGATCCCAGGTGATTTGGGCATTAGCGGGCATAGTGGACCGATGATGACTCCACCAAATGCCAGCTGGCCCATACAGTTGGTGAGATGCGTACTCAGTCTTTAGCACCTCAGTCAAGCAGATCAGACGGAACTTCTGCTCGAGAGTATTCAACCACTCATCAGCTTGTAGAGGCTCCTCAGCCTCCTTGAAGATCGGGGGTTTCGTGTCAAGGAAATCCTTGAAATCGCTGTATTGATTTGGTTCCGATCCTTGGCGTGGACCACGGCCATCACGATTCGCAATCGTACGGAGGGCCTCGGCCATAGTGCGTTGTCCTTCCGCAAGCATTGCTATCAATTCCATTGGTGTGGGTGGTGGTGGTGGTGGTGGAAGATCATCATCATCACCAGCCGCACCATTGGAACGAGTGCGAGGCATCTGCAACAATGCGTAACCAGTAAATATTGATGATGTCAGCACATTGGAGAGGAACAAGGTAATTGTGCCAAACTGAATTTACTGACGAGAATGAAAACTTCATACAATAAACAGAGGCAATAATTCATTCTCCAATCACCACATCATCAAGTAGATTACTAGCGCCATATGCTGTGCATTCCAACATGACAAGTTTTAAACTTAACCATTACGATACGCATCCCGAAGGGAGCGAATTAAAGTACATTACATGCCGAGTTCGAATTAAAAGAGTACATCCCACATCAGTCATCGTACTTAAGTCCATTACATCAATGACTGCAAAAGCTTAAACTAGCGAGACTTGCTAACGAACTACTCATCGAAGTGATCGCTGTCCACATCAGAGACACCTTGGACTTCTTCTGGGTCTTCCTCTTCTTCTTATTCTTCTTCTTCTGCCAGCTCAGCTGCATTGTCAACCATCTGCACATCCTCTTCTTTCTCATCGGCCTCAATCACTTGAGATCCACCCACAATTGGATACCTTGGTATGGGGTGAGGAATAGGAAACAGACGGTTGTGCAGTTGATGGTGCTCAACCTGAAGCTCTTCAAGCTGTTCTTGTAGTGCTTGCTCCCTTTGAAAGGCGTTGTGGTTGGCCAAAATCCAACCCCAACGTCTTTCTTCAGCTAACTCTAAAGCTACATCCCGGTGACGTGTCACACGATCCAACTCTTGTGCAGCCTCATCTCTCTCAATAGTGAGGTTCATTAGCTGGTTATGAAGCTCGTCTCTCTCGCGTGCGGTTTGACCCCACTGTTGCAGACGATAATTTACAATACCACGAATCTCATCAACTTCTCGCTGAGCTCTCCCACATGCATTCGCCTTACGACAATACTTGCGGGCACACAACCTGAACTTGTGCTGAGCTTTCATTGCCTTGCCGGCTTCATCAAGCACACTCGAAAGGATGTTTTGCCTGACTCGACAAAGCTTCAGGACTGCCATCATAGCACTCATTCCAGCGTTGTCGCTCTGCACCCGTTTGCCACGGCCTCGAACCAAGTCCTGACCAACGTCCTGAGTCCACTCAGCCTCAGTCGGAGACACTCGGGGAATGGATGAAGCAGGTCCACCCACTAACTCATCCCCAAAGCTCTGTGCTATATCCATCAGCACATCCAGGGCAGCAACCTGAGCGCCTTCCCATGGGCTTTGCCCATCAGTCTCAATGCTCCACCCAAGCCACAATGGCCTTGTGGGGTTTTGCAGCACGATGAAGGTCATGACGTACCATGGTACATCTCCCAATGGTACCGCCTGCCTCCACATGTAGCTGGGTGCCTTCGGGTACCCAACTGAACTGAGCACCCTCCAGAGCAAGGTGGGAGTACCGAACTAGTCCAAAAAGGTGCTGCTACCAGTAGGAAACATGGGCGCGGCCATCTGTATCAAAAAGGGATGCAATTCACGTGAGAGGATTACTTTGCTGAGAGATTGCACTTTACACTTGGGATAAGCAATTATAAGGGAGGGGATAATGCAATATGAATGACATGAGTGAATATGATGCATGCGCGTTCCGTACGTCCTCACAAACCTATGAAAATTTAAGCTTTAGCGGGATATACGGTGGCATACATACGTTCTCTCAATTAGCGGTGACTAGTCGATCTACACGGTGCGTTGTTAGCGTACCTGCAGAAAACTTCATTGCAGCCCAACCCAACAAGATATAATGCTAATTACACAAGCAGTAACTAAGATACTCTCCATATATACATCCCCCGATATATATACTTCGGTATCCAAACTACCCGACAAATGTATCCACAATTAAGTACCATCATATATACATGTATGCAACATATAAATACTCTAGTAACCACAACTAGCTCTCCCCTAGACCGACGGTTGGACGGTCATGCTCTCACAACTCACACTTACCTTAGCGTAGAGGCAATTGATCCATACATTACCATTCAAACGAATGGCATCCATGCAATATCACACCGCATGGACGACAAAATAGAAACAATCAATTCCCCCAAGTTAGTAATTATATATAAGCCACCTAGAAGTCCTCAAGTGGGCTATAAAGGATGTGATCACCAGTATACCATAAAAATTTTGATTTTTGAACACTTATATATAACTATAAGTTGGAAACCGTTTTTACAAAAAAAACTTTTGTTTTAAATAGCCGTAAGACATGTTTAATGTTGAATCTAGCTCTGATGCCGACTGTCACAGAACCGACCAATTTATAAGAGCACAAGTACAAAAACAATCGCCGAAATGATCAAATTCTCGAACTTGAGCCCATATAAACCCGGTAGTCAACTGAAATCTCGAAGGATTTCAAACCAACTTGCATACAACCAAGATCACCGTAATTCAACATAACATATCTTACGTTACAACATTCACAGACGTTCACAAATAGATTACATCAACACAGAGTCATCATTATTACAAAACAAGTCTTGTAAAACATGCGGAAGCAAATAGTTTAACTCACACATCCGAGTTCAAATACACATACTAGTTCGCTGATCACAGCCCGCAAAAGCATTCAGATAAGATAACAGAGATCATGCCCATGATCTAGTCTTCATCACCCGCCGGGTGGAGACAATACTTACAGAATCCCTGATATAGAAGGTCATCTGCAACAAAAGGGAATAAACCCTAAGTACGGGAATGTACTCAGCTAGACTTACCCGACGAAAACCAAAATAAATGACACCAAGGATTATGCATAGCTTAATGTAGTGGATCTGGCTGACACTTTCTTTTTGCAGAAAAGCATAAGTAATAATGATCAACTCTTAGCCTGAACTAGCAGTGACTTTTTAGCCATTAACCTGTCAACTATATTAGCACCTGTACTAAGCAATCATTTTATTAGGGTGCAAACATTAATAACCATATCAGGTATTCATTGTGGCAACCTTATCATCATCATCCATTTAACCATATCGTTAAATTAATTGAATCTACGTTGCCGCTGCTCAGTCAAGTTCTCACTATCCGGGAGAGACGGCGATTCGAATCGATTCCTATCCAGCTGGAGGGGTATTACTAAACACAAACCCTGCTTCTCCCGTCGGAGTCGCAAACAAGTCACCTTTGGTATGATTCAGGAGTCGCGAGTCCGATCAGATCGACATTCTCAGAGAACCACTCTGCCAAGGTTGTTCGAGACTCTAACCCGCCTTGGACTTATGCCAATGGCTCTCCACACATCCTTACTACCTCCAGAATGCTGCCACTGCTCGCGTCCCCGGCCTAAGTCGAGCTACTAGGCTTCGCAGTCGGAATGACTTATCCGTCCAGGTAAGTGTTAGGCTGCGTTCAACATGACATGAGGAGATACAGCGTATCGGTCCTTAAACGACTCAGATGGAGTCACTATGTTCAAACCTACACAAGACCCCGCCCGGTCTTAATTCATTATTCACATGGTTCTTTTCCACGATAGCAAATATAGCCAACCGTGATCCACCTCATCCTAAGGCTCATAGGTGATAGGAAATCACCTGACTTCTACCGCACTAAGCATGGCTAAGCATTTAACCCGTTCCTGAACTTAAATAGGATTCTAGTGCGATATCTGGACAAGGAAGGATATATAATGCAGCAATTGATTTCAACCAATTCCTACACTTAATGCATCATCAACAATAAAAGGTACTCAAAGTATTTGTAAAAACATGGGAGGCTTAATATGCTCCGGGGCTTGCCTTTCAGGAACGAGGAAGGCTGGTGGTCAGGGCACTCGGGCAATTCCTCCACGGCGACTGCTTCGTCGACTTCCTGTACCTCGGGTTCCTCCTCCTAGTTGGCTCCCTCGAACTCCAGCAACGTCACTCCCTCCGGCACACCTATTGCATGAATGCGCAAGATAAATATCATGGATGCACATGAACGAATATCAGGGATGCTCGGGGAATGCGCATGTTCGCTGTAGTTTACATATTCCAACTTAAGCCCTATTCAAATCACTTTACTTACCAAGTTTATACAACCTAATGTATAATTACTCATCTTCAGTTAATGACCTAGCACCTGCACCTAAGCATATTCTCAAGTTAGGCTAACCCCTAAACAATCAACGAGAACATTGCAACAACATACACTCAAGCATTTGTATTTCAGCAGAATGAAGACTATGTAGCGGTACAGTAAACTAGCCATAACTGGAGATTTATAAATCCAAATGACTTGCAACAAGACAATCTGGAAAGCTTATGAAATTATCAACAATTAATTTTCAGACCTCAAAGCATGATTCAAACCTTTACCAGCTCGAATTCATAAATCAACAGAACTCTGTCCTCACAAGGCTGAGAGTAAGCAAAACTGGAACCTAACTTTAAACAGCTGTAGTTTCTAAACTACTGGGCCAAATGCCCTCAAATTTTGACAGGAGCTAGATACATAAATTATCTACAACTTTTGTATTCATCACAATCACAGAAAACCAAATTATCATGGGAAACTTTCCAAAGTCCCCAGATCTGTCCAGAGGGACATAATGCAAACAAATAATTATTAACTTATGATATAAACACTTAATTGGATAAAACCAACTTTACTGACATATCACACATATGACAAGAACACCATAAAGTAGGGTGTCCATCACCAAAACATTTCTTTTAATACCTTTCTTAATTTATTTAATTAATTAGAGGAAATAGTAAACATATATGAAAACTACACCATTAAATCTACAAAAATTACAGTAGACACTACATGCCCTAAGTAGATTACCATTAAAATTTCACTCCATTTGAGTAAGTATAACAACCTACACAAAAATGGTAAGGCAGAATGGCTTCAAATGGCATAATTAGGAAACCTTAGTGAAAAGTGTCAAGCAACATATTTCCTATTTTTCCTAGCATCCTTAAGGTACTAAGATACTACCTACCAAGTTTCATGGCCATAGGATTCCTACATAATTTACAAAAATTCACCCAAGTATCTACCAATGATAAAAGGAAAATCTATAACTCAAAAACTACACATGCAATGACTCTCAAATTTTAACCAGAGCTTCTACTATACAAGACTAGCTCACCCACAAAATTTCATAATTTTTGGATCACATAAACTCAAGATATGATTTAAACAAGTTTGCATGCATTCAAAAATACCTTTCAAGTTCCTATTTAATTCATCCAAAAATTCTACATAATGTGCTCAAGGCATATTTTTCTTAAATACTAGACTTCACTGTGATTCTACCAAAATTAGCCTCACACCATTTGGATCTACCAATTTGGAGATACAAAAATCACAAACTACATTAAAAAACTGAATAAATGAGCTATCCTTAGAAACAAGCAGTCACTAACATGTGGGACCCGACTGTCAGCCGGACCCACCGGTCAGCGACAGCGAAGCAGGGGACACGGCTGCGACGGCGCGGAAGACGGCGTAGCTCGTCGGTGGTGGCTTCACCGGCGACGCAGAGGGTACCTCCGTGCTCGCCATGACCTACCGCGTCAAATGACCTACTAACCCTAAGCTCTAGCGGACTCTAGGTACCCCGGCCATGGAGCTCGGTGGCTCGGCCATGGCGCACGGCGGCGCGCGGCCGTGTTCCGGCCTAGCTGGACCGACGGGGGTGGTGACGTCTTCACCCAGGCATCAGCACATGACGGAGAAGGCGATACTGTAGCTAGGGAAGGAAGAGAGGAGCGGTGTTGAGCTGGCCACGGTGAGGCCATGGCGGCAAGACAGCGCGGCTTGATGGCGATACGCCGGAGCCGGCTATGATGACTCAATCAAGAGCTACGACGAGCTTCTACCTATGACGGCGGTTCAATAGCACCAACTAGCGTGACCAGAGGTGGTCGGAGGCGGTGCGGCCACGGTGACGGAGTGAGGCGGCGTACACCGGTGAGGTCCGTGCGCGGTGCTGCAGCTTACCGAGCGCTCCTAGCTAGCCAACGTGGACGCGGTGGTACGGTGGGACCACGGTGAAGCTATGGCGGAGATGGAGGAGGGACACGATGCACTCCGGCCAGCAATGGCGATGACGGCTGCTGCGTTGCTTGCTGCGGGCGAGCGCGGAGGCGAGGGAGAAGGCAGGAAACTGAATGAGATCGTGGGAGGGAGCGACGAGTGCGGGGCATGAAATGACGTGCTGCAGCTCGACGTGGCCTGAGCGATTAGGATGCCGGCGACATGTGGCGCCACGCGGCAGCCGAGCTCTGAAATGGGTTGGCACTGTAGACTCCATCAGTTAAGCCATCAGAGAACGACAGGCCGACCTGACGACGCAACTTGAAGGTGATAAAACTCTTAATCCGTAGATCCTAAGCGTATATAATCTGAACCAAAGTTATGGCCCTTCATACCCTCTACAATATCTATTAAAGGATCAATCTCTAATTCTCAAAGGATTACAAGTTATAACAAGCCAAAGTCGAGTTCATGAAACTGAAATCCAGTATAACACTTAGAAAAATTTTCAATTGTTGAAACAGCTTTCAATCCTGACTTGTGGGCCATTTTTGAACATGTTGTGCACATTTTCATGACTTGGCTTCTAAACAAAATTTGTTCCTTATCAAATTTGCTACAACTTTGTTTTAGGTTGCGCAGACATGCAAGCATCCTAAGCTACACTTTTTAAACAGTCAAACCAAAGTGTTAAGGGGTCAAAATGGGTCAAACCATGACTTGGGAACCTAATTAGTCAAAGTGATCAACATGAACAATGTCCCAAATGACATTCTAAATGTAACTAAGTTACTTAAAAGAATTTTTTTAGCCACACCAAACACTGGTCACATAAGAATCAAGCAAGGTATGTACTGGAACAATGAAAAACACATGAAATATTACAAATGTTTCATAGTCCTGTTTCACATGTTTCATGATCTTGTTGCATAGCTAACTAATCATGTTTCACTAATTGAGTGGCACATGCTGCACTTAGGTGTTGCACACTTTACATTTCATAAAAGAAACAATACACATGAAATATACAACATGTTGCAATGTTTCGAAATCATGTTTCATATGATATAAGTTCACGAATGGATGCATGATGCTCATGTTCATGAAATGCAGGTGCAAATGTGGAAGCCAAACACCTAGGGTGTTACACTCAGGTTCATCTGTAAATAGATAGGAACCCACCGTTAGGGACCATGCCTCCACATTTAGAAACAAACGGCTAGAGAGAGATGATAAGGCCCAATAATTGGTTACTAGCGAAACTTTTCCTTAAAAGTTAAAGTATTTCTCTTTATTTATTATCCTAAAATTATACGTGTGGGGGAGTTTAGTTTAAGCAAGATTCTCTTTTCATGATGCATGGATCTACCTATTCATTCGCTCAAACTGGAATATAGCGACATGCATATAAAATTTTTGGCACAACGCACACTCACTTCTGGTACGCTAAACGATTCTTATGCAACGTAAGTTAGTGTACCTGCAGAAGATTGATTAGATAAATCGAGTGGCACTATCCTAGATAGACCATATTACTAGGGCTTATACTTATTTACGTAATTTATCGCATCCTACTTTTAGTAAAGCTTTTGTTGGTCAAATTTTAGGTTTTGAAAAGAGTTTTTTAAACTCGTAGACTCATTATTGGCTCTGATACCACCTATGGAAGAACCGCTCGAAATGACACGTTTTCGGAGGCACTCGTCTTCCACTAGACACTAAGCACCTCAGAAGTGAGCTACATCGGACAGTTCCGTTGAGCACACCCCAAGGAAGAACTTGAAACAATCCACGTTTTACATCCAGAATCCAATAATGAGTACGAGCTTACAATGCTCAGTCCATTTCATACAACAGTAGTTCTTGGAAATTATTTATTATACTACCAGAGTTCAGAGTGCGATAATTAAACAGCGGAATGAAAATAAACATCTAACAAAAACGATACAAGGATCTGTCTGTGCCCAACAGAAGAATCCTCCACACAAGAGCTACTCCTCAAGCTACACCTGCAACAGGGGTAAAATAAACCCTAAGTACACAATATACTCGCAAGACTTACCCGACTAGTGGGAATAGTTTCCCAACTCTCAAGGAATATGCTTGGCAATATGGGTTTGCTATTTTCTTTTGTTTGCGAAAAGCATTACTAGAAGTACGTCCTTAAGATCAAGTTAAATTAGCAGTCATGTTTACTTCATTACCAAACCATTCTAGGTAAGCACTTGTTCTTTTTTTAGTTAGTGGCGGCTCCGGGACCTCTTCCTACATGAGAATCTCCTCCTCGTACTCCTCGACGATCTCCTCAAACTCGTGATCGCCAGTGGTCACGATCTCTGCCAACTCCTCGAAGGATATATCTTTATTTCTACTAATGATTTAGTGCATATTTGAAACAAAGAGCATTTAACTACCCTAATGCTTAGTCTATTCTAAAGATAAAAAATTATAGTGAGCACATAATAATATAATGAAGCTACCATAAAAATTTCAGGACTAACGCTATCACCAATTTACCATAAAAATTCCTACAATATTTAACCTAATAATATTGAGCACTCTCAAATGATTTAATAGCTCCTTGTATCAATATGTATATATATGAACTAAATACACTAACAGATAGAGCATAATTTTAGGAACCTAACAAAATTTGTTTTACAATTTTTGGACACCTACATGATTTTATATGATTTACCAAAGATCAGTTCAAAAATTAAATTAGAAAACTATTTCTAATCCTTACGAAAAAGAGAAACGAATTCTCCCGTGCGGCCCACGCGACACAGCGCGCACGCGCACAGCGGCCCATAGGCGCAGCCCACGTGAGGCTGGCCCACGCGAAGGTGGCCCGCGGTGGGGAAATCCCGTGCGCGTCGACAACTTTGCAAAAGAGACCTTGAACTTCTCCCGAATCACAACTAAGTCCTAATGCTATTTACCCCTCTCTCAAATCTCCTCACCTAACCCCCTAGGTTTCCTAGAATTCCCACACGCACGCCCCCAGCGACCCAGCGCATGGCCACCTAGGACCTGCGATAGACCACCTAACGGGCCGTTCACCATCTCTGACCCGAGCGGCTACGCTAAGCGGCGGTGCGTGATGACATGACTGGCTAGGGAAGGGTGTAGCCGCACACGGCCATCCGCGACAGCGGTGCCACTATTTCGGTGAGTTGGGGTAGCTACAGGCCTAATTGCTTAGTGCATGAGGATCAGGAGGCTACCCTGAACCAGGTTGAGGTTAATGTTGGGGCGGTGGATGATGGAAGAGGGCTGGCCACATGCGGCTGAGCCATGCGACGGCACACCATGGTGGCACGGTCGCGTCAGTGATGACGGGAAGGCGGTAGCGACTCCTCTGGCATGCGCAAGGTGGAGAGGGAGATAAGGTGAAGCTAGTGGTGCAGGCGAATTAGCTCGGAGTGATGGTTGGAGGGCTACCCTCGACAGTGGCCGAGCGCGGCCTTAATGGCACGGCGGTGGGGAAAAACTCCAAATTGGAGCTTGGCCATGCTTGCTTCAAGGCTGGGTGGGGCTCGAGGGTCAGATGGCTTAATGGAGAATCCAGCGACGTGATGAATCATGCGATGGTGACACAACCATGATGAATTAAGCAAGCAGGGTCGGCCGGTTGCAGTGGCAGAGAGGGAGGGTACGTCCGGCTTGGCTCATCCTCGCCTTGGCGGCAAGCGACCGGTCGGACCTGAGGTAGTGTCTGCGCACCCGCTACGCGACAACGTGACTAGACCACGTGCACACATGCGGAGGCAGGTGGAGCGCGGCATGCGCGGCCGCACCGCCATTAAGGCAAGGCGACGACGTGAGGCAGCCGGGACAACCCACGTACGTGCGAGGACATAGAGAGCAACAACACAGCACAGCGTCGCAGTGGCATCGGTAGCGGCAACATGAGGTAGGGCAGTAGTGCGGACGCGACGGTGAGGTGATGGCGCCAGTAGTGGCTTCATCGCGGCATGGGGCGAGGTAGGGCAGGCGACAGCAGTAGTGGCTCTGCGCGGCGATGCCAGCGGCGGCCAGCCCACAGCTAGGCCAGAGGCAGTCATGACCGGCCACACATGATAGCGCGTGCATGCTGACCAATGCGGTGATGCCAAGCGCCTGAACCTGGTTACCGCGTCCACCCGGCGAGCCAGCCCGAGAACATGCCATGCATGAATTTTAAAGCATCGATAGCAACTAAACAATTGAGGTTGACACTAAACCGCCTTCACTATGCTAAAGAGGGCCTATTAGGCTAACAATCCAAGCTAAAACATGACACCACCTCTTAACCCAATCTCTCAAAATAATTTGCTAAACATAGCAATGTCTAGCTGTTGACAAACTTGGAAATTTTCAATGTTTTTGAGCTGAACTTGATTTTAATTTGTAATTTCTAGGCTAGTAGAAATATTAGTTAGTAATATCATTTTTCGACGGCAAGTATTTCACTGTCATCTACAAAGTTTGTACTTTAAACTTTATTTAAGTATCACACACATGTTCTATAGTATTTTTCTTAATAAAAATTAGTTTTTAACCCTACTTGATATACATGAGCTATTGAATCAACTTTCATTTAGTATTTTTATTGATCATTTTAAGTTACAAGAAATTGATCTACACATTCTATCACATGCATTAACACATAAACATGATGCTCATGACATGTTTTAGTAAATAATTTAGGATGTAACACTAAGGGTGTTACACCAGTCCCCAGCTTAGCTGAGAAGAATCCGATGTAGAGAAGCAGTATAGTCATCGCCAGATGACGTGTACACACGTAGTCCCCGAGCCTACTGAAAGATTATGGAGAAATCTTGTAGCAGGGTCAAAGAATTTTAATGAAAGCTTGCCAACTTCATCTACCATGTACTTATCAAGACCCTGGACGTACTGCCCAAGATCAGCACCCTGATCTGAATAGCATGGAAGAACTTGATAGCTCACCAATGAGACATAGCAAAATCCGACCACCAAAGGTGTCCCCAGCTTAGCTGGTGACTCTTGTATGAAGAATCCAAACACGAGGAGTCCTCAACTTAGCTGACAACTCTTGCACGCGCTGAGGAGCCCCAGCTTAGCGGGTGAGCCCCTAGCGTAGCTGACGATGAAGCGATGAACATTCCAAATGCCAAGGAGTCCCTAGCTTAGCTGGCAAGCCCCCAGCGTAGCTGACGATGAAGCGATGAACAATCCGAACGCCAAGGAGTGCCTAGCTTAGTTGACGATGAAGCGACAAACAATTCAACCAGCTGGTTGGTGAAGAATCGAGCAATCCAACCAGCTGGTTGGTGAAGAATCGAGCAATCCGACCAGCTAGTTGGTGAAGAATCGAGCACCGAGCAGCCCAACCAACTAGTCAGCGGTGAAGTGAGCATCGAGTAGAAGTGAGCGCCGAACAGTCCGACCAACTGGTCGGTGATGAAGTCCATGAACCTAGCGGTCCAACCAATTGATCGGCAGAGAAAGCGGTAGCGAAGCTTGTAGGAGGTGTGGACCTGTTCGGCGAGGGATGAGACAATATCCAGTAGATTAGGAAAAAACTTATGTTGGAATGTTGTGTAAAGGTGCTTAACAACTTTTGGTGAACACCTAGTGTTATTGTGAAGTTTGTGTTTATATTTAATATAAACCATCCGGTCAGTTAGTTTGTAGCTGAGTGTCCAGCCCTGGCTAGCCCGTAAACCATAACGCGGAGCCCAGAGCCCGTGTACGTGTAGAAAAACAAGGCATCGCTACGGAGCCACTGCCGACCACCTGTAACGCAGAGGGAAGACGCTCATGCACGTGTAGGGAGACAGGGCCGTCTCTGGGGGCATCCGAGCGTAAACATGATTGTTTGGGGATTTGCCTTATGCATAGTCGTATGTCATCTTTAAGATGTTATACATGGAGAAAGATCGCTTAGCGAAAAAACAAGGGAAAAACAACATGAAGACACATCAGAGCAAAGAACTTTATTAAATATTCATATATGAAAAGTTTCTTATCTTTAGATAGAACATCTGGTCAGTGACGTATGACGTTATCTGGTCGGTGTCGATGAAATTACCCAGCCCTCGAGCTTTCCAGCCTATCATCATGGCGGCGGTCGTGGTTGTTACAGCGCCGTTCTTCACGGCGATCATCGTTGCGACATGGCAGGTGGTCGGAGCAAGTAGTCCGGGCGGCTCGCTTAGCGGCTCATTCGTCGGATCGGGTGGCTCGCTTAGCGGCTCATTCATCGGCTTAGGCGGCTCGCTTGATGGCCTGATGTGATCGGACAGGTGCACAGAGTTGTAGTCGAATGGACATAGTCGCTGTAGTCGGGCGTGTTTTGCATGAGTTGTTCATGCACGCACATACACATATTGGCTTGGCCTTGCTTGCTTGGTAATGTAGATCATGCGTTCCCTTACTTGCATGTTATTGGCTCAGAGTCACGTACGTGTCCTGCATGCTTTGTGGCCTCCTTACTAGCGAATTGACGACATAGAGTCATGTCGAGTTGGCGACACGGAACAGATTCAATGCCGGAGAGCTCGGCACTGGGTTGATCCTAGATTTTCTGGGTCCAGCACAGCCGAGTAGTCAGACGTGACGTGCCTACCAAGGCCAATAAGCCATCGCGTAGCACTGTTTGCGTGCACTCAACCATGATGATATTGTGCTTTTGATCTTCGAGAGTTTTCATTATTGTCGCAGATGGATTCCACCACCAGTGGGTTTCTCGATTGGTAGGCTACTGCTCCTTGCTGAATGCCATGATCGCTGTGGATATTGAGCCAGAGCCTATTGCGGGACTTAGAGTTACGCCGAAGACATTAGGGTTGCTACCTGACTTCATGCACCATAACGTGCCATTGGGAGCTACCCTTAAAACATGTCGTTGCAATGTCATAGTCCACCCCTGAATCTAGATGAGGGTCTGAGTTGTCGCGGATGCTGTTGATCTTGAGGTACGCCATCTAATTTGCCATGGATAAACACGCACCCCCTACCTGGAGTGCCACTATCGATGAAATACGTCCGACAGTCTATCAGGGGTATGCCCATGGTAGTAGATGAATTGGTGGAGGTGCGCATGAGGAAACAGATGGTGACACAGAACATAAGAGACAACGATTAGACAGGTTCAGGCCGTCAGCTTGACGTAATACCCTACGTCCTGTGTCTTTGTGGATTGTATTATGAGAGATTGGATGCCTTAGGCTAAGCCTAGGATTCATATCAGGATGTCCGCTAGGGGACTCCTACCCCTTATTATATACTATAGAGGGGTAGGATTACAAGAAAAGTATCATATTTGGTATTACAATATCTAATAAATCATATCTTGTAGCCTTGCGGTGCACGCCGAGCAGTGTCGTGCGCCATATGCCTTGATCTTCTGGGCTGGGCCACCTCTCGTGGCGCGGCTGAAAGCTCTAGTTTGGTTTTGGTGAATTGATGAACCCCCAAGTGCTAACCTAGTTTATCAAAGTGATCATGAGATAGGTAGCAAATTCCAAGTGGTGAAACAAATGAAGATCATGACATGATGGTGATGCCATCGTGATGATCAAGTGCTTGGACTTGAAAAGAAGAAAGAGAAAAATGAAAGGCTTAAGGCAAAGGTATAAGTGGTAGGAGCCATTTCATTTCGGTGATCAAGACACTTAGTGAGTGTGATCACATTTAGGTTTGATAGCCGTACTATTAAGAGGAGTGAAACTCGTATCGAAATGCAGTTATCAAAGTACCACTAGATGCTCTAACTCATTGCATATGCATTTAGGATCTAGCGGAGAGCTAACACCCTTGAAAATGATTGTGAAAATATGCTAACACATTTGCACAAGGTGATACACTTGGTGGTTGGCACATTTGAGCAAGGGTGAAGAAGATAGAGTTGAAAAGGAGTTAGTCGCGCTGGTCATAGAGTGACCGGACACGTCCGGTATTAACGACCGGACTATGGCTCAGTGGAGCGACCAGACGCTGAGGAGTAACTGTTCAATGTTCAGTCAATGAGAGTTAGCTCAGTTTAGGTTTGTAGAGAAGCGACTAGACGCGTCTGGTTGCGACACCAAACGTGTCCGATGTGAACCAGCAACTCTCAAGTTTCAGCACTATAATTGATCGGGCTCTAGGAGCGTCCGATCTGGTGTGATCGGACGTGTTTGGTCAGCCCAGAGCAGCTCTGGGAGCTCTAGTGGGTGCACGGTACTGATCATGAGTCGCCGTCCAGATGCTGGGGAGTAATGGATGGGTGTAAGATCATGAGTCACCATCGGGCGCGACAGAGCACGGACCCATGCATCGGGCGCAACCAAGGGGTCGGGCACGACGGAGCATGGACCCAGGCGTTGGACCGATGAACCAGCATGCTCATCAGCGGTCGTATATGGTGTACGAAGAATAGTGACCATGTGTCCATCACTGTGGGTCGATGTGAGTCCCCTAGAACGTCATGTTGCAGAGACGGGTCGTGCTGAGACGCGACCGCTCCATGCACGATGCCAGAAGTTTGACCTGGGGTTGTACTTTCTGGCCCGTAGTGGTTGGCAGTGGCACGAGCTTCCATTAGGGACCGTGTCCGAGGGATCAGGCAAAGTGAGGCCAGCCCTCAGACGTCGGTCGAGGCGGAGCCAACCTTCGGGAGTCGGATGAGGCGGAGCCTAGCAAGGGATTTTTTGACTTGCCAGCGGATGCGCGCGATTGCACCCGATCGGTGTAGCCCCTAAGCCCCTAGGCGATTCAAGTAGAATCGCCTGGGGGATTTTTTGACTTGCCAGCGGGTGCGCATGAGCGCCCCCGGTGGGCATGGACCCAGGCGTCGGGCGCCAACCCAAACATCGGGCGTGGCCGGGGGGTCGGGCGTGATGGAGCACTGACCCAAGTGCCAAGCATGGCCAAGGGGTTGGTCTAGTTTCGTGTGTTACCCCATCCGTGGTTTCCGCAACCGGAGGGGCTGAGCTAATGTCGCTTGCCTCGATGTCTCAAGCGACGCGCTCGGTGAGCTATCTAACCGGTATGTCCGAGTGGAATTCGGGCCCGTCATTCATAACGGGGTCGACATATCCCTCATGTGGCATTCCACTGCTCCTTAACCCACCTCTTGGGGTCTAGAGACCAACTTAGGTGGCCCGCTGGCTTCCCCTCGATGGAGATTCTGTGGGCATGGCTTAAGGTTAGGATCGAATGAGAAGGTTGAGATGACCCTATATGCTTCTGAGCAAATCAGGCGAGGGCCACTGGGGCTCATCCATGTTTTATCCCCTATCTCTGTTTGATGCGAGGCGGCCTTAAGCCCTTCGCTGGTTGGCCTTCGAACCCTGATCGGTCATCACTCACGTCGAATGAGGCAACTATCGCTTTGTGACGCAACACGAAGCGTTGTGATGCATCAATTGCATGTGCAATGCTTTGGATGTATAGGATGAATGTGTGAATGTGTGTATGAGGAAGGATGAATGAGTGATTATGCATTAGAAAATAAAATAAAGTAGGAAGGTTTGGTAAAGATACCTTGATGACTCGAGTGGTGGGTTTGAGTAGCTTTTATCGGATATGTCCAAATGGGATCCATGTCAGTCATTCGTGATGGAGTCGGTGTAGCCCGCATGGAGCATCCCACTGCTCCTTACCTGACTCTCGGTAGTCACCTGAGCCATCCGATCGACTCAGGTAGCCCATTGGTATTTCCTCGACAGAGATCCTATCGGTGGGCCCTTCCGAACCCTGCCTAAGAAGGCAGAGGGTCATTTGCATGCGGTTGCACCTTGTTTCCTATGCCTGGGTTGTGGTAGTGGTGGGCCCTACCCAAGCCATGCCTGTTTTAACTGGGTGACGTTTCATTGGGCAGGGTGCGTCCCATCAGTCAGGACATGTCCCACCGCATGCCTATCCGCATTAAATAGGGGAAGGGAGAGGGTTTTCGTCCCATTCCTTCGCCTTTCTCCAACTGCTGCCTCTCCTCCTTCTTTCTTTTCACCAAGCCCGTTCATGCGCTGTGGTGGTTTCTAGGGGAGAGAGAGGGTAAAGCGAGGGAGAGGAGAACTCATAGATTCATTCGTGAATCCAGGGCATGATGTCGAACTAGAGGCCATCCAATGTAGACGACGAGGTGCTAGCCGCCTTCACGGAGAAGGGGCTGCTCCCACCAAAGGAGGTGGCGCATTGGAGGGCTCCTATGCTAGGGAAGCTATTCTGCGACCATGGGCCAATGAGGTTGTCTCCTTCCACGCCTTCCATGAGCATGGGCTTGGATATCCCACGCACTGGTTCTTGTGTGGGCTCCTCAACGAGTGGGGCCTAGAGCTGCAGCACCTCAATCCGACTGGGGTGCTGCATATTGTCAGTTTCATCACCGTTTGCAAGGCCTTCCTCGGGATGGAGCCACACATGGATCTCTTCCAGCGGATCTTCACCGGGCGAGCCTTGTCTGAGGGGAAGCCTCCTAGAACCACGTCTGTTGGGGGCTTCGCCTTATAGAAGAAGCTAAGGCCATCGGGCTCCTACCTCATGTACTCCCCCTACGACTCCAATCGGGGGTGGCATGACGAGTGGTTCTACATCAGGAACCAAGCGAAGGCGCCATTCACCGGAAGAAGGCCGGAGAGGCAGGAGAGCTAGTCGTGGGGTCCCCCTAGTCGGCAGAACAAGCTGGAGGTCATCGAGGCGGAGCTTCAAAAGCTAGTGCAGCACGGTCTTGATGGGATGCGGGTCTTCCACACCATCTTCTGTCGTTGAGTCGCCCCACTGGCGGGGAGAAGGCGGCCGATGTGGGCCTACTCCGGCCCAACGGATCTTCTTCCACACCAGAGGAGTTGCCAAAGGATGAACTCTGGAGTCGACTTGACCAGGTGCTGCAACTGAGGGATAAAGATCCCCTTAAAGGAAAGCCTGGACCTCTTTATGCCGTGAAGCTGTCCAATCTGGTATGCTCCCCTCTCCTTATTCCGTGACCTTTTCCCTTTTGCTCTCCTTTATTTTGATTTTGAGTTTGTCCATTTCATAGGGACTCACAGGTTACAAATCCTGGCCGCATCTTCCAAGGGGGCCAGAGGGCACAACTCGGCAGGCTGCCTTGAAGGAGACAACGCTTGCCAAAAAGAAGAAGAGAGCTGAGAAGGCTCGGAGGAGGTTCAACAAGGATAAGGAGATCGGCCAGTGGGTCTAGGCGGGTGAAAGTAGGAGCGACATGGAGGCGAAGCTTGAGTCGAAGGAGCCAACGAAGATGGGTGGCGATGCGAGTAGCTCCGAGGATGAAGGAGACAGGGGCATCGTCATGACCTCAGTGGAGCATCGTGAGCCTACGACTATGTTTGTCGATGGTGGGTAGGACACAGAGAAGCGCAACAACGTTCCCACATCAAGCAAGCGCACCACGAGCGAAGACACCGCCGTCGAGCGAGAGGCGAAGCGAGCGCAGTCGCCGTGCCCTTCGGAGGCATCGTTGGCTCCGCACCCCCTACTCTGAGCGTGGCGGGCCATGCCAGTCGGTTGGAGGAGCGTGCTCATACCCCCGCATCTTTGGGGTCGGTGCGTGTGCACAACCCACAACGGGGAGATGCCCTATCAGTTGCTCCGGTGGGTGCACCACGAGCCGACGGTCGTGGCCATTCGCGGGCTGATCGGGAATCGGCCGGGTCGGCTCCTCCCTTGGTTGATACAAGGTGGCACGAGTCTTGACCCATGAGCTGTCCTCGTCCAGTGGGCTCATCGCCAGCGGGTTAGGGCTTTAGGGCCCTGCCACTTTCGTCTAGGTATGCAACTATGTTCTTTTTTGATCTCATAGTTGAGTTCTTTGAGCGCGACTAACCTGTACTTATTTGACAGTGGCTAGGGACTGATGGGACTAGGCATTGTCCTGCCTCCCATGTGGGAGGAGTGGAGACCTAGCCTGCAGCGAGTCGCGACGAGCGGTGGGGAAAGCAGGTTGGCGGCGGTGCGACCTTCCCTCCTAGGGGTTGCGCCCTCTCGGCCGGTCGCGAGCATGGCGACAGCAGCAACGGTGGTGATGGCAGCGATCCCTGTGGTGATGGCGGAGGTTGGGTTGGAGGTGACACTTGCGATCCCTCCCCCAATAGCTATAGTAGAAGAGAGGAGGGAAACAGAGCTCCCTGCCTCGCCCGGTGGAGGAACACACGGCTCGCCCTCCTAGTCAGAGCTGGAGGGGTCGGAGGAGACATGGCCAGACCAAAGGTAGAACGTCCACTGGTGAACCATAGAGTCGAGATAGTGGAGATCCCTAGCTCCGGTGAGGCAGATACTAGGGTGGAGCCGCCAGCCATCCCGCCGTTGTAGGAGTTGGTGATGATCTGGTCGTCGCACGATATTGTGATGGCTGGACCTTCCAGCGGGTCGGGGGTGACCCACGAGCTGGTGTGGCCCTACCCTAGTGACCCAAGGAAGGCTTGGTTCATCCTTCATGACAAGGAGGAGGTGGGGCACTGGCACTTGCTTGAGGAGAGAGGACTGTTGATGGAGTCCGATCTCGCCCAAACCAAGGCAAGGCTCATGGAGGCCATGGAGCAGGTTGAGATCATCCATCAGGAGGTTTTAGTCAACCTGCCTCGCATTGCAGAGGTAAGCTTTCTACGTTTTTAGCATTTGTCCTTGACTCCTTAGTCTTCCACTAGTTGTTTTAGCATGTTTGCTTTCTCGCTTTACAGGATTTAGAGGCGATGTTGATCCGCAAGTCCCATTTCCTTTGGGAGGAACATGGTCGGATGGGGCGGGAAGCCACGATGTCACGGCGGGTTGACGAGCTTTAGTGCTAGCTGGAATCCGCCTGCCACGAGTCTCAATACCGGGCGGCCGAGGCGATAGGAGCGTGGGCGGCGGAACTGCTCACGACGGAATAGGCGACTGCTGCCGAGCGGGGACTTAACGCAACGAAGGTCCACCTGGTGGAGACCAAGGTGGCGCTACAGAAGTCCTTGGAGGCTCTAGAGACAGAGCAGATGGCCCGGTCGGAGACTGATCAAGAAGTGCTCATGCTCTAGGGGCAGGTGCTTGGGGCGGAGGAGTCGAACGCTCGACTGCTCAAGAAGGTGACCCAGCAAGAGGAAGGACTCTCCATCCTCAAAATCACCCACCTTGGTATGTATCTGTTCTGCCTTTGGTTGATGCCTTGGTTTTTCCTTTCCTTTGCTTCTGAACTTGTCGCCCTTTTTCCAGAACTAGGTGGAAAAATTGATTCTCTAGAGCGAGAGCTAGAGATAGCCAAGACGGCGATCGGTCGAAGTACGGAGGCGCTAGCCAAGTCCCTTGAAGAGCCACGTGCTCTCAAGGGGGAGCTCGACCAGATTTGCAACGTCACCCAGGTGGTCGTTTCTAAGTTGTTCGGGTCGGCTCCGAGCACCAGTACGCCCGATGTCTAGCTGGTGGAGGTCCCAAATGAAGTTCGGGCGCTCATCTTGGATGGCATGTTCTATGGGACATCGGGGGTGGTGACCTCAGTGGCAATGCACCACTCGGACCTAGACTTCGCTACCATCTATAGAGGGTACGCCGACGCTAGAGCGCGGATGCGATCCATGCGCTTGGGGAGAGCTTGGTGCCATATGCATGGATGGTGGCCGAGCAAGTCTCCACGCAGTGGGTGATGGAGGCTCACCGTTTGAGCGTGGCTGAAGGTGTGCGCTAGGAAGATGTCATCGAAGCCTACGGACATAGTGGAGATCAGGTCGGAAGTGAGCGTCGTCCCTCCTCCGATCGAGCCAAACATCGTCCCGTCAGAAAGCGAGCAGCCCTTATCCTCCTCGACCGTGCCATCCGCCGATGCCGTCGGGTGGCCATAATAGAATTTAGAGTAGAAGCAGTTAGTATATGTAAAACTTAAGTTTGTGGGAAAGCCCCCGTGTCAATAGTTCTTTTTACATTCGTGAATACTTCAATTTTGTTTTTGTGATGGAATCACTCATAAGGGGAAGCTTGTCCCATCCGTGTTTATTTTCACCCTATCATAGCTTTGTTTTTTATCTTTTCTTTTTTGCACCTACCCGTTTGACCCATAGGCTACAACCTTAAGACCCTAGGCGTGGCCCGCGAGGCTCAGCTGCTCATAACCGTAGGTTGTGGCGGGGTGTGATCGGTCGGGAGTTTAAAATATAAGTTACATAGTATAATTAAAGGAACAGACTACCCTTTTGTTTGGGTGAAAAGTATTACTATATGATAGTAGTAAAAAAAGAGGGGTGGTATTGCACCCTCGTGGAGCCCCCGAGCGACCCAGGCTGAGAGTGTTTGGGCTAGGGTGTTGTAGAAGCAAACATTGAATGAAAGAAAGTGGTAAGACTGAGTTTTAGGGGAAGAAACAATGTAACTGTTCGATGTTCCATGTGTTAGTGAGAACATTGCCATTGTCGTCCTTCAGTCGGTAGGTGCCCGGTCGAATCACCTTGGTCACCGTATTGGGTCCTTCCTATGGTGGAGAGAGTTTTTGTTTCTCCTTGGTTGATTAGGTTCTTCGAAGCACGAGGTCTCCGACCTCGAGGATCCTCCCTCTGATTTTTCTTTCATGGTACTTGCAGAGAGTTTGCTGGTAACGAGTGGAGCAGATGACGGTCGTCTCACGAGTTTCCTCGAGTAGGTCAACCGCGTCCTACTGAGCCTCCATGGCTCGGTCTTGGTTGAAGGCCTTCACTCTTGGGGCATCGTGGTCGAGGTCAGAGTGCAACACTGCTTCAACTCCGTAGGCCAGGAAGAATGGTGTGAACCCTGTCGATCGGTTCAGGGTAGTTCTCAGGCTCCAGAGGATCGCTAGGACCTCTGCTACCCATCGCCCAGCATACTTATTGAGTCGGATGAAGATTTGTGGCTTAAGTTCTTGGAGGACCATGCCATTGGCTCGTTCGACCTGACCGTTAGTACGTGGATGTCCGACCGAGGCCCAGTCGATCCTGATGCCGTATCCATCATAGAAGTCTAGGAACTTCTTCCCGGTGAAGTTAGTTCCGTGGTCAGTGATGATACAGTTAGGAACACCAAAATGATAGATGATGTCAAGAAAGAACTTGACCGCCTCTTTCGAGCGAATGTTGGTGATGGGCTTCGCCTCTATCCACTTGGTGAATTTGTCCACCGCTACGAGTAGGTGAGTGAAGCCACCCGGGCCCTTTTTGAGGGGTCCAACCATGTTGAGGCCCCAGACCGCAAATGTCTAGGTGATGGGGATGGTTTGAAGCTCCTGCGCCGGCAAATGAGTTTGCCGAGCATAGAACTAGCATCCCTCACACCTGTAGACGACCTCTTCTGCATCTCGCAGCATAATGGGCTAGTAAAAACCTTAGCAAAAGGCTTTTCTGACCAACGACCTCGGGGCCACGTGTGGCAGAACCGCCTAATCTAATGCCTCCCAGGAGTGCTCATCTTCTATTAGACACTAAGCACCCAAGGGAGAACACCAAATTACTCAGTTCCGTCGGGCACACCCCAGGGGAGAACCCAAAAATCCACATTTTTCCATCAGGATCACAAATGAGAGAATAAAACTTACATCATTCTTAATCATTTCTTACATCACTTTTAATACAACACCAGAGTGTAATATTGATTGTTATAACAGCGGAATGTAATCATATTATCGGAGTTATGAACAATTTAAATTAAAGCAGAATATAAACATGTGATCAGAATTACAGCGGAAATAAATATCTAATCATGGCCTGATGAAGTATAAATTATGACAACAGATTATAAACTTTCATTTATAAAAACATTTGGTGAGAGTTATAAATAAAAAACTACGATCGCAGCGTAAAGGAATCCTCGCTAAGCCCACCAGGAGGTATCCACACACAAGTGTCAGCTCTAGCATCCACCTGTCACCTGCAACAGGGGGAATAAAACTCTAAGTACTTAATTGTACTCAGCAAGACTTACCCGACAGGAGGAAAGAAAAGACTCCAAGGATATGCAAGGCTATCTGGCTTGTGGGTTTATTGCATTTGCAGGAAGCATTACTAAGCGTGTGTCCTTATATTCAATTTTTATTAATAGCCGTATTGGTTCATTAACTAACCATTCTATGTAAGCACCTGTGCTACTTTCAAGTAGGTGGTAAGCAATCAGAATTTCCTTCTTCCATCTTCCATCTTTCATCTTTCAGTTCTTACTACAGTGCTAGACACGAAACAAGCCGTACCAGATCGCCCGACGATTCATGAATCAATGCCCCCAGCTAGGTACCCCAAAAACACATGCCCCGCTTATACCCAAGGCACAAGCAGGACCAACCCATCACCCTTGTAACACCCCAGGTGTTTGGCTTCCACAATTGCACTTGCATTTCATAAACATGAGCATCATTCATCCAATTATGAGTTCATATTGCATGAAACATGCTCTTGAAACATTGTAACATATGGTCATATATCATGTATGTTTGTTATGAAATGAATAGGGTGCAACACTCAAGTGCAACATATACAACACACTTTAGTGAAACATGGTTAGTTAGTACTATGCAACACACTCATGAAACAAGTGAAACATGACTATGAAACAGTTGTAACATTTCATGTGTTTTCATTGTTTCAGTACACACCTTGCTTGATTCTTGTGTGACCAATGTATGGTGTGGCTAAATATCCTTCTAAGAACCTTAGTCATACTTAGAATGTCATTAGGAACAATGTTCATGTTGATCATTTTGCCTAATTAGGTTTCCAAGTCCTGGTTGACCAATTTGGACCCCTAGAGCTCCTATGTTTGACTGTTTAAAAAGTGTAGCTTAGGATGTTTGCATGTCTGAGCAACCTAAAGCAAAGTTGTAGAGAATTATATGTGGAACAAAAGTTCTTTTATGACCATCTCATGAAAATGTGCACAACATGTTCAAAAATGGCCCACAAGTCAGGATTTAAAGTTGTTTCAACAATTGAAATTTTTTCTAAGTGTTATACTGGATTCCAGTTTCATGAAGACGACTTTGGGGCCATGTAGATTGAAATCTATGGCAAATTAGCTCGAGCTCCAATTAGCAAACTTGTAGTACTCACGTAGGTCTCCAACTTTGTTAATTACAACTTAACCTGGATCGCCACGGATTAAGAGATCTATTGTCGACAAGTTTCGCTGTCAGTCGGTGTTTGGATCACTGAATGGCGAGCTACAGTGTTCACCGATTCAGAAATCAGCCGTCGCGTGGGTGACGCGCGTCGCCGGCCGTCTGACCGCACGGCCACGCGCCGCGGACGCCCTGGCAAGGCCAGCCACGACGGACACACTCACACGCGCCTAACCGACTTGTGCACAAGCTCAATTTTTCATTTCGTCGCCCCACAGTGTGCAGCAAGCGAGCTCAGCCGCTCCGCCATGGTTGCCGCAAAGCTTCGCCGTAGCCGAGCTCGCGAACCACCGCAAAAACGCGAACTCCGTCTTCACCATAGCTCCGCCGTGTCCTCCTCTACCTTCTCCACCTCCCAGCTGCGCCGTTCGTGCTTTGGTAAGGTCACAGTGACCATTTCCGCCGTCACCGCCATGGGCGTGACCTCGCCGGAGATGAGGCCGCCGTGGCCGGGGTAGCTAGGAACCGTCCCGTCCCCGTTTCTTCGCCGTGTTGGCACCGTGGCGACCTCAGGTAGCTCACACCATGCTCGGTTGAGCCGGCCATGGGTTGTCGTCGCCGGCAGCTCGCACCGGAGCTCTGCCGTGCCGCCATCACCGGCGGCGAGCCACCTCCGCTAGGTCGTAGGTCGCGCCACTAGCACCAATAGACTCACCGCATCACGTAGGTCACGTAGGTGTCCTCGGTGTCGCCGGAGGAGTCGCCGTCGACGAGTTCCTCTGTCGCCGCGCCGTCGAAGCCGCGTCCTCTGTTTCTGTGTCTCTGACACGTGGGCCCAGCTGACCGGTGGACCCCAGTTGTCAGCGACTGAGTATTAGAAAGATAGTTCAAAAATGTAGTTTTGAATGCTGATTTGATATTTTTGTATCTCATGTTTTGTAGATCCAAATTGGGTGGTTCCAATTTTGTTAGATTCACAGTTAGATCTAGTATTTAAGAAAAATATGTCTTGAGCATATTATGTAGAAATTTTAGATGAATTAAATAGGAACTTGAAAAGTGTTTTTGAATGCATGCAAACTTGTTTAAATCATATCTTGAGTTTCTATGATCCAAAAATTATGAAATTTTGTGGGTAAGCTAGTCTTGTGTAGTAGAAGCTCTGGTTAAAATTTGAGAGTCATTGCATGTGTAGTTTTTGAGTTATAGATTTTCCTTTTATCACCGGTAGATACTTGGGTGAATTTTTGTAAATTATCTATGATTCCAATGACCATGAAATTTGTTGGAGAATGTCCTAGTACCTTAAGGATGCAAGGAAAAATATGAAATCTGTTGCTTGACACTTTTCACTAAGGTTTCCTAATTATGCTATTTTAAGCCATTCTGCCTTACCATTTTTGTGTAGGTTGTTATACTTACTCAAATGGTGTGAAATTTTTATGGTAGTCTACTTAGAGCATGTAGTGTCTACTGTAATTTTTGTAGAATTAATGGGGCAGTTTTCATATATGTTTACTATTTCCCCTAATTAATTAAATAAATTAAGAAAGGTACTAAAAGAGATGTTTTGGTGATGGACACCCTACTTTATGGTGTTCTTGTGATATGTGTGATATGTTAGTAAAGTTGGTTTTGTCCAATTAAGCGTTTATATCATAAGTTAACAATTATTTGTTTGCATCATGTCCCTCTGGATAGATCTGGGAACTTTGGAAAGTTCCCCATGATAATTTGGTTTTCTGTGATTGTGATGAATAAAAAAGTTGTAGATAATTTATGTATCTCTCTCCTGTCAAAATTTGAGGGCATTTGGCCTAGTAGTTTAGAAACTACAGCTGTTTAAAGTTAGGTTCCAGTTTTGCTTACTCTCTGCCTTGTGAGGATAGGGTTCTGTTGATTTATGAATTCGGCTTGGTAAAGTGTCGAATCATGCTTTGAGGTCTAAAATGAATTGTAGAAAATTTCATAAGCTTTCCAGATTGTCTTGTTTCATGTCATTTGGAATTATAAATCTCCAGTTATGGCTAGTTTACTGTACCGCTACATAGTCTTTATTTTGCTGAAATACAAATGCTTGAGTGTATGTTGTTGCAATGTAATCGTTGATTGTTTAGGGGTTAGCCTAACTTGAGAATATGCTTAGGTGCAGGTGCTAGGTCATTAACTGAAGATGAGCAATTATACATTAGGTTGTATAAACTTGGTAAGTAAAGTAATTTTAATAGGGCTTAAGTTGGAATATGCAAACTACAGCGAACATGTGCATTCCCCGAGCATCCCTGACATTCGTTCATGTGCATCCATGATATTTATCTTGCGCATTCATGCAATAGGTGTGCCGGAGGGAGTGACGTTGCTGGAGTTCGAGGGAGACAACCAGGAGGAGGAACCCAAGGTGTAGGAAGCCGACGAAGCAGTCGCCGCGGAGGAATTGCCCGAGTGCCCTGACCACCAGCCTTCCTCCTTCCTGAAAGGCAAGCCTCGGAGCATATTAAGCCTCCCATGTTTTTACAAATACTTTGAGTACCTTTTATTGTTGATGATGCATTAAGTATAGGAATTGGTTGGAACCAATTGCTGCATTATATATCCTTCCTTGTCCAGATATCGCACTAGAATCCTATTTAAGTTCAGGCACGGGTTAAATGCTTAGCCATGCTTAGTGCGGTAGAAGTCAGGTGATTTCTTGTCACCTGCGAGCTTTAGGATGAGGTGGATCACGGTTGGCTATATTTGCTATCGTGGAAAAGAACCATTTGATTAATGAATTAAGACCGGGCGGAGTCTTGTGTAGGTTTGAACATAGTGACTCCGTCTCGAGTCGTTTAAGGACCCGATCTGTTCATGACGTCCTCATGTCATGTTGAACTTGACCTAACACTTAGCTGGCGGATAAGTCGTTCGACCATGAAGCCTAGTAGCTCGACTCGGGCGGGACGCGGCGATGGCGGCATTCTAGAGGTAGTAAGGATGTGCGGAGAGCCATTGGCATAAGTCCAAAGGCGGGTTAGAGTCCCGAACAACCTTAGCAGAGAGTGGTTCTCACGAGAATGTCGATCTGATCGGACTCGCGACTCTGAATAGTACCAAAGGTGACTTGTTTGCGACTCGACGGAGAAGCGGGGTTTGTGTTTAGGAATACCCCTCCAATTTGGATAGGAATCGATTTGAATCGCCGTCTCTCCGGATAGTGAGAACTTGGTGAGCGGTGACAGCGTAGATTCAATTAATTTAACGATATGGTTAAATGGATGATGATGATAAGGTTGCCACAATGAATACCTGATATGGTTATTAATGTTTGCACCCTAATAAAATGATTGCTTAGTACAGGTGCTAATATAGTTGACAGGTTAATGGCTAAAAAGTCACTGCTAGTCCAGGCTAAGATTTGATCATTATTACTTATGCTTTTTTGCAAAAAGAAAGTGTCAGCCAGATCCACTAGATTAAGCTATCATAATCCTTGGTGTCATTTATTTTGGTTTCTGGCGGGTAAGTCTAGCTGAGTACATTCCCGTACTCAGGGTTTATTCCCTCTTGTTGCAGATGACCTTCTATATCAGGGATTCTGTAAGTATTGTCTCCACCCGGTGGGTGATGAAGACTAGATCATGGGCATGATCTCTGTTCCCTTATCTGAATGCTTTTGCGGGCTGTGATCAGTGAACCAGTATGTGTATTTGAACTCGAGTGTGTGAGTTAAACTATTTGCTTCCGCATGTTTTACAAGACTTATTTTGTAATAACGATGACTCTGTGATGATGTAATCTATTTGCGAACGTCTACGAAATGTTGTAACATACGATATGTTATGTTGAATTACTGTGATCTTAGTTGTATGCAAGTTGGTTTGAAATCCTTCAAGATTTCAGTTGACTACCGGGTTTATATGGGCTCAAGTTCGAGAATTTGATCGTTTCGGCGATTGTTTTTGTACTTATGCTCTTATAAATTGGTCGGTTCTGTGACAACCCTCCTGTCCTAGGGTCCTAGGTCCCCGTCCAACCTAGGACTCCAAGCCCCCACCCCTGAGTCCCAGACTCAGTGCGGTGCAAGGACCTCCTCCACCAAAAAGAAACCCTGATAGTCGGTCCAGAAAGAGCCGAAACCCACGATAAGAGAGCAACAAGTCTTCCGAGCGCCCATACCCAAGTATGTGCTCGGGATAATAAGTCTGTGACTTGCCCACGATGCCTTATGCAATGATCGGTCCTTAACCGACACAGACAGGGAAAGCACTTTAACCAAGCCATGCCCCGCGTCCACGGCGACACAACTTCTTACACCCACCAATACCCAAACCATATCCCTGCCCGATCACCATTTTTTCTTTCCACCATTTATATTTTCCAAGTGATAATAATCCAAGAATATATTTCCTATCTCGCGCGAGTGATAGACAATTACTCGACTTCTATCGGAGTCCTGTAGCATAGCAATCTACATGATCCTATAATACTAGTAAGACTCATAGGATAAAGATATATATATATGCAAGTGGGTTTCAATCAACTCCTTAAAACTTAATGCACAAATATAATTTAAACTGTAGAAAAGTAGGGGTTATGCACCGGGGCTTGCCTGGGTAAGATATATACTAAAAAGTTAGGCATAGCATGGCCGCCCCAAGATGGCATGGTAGGACCCTGGGAAGTCCACTACCTAGAAGGTGACGACCTCTAAGTGGAAGTTGGCTTGGTCACCAAACATGATGGGCAGGTCGATCTACCCAAGCGGGTATGCCTGCATCCCCGGGATCACGCCGTGGAAGGGAAAGCTTACTGGGCGGAGCTTCGACCGGGGGATGCGCATGGCGTCGAGGGTGGCGATGTAGAGAATGTTGAGGCCACTGCCTCCGTCCATCAGCACCTTGGTGAGGTGCTTCTTGCGTATAATGGGGTCGACGACGAGCGGGTAGCAACCCGGTCTGGCGACGTGGGAAGGATGGGCCCTCTGATCAAAAGTGATCGGAGATTCTGACCAGCTAAGAAAAGAGGGGACGGCCATTTCAGCGATGCATGCCTCTCTATAGCACACCTTGTGCTGGCGCTTGGAGTAGATGGCATCGGATCCCCCAAAGATCATGAGGCATTCCTCGGGGTTGGGAAAACCATCATCATCCTTGCCTACCGTGCCTCCTTTCTTGGCCGCTGCTTCCCTGCCCTTTCCTTCCTTTGGCCCGCCAGCCTGTTGTAGAAAGCGCTTGAGGAGTTCGCAATCCTTGTAGAGGTGCTTGACGGGGTAGGCATGGTTGGTGCACGGGCTCTCCATGAGCTTATCAAAGTGGTCAGGCTAACCCTGCTGGGGCTGCTTGTCCACATGATTGGCCACGGCGACCAAAGCGGGGTTGGTCGGTAGGCGCCGATCCTTCTTGTTCTTTTTGCCCCTTTGCATGGAGGGGCCCTTGTCTTGGTCCTCACTCTTGGCCTTGCCCTCGTCCTAGCCTCCGCTAAAGACCGCTCTGACCTATTCCTCGCCAGAGGCGTGGTTTGTGGCAATGTCAAGCAGGTCACAGGTGGCATGGGGCTTCAGACACCTGAGCTTGTGGGTCAAGGACTCATAGGTTGTCCCAGAGAGGAACGCACTGATGATGTCCACATTAATGACATCAGGAAGGGAGTTGCATCATTTTGAGAACCTACTAATGTAATCTCATAGGGACTCATCGAGCTCTTGCTGGCAGCTCTTGAGGTCCCAGGAATTCCCAGGGCGGACATACGTCCCCTAGAAATTCCTGATGAAGATCCTCTTGAGATCTGCCCAGTCGCGGATGCTGTCAGGCGAAAGGAATTTGAGCCATGTTCGAACATGCTCCCCCATGCAGATGGGGAGGTATTGAATGATGAAGTGGTCATCATCCACTCCTCTGGCTCGGTAGGCGAGCCGGAAGTCTTCGAGCCATATACTGGGATTCGTTTCCCCGGTGTATTTGGCGATGTTGGTAGGTGGTCGGAAGCGTTGTGGGAACGATGCTTTCTGGATGCGACGGTGTGGGGGATATGACCCCCGGTATCCATAAGACAAGACATGGGCTACACCATCAGAGGTGGCCCAACTCACAAGATCAAGGCGTGCACGGCACTGGTCGACGTGCACCGCAAGAATTTATATAGTACCAAATAGGATACTTTCCTTGTAATCCTACCCCTCCAGAGTATATAAGGAGAGGCAGGGGTTCCCTAGTCGACATCTATCTACATACATCTCATATTCAATACAATACACCAAAGACACATGACGTAGGGTATTACGTCGATCAGACTCCCCGAACCTGTCTAAATCGCTGTCTCTATGCCTTGTGTCACCATCCGGTTCCTGATTGCGTGCATCTCCACTGATCAATCTACCTTCGTGGGATACCCCTCTAAGGACTATCGAGCATCTTTAATCTATAGTTGGCGCCCACCATGGGGCGTGTGCATGCTGATCCATGGTGAGCCAGATGGCAGACCTCGATTCCACCATATGGCGGCAACTCAACAAAGGAATCAATCTACTACGACTCCACTATCTCGCCAGAGCCGCTAAGTGAGCTGTCCGGACTATTTATTTCGACCACCTGCCGCGTCGCAATGATGATCGCTGCGAAGAACATCGCCGTGACAACCACGACCGTCGCCATGACGACAGTTCGGAAAGCTCAAGGGCCGAGCAATTTCGTCGACGCGACTAGATAACTCCATACGCCGCCGACCAGACGTTCTGTCTAAAGCTAAGTCACACTTTAATATTTTTCTAAATATTCTCCAATCTTTGTATATCGCCATAATGTTTCTATGGATTGTTTTCTCCATGTTTGTTCTCCAAACAATTTTCTTTCATGTATACCATCTTAAAGATGACATACAGCTAAGTCTAAGGCAAATCCCTGAATAGTCATGTTGATGCTCAGATGTCCCCAGAGATAGCCCTATCTTCGGCTCCTCCCTACATGTGCACGAGCATCTGCCCTCTACGTTATGGGTGGTCGGCAGCGGCTCCTTAGCGACACTTTGTTCTTCCTACATGCACACAGGCTCCGCGCTCTGCGTTATGGTTAACGGGCATGCTAGGGCTGGAGACTTATCTACACACTAACTGGTCGGGCGGTTTGTATTAAATATAAATACATATTCACACCAACTGATCACCGAGCGCATACGCTATTTCATCACCATTACTGATTTTTCTCTAGAGTTCATATATTTTTACATCATGTACTACCCGTTCTACATATTTGTATTGCAGGATCATCGTCTAGGTGATTATACCACCTGGTGCTCGGACTTCTCCACCGATCAACTGGTCGGACCGCTAGGTTCAAGGACTTCATCGCCGACCAGTTGATCAGATTGTTCACCGGTCGCTTCTACTCAATGCTCACTTCATCGTCGACCAGTTGACCGGATTGTTCATCGCTCGTGCTTCATCGCCAGCTACGCTGGGGACTCCTTAGTGCTTGGACACCGCTAGCTACGCCGGTGACTGCTCGGTGCTCGGACATCGCCGGCGACACCAGGAACTCCTTGGTGCTCGGACATCGCCAGCTACGCTCGGTGACTCCTTGGTGCTCGGATATTGCCAGCTATGCTAGGGACTCCTCGGTGATCGGACATCGCCGGCGACACCGGGGACTCCTCGGTGCTCAGACATCACCAGCTACGCCAGGGACTCCTCGGTGCTTGGACATCACCAGCTACGACAGGGACTCCTCGGTGCTCGGACATCGCCAGCTAACGCCGGGGACTCCTCGGTACTCGAACATCACCAGCGACACCGAGGACTCCTTGATGCTCGGACATCATCGACGACGCCAGGGACTCCTCGGTGCCCGAACATCGCCAGCTACACCAGGGGCTCCTCGATGCTCGGATTCTATGCGCACGCATCACCAGCTACGCCGGGGACTCCTCGGTGCTCGGATTCTACGTGCACACGTCGCCAGCTACGCTGGGGACTCCTCGGTGCTCGAACATCGCCAGCTACGCTAAGGACTCCTCAGTGTTTGGATTCTTCATGCAAGCATCGCCAGCTAAGCTGAGGACTCCCTTGGTGGTCGGATCTTGCTATGTCTCATCGATGTGCTATCAAGCTGCTCCATGCTATTCGGATTAGGGTGCTGATCTTGGGCAACACGTCTGGGGTCTTGATACGCGCATGTCAGATGACGTCGGCAAGCTTTTAGACTTCTTTTCTTTGACCCTGCTATAAGATTCATTCTTCATCCTCCAGCAGGCTCGGGGACTAAGTGGCTACACTTCACCTGGCGGTGAATGTAGTGCTTATTTCTTGATTTACCCTCCTTATTGATGGAGTCTAAGTGGCTACAGTTCTCCTTAGTGGAAGAATTTTCAAATTTTATCTTAAGCCCCGTACATCCTTCTAGCAAGCCTTAGTTGGCTAAGTCCGAGGTCTCCTAACCAATTGAACTGGTCGACATTGAGTTTCACCGCCCAGGTCACTAGTTAAACTGGTCGGCTTTGACCTTCACCGCCTAGGTCACCAGTTAAACTAGTCAGTTTCGACCTTCACCGCCTAGGTCACTAGTTAAACTGGTCGGTTTCGATTTCCACCGCTCGGATCACCGATTAAACTGATCGGCTTCACGTCAAAGTGCTCGGACTTGTTCAAGACATCATTGCTCAAAGGATACAAGGCACTCAGGGACTAGCTGTGGGGGATATGACCCTCGGTATCCACAAGACAAGACATGGGCTGCACCATCAGAGGTGGCCCAGCCCACAAGATCAAGGCATGCATAGCACTGGTTGACGTGCACCGCAAGATATTGTATAGTACCAAATAGGATACTTTCCTTGTAACCCTACCCCTTCAGGGTATATAAGGAGAGGCAGGGGTCTCCTAGTCGACATCTATCTACTTACATCTTATATTCAATACAATACACAAAAGACACAGGACATAGGGTATTACATCGATCAGACGCCCTGAACCTGTCTAAATCGCTATCTCTATGCCTTGTGCCACCATCCGGTTCCTGATTACACGCACCTCCACCGATCAATCTACCTTTATGGGATACCCCTCGGAGGACTGTCGAGCATCTTTTATCGATAGATGGCCAAAGGCCCATGGTCCTAGGCCATCTGGGCTGGGACTCTGGTTGTCTGGTCGGTGACCATGCCTAGGGTGCGTTTTCTCGCTCCCCTTGATGGTCCCGTTAGGGCCCATGCCGCCTGCTCTCACTGCCCCTTGATGGACATCATCATCACGCTGGGCTTGACACCGATTGTTGATGATGCTGTGAGCATCACGGCTCGGCCCGAGCTATTCGCGCATAGGTGGTTGGTGTGGAGCGGGCGCCGGGTCAGGCCGTGGTGCAGCTATGGTCTCCTGTTTCACGCTCGGCAATTGTAGTGGTGAGCAGATGGAGCGATTCAACTGGTGCGGCCACATTCCCCCAGTGGGGAAAGAGGCCGTGAGCCGGTGTCACGACGCGGAGCTCTCCACTTGTTGAACGGTGGTGGTTTCCACCAGCCCGGAGGTTTCGGTGGATCGCCTGCTCCAAGGGGTCGACAGGCTCTAGAAGGCCACGTAGAAGCATCGTTGCAGCGGCAATGTTCTAGCCATCTCGAGTGAACTATGAGGGATCATTTCCTCTGTCGAGGATGTCACGCTAGACCTGACGGGCACGACCCTAGGCACCGCTCGTCGGGTTACGTGCATGTGGCGTAGGGTGCTATGCTAAGCACACTGACGTAGGTTGCGGCTGGCTCTGTCGCCTTTGTCATAACTCCTCGTCGTGGTCCTGCGCATGCGTGAGGGCCTCCGCACGAGGGTCCAGAGGGGTGTGAGTCTATAGAGACTCCACTGCCACCGGTGGCTGTCCCGAAGCGTCCGCCATAGTGCACTCCTAGGATAGAGGGTGGTGAGGTGCCACGACATCGCCGATGCTAGAGCCATTGCTTTCAACCTCATCATCCACGAGGTCATGGAAAGAGGCGGGAGCGTAGCCTGCTATCCCCATGAATTCAGATGTGAGAGGGGGTGGCATCAACATCTTTCAGAGCCCCCGCGCATACATGTCCGCGGGGGACGCGAGGTCGTAGGGGAACCGGTCGCACAACGGTTGCGGTGGGGACAACGGGGTCCCTCTAGAGAGTCGGCGGGAGATATTAAATAGCGAGTAAAGAACAATATGTACGTTACTCACAGTGGGGTTTGAGCCTAGCGTGGCTCAGAGCGAAGTGTAAGTGTCTCGTTGTTGAGGTCGCCGGGTGGTCTAGAGCCAACGGAGGGCGCTCCTCCTCCGATGAGTGCCAGGACAAGTGCCTCTTTGTGGAGGCGAAGCATGCCGAGCTAGTCGGCGATGAAGTCTAGGCTTCCAAAGAGGAGGGTCTAGAATGGCTCAAAGACAGGAGGAACCCACATCCCAACAAGTAGGAGCATCGGAAGCTCTAGTGAGCCGAAGTGAATCGTATCGCTTGAGGCCATCATGCCAAAGATGACATAAAGGTGGGCCATCCGATGACTAGAAGCGTGAACGTACGGCGTTCTCCCCACGGATGGCACCAACTATCGGTGCGAAAAGTGACCAACAAGTAAATATTTGTAGCTTTGCCATACATTGTGATCGGATGTGGCCTAGCACTCAATAACACAGGGTTTGTACTGGTTCAGGCAACGTGCCCTACTTTCCGTTCCAGTCAGTCGGTGACTTTATTCCTGAGCCTAGGTGCTCGAAGTTTGTTGTGGGGTTACAAATGAGTGGAAATAAGAAGGGAGTGTTAAAGGTCTGGTCAGGCTCGAACCGAAGGACCAAGAGTGACGGGAGCTCCAACATGTGCTAAGTATTGGAGCGTATGCTCTGTGTAGCTTTAGAGTTCTAGAGCTATGGAACTATCGAGTGCTCAGAATGTCTAAAGCTTAGAAGAGAGAGAGTCGGAATGACCGTCCTCCTTTTAGGAGAGAATGCATCCCCTTTTATAGGTGAAGGTGACGATCTTACAAGTTAAGAGAGAGAGAGAGAAAGAGAGCGTGTGTGGCTTCCTAGTCCTGTTGCCCACGCCGTCGGGTATAAGACAGTTTGTCGGTGCCCACAATACTATTGACACCCTAGATGCATGTGGCAGGCTCCATCGTGTTCTTCTGCTATGGCAAATGTCGGCACCCACAACACTATTCATGTTCTGACATGTCTGAAAGGTTGCAAAGCACCCTTTTGGCATGTCCTGGCGGTAATGTCCTACAGGTGTGCAGGATACGGTCCTCGGTATTGTGGTTGACTTGAGCGCCTTACCTTATCTGCTCCGCCTAATTCTTGGGTCCTCACCGAGAGGGCGTCCCCGGTCGGCCGTTCCCAATCAGCTCCGACCGCGCTGGTCGGAGAAGAGCTATAGGCAGAGGTTCGGTGTATTCCTGGTCAAAAAAGTGGGTCAGAGTCTGAAGCGAGTGTTGTCCCCACCTTGGCCAGGTCTTCTGGTTGGAGACTAGATCGTTCTTTCGGCCTGTCATTAGGTATCTAGGCCGGCCCAGGAGTCATGCATTGTTGTAATGCCATCTGTTGGGCTGAGCTTTTGCTAGGAAGCGGGCCCATTGGGGACCCTAGGTTTATGAACCATACAGGTAGTGAGTTCAAGAACACTAGAATTGATGAGTTGTGTGATGAATTTGGAATTAGACATCAATTCTCGGCCAAGTACACTCCACAATCAAATGACCTTGTTGAGAGGAAGAATAGAACACTCATCGATATGGCAAGGTCTATGCTTAGTGAGTACAATGTGAGTCAATCTTTTTGGGCCGAAGCTATCAACACGGCTTGCTATTGTAGCAACCGCCTCTATTGTCACCCATTGAAAGAGAACACACCATATGAGCTCTTGAATAGTAGAAAGCCCAAAATTGCATATTTTTGGGTCTTTGGTTGCAAATGCTATATCTTAAAGAAAAGCACTAGATTGGGCAAGTTTGACAAGAAATGTGATGAATGATGTCTACTTGGATACTCAACTACTAGCAAAGCATATAGAGTTTGGAATTTGAACAATGGTACTCTTGAGAAAGTTCATGATGTTGAATTTGATGAAACCAAGGTTTCACAAGAAGAGAATGAGAACTTGGAAGATGTTAGAGGCATTCAACTTTCAAATGCCATAAAGAACATGGATGTTGGTGAATTGAGGCCTAGGCAAGTGAATGATGATCAAGTACAAGTGCTCTCTAACTCAAATGTGCAAGATGATACAATTCAAGCTAGTATAAGTGGCTCTCATGATAATGAACAAGATCAAGTGGCTAGTACATCATCTCAACCCAATGATCAAGTAAGTGCAAGCAATCAACTTTCAATACTCCAACCAACCAATATTGTAAGGGATCATCAATTGGACACTATAATTGGAGATATTTCAAGAGGTGTACAAATAAGATCAAGATTGGCTTCATTTTGTGAGCATTTCTCATTTGTGTCATTCATTGAACCAAAGAAGATAGATGAAGCATTGAAGAATGTTGATTGGGTGAATGCTATGCATGAAGAATTGAATAACTTCACAAGAAATCAAGTATGGGAATTGGTAGAGAGACCAAAGGGACACAATGTGATTGGAACCAAATGGGTCTTTAGAAAGAAGCAAGATCAATATGGGATAGTAGTAAGGAACAAAGCAAGATTAGTAGCACAAGGATATACACAAGTTGAAGGTCTTGACTTTAGAGAAACATATGCCCCGGTTGCTAGATTAGAAGCAATTAGAATCTTGCTAGCCTATACTTGTGCCCACAACATCAAGCTCTATCAAATGGCTGTCAAGAGTGCATTTCTCAATGGTTACATAAATGAAGAAGTATATATTGAACAACCTCCCGGTTTTGAAGATGAAGAGAAGCCCAACCATGTGTACAAGTTGAAGAAGGCATTGTATGGCTTGAAGCAAGCACGTAGAGCATGGTGTGAGAGATTGAGGGACTTTCTACTCTCTAAAGGGTTCATGATGGGCAAGGTTGACACTACTCTTTTCATCAAAAAGATTGGAAAAGATTTATTTATGTTGCAAATCTATGTTGATGACATCATATTTGGATCAACCAATCAAATTTTTTGTGAAGGGTTTGAAAAGATGATGGCTAATGAGTTTGAGATGTCAATGATTGGAGAGTTAAGTTACTTCCTTGTCTTCAAATCAAGCAATTAAAGAATAGTACATTTGTGAGTCAAGGCAAATATATCAAGGACATAATTAAAAAGTTTGGCATGAGTGATGGCAAAGCCATTAATACACCAATGGAAACAAATGGCACCTTGGATAGTGATGCAAGTGGAAATATGGTGGATCAAAAATTATATCGGTCTATGATTGGAAGCCTACTCTATGTGACCGCATCAAGACCGGATGTCATGTTTAGTGTATGCATGTGTGCAAGATTTTAAGCCTCATCAAGAGAAAGTCATTTGAAGGCTACAAAGAGAATATTGAGGTACTTGAAGCATACATAAAATGTTAGTTTGTGGTATCCTAAAGAAGCAAAGTTTGCGCTAGTTAGATACTCCGACTTGGATTATACAGGATGTAAGGTTGAAAGAAAGAGCACCTCGGGCACATATCAATTATTGGGAAGATAACTTGTTTCATGGTCATCAAAGAAGCAAAATAGTGTTGCATTATCAACCGCTGAAGCCAAATATATATCCACCGGTAGTTGTTGTGCATAAATACTTTGGATGAAGGCCACTTTGAGTGACTTTGGAATCAAGTTCAAGAAAGTGCCATTGCTATGTGACAATGAGAGTGCAATCAAGTTGACCAACAATTCGGTTCAACATGCAAGAACAAAGCACATTGATGTCCGCCACCATTTCATAAGAGATCACCAACAAAAAAAGGGACATTTGCATTGAGAGTATAAGCACCGAAGATCAACTTGCCGATATATTCACCAAGCCATTGGATGAGAAAAGGTTTTGCAAGCTAAGGAATGAGTTGAACATATTGGATTTCTCAAATATGTGTTTATGCACCCCCACTTATATGACATGCCTCTCATTCGAGCAATCCAAGGTAAAAGTTGATTGGCATGGCATACATCCTTACTAAGGACATGTTTAGTGCATCTAGATATCTTTCACATTTAATAGGCTCATTCATGAAAATCAAATTAATTTGATGATTGTATGGTACCACTATTGCTTCTATGCTTAATTTGGTTTAATGGTAGCATATGACATGTTTGTGGGCTTGTAAACCTAGTGTTTGATCTTGAAAATGAGCTCTAAGTATTTAACCCAACATGGTACAAAATAACCCTTATTTGGAGATATGAAGAAGCTTGTCCTTGGATCAAACCGAGTTAAATATCTTTGGCAAATGAACTAGATTGGACCAAATTTGAGAGAATGATCCTCACCCCATTGATTGACATTGATAATCTCAACCTATCTACATTTTGAACCTTTGTGGTCATTGATAACAAAGGGGGAGAAAAACAAAGATATTAGTGTTAAGGGAAGAAATAGTATACTAAGATAGTGAAAAGACAACAAAGGGGGAAATAAATAAAGATTTAAGTGATAGGGGAAGAATTTGATATAGGGGGAGAGATATGACAAAGGAAGGGGATTAATTAAAATTTTGAGCACACAAGTAGGGGGAGCAAGTTCATAAACTTGTATGGTGCATTTGAATGTGCATTTCATATATTTGCTTACATGACACAAGTTTTAAATTTCAATATCCATGCTTGTGTGGTGTATGCTAGTTGTAGGTTTGAATGATGAAATGAAAAACTGGCATGCATAGGTTAAGTAACTAGACTCATGCTCAAATTATGAAAACTAGACCCTTACTTCTAATGTTGATCTCACGGGGTATTCTAGTTTTTGTGTATGTCTAGTTACTAATGGTGCTAAGGATGGTATATTGGTGCACTCCGATTGGTATCATGCTTCAAAGGTTCATCTTTTATACCTTAGCATCATTTGGTAGACATTGTCTCCTATATATCCTATCTAAGCATATGTGCAAGCTACAATCCAAACTCTTAGCACATATGTAGGGGGAGCAATTGCTACCATATGGAGTTCATAAAACTTGTCCATATCCTTTTACACATGGTAAATAGGCTTGGGCAAGCAACATGGATTCAATTTAATTTTAATTCATATATTTGTGCAAGGGTTGTCATCAATTACTAAAAAGGGGGAGATTGAAAGCTCTAGTTTAGTTTTGGTGAATTGATGAAACCCCAAGTGTTAACTTAGTTTATTAAAGTGATCATGAGATAGGTAGCACATTCCAAGTGGTGAAACAAATGAAGATCATGACATGATGATGGTGATGTCATGGTGATGATCAAGTGCTTGGACTTAAAAAGAAGAAAGAGAAAAATGAAAGGCTCAAGGCAAAGGTATAAGTGGTAGGAGCCATTTCATTTTGATGATCAAGACACTTAATGAGTGTGATCACATTTAGGTTCGATAGCCGTACTATTAAGAGAAGTGAAACTCGTATCGAAATACGGTTATCAAAGTGCCACTAGATGCTCTAACTCATTGCATATGCATTTAGGATCTAGTAGAGTGCTAACACCCTTGAAAATGATTGTGAAAATTTGCTAACGCATGTGCACAAGGTGATACACTTGGTGGTTGGCACATTTGAGCAAGGGTGAAGAAGATAGAGTTGAAAAGGAGTTAGTCGCGCTGGTCACAGAGTGACCGGACGTGTCCGGTATGGTGACCGGACGCGTCCGGTATTAACGACCAGACTCTGGCTCAATGGAGCGACTAGACACTGAGGAGTTACTGTTCAGCGTCCGATCAATGTGAGTTAGCTCGGTTCAGGTTTGCAGAGAAGCGACCGAACGCATCCAGTCGCCACACCGGACGCGTCCGGTGTGAACAAGCAACTCTCAGGTTTCAGCGCTATAATTGATCGGACTCTGGGAGCGTCCGGTCCGGTGTGACCGGACGCGTCCAGTCGGCCCATAGCGGCTCTAGGAGCTCTCTGGACTCGACCGAACGTTGAGTCTCCTACGTCCAGTCCGATGTGACCGGACACGTCCGGTCGGCCCAGAGCGGCTCTGGGAGCTCTCTGGACTCGACCGGACAATGCCCCTCTAGCGTCCGATCGTCCACACCAGACGCATCCGGTCGTAGTTGAGTGTGGTACTTGAAACAACCCCGATTTCCACGAAGGGAAATCCACAGAGTCAAAGTGTAATAAAACCGTTGTAGATCATATTACCCAAATTCTAGTCGAATATCACATCCATACAACGATAACATCATAGTACAAATAGTGCGGAATTACATAATTTATTACATCACCGCATTGGCAGAATCAAAAGTAGCATTCATTCAGAACAGCTTGAAGATAAGATCACCAAACTCGAGCGTAGGAATGAACCCCTCAACCGTCAATCTCCTCGGAGCTATACTCCTCAGCAGAACCTGTGTGCCAAAATTTATCAGTATGATTTGTACTGGCCACTCCCAACCCTATGAGCATTGCTTTGTGGAAATTGGATGCAAGTTGGATATAATCAAAAGGGAACCTATAAAGCTGGGGTTTCCTATGTATTAGCATATCAAGTTCATAATAATAGTTGGTCAAGTTTTAATACCATTCTCACGCATTCCACCCCATTCCCATTCCAGAGCCAGGTTTCGATCCTGGGATCGATATACCACCATATCCACACCATCACCATACCACAGCCATACCATCGCTCAGTCGACAGGCCAACTCCCTCTCGGCACTGTCTCAAGGCCCGTAGCCCCTGGCTACGTCCGAACACTCACTCCCAGGGGAGAATAGAAGGACTCATCTCTCTATCTAGTTTAAGCGAAACCCAGGAAAGGTCCATAGCCGATAAGTCGGCATATGTATCGATCGATCAACCATACACTCTGCAGAGGTTTTACATAACCACAAGATCCGCCTTCCTCGTGACCGTAAATCAGCTGGGCTGATTTAGGCCGCTTGCTAGCCTAGGATAATGCCACTCTACCATTCATACTGGTACACCCCAAGTCCGGTCTAGGGTGGTCAAACTGTGAGTCATGAGTCGGGTCCACAAGGTCTCCATGAAGTCTCGGAAGGTGTGGGGAAATCTCTCTGCACCCGCACCTCCTTACACCTTTGTCCGCTAACAACCTAGCAGTAGTGGCAATATCCTACCAAGTAGTCCGGCCGTCCAGCACCATAAGGCTTCCATCACAAGCCAGAATCTGAGTAAGGCTTCCCGGTGAATCTGAGTACTAGTAAGTCCTTAGGGATGACCAAGCCAGAATGTCTTCATCAGGGTTTTCATTTACCGTGCCACCACAGCACCTCCACCCTGGGCTCCTCCCATCACAAGATCACACCCAAGGCCACCTCATATACCATTTACCAACCACGGTATCCATTCGGGGGTGCCAGTAGTAGCACCAGCAAGAGACTTGCCCCAGGCTCATCGTATACTCTAACTTGGTCGACACAACCCTCACCCTCCACGCACCCAAGTCACACACACAGCACTCTCCCCAATCACCAGCTTCCACCACGCATCAATGTAGTGTAAGCGTAGTAGAAGTAATAAGCAATGAAATATAATAGCAAGCGTGTGACTAGCCTAACAGCAGGGTGAGCAGGGGTAAGGTTGCGTCAAGGTAAAGGCCATCAAGAAAGCATACTACCATGCAAGTCCTACCATAGTGTGATATGACAATAAAGTAAGCACTAGCATTTCTACTTTAGCCATGCGTAATAGGTGCTACGAGATTGGGTGGTATGTGGCACCTTCAGTGTAGTCGTCTCCGTACTCCTCACGGTACTCACGATCCTCGTTCGTCCGGTTTTCCTCCGAGTCTGCAAACGACTGCATTATAGTCGCGTTAGCGACGTCTATAGAATGGCACAAAGAAGCAATGAAAATTCAAAATAGCCAAATGCACTCAAACATGCATCCATTGCGTAGAGCTCGATTTTAGATGAATTTTGGTTCTGGTTTTGTATTTTTCCGAGGTCGTATGAATTAGTTATGAATTTCCGAAGATTAATTCCATTTTTGAAAATGAAAAAGGCTGAATTAATCCTGGGCTGACACGTGTCACGCTGTGGTTGGTCCACATGGCTTGCTGACGTCAGCATGACATCATCAACGTCATGCTCACCGACAGGTGGGGCCAAAGGCTATTTGGGTCACTGACAGGTGGGTCCGGTCAAGTCAACGTCGGTCAACGTTCAGGGTCACTGACGTGTGGGTCCCGCGTGACGTCATCACGACGCCAGCATGACGTCATCGTCCGACGTGTGGGTCCAGCAACACTGTGTCGCTAACATGTGGGGCCAGGTCAATGGTCAACGTTGACCAGTCAACGGTCAACACGGGCTGGGTCCGAACTAGGCTCTGGTGGGCTCGGGTTGGGCCGGTCTGGGCTGGGCCGACCTGGACACGTGGCATGCTGTGGCTCTGCCATGTCATGGTCGTGGGTTCTTACTGGGCTGTGGTCCACAGGCGTGGTCCACGGTGGATGCAAGTTCACGGTCCATGGACCTAAGGCAGGGTCCATGGTGGACCAAGTCCATCCCTCTCCTCTCTCTCTGTGGTCCACGTGCACCGGGTGCATGGGCATGTGGCCGGCGAGGGGAGGTGTTTCCCCTGTTTCTTACCATGGCGGTGCTCCTGCCGACGGTGAGCTCACGGTGAGCCCCCATGGTGGCGCTGGTGTCCGATTAGGGAGGGGAAAAGCTTCCCTAGGCCACGGCGACTGTGTTAGTGGGGTCAAAGTGGCTGCCAGAACTTCCCCAAGGTGCTGGCCACGGTGAGCGGCGGCTCGAGCTCCACCGGCGTGCGGGAATGGCGCGGGGCTGCGGCAAAGGCCGGTTCTATGGTGCGCGTGGGCGACACAATGCCCCAATGGGCATGTTAGGCAGGTTGAGGGGTCCTCTAGGGCCTCCGGTGGCTTTGGCCACGGCGGCGCCCTTCTGAGCTCGACGGCGGTACCGGTGAGGTGTCTACGGTCATGGTAAAACGTCTCAGCGGGGCGTGCACGCTTCTACGGATTCGTGGGAACACAGCGAGGTCATCTAGACTCAAGGCGAGGCTCGGTTCTCCTGTGGCCGGTGGGGACATCCCGACGGCCATGGCGTCGGTGAAGACGATGGCGAGGCACGCGGGTGAACCACGGGACTCCAGCGCGGTGGTCACGGCGTGCGCGTGAGTTACCCGCGGCTTCAGCAAACGGGATGGGCGAGTCAAGGAGGCGCCAGGCGCTCCCAGCAGTACTGGCCACGGTGGTCGATGCTCTGATCGGTGGTCGGGTGCTCGAACCGGTGGTCTGGTGCTCGGTACAGTGGTCTGGTGCTCAGCATGGTGGTCTGGTGCTCGACGGTGGTCTGGTGCTCGGCACGGTGGTCTGGTGCTCGGACCGGTGGTCGCGTGCTTGGACCGGTTGATGGTCGTGCGGGTTGGGCCGAGCAGCTGGCTGGGAGGCCTTCTTCTCTTCTTCCTTTTCTATTTTTCATTTCTTTTCCATTTGTTTGAATTTCAAATTTGGTTTGAAATTTGATCTCACAATTGAGGTGACTTATTCATTGGAGTTTAGGGAATTTTGTTTAATAATAACTTTATGATTTATTATTTTAATGGAATTGTTAGGCATAACATAAAGCAAATGGAAATCCAATTCACAACTTGAATTAATAATGTATGCAACATGTTATTTGTTGGAAAATTCAATAATCATAATCAACAAATGATATGCCATGCTTATGTGTTGACTTAGGTTGGGTTACTTCTAATGCAACTCTTAGGGTTGGCTCCTACAATGTCACTCATCATCACATGGGAGTTTTAAGAAAAATTTTGTAGTTGTGATTTTTTGTGTGTGGATTTCTGGGTTGTTACAGTCCTACCCCCTTAACAGAATCTCGTCCCCGAGATTAAAGCATAACGTACTCTTCAAAGAGGTAAGGATATCGTAGCCGGAGGTCAGACTCTTTCTCCCATGTTGCTTCTCTTTCAGTATGATTACTCCATTGGATCTTGCACATAGGAATAGTCTTGCTTCGGGTTTCTTTGGTATCTCTGTCCAGAATTCTGATAGGATGTTCTCTATACTCAAGTGTATCTTGAATGTCAAGTGTATCAGTCGGGATTACTTCGTCGGGCACTCTCAAGCATTTGCGTAGCTGTGAGACATGGAATACGGGATGTACACCCGCTAATTCCTCAGGTAGCTCAAGTTTGTAGGCGAGCTTTCCAATCCTTTTGCAAATCTTGTACGGGCCAACAAATCTAGGGGCAAGCTTTCCTTTCACATGGAATCTGACAGTCCCACGTAGCGGGGATACCTTGAGATAAATGAAGTCTCCCATATTAAACTCAAGTTCTCTTCTTCTTTTGTCAGCATAGCTCTTGTATCGACTTTGAGCAATTCTTAAATTCTCTCTTACTTGAGCAACTCCTTCTTCGGCATCTTGAATCTTAGCGGAATCAAAGAATGTTCTTTCACCCGGTTGAGACCACATCAAAGGTGTCTTACAAGGTCTGCCATATAGGGCTTCAAACGGCGACATCTTGATACTAGCTTGGTAGCTGTTATTGTAAGAGAACTCTGCATAGGGTAAGCATTTCTCCCAATCAGAGCCATAATTCAGCACACTAGCGCGAAGCATGTCTTCTAAGATCTGATTTACTCGTTCTGTCTGTCCATCTGTCTACGGGTGGTAAGCGGTACTAAAATCAAGTTTAGTTCCAATAGACTTGTTCAGAGCTTCCCAGAATCGGGACACAAATTGAGGACCACGATCAGATACAATACTAGAGGGAGCCCTGTGCAGTCTGAGAATATGCTCAATATATAGATCTGCTAATTTTTCTGTGTTGGTCTTGGTCTTTACTGGTACAAAGTGAGCAATCTTGGTCAAACGATCAACTATCACCCAGATGGAATCATTGCCTTTCTGTGAACGGGGCAATCCAATTATAAAATCCATGGATATACTCTCCCATTTCCACTCAGGAACGTCAAGAGGCTTTAGCAATCCTGCAGGCCTTTGATGTTCAGCCTTGACTCTATTACAGGTGTCACACCGTGCCACATGTCCTGCAATATCTGTCTTCATGCCTTTCCACCAAAAGTGTTTCTTCAAGTCTTGATACATCTTTGAATTTCCAGGGTGAATACAGTACTTAGAATCATGGGCTTCTGATAGAATTTCCTCTCGTAGGGCTGGATCAGAAGGTACACAGATTCTATCCTTGAACCAAATGGTTCCTTGTTCATCTTCATGGTGGTTGGTCTTGTAGCCTAGTTTCATCAGACCATGGAGATATTCAATCTCCTCACAATTTTTCTAAGCTTGACAGATGCGATATGTGAGACCATACTATATGCGGAGCTCATTCAACAAGCCATGCGGTAGTATCTCAAGTTGGAAATCATCAATCTCTTCCTTGAGCTCAAGTGGTACGGATTCAGTGATCAAAGTGTGACAGTAACTCTTTCGACTGAGAGCATCTGCAACTATGTTAGCTTTTCTCGGATGATAGTGAATTTCTAGGTCGTAGTCTTTTATCAACTCTAGCCATCGGCGTTGCCTCATATTCAAATCCTCTTGAGTGAAGAAGTACTTCAAGCTCTTGTGATAAGTGTAGATATCGCACTTATTGCCTATCAAGTAGTGCCTCCAGATCTTCAAGGCATGCACAACTGCTGCTAACTCAAGATCATGAGTAGGGTAACGGTTCTCATGTTCTTTCAACTGTCGGGAAGCATAAGCTATCACCCTTCCATTTTGCATCAATACACAACCAAGTCCTTGACGGGATGCATCACAATAAACCACGAAATCTTTGCTGATATCTGGCAATGCCAACACAGGAGTGGTGGTAAGCTTCCGTTTCAATTCCTAGAAGCTTTGTTCGCACTCGGGCGTCCATTCAAACTCCTTGGTCTTCTTCAGAAGGTTGGTCATCGGACGGGCTAACTTGGAAAAGTTCTCGATGAATCGGTGATAATATCCAGCCAATCCCAAGAAACTTCTTACTTCTGTCACATTACGGGGTTGTTCCCATTCTTTCATAGCCTCAATCTTAGCTGGGTCAACTGCTACACCTTCAGCTGATAGTACATGGCCTAGGAAAGCAACTTCCTGTAGCCAAAACTCACATTTGCTGAACTTTGCATAGAGCTGATGTTGGGCTAGTTTCTCAAGTACAGTTCTCAGATGATGTTCGTGTTCTTCAGTGGTGGATGAATAGACAAGGATGTCATCAATGAATACTACCACGAACTTATCCACATCATCCATGAAAACCTTATTCATCATGTTCATGAAGTATGCAGGTGCATTCGTGAGTCCAAAGGATACCACAGTGAACTCAAACTGTCCATACCTAGTCACGAAAGCGGTCTTCGGTATGTCACTCTCTTGAATCTTCATCTGATGATATCCAGATCTGAGATCAATCTTGGAGAAATACTTGGCACCTCTAAGCTGATCAAGCAAATCATCAATCCTTGGCAGGGGATACTTGTTCTTGATGGTGACTGCGTTCAAGTTCCGGTAATCAATGCACATTCTCATTGAGCCATCCTTCTTCTTAACAAACAGAACAGGGGATCCCCAGGGTGAAGCACTAGGTCTGATATACCCCTTCGAGATGAGCTCATCAAGCTGTTTCTTGAGCTCGGCCAGTTCATCTACTAACATGCGATAGGGTCTCTTGGCAATGGGTCCTGTCCCCGGTCAAAAGATCAATGATGAACTCTACATCACGGTCTGGTGGCATACCCGGTAACTCTTCAAGGAATACATCGGGATAGTCTCTGACCATAGGCACATCATGAACTATCTTTTCCTCATCTTGTGATTCGGAACTTGCTTTAAGGGCACATAGGATAGAGGTGGGCTTTCCAGACTGGGGTTCACATCTAATAATCTGGCCTGATGGATGGGTCACTTGGACGTATCTAGGTGAACATGATATGATACCTTGGTGAATGGTTAGCCAATCCATACCTAAGATAACATCTAGGTTTGTGGAAGGTAACAGGGTTAGGTCGGCTTTAAAGGTAAGACCCTCAATGGTAAGACTCACTCCCTTACAGATGTGGGTGCATTTTAGGTCTCCTAAAGGTGAGCTAGTGATGATAGGCTTTTCACATGGGGTCACAGGTAGATCATGTTCTCGTGCAAACTTGGATGATATGTATGAACAAGTTGCTCCAGAATCAAATAGAACTGATGCAGTATTGCCATTAACTAAAAACATACCGTACACCACATCAGGGGTAGTCTGTGCTTCGTCAGCGTCTAGATGGTTGAGACATCCACGAGTAGCAGATCCCTTGAACTGAGACTTCTGAGCAGCTGAGTTCTGAGGACATTCAGTGGCTTTGTGACCCGGTTGGCCACAAGCGAAGCAGGTGAAAGGCGCACCGCCTGTAGGGGTTGGCGCGGGTGCCTTCCAGTTTCCAGTGCTTGGTGCGGAGCGGTTATGTGTTGGGCGGTCATTCACAGTACGGGGACGGTTGAAACGATCCTGAGTGTTGCGATCCTGAGCATAACGGTCCCTGGTGTAACGATCCTGAGCAGGGCGGGAGTATTTGGCGGTGTAGCCTCCACTTCCCTTACTCAATCCAGGGTTGTCATCCCTGTTGTGGCGTGAGCGTTCCCTAGATGGTGCATCTCTGCGGAACCTCTTGCGATCACGGCCATAGAAGGAATCCTCAGGCTTACGCTTTCTCTCCCTGTACTCTTCTCCAGCTTCAGCACGGTCTTTCTCAATCTGGATGCAGCGATCCACCAGAGCACGCAGTGTGTTACTCTCAATACCGCCAAACTTCAGCTTGATGTGCGGGTTAAGTCCCTTGCGGTAATAGTATAGCTTTTCCTTCTCAGAGTTCACAACATAGGATGGTGCATAGCGCAGAAGGTTGGTGAAACGAGTAGTGTACTCAGTCACCTTGTCCTTTCCCATCTTGATGTTGCGGAACTCCTCAGCTTTGGCCTCCATGACACCCTTGGGAATGTGGTACTCAGTAAATGCTTCGGCGAACTCATCCCACGAGATATTGGCAGGGTCCTCATGGGAATCACTGAAACTGTCCCACCAGGCGTGTGCTGCACCTGTGAGCTGGTGTGCGGCAGCTCCAACACACTCATCGTCGGTGAAAGTAGTGAGGTCAAGCTTTTTCTCCATCTCCTTGAGCTAGTCATCGGCTACAAGCGGGTCAGGATCGGTGCCATCATAGGTAGGTGGCCTTAGCTTCAGGAATCCTTCTAGCTTCCTTTGGAAGTCATTCTGCTGACCTCCCTAGCGACGGTTTGCTCCTTCAACAAGAGCTGCAAGAAGCTGGGTCTGCTGTGCCATCACTTCTGCCAGGTTCGGTGGTGGTGGTGGTGGAATGTTCTCCTCAACAGGCAGCAGGGTATTCTCCAGATTGAAGGGTATTCCCCCACGTCCACGTCCACGGCCACGGCCACGGTTGTTGCCACCATGCCCCCCATTGGGTTCGGCTAGTTCGAGGATGGGTGCTCGTCCACGATTCATTAGGCGAGCAGATCGGCGGTTCGGCATCTGCAACACGGACCATAAGAATTTTAGTGCTCATGCCATAAGTGCTTATAATTCGATTATGATTATATGATTTCGACGATTTAAAGAAAATCATTATACTATCCAACACTCATTACAAAGAAGCAATAAGATCCATAAGATGCAATAAGATCTAAATCATTCATTACATGGGTTTTATTACATAGCATCATCTCTAGTAGCTACACTTGAAGACGTGCGAGAATCATACTACGCATAGTGTCTCATAATACATCTCATAAGGGGTACATCATGGAGTACAACTCATGGAAGCTACTGACATATCTCATGACCACGTAGGGTCATCTACTCTAACTCGTACACCACAGCAGGGATACGACTGTTCTCGATCTCGATCTCCTCGTCAGACTTGTGAAGTCGGGACACGTACTTCAAGGCCTCGGCAAGCTCCTCAGTAGGCTTAGCTCCAGGTAGGGTAGGGCAGGCGTCTAGGTTGAGGCGAGTCGGGGCTAACTCAAACTCCTCTATCCTAGGCCTCATCTTGCTGCGAATCTCCTTGGGTAGCTGATCCCACATACCCTTCATCTCCCTGAGGCGCTTCTTGTCAGACTTCTGCCAAGCCTGCCATGTCCTCTCACACTTGTCCTATAGGTACTCGGTCTGCCTGAGGCAGGTGACCCTGGTTGCGAATGGCCTTCTTCCTGAACTCCTCCAACTCCTAGGTCAGGGTCTTGTTCCGAGACTGGATTTTCAGCATATCAATCCCCTTGGACCTCTCTTGGTCTCCTCTACGGTTGAACTCGGCCTTCTTGTCGTCCAACTCCCTCTGCAACTCCAAGACCTTACTATTGAGATAGCAGTTCCTGTTGCCTAGGTCAGCTGCTTTGTCCTGTAAGTCAGCGACCTCGGCTCTGTGGACTTCCTCACGACGGTTGAGCTCGTCCTGTAGCTTGGCAACTGCCTCGAGTAGACTAGCTTGCTCCAGTGCTCCCTGCGAATCCTGCTCCTGGCACTCCCACAGAAGAGCCCGGTCCTGACGTCTCTTCTGCTCGAGCTGGGTCACATACCTGTCCTGCTCTAGTAGGTGGATAGCTGAGACACGAAGGCATCTATCCTCCTCTACAAGGATAATTCTGCCGGCTACGAAACTCTGCTCACTAGAGGTAAGGCTGAGGTCGAGGGCCTGGGGAAGTAGACGAAACTCTATTGTCTTCAGGTGCTCATAGTGATCCCTCATCACTCTACGAAGTGCCTTGTGTGAGACAGCTCGTAGTCCCTCCTCAATTGTGTCCTCTATGGTCAACTCGGTGGAAGCTGGGATAGTCGGTAAGGTAGTGCTAGCTGGGAACTCGACAGAGGTGACAACTGGTCCTTCGATTCATCCTCCCTGAGTTGACTTCCTAGTACAGGTGACCTTGACAAGCTCGTCAGGGACTCCTAACGTGACGAGAACTCGGCAGAGGATCTGTGCAAAACCCCCGAGCTCACGTAGGTCGAAGGTAAGCTTGGCGTGGTCTAGAGGTAGCGGTCCTAGAGGCGGCCATTCGACGTTCATTGCCATCTGCATGTTTTAAGGAATAGGTGTTAGCAGGTCAATAAATAGATAAGCCTTGCATAAAAGTAAATGGAGGGTCGGTATATAACCGAAAGAAGGGCTGTCCATGTCCTATTCTATCGTCCATTTCTAAGGGTTTCGTCCTATGGTCAAGTCTGGCTCTGATACCAACTGAAACAACCCCAATTTCCACGAAGGGAAATCCACAGAGTCAAAGTGTAATAAGACCGTTGTAGATCATATAACCTAAATTCCAGTCGAATATCACATCCATACAACGATAACATCAGAGTACAAATAGTGCGGAATTACATAATTTATTACATCGCCGCATTGGCGGAATCAAAAGTAGCATTCATTCAGAACAGCTTGAAGATAAGATCGTCAAACTCGAGCGTAGGAACAAACCCCTCAACCGTCAATCTCCTCGGAGCTATACTCCTCAGCAGAACCTGTGTGCCAAAATTTATCAGTACGATTTGTACTGGCCACTCCCAACCCTATGAGCATTGCTTTGTGGAAATTGGATGCAAGTTGGATATAATCAAAAGGGAACCTATAAAGCTGGGGTTTCCTATGTATTAGCATATCAAGTTCATAATAATAGTTGGTCAAGTTTTAACACCATTCTCACGCATTCCACCCCATTCCCATTCCAGAGCCAGGTTTCGATCCTGGGATCGATATACCACCATATACACACCATCACCATACCAAAGCCATACCATCGCTCAGTCGACAGGACAACTCCCTCTCGGCACTGTCTCAAGGCCCGTAGCCCCTGGCTACGTCCAAACACTCACTCCCGGGGGAGAATAGAAGGACTCATCTCTCTATCTAGTTTAAGCGAAACCCAGGAAAGGTCCATAGCCGACAAGTCGGCATATGTATCGATCGATCAACCATACACTCTGTAGAGGTTTTACATAACCACAAGATCCACCTTCCTCGCTGACCGTCGTCAACTGGGCTGATTCCGGCCGCTTGCTAGCCTAGGATAATGCCACTCTACCATTCATACTGGTACACCCCAAGTCCGGTCTCTAGGGTGGTCAAACTGTGAGTCATGAGCCGGGTCCACAAGGTCTCCATGAAGTCTCGGAAGGGGGTGGGAAAAATCTCCACACCTGCACCTCCTTACACTTTGTCGCTAACAACCTAGCAAAGAGTGGCAATATCCTACCAAGTAGTTCCGCCGTCCCGCACCATATAGGGCGAGTGGTACGTAAGGCTTCCCGGTGAATCTGAGTACTAGTAAGTCCTTAGGGATGACCAAGCCAGAATGTCTTCATCAGGGTTTCCATTTACCATGCCACCACAGCACCTCCACCCTGGGCTCCTCCCATCACAAGATCACACCCAAGGCCACCTCATATACCATTTACCCACCACAGGTATCCATTCCAGGGGTGCCCAGGTAGCACCCCACGGCAAGACTTGCCCCAGGCTCGTCGTATACTCCAACTTGGTCGACACAACCCTCACCCTCCACGCACCCAAGTCACACACGCAGCACTCTCCCCAATCACCAGCTTCCACCACGCATCAATGTAGTGTAAGCGTAGTAGAAGTAATAAGCAATGAAATATAATAGCAAGCGTGTGACTAGCCTAACAGCAGGGTGAGCAGGGGTAAGGTTGCGTCAAGGTAAAGGCCATCAAGAAAGCATACTACCATGCAAGTCCTACCATAGTGTGATATGACAATAAAGTAAGCACTAGCATTTCTACTTTAGCCATGCGTAATAGGTGCTACGAGATTGGGTGGGATGTGGCACCTTGGTGTAGTCGTCTCTCAGTACTCCTCACGGTACTCACGATCCTCGTCCGTCTGGTTTTCCTCTCGAGTGCGCAAGCATCAGCATTATAGTCGCGTTAGCGGCGCCTATAGAATAGCACAAAGAAGCAATGAAAATTCAAAAGAGCCAAATGCACTCAAACATGGGTCCATTGCGTAGAGCTCGATTTTAGATGAATTTTGGTTCTGGTTTCGTATTTTTCCGAGGTCGTATGAATTAGTTATGAATTTCCAAAGATTAATTCCATTTCTGAAAATGAAAAAGGCTGAATTAATCACCGGTCGACACGTCACACTGCGTGGTTGGTCCACGTGGCTTGCTGACGTCAGCATGGCGTCATCAACGTCATGCTCACCGATAGGTGGGGCCAAAGGCTATTTGGGTCACTGACAGGTGGGTCCGGTCAAGTCAACGTCGGTCAACGTTCAGGGTCACTGACGTGTGGGTCCCGCGTGACGTCATCACGACGCTTGAAGATGACGCGTCATCGTCGACGCGTGTGGGTCCAACAATACTATGTCGCTGACATGTGGGGCCAGGTCAATGGTCAACGTTGACCAGTCAACGGTCAACACGGGCTGGGTCCGAACTGGGCTCTGGTGGGCTCGGGTTGGGCCGGTCTGGGCCGGGCCGACCCGGACATGTGGCATGCTGTGGCTCTGCCACGTCGTGGTCGTGGGCTCTTACTGGGCTGTGGTCCACAGGCGTGGTCCACGGTGGACGCAAGTTCACGGTCCATGGACCTAAGGCAGGGTCCATGGTGGACCAAGTCCATCCCTCTCCTCTCTCTCTATGGTCCACGTGCACCGGGTGCATGGGCATGTGGCCGGCGAGGAGAGGTGTTCCCCATTTCTTACCATGGCGTTGCTCTCGCCGTGCGGCGAAGCTCTCCTGTGTGCCCCCGTGGTGGCGCTGGTGTCCGATTGGGGAGGGGAAAAGCTTCCCTAGGCCACGGCGACTGTGTCAGTGGGGTCAAAGTGGCGGTCAGAGCTTCCCCAAGGTGCTGGCCACGGCGAGCGGTGGCTCGAGCTCCACCGGTGTGCGGGAATGGCGCGAGGCTGCGGCATAGGCCGGTTTTGTGGTGCGTGTGGGCGACACAATGCCCCAATGGGCATGTTAGGTAGGTTGAGGGGTCCTCTAGGGCCTCTGGTGGCTTTGGCCACGGCGGCGCCCTTCTGAGCTCGACGGCGGTACCGGTGAGGTGTCTATGGTCATGGTCAAACGTCTCGGCGGGGCATGCACGCTTCTATGGATTCGTGGGAACACGGTGAGGTCATCCAGACTCATGGCGAGGCTCGGTTCTCCTGTGGCCGGTGGGGACATCCTGGCGGCCACGGCGTCGGTGAAGACGATGGCGAGGCACGTGGGTTAACCACGGGACTCTAGCGCGGTGGTCACAGCGTGCGCGTGAGTTACCCGCGGCTTCAGCGAATGGGATGGGCGAGTCAAGGAGGCGCCAGGCACTCCCAGCAGAACTGGCCATGGTGGTCGGTGCTCTGATCGGTGGTCGGGTGCTCGAACCGGTGGTCTGGTGCTCGGTACGGTGGTCTGGTGCTCGGCACGGTGGTCTGGTGCTCGACGGTGGTCTAGTGCTCGGCACGGTGGTCTGGTGCTCGGACCGGTGGTCGCGTGCTCAGACCGGTTGATGGTCGTGCGGGTTGGGCCGAGCAGCTAGCTGGGAGGCCTTCTTCTCTTCTTCCTTTTCTATTTTTCATTTCTTTTCCATTTGTTTGAATTTCAAATTTGGTTTGAAATTTGATCTCACAACTGAGGTGACTTATTCATTGGAGTTTAGGGAATTTTGTTTAATAATAACTTTATGATTTATTATTTTAATGGAATTGTTAGGCATAACATAAAGCAAATGGAAATCCAATTCACAACTTGAATTAACAATGTATGCAACATGTTATTTGTTGGAAAATTCAATAATCATAATCAACAAATGATATGCTATGCTTATGTGTTGACTTAGGTTGGGTTACTTCTAATGCAACTCTTAGGGTTGGCTCCTACAATGTCACTCATCATCACATGGGAGTATTAAGAAAAAATTTGTAGTTGTGATTTTTGGTGTGTGGATTTCTGGGTTGTTACAGTACTGGTGGTAGCAACGGCTACTTCATTTGAATGGGACACGTGGTGGTCAGGCAGCGACTGGACGCGTCCGGTGCGTCCGGTCATCCCGCTGTCAGCCCAATAATTGAGCCAACGACTCTATTGTTTGGGGGTGTTTATAAATACCGTTTGGCCGGCTCTAGCTCACTCTCTTAGCTATTTGCATTGACATAGCAACCTTGTGAGCTTAGCCAAAGCCTTTCCACTCATCTCCATCATTGATTCATTATCTTTCTGAGATTGGGAGAGAATCTAAGTGCATTGCTTGAGTGTTTGCATCTAGAGGCACTTGGTGTTCGTGTTTCGCTGCGGGGTTTGCTTGTTACTCTTGGTGGTTGCCGCCATCTACACGGCTTGGAGCAGCGAGGATCGTCGAGTAGAGGTTGGTGATTGTCTCCGACTCCGATCGTGGTGATTGTGATGGGTTCTTGACCATTCCCCGGCGGAGAGCTAAAAAGTACTCTAGTAAATTGCTCGTAGCTTGTGTGATTCTCATCTTGTGTTGGTTGTGTGGCACCCTATTGAGGGTTTGACGGGTGATGCCAATCAGCTCGTGAACCTCCAAGTGAGTGAATCACCACAACGAGGACTAGCTTGCCGGCAAGCAAGTGAACCTCGGTAAAAAATCATTGTGTCATCATTTGATTCCGAGGTGATTGGTATTCATCCTTATGATTGATTGGTTCATTCCTCGACTCGACGGTATATCCATCTTGCTCTATCTCTTTACATTACCACAAACTAGTTGTCAAGCTCTTTAGTGTAGCTAGTCGTGAGAGCTTGTTAGTTCGGTTAGTGTGGCTCTTTAGTTAGCCTTTGAGAGCACACTAACTTAGTGTAGTTACATAGCCATTGTGTGGATAAAAACTATAGAAACTATAGTTGTGGTAGGTGGCTTGCAATTTTAGTAGGCTAGCGCAACACTTGCTTCGCCTTATAATTGTCTAACCGGTTTGCTAAGTGTTATCGTATTCACTCCCCCTCTAGCCATTAGGACCTTTCAGCGGCCCATGTCTTATCTTGTGGGTACCCGGGGTCATACCACCACAAAAGGCAGCACGCAACGGTGGGCAGGGACGCCGGCCAGTATCCTCAGAGCAAGTATAATAACAGACCATAAGCTGGCTAAATGCTGAAGTTGAGGAGGGAGGAGAGGAGATAGAGAGGAGAAGCAGGCTGCAAGCTTACAGTCGGCTTAGGCACAACTACCAAGAAACTTTGTGAGGGAGACATGTGGGCCATGTATTAATAGTGAACGCCTTACTACTATATGAGTGGGCTAGGAGAAAACTGTAAAGAGCCTTACAACCAGCGACCGGCTGTAACTATTAGCCTTTCTCAAAGCGTCGTCCACTTGTCCACGTGCTCCTCAAGCGTCCGAGCATCTCCACGGCGGTGGTCGACGGCGTCCCCATCGGTGTGGAGGGACACGTTCGCCATGGGGGCAGACTGTGGGGACAGAGACTAGGGCTCTATTCGGCTGCCATTATAAGTCGGTTTATCAGCCATGGTACAGTATTTTTCTCTCCCAACAAATCAGCCGTACAAATTAACACAAGCGGCTTATAAACCAGCCGAACAGAGCCTAGGAGTGGCCTGGAGCGTGCAGTGATTCGGGTTTTTTCCTTGGTTTATTTATGAGACTTTACCCTTAATTTCATATATTTTCTGTGAGTCTTCAAATTTCAATCACAAATTGGTAGGAATTGATTTTTGCTGCATGCTAGCGCTAGCAATCACATCTGTATATATTCATAATATAAAGTAAAGGTGTGATTGATATTTTTATTGCATTTAGGGACATAACTAAAGCAATTTAGATGCTTATATGTTTTATCCTGTAGGTTTATAGATTTATGAAAAAATTGGTTGTGTACCATCGAAAGATCGTACAAATCGGAATACCATTAAAAGAACTTCGTTAGGTGAAATACCATCGAAAAATGCAAGCAGTGACTTCCGTCCCTTTTGGGGCTAACGGCCGTCATCGCCACGCGCACGAGCCTACGTTGTGACGCTCCTTCCTTCTCCGTCCATTTGCTGATACCCCATGCGCGCTTAACGCTAGAGTTCATGAGCGGCGCCCGCAGCACGTTGTTGCTCCCGTTGGCACCGTCCACGAGCGTGAGCTGCCTGGCCGCCGTACATGATGCCGAGCGTAGATCGCGGGTGGCGAGCAGCATCGTGCCGGCGCTGGTGAAGCGAAACAACGTGGTGAGGATGTACTGCATCAAGCCGGAGTTAGAGTCGACCGCGCAGAAGCCGACCGTGAAGACGCTGGATGGGCTCGTTATGGCGCAGCGGCTTTGCATTGGTGCGCCAATAGAGGGGAGGAAAGGCAGGGACAATCACGAAGCGCAAGGAGAAGGAGCAGCCAGTACACGTGCATGGCGTCATGGCCGAGGTCAAAGTAGCACACGGCAGCGCAGGTGCGGTGTCGTACAAGATCAGATCGGCATCTTGCTGCGGCAGCGACGCGGCGGCTACGCGCACGCTGTCGCTTTGCACGCTTACACGCCTGCGCCACCGCCGCGCACCAGCCCAACGCGAGCGAGCAAAACGACGGTGCGCTAGCGGAGAGTCGGAGACGGGGCTGCCGCGGCGTTGCCTTCCGCCATGGCCTCCGGCTGCTGAGCTTGGGTGGCGGCAACTAAAATAGTTCAATCCGCACTGGAAGTCTGGAACAGGTTAGCGGCTAGGCAACACACAGTTCGGAACGTGAGCTTTTTTTCTTTTTTCTGGATCTAACATGTTAGGGGACCTTCACTTGGTCCTACATATATCAACGCGGCGTGGCGGCCAGGCAGCTCGCGCTAAAGTTTTCCAGATGGGCCGGGCACGATGGGCCGGCACAGGCATGGCCCGAGAAAGCACGGCCCGGCCCGGCAGCCTGCGTGCCCGTGCCTGGGCTGCCAATTCGGCCCATGGGCCAGCACGGGCACGGCACGGTAAAGTGGCATGGCCCGCTAATGGCTCGCTATCTAGGGAACTCAGCCGTCTGATCCCCCCCTGATGGATTATGGCCGTTGGATCCAGGGCAACGGCACCACCACGTATATAAGCCGGCTGGCCTCCCCCGCTCCCCACCCACACAAACCCTAAACCATTTCATCCTCTCGGCTCTCGCAGTCTCGCTGGCCAACGCTCTCCCTCCTCTCCTCTCTGGCTCTCGCCCTCTCTGACGATGGTGGCGAAGGGCAATGGCCCCTCCCAAGGGCGACGGTGACTCGCCGTTGTCCCCGCGGACCCCGCCTCCTCTTCTCGTCCTCCGGCAGCCGCAGCTCTAGAGCTCCGACGATGCAGGTAACATCCCCTTCTGCTCTTCTTCTTCTTTCTCTCACTGTCACTGACTCACTCCCTCTTCTGCGGATCCACGGATCCGCTGCTGCTAGGAGCTCCGACTCCGCCGTCTTCATCGCCGGTGACGTCTAGGTAAGACACCCTAACCCTAGCTCTGATCTGCTCCATTCTTGATTTCTTTTCTTGAATCTTGAGTTCTTGACTGATGTTCATGTTCTTCCTTTCTTCTTCTTTTGGCAGATGTTTGAGGCCAGGGCAAGTGAGGATGCTATCCCTGCCTCCCTCTGTCTCTGAGGACACGGTGGAGGCTAGTGCCACTGCCATGGCTGATGAGATGGAGAGGGTCTGCGACCTCCCTGGTGATGACGACGACGACGACATGGGCGACGAAGAGGTAGAAGAGCTCTTCGGCCGTGGAGCTGTACCTAGTGGAGCTGGCGCAGAGGACCCCATCGACCTTGATGGTGACGAAGGTGGTGGTGGAGAAGAAGATGGTGAGAACGCCGACGACGACCAGGACCAGGTATCACGCCCCTCTACCTCTGATGTGTGGCAAGATTTCCAGAAGCTCTTCAAAATGGGTCCCAAAGGTAAGAAGATCAGGTATGGCGCTGTCTGCATCCATTGCAAAAAATAGTACTCTGGTAGATCTGCAGGTGGCACTGGCCACCTCCGTCGTCATAGGGATAAATGTGCTAAGAGGCGAGAGAAAACTAGGGGGTTTAGTCAGTCTCAGATTTCTTTTAATCCTGATGGTTCTATGCGTAATTGGGATTACTGTCCTATGCGTGCTCGTACTGAACTATGTAGATTGCTTGCTAGGGTAGATGTTCCTATCAGCTTTGGTGAATCTGCTGCATTTGAGGAATACATTAATAATGCTCATAATCCTAAGTTTTAGGCTGTCTCTACACAAACCACAACTAGAGACTTAGCCAAAATATTTTCTGATAGAAAGAGTAAGCTTGTTGAGGTACTTGCTTCTAATTCTGTTAATTGTGTGTGCCTTGCCTCTGTTATTTGGTCTGGCAAAGCCAAAGAGGATTATCTTAGTGTTGTTGCTCATTACATAAATCCTGATTGGCAACTAGAGAAGAGGGTTCTTGGTCTTGTGCTTATTGATTGTTCCCATAATGAACATAACATTGCTGATAGAGTTGCATCTGTTCTTGGTGAATATGGTGTGCTTGAAAAAGTGTTTGCTGTTACTTTGGACAATGCTTCATCTAATGTTTCTGCCATGCGTATGCTAAGACCTATTTTATCTAAATATCTTGATCTTGAGGTTCCTGTAGAGGATCCAAGACATCCTGAAACTGCTGTTACTACTATGTTCTTGCATCAGCGTTGTGCATGCCATATAATCAACCTGATTGTTAAGGAGGCACTTGATTATCTTAAACCTTTAATTAAAGTTTTTAGAACTGCAATATCATTTTTAAACTCATCTAACCAGAGAATTACAGCGTACAAAAACTATTGCATTGCTTCTAGTTATAGGCCTAGAAAGTTTCAGTTGGACATGGATGTAAGGTGGAACTCTACATATCTCATGCTTAAGACTTTGTTTCCTCACAAAGATCCTTTCACCACTTTCATACATGCTAACTATCCTAGAGGTGAGGGAGGTGAGTTGCTTCTAACTGAAGAACATTGGGCTGTTGCTGAAAAAGTCTTTAAGTTTCTTGAACTGTTCTATGATGCTACTGTTGCCTTGTCTGGTGTTTACTATCCTACATCCCCACTTATGCTTCATTATCTGGTTAAGATTGCTATACATCTGAACAAGTATGCTAATGATATTCACCTGAGGAATGTGGTTCAACCTATGGTAGATAAATATAATAAGTATTAGAGGGACATACCTTTGCTCTATTCTTTTGCATTCATCTTGGACCCTAGAACTAAAATGAAGGGTTTTTCAAAAGTGCTAAGGAAGTTGATGAACCTTACTAGTACAGACTATATTGCTTATCAGGTTGGCACTAGAGCTAGGCTTACTGATGTTTACAATAAGTATGAGGAGAAATATGGAGTTGTTAGGTTGAGGAGGACTGTCCCTCAAAACCTAACTGGTAAGAAAAGGTCTGCTTGGGATGAAATATATGATGATGATTCTAGTTCTTCTGGTGGGGGTACTTCACTGCTGTATTCTACTCTTAATCTGTCTAGAGATACATCTGCTACTGCTTTGCTGCATGCTGCTACTTCTATAGCTTCTAATGCTTCTGAACTTGTCTCATACTTAGACTGTGATACTGTTAGCCAGTTGGATGATTCATTTGACATCTTGAGATGGTGGCATGAGCACAAACTGACATATCCAGTGTTGTCCATCATGGCAAAGGATATTTTAACTGTTCCTGTCTCTACCATATCTTCAGAATCTATCTTTAGTATGACTGGCAGGATCATCGAGGAGCGGCGGAGGAGGCTGAAGCCGGAGACGGTGGAGTGGCTCACCTGCATCAAGGACTGGGAGTTGGCGGAGGCAAGGCTGCAGCACAATGTGGAGGACAAGGAGCTTGAAGAAGCATTTGAAGACCTCTATCTTGATTAGTGCTCCCGCCACCAAGGTAAATCATACCCTCCCTAACTTCCTCTTCTTCTTTTGCTAACTGATTAGTAATCCTAATGCTAACTCTGTTCTTCTTTTGCAGCTGGGAGCTTGAAGCTTGAAGCTTTGAAGCATTAGTCTTCATCTTTATTACTTTAGTCTTTACATTTAGATGGAACTTGGGTCTGTAATATGAGAACTTGGACAATGATGTAAGAACATTGAATATTTGAACTTTGGAGCTAGGCTGTACTCTTTTCCTGACTAGGGTTTCTCACAAGGGTGAGTTTTACCTAGCAGGTTTTTAGTGAGACAGCCATTGCACATGCTCTCATATTCCTATTTTCTTAACTCTTGTGTGTTTGCTCTGTTTTTGTTTCTCCAGTTCTTTTTCTAGTAATTTTGATTCTAAATTGTGCTTGTTACTTTAATCTTGAACTGATGAAGTGCTTTGGTTAAAATGTGTTTAGTGCCTGGCTCGGCACGGGCACTGGCATGCCACCGTGCCTGCTGGCACGGCACGGCACGGTTTACACTTGATAGTGTCGTGCCTGGGCTGCCACTTCGGCACGGTGGCACTATCAGGCACGGCACGGTGGGCCGCCGTGCCGCATAGTGCCATGCCTCGCCGTGCCGTGCCTGGCCGTGCTCGTGCCCGTGCCGTGCCGGGCGGCCCGTTTGGAAAACTATAGCTCGCGCTCATGGATGGCGCCAACGGGAGCAACAACGTGCTGGTGGCGCCGCCCATGAGCTCTAATGTGAAGCGCGAGTCCGTTTTCGCGTTCTCGACTCCGGTGACCACCAGCTCCTCGCGGACGGCGGCGCGACGCGTGAGGGGACGTTGCTCGCGTACGGCAACCAGCGCGAGGACCGCGGCTCTAACTCTAGGTGTGACGCGTGCGATGCCGTTGGGCTCGAGGTGACGTCCACCTGGGAGAAGAGCGCACGTATAGGCCCCGTTCGCTTTGCTGAAAAAAACAAACTGAAATATTGTTCCGGCTGATTTGTTGTGAGAGAAAAATACTATTTCGACTAAAAAAACAAGCTAAAAATACAGATTATAAGACAAGCGAATGTGCCATAGGCGCCGGTGCGCTCCTCGTCCACCCAATTTATTTCCCACAGCTGGCAAGCGTGGGCTAGCAGATGGACGGAGGGTCGCAGCGCATGCTCTCGCGGGTGAGGATGACGGTCGTTGGCCACAAAAGTGACTGAACCAAACGGAATGCTAGTTTCGCATAACGCTCGCATATTTGGATGGTATTTTCACGTAGCTTTTTCAATGTTATTTTTCGATTTGTATGATCTTTGATGCTGCAGAACCAATTCTCACTAGATTTATATCATAGGAAAAGGATTGCCGTACAGGCTGTTCAGGTGTCTTTTCTCTACAGCTTGTTCGTTTCGGCTTATACGATCGTTGATTATAAGCTGGAACAATATTTTTCTCTCATACGAAATCAGCCAGCAGTACTTCTGGCTTATAATCCACGATCGTTTCGACCGAAACGAACAGGCTGCTACTCATAAATTACTGTAGAAAAGGCTATCGCAGCCGAACACGCCCGTATAATACCTACAAGAATCATATATATATGTAAAAGAAGTGCCACCGCGTAGAGCCTCTCTAGCGAGGTTACCAATGGTATGAAAAGATCTCATTCCTCGTTGACCATTAACAGTATGTCCGTTTGTGTTTACTATTTGTAAGAGAATGGGTGCTCAGAGACACTTCCCGTGGAGATATTAACTCCGGTCGTCAATGGCCGAGAGGAAATCGTGGATTGCATGTGAATCTTTGATTTATGATGTACCCAGAGATTCAACGGCCAATGTTCTTTTAGCGATTCAAATATGTTTTGGTTTGGTTTCTAGAACATTGGATGTTGTAGCATGTATTAGGTTTTGAGGTTGGTTAGTGGATTTAGTTTTAGGACTATACTTCAGACTTGGGTGTTGCATCAGCCAAGCGCCCAAGGCCATTAGGGAAGAAAACGATGGAAATTTTTGAATAAAACATATTTTCTTAGTCATTAGGTTCTTTCCTAATTTGAGATGTACTGTGCCAATTTTTAATATAATTCTTGTTTTCTTCACCACTTATTTTTCTGGAGCATATAATGTATGCCCTTGATTCACGGCGACAATCTTCGCCTTCACCAAAAAGCGGTGGTGATAGAACTTTTATCACATATAGGTTTTGTCATTAATATTAGAAATGTAGCAATAGAATTCTAATGGGCTCGTTTGTATTTTTGAGTTTTGACACTTCTAGTTTATAAGTTGATATAACAATTATTTTTCAAAGCCAAGTGAGTACACTTACGTGAGTTCTAAGAGACTTCTAAACGTTATAATTGAACTCACGAGTATAGAAGTAGTGATCAGAACAAAATAAATAATAAGAATAGAAACAAATTTAAGGTGATGGTTTTAGGGCAGGCGTGGAACAAAAATGAGTGTTATCTCAGATGGATTCAAATCATCTCATCATCAGTTGTCTATCTCATCGTCAACTTGAAAACCCGTTGACGCGGTACGCAGTTCGCTATCAACCATGCTAGGGGCAGCATGCAGAAACATCCGTCGGATCGGTGGATCAACGGTGCAGATCGAGGCGCGGTTCTCCCCGTCGCCGTAGGGTTTTTCTCCTCGCTTCTCTTACCAGAGCCACCTCCCCCGCAGGCCGCATCTACCCCACGGCGACGGCCGCCATGAGAGCCCTCCTCTCCCTCTCCCGTCTCGCTCGACGGCTTCCAGCTTCTCTCGCCCCTGTAAGCGCGCCGACAACATTCCTCCTCCGGCACATCCATGCCGATGCCCCTCCGCCGCCGCCGCCGCCGCCACCTCATGACTCGTCGCCCTTCGTCTCCCGCATCCTCGAATCGGAGCCGAGCCTGACCCCGAACGCCGAGTCGGAGCCGGCATCCGATCCGACCCTCGACGAGTTCCTCGCGCGCTTCGTGGCTGCCTTCCGCCCGCGACTCGCGGCTGCCTTCCCCAACGATGACCGTGACGTGCTCGACGAAATGCTCCGCCTCGTCGCTGACGCCGTGCTGTGCCGCCTCACCGGGGCAGACCGGGGGGCCGATGCTATCGAGCTCAATGACGACCTCTGGGCGGCCGTATGGGAGGTCAGCGCCTCCGTGCGCGAGGCTATGCGCCGGGATCAGGTCCGCGCCGACCTCCGCCAATACCTTCACTGCGACGAGGTCAAGGAGATGACGCGGTTCGCTGTCGATGTCGGCATCCGCGGTGCCATGCTCCGGGAGCTCCGCTTCAAGTGGGCCCGCGAGAAGCTCGATGAGGTCGAGTTCTACCGCGGCCTTGATGACAAGCGCGCCGATGCCGAGGCCGGCGCCGACCCGGCGCCTGCGCCTGTGCCGAGGCTGACCGCTTTGCCGAAGAGGAAGGGAGAGGTGAAGTTCACGATGTACGGACTGGACATGTCTGACCCAAAGTGGGCTGAGGTGGCGGAGCGAGTGGCCGAGGCTGAGGCGCATTTTGTGCCTGAGGAGGCCAAGGCTGTAGAAGGGAGGGCGAAGAAGGCCGAGGAGCGGCTGCTGTCGGTTGACCCGAGGAGAGGAGATCCGGTGCCTGCCATTGAGGAGTGGAAGGAAGATCTCCGGCCAAACCGTGTTGATTGGATAGCGCTGCTTGAGCGGATTAAGGCACGGAATGTCGAGTTGTACCTCAAGGTGAGATCTTTGGTAACACTGAAAGCTTGTGTGCATCATGCTGCAATGTTTGTTTGCTAGTGTTTTTTTTCTCTTTGCATGTAGTAAAATTCTTCCTTTCTCCACGAGTTTCTCGCTGAAAACTACTTGAATTATTGCTGGAATATGTAACTAGTTACTTGTTTTCACTGGGTGAATAGTAGAGAGATCCTGGATCTACTCAGACAATAATAGCTTAACCTGGATAGAGACTGTGTGGTTGGACGTTTCATTCTTAGAGAAAAGAAAGTTGTATGATGAGAAGCATTCTCTGGAACAATAGTTTGGGGACATAGGGAGTTAAGTTGTATTTTATTGGGCCATTTCGTCCTTTGAACCTAGTGACACTAAGCCTATTTGGACCTCAACTTTCCGAAATTGTTCGGGGGCTTACTGGAAGTGAATACTAGATATTCTGCATAGTGATTTGTGGTGTTTTCATTCCAAACTTATTGTGCTTGGGCAAAACAGATTGACTCAAATATTCTGCATAGTGATTTGTGGTGTTTTCCAATATTCTTTTGAGCCCGTCTTATCATGTCTATCAAGTGCCATCAAATTTGATCATAAACTTCTGGAGATCATTATGCCCTTCACCTTCAGACAAGGGTTATGACTCTAGAATTTCTGAAAACTTTAATGAGTAGCTCTCGTAAGTTCCTCTCCCACAAGGTGATTATCATTTGACACACATTTGGCAGGAGTTCATGTTCACCAGTTATATCATTTGATGCACATCTGGTTGCGGGGGAGGGAGGGAGGGCATTGATTTGAGGCTTCGGTGGGGGTGCTATGGGTGCCACTATCAGCAACCTGCTGTTTCAGAAGGGTGGTATGTAGGAGAGAGGGCTGTCGTCAGGGAGGGTCAGGCATGGCTGCCATTGAGCTCGAGGAGAAAGAGGGGGCATTGTTCATGTGAATGGGGATTTTGAGATATGTTAGTCCCGGCAAGTCTTCCCTAGATTCAGGGTGGGCACAGATTAGGCAATGCAAGCCACTGTAGATCAAGGCATGGACAGGGGGGTTTAGGTAGGTGTGGATTGGGGGGAGAGGGAGGTGGGGATGCTGGAGCAGTTACCTGTTGCAGATGGGTGGGACAGAGAGGCCGTTAGTGGCCTGGGGGTTGGCGAAATGCGGGGCCTACTTATTGCTGCCGAAGTCAGGTGAGGCGGCCTACCACATCCTGCCCAGTGTCCCCTGTGCAATCAGGCTGACAAAGATGTTAAACATCTGCTCACTTCCTGTGTCTTTGCACGACTGTTCTGGTCCAGAATCTTTATACCAATGGGATTGCAGAGCTGGTTCCCCAACGACATGAATCTTCGTTTGCCGTGTGGTGGCGCAAATCAATCAAGAAAGTTCAGGACAAGAGGATGGGAGTGAATACTGCCATTATCTCGGGAGCTTGGCTAAATCTGTGTGTTTTTGAGGGTGCTGGCCAGCCCAAACATCAACACCGTTATTCGGGCCTTCAATGAGGAGCGCCATCTTTGGTGTCTAGCGGTCGCGCGTGGTCTTAACGCCCTTGCTTTGGGTCAAGTTAGCTAAGCTTAGCGTCTTAGTTTTCAGCGGTGTGGTCTCACCTGTGTTTGGTTTTTTATTAGTCCAAACCTTTTATGTTCCCAACCCACCTCATAGTCCAGCCCAGAATGAGGTGTTTGGTTTTCAGCAGTCTGGTCTCACCTGTGTTTGGTTTTTTATTAGTTCAAAACTTTTTTATGTTCCCAACCCACCTCATAGCCCTGCCTGGAATGAGGTGGTCTTATTTGTAAGGGGTTGTTTTTCTCTCTCTTGATACAAAGATACGCACTCTCCTGCGTATTCGAGAAAAAAAGGTTGTAAAATAAAAGGAGGTCGTATCGTAGACTGGCTTTGCCTGATACAAGGTCAACCACAAATTCGCAATGCTTATGATAGATCACTTGTGCTCACTGTCGATTTAGTCAGCTTCACTATCTTCATGTCATCCCCCACCCACCCACATAACTACTCTCCTCCAAAACAGTGTTGAGTTAGGCATTTAAATGTATTTGGTCAGCTAAATATGTTATTAGCCATGGTTATATATGTTAAACCAATTGTTTAGTTACCTTAAAAAAAGAAATGTTTTCACACCACTTAACATATGCTACGTATTTGAACTTACAGGTTACTGAAATTCTGCTAGCTCAAGAATCTTTTGAGGCAAACATCCGAGATTACTCAAAATTAATTGATCTTCACGCTAAAGCAAATCATGTGGAAAGCGCAGAGAGAGTACTTGGTAAAATGAAAGAGAAGGGTATTGCACCTGATGTCATCACATCCATCGTATTAGTCCACATGTATAGCAAGGCAGGCAATCTAGAGCAGGCCAAGGAGGCTTTTGAATTTATTCGAAGGGAGGGTTTTAAACCAGATCTGAAACTCTTCAGTTCAATGATTAATTGCTATATCAACCATGGAGAACCAGAACAAGCAGAAAATCTGATAAAATTTATGAGGGGTACACGTGTCAATGTCAAACCCACTAGAGAAATCTACACAGACATCGTACAAGCATATGCTCAGCGAGGCATGATGACATGTGCACAGAGGGTTCTTAATATGATGGCACATGATGACATCAAGCCTACAGAGGAGCTCTATGCAATATGTATAGAAGCATATGGACGTATTGGTGATCCTACTCAAGCCTGTGCCATGTTTGAGCAAATCAGGACGAGGTTTGGACACCAACCAGGTGACAGTTCAATTGCTGGTGTGGTGGCTGCGCACATGAAGAAGAACCAACTAGACGAGGCTTTGCAGTGGTTGCTGAGTTTAGAGAAGGAAGGACTTGAACTTGGTGTCAAGACGAATCTCGTGTTACTGGATTGGCTGTCTATGTTGCAGCTAGTTCTGGAGGCTGAACAGCTTGTGCAGAAGATAAAGAAGCTTGGAGAAGAGCCCATAGAAGTCCATGTGTTCCTTGCCGATATGTATGCAAAGTCTCGCCAGGAAGAGAGAGCCCGCAGGTCCCTCAAGATCTTGGAAGAGAAGAAGAGACTATTGAAGTCTGATCAGTTTGAGAGGGTTATAAGAGGCCTTCTCGATGGTGGGTTCTCAGAAGAGGCAAATAAATACTACAAAATGATGAAATCCTGTGGCTTTGAACCATCAGAAACAATCGAGGTCGGTGTTAAGGCTAGTCTCAGGATTAGGGGCGCTTCTCGTCACACTGGTAGGCATTGAGCTTAGGGCCTGTATGCTGGTAGAGTGGGAGTGGCAGTGATCTACTGGGCACGCAGGCAGGCAAGGAGGGATTCTGGTGTGAGAACCTTGTGGCACTGACACAGCACGATCAAATTGACAAAACTCAGTGCTGAAAGATAGCTTGGCCATTTTTTCTTTCTGGTTATCAATTGTCTGGAGGCACGACGTTGCTTCCATAGACTATGAAGTTAATAGGTCCTGGATTCAGGATTTTGTTGTTTTCAGTGTTCAGGATTTTCACTTGTATTAGATGAGGCTTGAAGTGATTGTAACACTAAGGCCAGTCTTAATGGGGAGTTTTATTACGTTGTTTCCAAGATTGTCATGTCATGTGAAATAAAATGAAACTTAGAAGAAACATCTACTCTCAATGGAGAATTTCATTCCATGGTTTTATAGGTATTTAATTTCAAGACTCACAGAGAGTTGGTAATTGTGCCAAGTGAAAAATTGCCAACCTCCAGGTCCAGGAGCAGCAAAAATCCCACCAAAACCAAACGACCGCCACACCAGCGCTGCCACGTCGCCTTAGACCTACAGTAAACAACTTGACAAGTCTAGAGGCTCATTTTTCGCTTTTGCAAGTTCATAGACTTAAATAGCACATGCCCATAAGTTAAAGGTACACTAGTGTATTTAACTCAAAAATCACATTTGACTAGATATTTTTGTACCACTAATTTCTTCTCTCTAGAATATATTCTTAAATCCTACACACATTCCTAATTTCTTCTCTCTAGAATATATTATTAAATCCTACACAAATTTGAGATTTTTTGAAGTACTTTTCAATAGAAATTATGCATATATAAGAAAGTAAGAAGTCCATTTTTTGTCATCAAACTATCCCTCGAGCCTAATTTCAACCGTCGAACTTAAAAACCAGAGATCTTTAGCCATTTGACTATCAAAACCTTTCTTATTGGCTATTAAGCTGGTTTCGACGGTGATTTTCAAACTAAATAATCAAGTCATTGATGCTTATAGCCTTTTTAAGGTTTTGACAAAATCTTGTCCTAAAGACTTTTTATGACCGTAAGGCATATTTCTAAAGAAAAATAATAGATAGAAACCATCTATAGGTAAAAGTTTTTTTTTAACAACAGGCAAAAGGGTTATCTGACTCTCAACACTCCGAAACAAAACAAGTTTAGGGTACCACAACCACAAGCAAGCCACCAATGAAATCCGAGTCCAACATCCAGAATACAAGGGAGCAAATCAGCCATGTAACATATCATAAGTTTACAAGAAACACCTCCCAACACCACTGATTGGACACCTATTACCACGCATGCTTGCTTGTTGGACAAAAGACATCAGACCAAACAACAGTCGTGCTACCGCTGAGCCAGTTTCTTCAGGTGTTGAAACAACTTTTGCTTTATCCACTGTCGATCATATGGCAGAAATGCCTGAATCGAGTGATCATAACTGCATATGGAGGGGGGGAAAACACAGTTATTATGTTGTTAGTTTTGAACACGTATAAATATACTTCAAGGAACTCCGAAAATCTTAAAAAAGTTGTACTCACACCAGCGCACTAATGTCAGCTAGGCCATCAATGAAGTTATAGAGGTCGCTGATATCATAAGTTATGTTTGGGACCATTGGGTTGATATCCCTAATTTTCCTTTCATAAAGCCCACAGATCCCTGCCATTACAGTTGAATGTTACAAGTAACTTATGAACTTTAGAAGGGAAATAAATCAAGAAGAATCACTGCAGATTTGCAAATCTGATTTTTGGAAGAGCATAAGCTGGATCCAGGTCAAAGTAGCCTATTGCTAACAGTAAAGCTAGGGGGTAAAACATCAGGCCAGCCAGCAACAAATTTAAACAAAGAGGTATCCGATCAAAACCTCTAAGATAGATTAATATCATGTTTCTATAAGATATAGTTAAATAGTTAAATATCACTGTTTTTTTTCTGAGTATAGGATCACATGAAGACCACCACGGTCATGCAAATAATGCGAACTAGGGAGTTTTATTTGAGTTTTTCTAAAGCAGGTCCTTTTTCAAACCATACATACCATCCAATGAATGATTAACCGAATTGTAATCCATAAATGTTCTAGAAGCCCTATTTTGAGATGGCTGCATCAGAATAATGGTGTGCCTCCCAGCCTGCAAAGAGCAATCAGTCAGATACACACATCAGCGCATGGCAAGTGCCATGGGTATCATTGCATAAACTGGTGGTGCTTCTTCCAAAGTGCCAAACATTGGATATTAACAACAGACGCTACAATATTTCCTGTGGCAGCTCCTATGCTGGAATATTCATAAAGGGAGCAATAGCACAAAAGTGAAGATTTACCATACAACCCATTTATTAGCTACCCAATACAAATACTTTTTATTCCCTTTCCTTTATTTCGAGCAGCAATAATAATATTGGTATAGTCATCATCAAGTTGGCTTTGGACAGGATGCACAGTTATGGCATCTAAAAACTTTTGATCTTCAAGACACATACTGGGAATAAAGGAAACCCAACCCAACACAATGCCTATCACTATCAATAGTGTTATCTTACTTTGCATACAAACAACACAGCTTTTTTTTCGAAATTATGTAATGAATAATATTTACGCTATTATAACTTCAAGGTAACCTTTATATTTTCTGTTTCTTCAGACAGAAAAAGAAGTATTAAGCTAGAACTACACGATGATTGACGAAAATAAAGGATTCTGTAGAAGGATAAGAAGGATTTCTAAATGCTCCTTCAAGTATTGAAAGCTGAGCATAGCTATTTAAAGGTTTAGATGATAGCCTAGCTCCCTAGATGCCTATAGTGCACGTCTAAGTAAAGAAGCATCATGTAGGAAAAGCACAAAGGAATAGTAAATAATTTGTTATGTTTTACAAACTAGAAGCTATAACCTAAATAAGGCAAAAAAAAAAGTCTAACATGTCACCAGTCTATGAACAAATAATCCTTGAAATAAAGGAAAAGGCACAATAACCTATGAGTATGTAAAATTCATTGATAAAAATAACTAGATGCAGAATAAAGTATAACAAACATGTCTTTATTTGAAGCTTAAAATGGTAAAGAGAACAGAAAGGATAAAATCAGAGACTGAAAAATGCAGTTGGATACAGGGATTTCCTTGGTATATGGAGTCCCATCAATCATCCATAATAGACAAACTTACAAAATGCAAGTTTGCAATTGTGCCATTTGCTAGCCAGCAATACAGGCCAAGGCATTATTAAAGACCTAGTTGTATTCATTTCCCAGCAATAAATTATAACCAAGCAAGCTGCAGTGTGAAGTCTCTGAGCTGACGGTGTAGCAAGTTATGAGTAGTTGGGGAACATCAGAACTAAGGTAAGAGCAATGAAATCAAGGGTATTGGCATAATGAAACTGGCACAGGGTCAGGGGCGTGTACTACTTTTTCTTATTCATGAAGCATCACCATTGGGTTTTCAGGTTGTTAAGACACAGCCTCTAAATTACATATTTCCCAATGGCAAGAACCCATTGTTTGGCAGCCTTAGTTATCTAGTAATTATAACTCCTACTATGGTGTCATGCCGCTATGCAGCTTCAGTGTCAAAGCATTTGCCAACTTTTGATCAGAAGTTACAAAAAAAAAGAAACTATCATATCTTAAAGTAAAATACAACTGTCTAAATACAAAACAACAGTTCCACATATTATACCTGAACATTCAGACCACTTAATTAGTTAATTTCATGTTCTCAAAAGAACATTAAGTTTGACATACAAAGTTTAGTTAGCAGATGACACATTGCAGCATGTTCATACAACTAAAATAAGTCTACAACCTTACATATCAGAACATAGAAGCAGAGTCATCTGAGGATCTTAAGCTTATAACCAAGTATTTTTGATAAATTGCAGAAGGGGAGAAGTGTGGACCAGAATGTTCACGACATACTCCATAGATATCACCGCATTCCCAACCCTCTCAATAAACCAGAACCCGAACAAGTCAACAAAAGCAATAGCAGATCACTTGCTTATCAAAGCTAACCATCCAACCACCGGTGCCCCAACAAGCACATGGGTGTACACATGTACACCCGATAAGTTTTTTGCAAAAAGAATCGGAGTTATTAGTACCCATAATTCATGTATACACTTGCAATTAGATCAGGTCTGATTCTCCGATTAAGCTAACGATCCAACCACCGGCGCCCCAACAAGCACATGGGTGTGCACACGTACACCCGATAGTTTTTTTTTCCCCCCCGCGATAAGAATCGAAGTTAGTAGGCATAATTCATTTATACACTTGCAATTAGATCCGGTCCGATTACATACAAATAGCCAAATAGCTTAGGTTAGGCTTTGGGTGCTGCTCAGTTTCGCACAGCAGGAAGGGAAGAGAAGGGGGCAGGAAGGGAAGAGAAGGGGCGGGCATACCATCTGTTGGGTGCTGGTTGCCCGAGAAGGGACCGACGAAGACCTGGGCACGGCGGCGGTGGCGGCGGGGCGGCGGCGGCCTATTCGTCGGGCAGAGAGAGAGGAGAGAGAGAGAGAGCGCACGCGGGGAGAAAGAATAATAGCCCAGAGGTGCTGTTCAGACGAGGGAAAACGCAATCGCACGGGCCTTGTCCTGGACATGGGCTGTTCATGGTTTCAAACAGTTCTTTTGCAGATTTTTCTTGTTTCCTTCCTTCTTTCTTTTTTAGTCTTTATAATTATATTCTTCCTATAATTTGCATTTACTATTTTCCTGAAACGCGGAACATTTTTTGGTTTTATAAACTAGTGGAACCAAGATGATAGTATTTATTGGAACAATGCAAATAAGTAAAGGGAACATCTTTTATTATTTTGTTAAGGTGGAACCTTTTTCTCATGAACCTTGAAACACTTTTTTTGAACTTTCGGTACATATATTACTCGTCTGATCCAGCCAAATCGCTGGTCACCAAATCCTCAAAATCACGAGGAACCCCCTCCCAAGTATTATAGCAATCACTGAATAGTACAACCAAACACAGCGAGGGAGCGCGCAACTTTATTGCAGTCACGTTTACAAACGGAAATAGAACAGGACGGAAATAGAACAGGACACAGACTCGGCACTGATGAGCTGCTCGATCTCTGTAATCACCCCACCCGAGGAGGCTAGTCTGTAGGCATCCGTCTGGATCGCCTACTGCACCAGTGCAGCATCTATTTCTAACGTGATGCATTGAACTCCCAGCTTCGTAGCTTCCTGTAAACTAGCAAGGCAACGGAGCAGCTCGGCTTGAAAAGCGTAAGTAGAAACGCTCTTTTCGTTTAGGTTTTGTCTGCCTTATAAGTCCTATTTTTTAAGCTAATAAATAATATTTTTCTCTCTTACTAAATCAGCCAATCATATTTTCAACCATAACTTATCAGCCAAAGCCAAACTAAAAGAAGTCTTCCCGGTTCCCGCCCAGTACCGGAGCTCACCACCCGTTCCTGGTCTCTTGAATATGAACATGGAACATTTTTATTATAAATGTGGACCAATAATGCCGTAAGGCCTAAACCAAGTACATTGTTCGGCTTAATAAATAAATGTTTCGATTTAATTAGAAAAGGCTGCTGCGGCGACGGAGCTGAGGCCCAGGCCCTTGCCGGCACGGACGGAGCACAATGGGGGCTAAACTGGGCTCCGGCCCCTCCCTTGTTCAAAGCAAAATTCTCAAATATAGTTTGTGGTCACTTGCATTTTGTGAAATGTGACCCAACTATAAATATATATAACTAGCTAGTTTTAGTCCATAACTTGGTTAAGAGTAGTCTGACAGTCTCTGTAGTCATTTGATATGTGATTAGTTAAATTTATTATAGTATATATGGTTTTATTTCTGATATCAACATATTTCACTTGTGTTTTTATCAAGTTGGCCCCCCCTTGATTTTGTGCCGTGCTCTGTCGCTGCTTGCCGGGGAGCCAGGGCGCCCGCGTTTTGCTAGTGTTGCGGCGGCGGCCGCCGCCGAGGTGACCAAGGAAGGGCGCGCGCGCGGCAGGCGCTCGTGCGCGCTGTCATTTGGGGACCCGCGGCTGGCCCGTCCTCGCACGCGCTGCCTGCTGCGGCACCGCCCGAGCGACCAGCTCCGCGGCCACCCCCCGCGCGCCTACTATGGCGGCTACGACCGGGCGGTTGGGCGCTATGGGCACGCTGGCACGTCTTGGTGCTACTGCCAGATCCAGCGGCCCCACCCCAGATCCGGCGCCTCCTGGGTCGGTGGGTTCGACGGACGAACGGATGCGGTGGCTGCCCGTCGCGGCCGGAGCCCCTGGGTGCGCGGGCAACATCTTCTGAGATGAAAATCCTTCTTGAGTGCTCATACAATGATGATGGCGGTCTGCGGATGTCAGTCCCCTTCCTAAAGGCATCACTGGAGCGCTCAAGCTTCCTTGCCCTGCCTCAAAAGCTCCGGCTTTAACTCGTCGTCTGCGGGTCTCAGGGCGAAAGCCCTTACAAGCCTGGTGCTTCGGTCATCGATGATGGCATCCGTGGACGTCATTTCTCTTCTTGAAGGCATCGACACAAGCACGCCTGCCCCTTGCCGAGCCCGGCACGACCTTGTGCTCTCCCTCCCTTTGTGCCTCCTTGCTCCTTGTTCCCTCTTGGGTGAGACTAGCCCTGGCTGTCGGTCGTTGCCGATGTTTCGACGAGTGTCCTCCTCTAGCGTTTCTGCTCCGTTGGCGCTCTCCTTGATGGTGCCAGAAAATCTAATGCCGGGTGGTGTTTCCACCGCTGCCGCCATTCCCATCCATGGTTTCCTCCCCGTGGATGGCGTTGAATGGTGATACGTGGGCCTGGAAGTGCTATAGGTGTCACCATCAACTTCAAGGGAGGTCGTCGTGTCCGGTGATCTTGGGCTTGCATGTCCGTCACCACTCTTAGTCCCCATTCCACTGTTGGTCCTCAGATGGAGAACGGCAGCGGAGCGGCGTAGCTACGAGGAGTGGTGCAGGGCACAATGGTCACGGCATAACCGACGAGTATGTTGTTCGGCGGTGGCACAAATCGGCGTCCTTCGGCTTGTGTCTAGGCTTATCCTTGAGTCCTCGTGTTGGTTCTTCTTAATGTCTCTGTTAACTTGTTGTTGTTGGGTTGTTGTTGTTGTTGCTGTTGTAATCTCTCACTCCCTCCATTGTACTTCTGGACTTATTGTATCTGGATTGGCGCCACGCCCTTCCACCTCCTGGCTTGCCCGACATCTGTGAAATAAAAATTCATGTGGGGATAGTTCATCCCCGGTGACCTTTAAAAAAAGAACTAATGGCTCAACTCTGTTTGTTGGCGGTGAACTAGGTTCTTCCATCCAAGCAAATTAATATCATCCCGGTATCAACCAAAATGGCCAATTATACTGATAGCTAGGTCTATAGATCGGTGCATGAGTACTTACATCCCGTTCTAGCCTCGAGACGTGCCAAAACTATAGTTAATATTGTTATAAAAAGATACTATAGTTTTTTTGAAAGGAAAAAATACTATAGTTTTTTTTAAAATAATTCGGTATACTTTATTCATTCAGGATAGTTACATCACTTGCTAGGCAATATCGGCCACTTCGGCCAATACCGGTCATTACATGACTAGCGTCAAAAAACATGTAACAACTCATTTGATGTGCAATTTTATTTACTTGTGTAAGCAAAATTGGGCTGAAAATCATGAAGTCCTAGAGCGACCGGTCTTCATTTGGTTCACCCTTTGAAACTGCAAGCACTTGAGACATGATAGGTCAACAATATAAATGCTAGATTTCATTTGGGTCACCCACTCAACCCTAATCCAACATGTGATCTACTCCCCCTCCTCCTCCGTTCTAAATTATAGGTCATTCTATATTTTCTAGATACATAGCTTTTGTTATGCGCCTAGATATACATTATGTCTAGATACAAAATAAAACTATGCATCTAAAAAAGCTAGAACAACTTACAATCTGAAATGGAGAGAGTACCTAGGAGCCACATGATTGGCATAACAATATGATCCAAGCAATTTAACAAGTTGAGGCAGTGAATCTAGGCAACGTATCAGGTGCAAACCAAGCAATCTGTGCAAACTTGAAAACTACCAATCAGGACCACTAGATACTGATCCAATGGATGAGGTGAGATGTGAGATTTTTTTGCGCTTAAGCCCCTCACCCGTCGGCCCTTTTTTTGCGCTTAAGCACCCTCAACCCATCTATTGGATCAGCATCTAGTGGTTCTGATCGGTAATTTTCAAGTTTGCACATGATATGTTGCCGTGAATCTAACAATTCGAGAGGACTCGAAGGAGACAGTCAACCCCATACCGGTGTATTCCATCAGATTAATCATCATTGCTACCAACCTAATAAGTAAACAATCAGGAGTATTCATGCCAAAGGAGATGAAACATGGTGAAGATCTCAATCTAGCTGACCTCAGTGGCATTAATGAGGCTAAACTTTTGCGTCACTCCATTCCATCCTTGCTTACAAATACTCCAGCTATGAACAGACCTATGGCTATGATAAATATATCCCGTGGGGTCACCATTCTAACCACGAAAAAGAAGAAACATGGATAGGCTAAGGCCCAAGAAAGTAGGCCTAGAGGAAAGGCGAGAGTGCCAGGGAGAATCCGTAGCTATCAGCTGCTTCTCATCCACTTTATACCTCAAGGATGCAACTCAACTTTGAGTGAAGTTCTTGTCTTCTGTATCATCACTAATACTTAAGTTTCATTTTATATTTGTATGTAATTTTAGTTTTTACTTTCTTTGTTTGTGAGTTCCTCTATCGTGATAAATAGCCTTTCCTATTTATTGTGATTATCTTTATTTAGATATATGTGGTAGAACCGCCAAATTTAATTTAATCATGAGTTTACTTGTCCACTATTAGACACTTAGACACTAAGTACGTAAGAGACTGCCTTAAACCTGGTAGTCTGTCGAGCCCACTATGGTGGGCAACTCAAAACTATCCACATTTAATACAGGATCAAAAAAATGAGTAATAAAACTTACAACATCATTAAGCATTTCATACATGACATTTCATCACAACATGATCCAAATAGTTATTACAAAGTAGGTTTAGAGTTTAAAGCGAAAATAAATAAGGTAATGACTTAACACAGAGGACGAATACCTAAATCAACTACAAGTTCACATGTTAAAACAGAAATACACTTTGAAGGACGATATATACGGGATTCTCGTTGTGCCCACCAGGAGAGACCCGTACACACAACGACGCAACTGAAGTGCCCAAAGCTTTCCACACGAGTACACATGGTAAGTGGTGAAGACCCGCTCAGGCCTCCATGTGATCATCTGCGACAACATTGAAAAATAAAACCCTGAGTACATAATGTACTCCGCAAGACTTACCTAACTAGGTGGGAATATCTTCCCAACTTTAAAGGGTATGTTGAGGCTATTTGGTAATCTTGTTTATTTGTCTTGCAGAAAAACTTACTAAAGGTTCATCCTTATATTCAAGTTTTAGTAGTCATATTAAGTTTATTACTTACCATTCTAGATAAACATCTTGAGCTACTTTCAAGTGGTAAGTTATCAAAATATCAATCTCCACCCTTTTTTTCCCCATCCCATCCATCATTATGTTCCAGACACTACTACGAAATTAGCAATATGGCAAGTGTAATCCATAACCTAGAAGTGTCGCGATTCGAATTGATGTACATCTAGCTAGGCAAATCATAAAGTCGCACGCTCCCCAATAGGTTTGTACTAAAGCCACCGTTCCCGAACTTGCACGCATGATGCCTGAGCTAACCCGGTCGCCCCGGAGAACCCACCCTACTAGTCCCGTGAGTTTTTCCATGGACAAATATCACCCATGGGGCCAGTGTAGCAGTTCAACACAGTAACACCTTAGAGCAAGAAGGTACTAGACTTTCATGTCATCCATAATATTATTAATATACCATACATGCATTTCGTACGTTCAAATTGACCATAACAGTCACGGGCCTTAATTGTAGTTTTTTATATAATTTTGGTCAAACCTGAGATGCTTTGACTTTCTAAAATTTTTGAAATGACTTGTAATTTGGAATGGAGGGAGTAATTACTAAAAATTGTATAAACATAGGTTCTATTAGCTAGAATCATAGAATCAGACCCCTTATTTAAGATCATAAAGATATATAAAATCGTATGATAAAATCGCAGATTTTGACAACTTGGAACGCAGTTCCTATCTATTGCACCGATGCAATTTTCAGAATGAGACCAGAATTGAGGTTCTCAAAGTTCAATACGCATCAGAGTAAAGTTAAGGATCTTTACGTTGATAACATCAACAGCCAATCTGTTGAGACACCCAATTGGTTTGGGTAATGCCATCTCGTAATGGTAGTTTCCCCACAGGTCATAATAGGTAACTGTTTCCCCTTAGGTTGCCTATTTGACTATGGTGTACCACTTGGCCACACCATCTTCCTGCTTCCCCCAGGACAATTTGTGATCCTGCTAGTTTACACTCGTGTACGGACGAGCTAACTTCAGCAAACCCCAATTCGAAGGATATCAGAGGGGTAAAACAAAAGGTGTCATCAGACAAGAATCGTAGTGTACCATGTCAACATTTCACGTACTCAACGTAGTTGTATCCCAAAGAATACTTCCCAAAATACAATACAGGTTACACAATTTGGGAGCACAAAAAAATAGTAATGACATTAATAAGACAAATAGGATCAGGTTAAAGCCTTTCATCTCAGGCAACAGAAGTAAAAAAAAAAAAAAAAACTACCGTTACAAGCGAGCAAAATTTGTGGCTTACCTAAGTTTCATTTCGTCACTGTCCAAACAATAAGCTCACATATGACTTCTAAAAAAATATACAGCTAACAAATGGTTGTTTCTCAATACTGGCATTGTAATTTCCTCAAGGTGAAACTAGATGAACAACTATCTGAGATAAGTTTTATGCCATTTATTTCAAGGATAAAAGATTGTTGCAAGCATCCATTTCAGTAACATGTGAGCTCAAGATTGCCTGACCCGATGGATTTGCGCCAATGGTCTTCACTGCAGCTTTGAAAACCGCTGAGCGGAAGAAGGTATCCTCCATTTTCTTTAGCGTATCCTCAAGAACTCCAATACCCAGACAACGTGACATGATTAGCCGCCCAATAACTTCACCAAAGTGTGCTGGAGCTTTCGGTAGGTCGATAGCAAGATCATCCAGAAGAGAACCATAAAGCAAGCATCCAGTTTCCAAGTCTGCCGTCTTGAAAGTATTCTTGTTGCGAAGGTATTCCAGTAGCCTAACAAGAGGATCGATGGAACTGGCACCTTTGTCAAGAGCAAGATTGATGGCCTCTTTAACAACTTCTGGGTAGTAATGAGGACTCTTGAGCTCCTCAATGCACTGCTGTGCTTCATCTAGAATACAGACGTGAAAATATTCCTCAAGAAGAGAGATGGTCTTCTTTTCTAGACCAGCAGAGTTTGACTCGGGAGCAGCAGCTGGCTTCACAACTACAGGAGCTACAGATGGAGCTGGTGCAAGTCCCGGAGAATAACTTGAAGGACGGGATATTGGACCACCACTGCCCACAAGTGCACTTGTCTTCCCACTAATTAGTGCTGCACTGCCTTGAGGAAGTAGTTTAGAATTGACAGACGATGGCTTATTCACCAGCTGGGTGTGGCTGCAGAATGAGTCAGTTCTGGATTTAGAACGTGGAACTTCCCAATTATCATCATCTAACCCAGGCATTCCAGGCATCTTTCTCGCTCCAGGCATGCCAGGCATCATGCCACCAGTTCCAGGTCCATTCATTGGGAAAGCTCCAGGTGAGAGTGGCCTTCCAGTACCAGTTCGTCCATTCCTCATGTTTGTGGTCGACCCAGGTCGCAATCCAAGTTTCATTTCTGCCTCTGTATGAATTTCACTGATTTTCTTGGCTTTTATCTGAGAAAGAAATAACAACATACCAGAGTCAGTGAAAACTAGAAAATTCAACCCAGTTTGTGCGTAAGAATAGCAAGCGCTGGTTCATGGAGAAAGGCATATCGCACTGAAATAGACTAGTGTCGTGGCCAACTATCAAGCATGTGGAACATGTATCTTCAACTTGCAATGTATGTTTTATTCCCTTTATTTTACAAGACACTAGTGTATATATAGTAGATCCTGGCACACAGAACACTAATGCAAATACATTTCAAGATCGGAGCTGAGACATTTACCTCCTCACGTCGAGGCACCCAGTTGTTTGAACGGAGATCAAGGACATCTCGTGCCATGAACCTCAAACGCGGTGCCAATTGAGTATTAGTTGTAAGCTCCTTTAGACGGTTGAAGTAGACATCGTTAAATCGACGAGACTTTGGGTTCTCATCCAACTGTTTGCCAATTGTGTTGAAAAACTGACAGATGGCCTCGACATTTTCCTCAGCAGGGCAAGAATTGCTATCAGAACCCAGCAACTCCTACTTACAGCAAATGAATTAGAAAATATTTGACAGTGATAAAACACAATGTATGTGGAGAAAGGTGTTCCAGTCTAGAAGTCTATTCCCACAGATGGATTGGGGGAAATGGATCACTTCAGACCCAGCTATAACTACCCAGCTGAAGAGTACAAAGGATCAAATATGTAAGTACCTGAACAATGTGATGTACTATCTTCTCTGGGCTTGTTCGCTTTGAGGAATTTGGAGGAATCTGGAGGAATTTGTGAGAGAATGAACAGTAAAATTCAGCCTCAAACAGTGAAAACCGGCTGAATTCTTTACCAGCGGAACGCACCATTTTTGCTTCAGCAGCTCGCCGATAAGGCGAATATACTACTCCATATAGCTCCTGGAATCCGCGTTACGAGAGCGCTCTGATTACTGTTTTGCTCCTGTTGACGAATCGTGCGCAGCCACGTGGGCTCGTGCGTGTGTGATCATCGATTCGCTCTCTCTTCGTTAAATTGGGCCAGTTAATAATATATAGCGCCTAGCTTCCGCGTAACGAGAGCGCTTCATCCTCTTCCTCTCCCCTCGGCCCTAAGCTCCCGTGATAGAAAAATTCAATCGCGCCTCGCCCCCTCCGTCTCCGTCCTCTTCTTCTTCCTCTGCCCCAGCCGCAATGCGCGCAGATGTCACGCCAGCCGACTCGCCGTTGCCGCCTCTCCCCAAGCTACAGTCTGCGCAGATGCCGCGCCCGGCCGACTCTCCGTCGCCGCCTCCTCGCGTTCTTCCCCACAGGCGGTGCAAGGTCCCCGGTGACCACAGCTCCTCCCGCCTCACCACTACGCCTTGCCGCTCGACGCTCGATGGCTACATCCGTGGCTAAGGGGCTGGCGACGCTCGGAGGTGCGGATTCTGCCGGCTGGCTAAGGGCTCGGATCCATGCCAGCAAGCGAGGATTCGCCGCCGATCCGCGGGGCATCTGCTCTCCACGAGGTGAGTAATATTCAATTCTTCGGCTTCTCTGTTCGTTTCCCAGCAGTTTTCTTCTCAATGTGGTCGCCGAACGCAGCAGGATTGGGATAAGGTTGCCCACCACAACAGGATTGGGGTAGCTTCGACGGTGCCACCCACGGGTGCGGGTTCATATTGCCGCAAGTCTTCTACTCACCTTTCCGGGCTGGCCCCCTCGATGAGGTCGCTCCCCTTCCCCAGCCCGTAACTTGCCTCCAGCCCCGCTGCCTCGCATACAAGCCCATCATCTAGCCTAGCCGAGAGGTAACAACGAAGCGATCACCTCATTCCTTCCCTCCTTTCAGATTTGTGTCGACGTGCTGTTGCTTGCAAGAATGGGCGAAATCAGGCTGTTCAGGCGTTCAGCTACCAGGACGCACAAAGGTTGCTCCGGTCCCCTCCCTGTTCTGTACAACTTCTACCAGGCATAAACTCCAAATTCGTTACTTAAATTGTGCACTGGTTACTTTGACGGGAACTAATTATATTCACATACCTATTGTGGTTTATCTGAGAAATCTACATCTCTCAAGTTCGTATATTTGCTTTACCATATGAAAGTTTTATGCCTCATCAATTATTGTGCTTTCTCTGATCTATGGTGCTTTCCTGATGTTTTGCTGCACCTAGGATACCCTGCCTGTTAATTGACAAAGAAATATCCTATTAAGGGCTGACAGGTGAAAGCATATGTGATTTCTTTTGTATATATTTAGCTATTTTGTATATTATCTAGATTTCATTTGCACCATTGTAGCAGTGTAGAGTATTTAGATGAAACTTGTCTAAGATAAGTCTATACGAAGTACTCTTTCAGATGTATTCCTCTTCCTGTTTGATCCCCCCCCAACCCCCCCAATCTACAAAACATTCAGAGATCTCACATCTATGTCGGCATTTGTCGTCTTGCTCCCTGTGTTGCCTGCCATTTTTAGATTCTGACTGTGAGATTTTTAGTGACAAATGTTTAGAGATTGAGAGTTTGTAAATAGCGTTCAATTTCTATTGAGTATAATAGATGATAGATTAGTTTATCACCTTAATGACTTTACATCATTTTTCCTTTCATATACATTGGGCAATAGCTAGCTAAATCATATTGCCAAAATATGATAGAATAGGTATTTGCAGAGTTCATACAAACTAATTGGTGAGGGCAATGAATTGTTCTTTGTTGTTGCCACTTGCCAGCCTCTTATTAGGTAACACTGAAGTTATGTCTTATAACTTTGCTTCTGTTAACCGAAAATTTTATGTACCCAATAACATTTACTGTCTTTTCCTTTCTTTGTGCAGATTACAATTTATATGAAACAGACTCAGTGTGACCTTTGGTTCTTAATGTTTCTTATGCCAGCCTCCATGTTCTTGATATTTACAAATAGTTACAGCGCAAAGCAATATTATTTGCATTTACCTGTGAAGTTGGGACAAACAACCTGCTTTGTATATTAGTCCCATGTCTTCATACAATTGCTATTTCATGACTGATCCAATCTCAACTGAGATGTTTTTCCCCTTTGATTTCAGGTCATTTCCTTTTCAGATTGTGGAAAGGGTGTTGTAATGCGTGTTGATCGCACATGACACTGACCTGCCATTCTGGACAACATGTACTCTACTACTATTCCATTCGTTTTATCGCTCGCTGTCATACCTTACCATCGTTCTTTAAGTGAATGGATTTTCAGTGCATCCTTTGAGTTTAGCTTTGGAATTGCCAACCAGTTACCTTAGGATGTTAATTGAATCTGCATTCTATGCATCCTTGATTATGTTTCCTGCATGTCTGTAATTGGTATTCCGCCCAATAGAGATTGCATGCCAAGGAGAGAGATGTTCTTCAAATATTACTACTTAAGGTCTGTTTGCTTCCAAGGAATTGAGAGAAATTAGGAATCTAATAATGAAATGGAAAACATTCTTTAGACATTGGTTTCAATTGATAGGATCCAAACAGTCCCTTACACTCTTTTTCTTGCGTCGATTGTATCTAGGATAATTTTTCTAACAATGAAATGACTAATTTATGGCAAAAGTTCATTTTTGTTTTCAAGTTATACTGTGTCACAATACCTTTGTGTACTTTCACACACCAAATATGCGTGAGTAGCGCTACTTTCACACACCATATATATTCTTATTAGCTTTGTTCTGACCTTCATTTTTTTGTAGTTCAGTTTTTTGCACCATATCTTTGTTTACCTTGTGCACATGGCACAACAGACTTGATAAGTCTCTTTCAACAAGAAAATTTCCTTCTCAAGGTACTGCATGTTTTTGTTTGTTAATGCTATTATATTCTTCTATATGAGCATAATTGGTGAGTCCGTGTTGACCCCTATGTTGCTTCCCTCCTAACTACGACCTCTCCCTGTTCAACAGAGATTCATATTCAGTAGCAGTGAGATCAACTCTGAATACTTGTAGGTGAGTAATCGTATGTACTTTAATTCTGTCAGTTGAGGCTCAGTCCATCAGTTATAGGAGAAAGAATGAAATGCCTCTAATTTACAGAAGGCGTCACTCTTGGTTCTATCATTCAAAGAGTATTATGCCCTATTTTGAGATCATCCCCACTGATGTTTAGATTATCTCTGTTGTCAGTGGCAACCTTACTGATGTTGAAATTATTTCTAATTGGCTTGAAATGCTCATCCCAAATTTTCATTGACCAACAATTTTAATTGCTTTACAAGCCTATTCACAAGTGTATCTAAAATACAGTTGGACGAAGAGATTGCAGGGAGAACATTCGGAGAGCACAAAGGTCATGCAGCTACAGTGGCTTCATTCTTGCTGAACTAATTTGGAGACGAGGGTCCAGCTGCTATTGTTTTCTTACAATCCACACAACATACCAAGCATCTGTACTTTTTTGTAACCATTTCGAATATTTGCAAACTGTTTTTGTTTTTTCCCAGAAAGCACGTACATTTATGTAGCCATAACGAATTACTAATGTATATTTGAGTCTCTATAGACTAGTGCTTCACTCTGTTGTACATATCTAAATTAATGAATACTATCCCGTCGTTGTTGTTTACCTTGCCCTAGAGATGCAAGAGTATCACTTCAGACTTCACAAAGCACAAACAGCTATAGGCCTGTGCAGCCAATACGGGCGCGGCGTAGCGCACCTGCCTGCCTAGTGTTTCCAAATGTTCGAAGCTTCACAAGCCTTTCTTTATCACGTTTCTCCATCTCTTGGTCTGGACCAGTCAATTTCGCTACCTCGGCCCATAGGTTGCCAGCACGTTCAAATGCCTCTTGACAATTGTTCAAATTTGTATATTGCGCGTTTGACCTGGATGGTGTGCTAAAAGGACACGGGGATTATACTAGTTCGGGCCGAATGTCCCTACGTCCAGTTTCGGGATGCTCATGTTACCAACACTAAGTTTGTAGTAGGAGGTTACAAACTGGCGAGAGAGCAAAGAGCTCCCAAGTCTCTGTGGTTCGATTGCTCGATGCTTCTACTGCTCGAACTATCGGTCGATCGATCTCTCACTCTGAACGATGCCTTGCCTCCCCTTTTATAGACCAAGGGGAGAGAACATGATACCAGAGACCGAGAGAAGGGAAGAGGGAAAAAAGAAAGAGAAATAAGGCTCCTGGGGGTGTGCCGTCCTCCTCTTCGCTTGGGTCCTGCTGACCTTGTAGATCGTGGTGGCAGCGGCGTCGCACCGGGTCCTGTTGGTTGCTACAACATAAGTGCGGGCATCGTGTGCCGTTCTTGTCTTCCATCCCATTCGAGCGGACAGAATGGTCAAAGGGTCCCCTGACAGAGGCCATACGGGGGGGCTGGTGGTACAGTGCTAGTCAACTGACACCGATCGACTGACGTTGGACGGTGGTCAGGCAGGGAGTTGGCAGCACAGTGCTGGCCTATTGACGTGGTGGGCGACGTGAGTCTCCCGGCATGGCCTGATGCGACAGCCAGTCGCATCAGAACGCGCTCGAGACGTGCTCCCGGCCGTGCGCCTCCACGCCGTAGTGGTTGAAGCGGTTCAGGGCCCACCCTGGAGCCACTGCTTTTGTCCGGTAGCAAATCCGACCCCAAGGAAATAGGTGAGGCGGAAATCTCGCCCTTGGGGCTGAGCGAGACGGAATCTGACCCTCGGGGTTTGGACGAGGCGGAGCCCTCCCCGTGGGACCGAACGAGTCGGAGCCCGCACCCTGGGGTCAAAGGAGTCGGAGCCCACGCCTTGGGATAGGACGAGGTGGAAACCTCGTCCTCCGAATCGGAGCCCATGCCTTGGGGTCATACGAGGCGGAAACCTCATCCTCGGAGTCAGACGAGGCGTGGCCCGGCCCCTAGGGGTTGGACGAGGCCGTAGTTGCGTCCTTAACCATCGGATGAGCCGACGTGACGCTCATTAATCCTTTGGCTCGAATACCCGGGTATAGATATCCAACAGTAAGTTTTGGGTGGGGACCGTGGCGAGGAGCAACCTGCGTAGCGAGGCGGGTCCACGGCCGGTGCAGCGAGGAGCGGGGGGTGCTTGGCTGGGCAGCGTTCTGCGTTCCGAGGAGCGGGCAGTGCTTGGCAAGGGCTTTGCATAGGCTGTTGGAGAATACATGTTCTGGATGCGTGACTCTTTTATTGTGTGTGACCTAAATCATGGAATGGGTCTCTAGTTTGTGTGTGTGCTGTTGGAGATAGCCTTAGGGCTTCCGGTACGCGGCGGAGTTTCGTTCTGGGATGTGGTGGTTTGGTCTTTTGGGAGGATCAGCTGGCTGTTGCGGGAATCAGGATGAAGTGTTGAACGAAGGCCGCTTTGGCTGCTGCTCTGCTCACGCGGACCAAGGGTTTCAGGCTTTCAGCGGTGCTTTCAGTGGTGCCCATTGAAGTATATTCTAGCACAGAAAATGCTATACACTACGAGTGTTTCAACACTCGATTTTGTTTCTTCTCTTCTTTTCCTCTCCCTCTCTTCTTCTCCAACTCTGACAAACTTAGTAGGAGCTCGGAGGAGGTTGGTCAGCCAAGCGGTTGGAACAACGGAAGGGCGGCTGTTAGGATGCTGGCGGCATAGGAGGCGGTCGGGCTAGGTCGAGGCGGGGGCTTCCATGGCCATGAAAGTGGCGGGATGAGGGGAAGGAGGTCGCCGCGAGTGTCGTAAGGTCTCACCGGAGCACCATGGCCGTGGCCGCGGAGCTCCGGCGAGGCCCTACTGCTCCACGACGAGCGGCGGCGGCGCGTCGGGGGGGGGGAGGAAGAATATGATGAAGAAAAAAAATCAAGTGTTCTCGGGAGCCAAAACACCCGAGCGACGGATGGACAGATCCTCTTGGTACGGTTGTACACCATATATGGAACTATTGGCCCCCAGGTGGCCAGGTCTGCCTAAATGAGTAGATAATGCACTCGTGCCATAGCATGCATATGTGTTCGATACATGGGAGTATATTGAATTATTGATTGATTGATCTATCATCCATAGTGTTGGTGTTTCGGACCAGGGGGTCCTCAACCAACTAGTAAATTTGTACTGCGTGCCCCTAATCCCGGATGGTGATGCAAAGAGACACAAGGTTTATACTGGTTCAGGCAATCAGTGCCCTACGTCCAGTCTAGGAGATCGATCTTATATTCCTTGCACCGAAGTGCTCGTAGTAGGGGGTTACAAGCAGGGCGAGAGAGGGAGCTAGCCCCAAGTCTCTATGATGAACGGGATGAATTGCTCGAGACATTGATCTAAGTGTGGGTGCTACAGCCTATGTTCGCCTACCTCGTGAGTTCGTATGTGCCTAAGTGTCTTCCCCTTCCTGCCCGTCTCCCCCGTCCCTCCCTTTTATAGTAGAAGGGGGGATGGGGGTGATACATGCGCTAGTTTCGTGGCGTTGTGTGAACAGAGGCGGCCTGTCCGAGACCTGTAGCCTATTGCTGTGGCGGAATAGTTGATGGAGTGGTTCTACCCCTGGCCAGAGCAGCGCACCGGTCACATCCGATCCTGTGCGACATAATAGCTTGATGTAGGGCCTGACGAGCGACATGCCCGTCGTAGTGTGTTGTCCACACGAAGTGCGGAGGCTTAGCCGGTGCCGAGGCCGAGCCATCGTGGGGGGGCTCGGCAGGTGTGAACCCCAAGGTTGTTGAGACCCTGAGGTAAATTATCGAGGCGTGGGTGGAGCGGCTGACCCTGCACACTAATTCCGAGGCTGCAGGGATCCGAGCTTAACTCCCCATGCCGCGTTGTCCTCGGAGTAGTTAGAGTTAGGTAGCACAGTGCGGTATGGACATTTAGTCGTGGGCACAGTGCTGCGCATAGTGGCCGGTAACTCCTGCCTTGTCTTGTTTCGGGCGGCATGGCGTCGATGTGATTTGCGTCTCGTCGGCCACTCCTCTCGTACCGAGCTGTCATCCGGATGACATCGTGGGAGTGGTTGGTCGAGGCAGTGGCGATGGGGTGGTTTGCCGAGCCCATCTTGAACGAGGTGGAGCGTTGGTAACTCGTCCGAGGCCTTTTGGGCGGGGTCTCGGGCGAGTCAGAGAATCGGTTCCTGTCCGAGGCCTCTCGAGCGAGGCCACTGGCGAGGCAGAGAGTTAGTTATCCATCCGAGGCCTTGGACGTGCCCCGCATGCGATACGGGGGCCTCGGTGGTCAGCATCGTACTCGGTTTAGGTGGAATAGTGCGGGACGTGTGTCCACAGGGCACGGTAACCCCTGCACCATCAGTAAGGGATGGTAAATAGAAGATTTGACCGTTGTCCCATCGCTCCTGTTGCTGTACCCTGCCGGTCGTAGCTGACATAGCGGGTGCTCGTAGGGGCATTAAATGGATGGGACAACCTGCCAGAGGGACAATCGAGGCGGAGGCGACGAGGACACGAGACGAGCCCGGCCTCGGGCGAGGCGGAGCGGGATTGGGACGTTCGAGACCCTGACCGGGGGCCTCGGGCGAGGCGGAGATTTGGCCCGAGACCAGATTCGGCCGAGCCGGCCTTGGACATCACCGTGAACTGTGTCCTTAGTCTGACTAAAGAGGCCTCATGAGGGTTTTATGAGTTTTTTTTCGGCCTTTGCTTAGGGTACCCTTTTTTATGGTACCTGACAGTAGCCCCCGAGCCTCTGGGAGAGTGTGAGCACTCTCTCGGAGGTTTGAGACTTGGCTTGCGGCGGCTCTTGTCGAGATTTGCGTTTCGTACTCGAGGCCTCGGTGGGTGCGCGCGAGCGCACCCACCGGGTGTAGCCCCCAAGGCCCTGGAGGAGTGGATTTGACTCCTCCAGGGGCTTTCCTTACGTCGTGCGATGGATTTTTATTGCGCTAGCCGAGCCCATGAATGCGAGTTTGGGTCGCTGAGCCTTGGTTTAGTTATAGGAAGAACCCCTGAGCCTCTGCTCGGAGCAAGAGGATGACTAGGAGTTTCCCTGTCTTTTTTGCATCACCCTCACGCATCTGTTTTGTTTAGAAGGAGGGGTGGAGGGTGCCATGCTACCCTCGGTGGGCACGAGCAGTGACACCTCCGGCGAGCTGTTATCGGGTAAGTCCGAGTGGAGGCCCAAACCCTATTCATTAGGGGCCGGCTAGGGGTCCAGAGGTCCAGAGACGCACTCCATGAGTACCAGAGGGTTTCTCTAGTGGGTGTCGGGGCCGTTCGCTAAGCCCCGGTGGCTCGGTGCCTCCCTACGGTGGGATCCCATTCAGAGACCTCCCTGCTAGTCTTGGACACAACTTAGAGCGTCTCAAGCAGTCGCCTACTTGGGTCTCGGCCAAGCACGGGCTCGCCCATAGTTGTCCCTGACTCTGTTGCCCTGGGGCGGCTGTCAAAACCCTTAGGGGCCCAACCTTCGAACCCCTGGATCGTAACGGGCTCGGTGCCCTTTTATCGTGTTTTTTTGAGTCTTCAGGTGCGAGCTTGGGTCGCTTGTCCTTGTCTTGGGTACAGAAGGAGCCCCCGAGCCTCCGCACGGAGCGAGAGGGAGGTTAGGGGTCCCCCTGACTTTTTGTTCAACCCTCGCACATCCTTTTCATTCGGATGAAGGGGTTGTTTGTCGAGCCCACTCGTGTGCGAACTTGGGTCGCTAGGTCTCGGCAAACTTGTAGGAAGAGCCCCCTAGCCTCTGCACGGAGCGAGAGGGCCGTCTGGTGCTCTTCTGGCTTTTTATACTCTCCTCGCGCATGAGGGTTTGTTTGCCGAGACCCCCTCGGGTGCGAGCCTGGGTCGCGGGGTCTCAGCATATCTGCAGGAAGAGCTCCCTAGCCTCTGCCCGGAGCAAGAGGGCCGTCAGGAGTTCCCCTGGCTTTTTATACGACCCTCGCGCAACCTTTTCGTTTGGAAGGAGGGGTTTGTTTACCGAGCCCCCTCGAGTGCGAACCTGGGTCGCTGGGTCTCGGCAAAGTTGCAGGGAGAGCCCCTTACCCTATGCGGGAGGTCCATCAGGGGTCCCCCCTGGCTTTTTTATACGACCCTCGTGCTTCCTTTTTGTTCGGAAGGAGGGGTGGAATATGCTAGGCTACCCTCGCTGGGTGCGAGCGTTGGCATTTCCGGTGAGCTGTTATCAGGTAAGTCCGAGTGGAGGTCCGAGCCCCATTCGTTAGGGGTCAGCTAGTGGTCCATGGACGCACTCCAAGAGTACCAGAGGGTTTCTCTAGTGGGTACCGGGGCCGTTTGCTGGGCCCCAGTGCCTCGGTGCCTCCCTACGGTGGGATCCCATTCGGAGACTTCCCTGCCGGTCTCGGACGCGACTTTGGGCGTCCCAAGCGTTTTGCTTGCTTGGGTCTTGGCCCCGTACGGGCTCGCCCGCGGTCGCCCCTGACTCTGTTGCCCTGAGGCGGCTGTCGAAACCCTTAGGGGCCTAGCCTTCAAACCCCTGGACCGTAATGGGCTCGACGTCTGGTTCCTTCACCTGAAAGGAATAGGGTGGGGGGGATATCTCCCCCATCGGTTCGACAATGACTGGCGTGCCTTTTGAGGCAATTTCCTCGGGGAGGCAAACGACGCCTGCTGCAGCAGCGGTCGGACGTGACGTGGCGTCAGTGGATAGGACGTAACTGTTCCCGCGATTAATGAGAAAAAGGTGGACACACGGGCGGTAAAATCAGATCAGGATTAACCGCGCCGGATCTGAGGGAAACTTCCCTGATTTCGTCGCCCGTCCGTTTCGCCTTCACCCTGCATAAATACACAACGAGCCTTGCTCCTCCCCTCCTTACCTTGCCCGTATTAGCTTTGCCATCTTTGAGCCATCGCCAGAGCAGAGAGCCCCGGGAGGTAGAAGGGAAAGAGGCGAGGCAGAGAGAGAGAGACTCACCGCCGTAGTCGAGCCCTCCACCGCACTCATGGCTGGCGACATTGTTGTCATCGAGGCGGACCCTTGGGATCCATCCGACGTCACCGTGGAGATGCTTCAGTCGCTCGTCGATGGCGGGCTCCTTCGTCCGGTGACCGACCCCAACAGGCCAAAGTGGATCGCTCCGTCGAGCGAGCTGGAGCTGAGGCCTCGCGATGGTTACGTCATGAGCTTCGTGTCCTTTCAAGAGCGCGGCCTCGGCGTCCTAGCGGACCGATTCATGCGGGCGCTCCCGCACTACTATGGCGTGGAGCTCCACAACTTCAACCCCAATTCTATCGCGCAGGCGGCCATCTTCGTCGCTGTCTGCGAGGGGTATTTGGGCATTGCTCCCCACTGGGAGTTGTGACTCCATCTCTTCCGGGCGGGGCATACCACCAAGCCGACGGGCACGTCGGGCACGAGGAAGGCGGTGAGGGCCGGCGGCTGCACTCTCCAAGTGCGCCAGGACCGCCAGCACCTCTATATCCTGGCCCAGCTCGCGTCAACCAACCGTCGATGGTACACGAGCTGGTTCCATCTTCGCAACGATGACGGCGGACTTCCCCCCTACACTGGGTGGATTGTGGGGAGCTGCCCGGAGAGGTGGAAGTATGGCGTCCCGAGGGAGGATCGGCCCAAGCTGCAGCCGCTCCTAGAGGTTCTGCAGAGGCTGTGGGACCGCCACCTTACTACGGCCATGGTCGTGGCCGCCTTCCATAGCCGGAGGGTGCTGCCGCTAATGGCTCGGCGGCGGCGCCTGTTCGAGATGAGGCCGGATGAGTCGATCGCGGGCATCCGGCTGTCTGCCAACGCCCTTTCTGATGAGGAAATTCTTCACCGGGTGAGGGAGACGGTGGACGCGAAGCTGAGGAGCGGTGGTCTGACCACCCTCGCGATGCATCCGTCATGGGGGTATCTCTCGCTGGTAAGTTGCGCGCCGCTGCAGCCCCTGAGCCCTCTCTGTTTCTCATCATTTCTCGTTCCCTTATGCGTGTTCGCCGTTCCTACAGGGGATGAGGGACATGCGAGCCTCCCCGCCGCCCATTCCCGAGGACGCGAGGTGGCGGGCGATCAACCGAGCGCACGCCGAGGCAAAAAAAATGGAAGGACGCCAAGGCGGAGAAGCGCAAGAAGCAGATTCTTGCGCGCGAGAAACTAGACGAGCGTCGTCGGCAGCAAAGGAAGGACGGCCTCCCATTGGAGGAGTCCCCGTCGCCGTCGCTATCGACGGATGCCTCGGACGGAGATGACGAAGGCGAGATGGGGCGGGGTCCCCTAGACCATCTCCCTGACGTTGAGGAGACGACGCCCGGGGCGTTGGCAAGCAGCCCGGTGCTCCTAGGAGGAGGAGGAGCTGACCTAGGGTCAGCGATTGCCTGCCTCGTGGCCGAGGCCGATACGCCTGAAGAGCGGGCGTTGGGCAAGCGTGCCGTCAGCCCAGTGGGCTCGGTGGTAGTGGTGGTGCAAGTGTCGACGCAGCTGACGCAACTGCTCCCGCAGAGCACCGAGGGGGCGCCGGGGTCCGTCGAGGACCGACCGGCGCCGACGGATACGGAGGCCATGCTTCAGCCGCCGCCGCCTTTGCAGACGAGGGTCGCTGTGCCGAAGCTGTTGCAGCCCCGATCAAGGTAAGCGTACTTTAGGTGGCGCCGCAACGTTTTTTGATCGTTCCTTCGTCTCGTGCTGACCCTGTAAGTATTTTGTTCTTAGCCGGAAGTGACCTGCGGAGGTGCCTTCCTTGGCGCCCCTTAAAGCGCTCAAGGTGACCCCTAGCTCCACCGCCCATTGGGTGGCGGGGGCACAAGCCGCCATACGACGCGGCGCGGCGTCGGTGAGAGCCGGCCTGACGGAGTCGGTCCCCCAAGGAGGGGCTGTCGAGGCTTCCCCAACACCGACGGGGGAGGGGGCGCCTCTGCCCCACGAAGGCGAGGGTCGTGAGTCAGATGGGGCCGAGGTGTCCTCGGTTGCCGAGGATACCGAGGTCGAGGCCCTTAGGGTCTCTGAGGCCAAGGCAACCGCTGAGGCCGTAGCAGCGGAGGTCGAAGCCCCCGCGACCATTGAGGCCACGATGGTAGGGGCCGGAGCCCCCGGGACCACCAAGGCCGGCGTAGTGACGGCGAGGCTGTCGGCCCAGGAAGTGGAGATGAAGGCGGCGGAAGCCTCGGTGGCACCCCTGGTTCAAGGCCGGGAGAGCGCCTGGGAGGTAGAGGTCCTTCCGATCTCCTCCAACGATGTTTCCCAGGCATGGGAGATGGCCGACGGCAAGGTGGCCGGTGCCGTGGAATAGCCAGTTCTGACCTCGGGCGAGGGAAGCTTGGCCCTCACGCGGGTACGACCTGAGCCCCATGGGTGGGACCACCCGCATGTGCTGTGGCAGAGCCGGGACAACCCTGAGGCGGAGCCTCTGTTTGCCCTCGAGGACGCGGCCGAGGGCGGGCGCTGGGACACGTTCGAGCAGTACCGCCAGCTGGCGGAGCGGTCACTTCGGACGGCGCTGTCCATGGTGGCCAACGATCTGCCCGGAGTCACCCAGGTTCGCACTTTCTTTCCTCATGCGGTGGTCTTTTTTTGAGTTTTCTTTGTAGGGATTGACCTCTGTTCTATTTCCCCCAGGAGCTCGAGACCCGGTCCCTCGGGAAGTCAGTCTTTCTCCGGCGGGAGAGGGACGTCTAGGACCAGCTTCAGCGGCAAAAGGGCCTTCTTGCCGGCGCCAACGAAGCTCCTATCGACGCGGAGCGCAGAGGTGGAGGACCTCCGCCTTCGTTGTGTCGATGCGAAGGTCAAGGCAGTCACGGCCCAGGAGCAGGTCACCCCTTTGGCGGCACAGGTCAAGGAGTTGGAGGAGGAGCTGACCCACGTGGCCGATGAGCGGGACGCCTTCAGGTCCTAGGCTGGAGAAGCCACGGCCTTGGGAAAAGTCCTTGCTGGGCAGCTGGGGGCAGAGCAGAGTGTGCACCGGCTGACGAAAGGCGCCTTGGATGAGGCCCTTACGGTGGCTGAGGCCTCCCGGACCGATGCTATGATCTGGAGGGAAAAGGCCGAAGGTGAGTCTTGTTCCCTTTATTTAATTCGTTTTTCTTGTGTTCGGCCCCTAACTCCTTGGTGCGATACAGAGCTAGCGGGGGAGGCTTCTAGGGTGGCCGAGGCTGCTCGGGTCAAGGCCTAGCACCTGAAGGAGAAGGCCGAGACGTCTTGGGTTGAGGCCCAGTGTTGGAAGGAGAAAGCCGAGGCCTCTCAGGTCGAGGCTCGATGCTGGGGGCAGAAGGCCGAGGGTGAGTTCCGTAGACTTCCGCCCTTGCTCTGGCTTGTACTCCTTTGCGCTCAACCTTGTTCCGTTGCATTTGGCGCAGAGCTGGAGAAAGAGGTCACCCAGGCAGCTGAGGCCTCCGCCGCAGTACAGGCGGTGCTTGAAATCGAGATCGGGGAGCACGATGCGCTGAAGAGCGCCTCCCGTACCACCTGCAAGGCCCTGGAAGTCGAGGGGGTCCAGTCAGGAAGCTATCTCGGGAGCCGCCTGGTTGCGTTGAGCGGCCAAGTGCGCGAGCGACTCCGAGGGGCGCTGCATAAGGGCGTCAAGCGCGCACTGGCCGTCATCGCCTCGCACTACGTCGGCGTTGACCTCCAAGCCATCAGCGATGGCTACGTCCTGCCCGATGATGACGAGGAGGACGACGAGGCGGTGACGAAGCTGATGGAGGCGGCGGAGGGTCCCGGCACGGCGCTAGGCTGGGCTGTTCGAAAAGGAGGTTGTCCCTCCTCCGCCGTCCGCCGATGCTGGAGACCCTGCGTCGTGACCTGGGCCCAAGAGGCCATGTAATTAGATTAGGGATTATGTTGCCCTACCATAACATTGGCGGCCGTTGAGGCCTTTTTAAAGTGATCATGCGACGATGCTTTTTTAATTGTTTTTCCTTATTGTGTTTCCGAGCCTCTGCCCTCTGTCTTGTTTCTGAACGTATCTCTTGCAAAAAACTTCCTCGGAGCCTAAGCTGCCCCTTGGGCAGAAGGTGGTGAGGGAGTGCCGTAGCCCGGAGGCATAGGCCATCTCGTGACTCAGCCGGCCTTCTGACCTTGAGACAGTCTTTTGGTCCTTAGGTTTTTTCACAATCGATTTGTCAGAGCACGCTAGAGAGTTTGGCGTAGGAATTTTTTCGAAAAACAACTAAAGAATAGTGCGTGGGACTTAGGGGGGGAGTCCCTCCTTCTAGCCCCCGAGGGAGGCTCGGTTCTGTAGAGACAGAGCAGAGCCTTCCTTATGGTGTTATCGTAATGCCGAGGCCCATGATGGGCTCGGCGGGTTTCTAGAAAATTTAGAACAACTAAAGAACGCTTCTTAATTGTATTCCGAGAAACAATGTATACAATGCTTGGAAATTCTAAGGGTAGAAACGACGTAGCTGTTCTATGTTCCAAGCGTTGTTGAGGATTTTGCCCTTCTCGTTGGCCAACTTGTAGGTCCCGGGCTTGAGCACCTTGGCGACGACGTATGGTCCTTCCCATGGTGGGGTCAGCTTGTGGCGGCCCTTGTTGTTCTGCCTCAGCCTCAACACCAGGTAGCCTACCTTTAGGTCTTGGCTTCGAATGCGCCAGGCCTAAAAGCATCGTAGGGCTTGCTGGTACTTGGCCGAATGTAGTAGCGCCACATCTCGGGCTTCCTCCAGTTGGTTGAGGGTGTCCTCGCGGGTGGTGCGGTTGCTTTGCTCGTTGTAGGCCTGTAGCCTCGGGGAACCATATTCCAAGTCAGTGGGGAGGATAGCCTCGGCTCCATAGACCAAGAAGAAAGGTGTGAACCCCGTGGCTCGGGTTGGGGTGTTTCTCAGGCTCTAGATGACCGACGGGAGTTCGGCGAGCCATTTCTTGCCAAACTTCTTCAACCGGTTGTAAATTCTTGGCTTGAGGCCTTGTAGGATCATGCCGTTAGCACGTTCTACTCGGCCGTTTGTCCTTGGGTGTCCTATGGCTGACCAGGCCACACAGATGTGGTGGTCATCGTAGAATGTCAAGAATTTACGACCGGTGAACTGTGTCCCGTTGTCGGTGATGATGGTGTTCGGAACCCTGAACCTGTGGACGATGTCCATGAAAAACAGCACCGCTTGCTCGGATTTGATTTGATTGATCGGGCGAGCCTCGATCCATTTGGAGAACTTATCGATCGCCACTAGCAGATGGGTGTAGCCCCCGGGGGCCTTCTGCAGAGGCCCGACCATGTCGAGCCCCCATACGGCAAACGGCCATGTGATAGGGATGGTTTGGAGGGCTTGGGCCGGGAGGTGCGTCTGTCGTGCGTAGTACTGGCATCCCTCATAGGAGCGTACGAGCTTAGTGGCGTCAACAACCGCTGTTGGCCAGTAGAACCCTTGGCGGAAGATGTTTCCAACGAGCGTCCGAGGTGTTGCGTGGTGACCGCAGGTTCCCGCGTGCAAGTCCTAGAGTAGGGCTTGACCTTCCTCAGTGGTGATGCATCGTTGGAGGACGCCAGATGGGCTTCGCCTGTATAACTCGTCGTTGCTGAGAACTTAAGTCTTGGCTCGTCGAGCAAGCCATCGGGCTTCGGTCCTGTCAGCGGGAAGCTATCCTCGAATGAGGCAATCAAGGAACAGGACTCGCCAGTCCGCATCCTGGTTGGCCTCGAGAGGTTCCGGGTTGACTTCCATGACCTTGGGCTCGGCCGAATGAGCCTTGGCGATAGAGGCGGCCTCGAGCCCTGCGGCGGGCTTGACTGATGGGACCTCTTCAACTGCCGAGGCGTGGTTGATGGAAGGCTTGTGGAGGTCTTTGGCGAAGACGTTCGAGGGGACCGGGGCCCGTGCCAATGCCATCTTTGCCAGTTCGTCCGTGGCCTCGTTGAATTTACGCGCGACATGGTTGAGTTCAAGACCGTCGAACATGTCTTCTAGGCGACGTACCAGTTTGCAGTACGCCTCCATTTTGGGGTCGAGGCAGTTTGACTCCTTCATGACTTGATCGACGACGAGCTGCGAATCGCCCCGGATGTCGAGACGTCGTGCTCCAAGTTCGATGGCGATTTGCAAGCCGTTGACGAGAGCTTCGTACTCGGCTGCGTTGTTGGAGGCAGGGAAGTGGAGCCAAACCATGTAGCGCATGTGTACCCCGAGGGGGGAGATGAAGAGCAGACCCGCGCCTACCCCGGTCTTCATCAGGGACCCGTCGAAGTACATGGTCCAGCAGTCCGTCTAAATTTGAGCGGGCGGCAGTTGGGTGTCGGTCCACTCAGCCATAAAATCGGCCAAGACCTAAGACTTGATCGCCTTCCAAGGCGCGAAAGTCAAGGCTTCCCCCATGAGTTCGACGGCCCACTTGGCTATCCTACCCAAGGCCTCCCGGTTATGGATTATCTCTCCCAAGGGAAAAGATGACACCACGGTTACCGGGTGGGACTCGAAGTAGTGGCGCAGCTTGCGCCGAGCCAAGACTACAGCGTAGATCAGCTTCTAGATGTGGGGGTAGCACATTTTGGTCTCGGAAAGTACTTCGCTGATGAAGTAAACAGGTCGTTGGATGGGTAGAGCGTGCCCCTCTTCCTTCCTCTCCACTACCACGGCCACGCTGACCACCTAGGTCATTGCGGTGATGTAGAGCAAGAGGGCCTCGTCCCCGGCTGGTGGTACCATGACGGGAGGATGGGTGAGCAGTGCTTTGAGCTTGGCGAGGGCTTCTTCGGCCTTAGGGGTCCAAGAAAAGCGTTCCAATTTCCTCAAGAGGCGGTACAGGGGCAAGCCTTTTTCGCCAAGGCGCGAGATGAAGTGGCTCAGAGCTGCAAGGCATCCCATAACCTTCTGTACACTCTCGAGGTCTCGGATTGGCCCCATGTTGGTTACGGCCGAGACCTTCTCCGGATTGGCTTCGATGCCACGTTCCAAAACTATGAATCCTAAGAGCATGCCTCGGGGACCCCAAAGACACACTTCTCGGGATTGAGCTTGATGCCCTTTTCTCTGAGGCACCCAAAGGCTATTTCCAAGTTGCTAATGAGACCACTGGCCTTCCTGGACTTGACCATGATGTCGTCTACGTAGGCCTCGATGGTCTGCCCGATGTGCTTGCCAAACACATGGGTCATGCATCGCTGGTATGTGGCCCATGCGTTTCTGAGGCCAAACGGCATCGTCATGTAGCAGTACATGCCGAATGGTGTGATGAAAGAAGTCGCGAGCTGGTCGGACTCTTTCATCTTGATCTGATGGTAACTGGAGTACGCATCAAGGAAGGATAGGGTCTCACATCCTGCAGTGGAGTCAATGATTTGGTCGATTCGGGGTAATGGGAAAGGGACTTTTGGACATGCTTTGTTTAGACCGGTGTAGTCTACACACATTCTCCATTTCCCATTTTTCTTCTTAACTAATACAGGATTAGCTAACCACTCTAGATGGGACACTTCTTTGATGAACCCAGCCACCAAAAGCTTATGCACCTCCTCACCGATGGCTCTACGCTTTTCCTCGTCGAATCTGTGCAGGCGCTGTTTCACCGGCCTGGAGCTGGCCCGGACGTCTAAGGTGTGCTCGGCGACCTCCCTCGATATGCCCGGCATGTCCGAGGGGCTCCATGTGAATATGTCGGCATTTGCGCGAAGAAAGTCGACGAGCATGGCTTCCTATTTGATGTCGAGGGTGGCGCTGATCCTCAGCGCCCGGTCGGCAGGGCAGGCTGGGTCGACTGGTATGAGTTTGATGGCCTCCGCGGGCTCAAAAGTCCCGGCATGACGCTTGGAGTTGGGTACTTTGCTACCGAGTTGGTCGAGGTTGATGATGAGGGTCTCGGCCTCTATGATAGCCTCGGCGTACTCGATGCACTCGACGTCATAGTCGTATGCATGTTCGTACGTCGACTTGATAGTGATGACGCCGTTGGGGCCTGGCATCTTGAGCTTGAGGTACATGTAGTTGGGGACCGCCATGAACTTGGCATAGCACGGCCGCCCCAAGATGGCATGGTAGGTTCCCTTGAACCCAACCACCTCAAAGGTGAGCACCTCCTTGCGGTAGTTGGAGGGAGTACCGAAGCAGACGGGCAGGTCGATGCGCCCGAGGGGCCGCGTATGCTTTCCCGGCACGATGCCGTGGAAAGGCGCGGCATCACCCCAGAGCTGTGACTGGTCGAGCTCCAGGAGCTCTAGGGTGTTGGCGTATAGGATGTTGAGGCCACTGCCCCCGTCCATCAGTACTTTGGTGAGCCGGGTGTTACCGAAGATGGGGTTGACGACAAGCGGGTATTGCCCGGGGTTTAGGACATAATCGGGATGGTCGTCCCGGTCGAAGGTGATCGCCTCCCGAGACCAGTTAAGGTACCGGGGAGTGGCCACCTTTACCGAGAAGACCTCCCGGCGCTCCCTCTTTCACTAGCGTGCTGAGAGACACGCCGAAGGCCCGCCGAAGATCATGAAGGCGTTGCGCACCTCGGGGAACCCATCGTCCTTGTCGTTGTCCCTGTCGTCGGCACCCTTTCTCTTGGCGTTATCGTCAGGGAGCCCGAGCTTGGTGTAGTAGCACCGGAGCATGGTGCACTCTTCGAGGGCATGCTTCACCGGGAACTAGTGGTATGGGCAAGGTTTCTTAAGCATGTCGTCGAAGAGCCCGGGGCCCCTAGGGCCTCGGGGATTCTTGCATTCTGCGGCTGCGACCAGGCCGGCCCCGAGGACCCCCTGGTTCCCTTGGCGGTCCTTCTTCTTCTTCTTGGGGAGGTGGGAAGCTGAGGCCCTGGGGGCCTCGTCCTTTCGCTTCCCCTTGGTGTCGTTGTCGGGGAAGATGGCCCCAACGGCATCTTCACCTAAGGCGAAGTTGATGGCGATGTCGAGCAGTACGACCACCGAGGTTGGCACGTTCCGGCCCAACTCTCGGACCAGGTCTCGGCAGGTGGTACCAGAAAGGAAGGCTTGGACAATTTTTGAGTCGCCGACGCTAGGCAGTTCGGTGCATTTCTTGGAAAAGCGTCGGATGAAGTCTTGGAGAGACTCGTCCGGCGCCTGGCGACAACTTTTGAGGTTCCAGGAGTTCCCTGGGCGCACGTATGTGCCCTAAAAATTCCCGACAAAGACCCTAACCAAGTCACGCCAGTCGTGGATCTACGAGGCAGGGAGGTGTTCGAGCCAGGCTCGCGCTGAGTCTAACAGGAACAACGGGAGGTTACGGATGATGAGCTAGTCATCATCCGCGCCACCTAGCTGACAAGCCAGGCGATAGTCGGCCAACCAAAGTTCGGGATTGGTTTCGCCGCTGTATTTCGTGAGGTTGGCCGGTTGCCAAAACCGGGCTGGGAAATGGGCGACACGGATAGCTCTGCAAAAGACTCGAGGGTCGGGTGGCTCAGGAGAAGGACTGCGGTCCTCCTCACTGTCGTAGCGGCCACTTCGGTAAACATGGTAGCCTCGGGTGGGCCCCTCGCTGTCATGGCGCCGTCGCCTGCCGGCTACCTCGTGCTCGTCCTGCGCCTCGCGTCGGTTGCATAGCAAGGGGACCCTATGGAGTGCCAACGCCTGAGCGGGCTCGGGATGAACCGAGGCCTCCCTATCCTGCCGAGGCAGTGCTGTGAGAAGTTTCGAGGCGCCACCGTGCCGCTAAGAGGCGGAACTTTCGGCCTGCTGCACCGCGGCGGTCTCGAGGAGATCCTAGAGCTCACCGTGGACCCATCGCCCCTCCGTGGTAGAGGGCTCGGGCATTGTTCGGACTAGCATCGCCGCAGCCATGATGTTCTGGCTGGCGCGATTAAAGATTGGGGGTTGCTCACCCCCGTCATCGTCGTTGATGCGGTGGTGAACATTGCAGGCCCTCCACCGGGCTCCTCCGCCATCACCGTGACCTTGCTACGCCTGCTCGAGAGTATCTCAAAGCTGTTGCTGGAGGAGTCGGTCCTGTTCGACCTTGGCCTAAAGTTCACAGAGCTGCTATAGGTCCAGGCGTCGAAGTTGTGCGGGGGCAGGGTTCTCGTTCCGTGCTGTCGGCGGGACAACGCGTGGAGGTGTGGTGTTGCCGTTCCCCGGCGAGGCGGGGAATGGTTGCCCGTCCTCATCGCCCGTCCTCGGCATCCCGAGTCCGACGTGGAAGCACTCGCGAGTGGGGTCATAGGCGCCCTCATCGTCAGAGTCGGAGTAGCCGAAACAGTAGTCGCTCGTGGCCAGGAAGCGGCGCATGGATTCAGGGTCTCGTAGTCTGGAGAAGTCTGCCCCGGCCCATGCCTCGTCCTCCTCCGAGGAGTCAGCGTGGGTGTGGCTCGAAGTCATGGTGTCGAAGTCGAGGGCAAAGCGTTGGTGGCGTTCTGAGGGCTCTGCGTGAGCAGAGGCGTAGGCGGAAGCATAGGTGGCGGTGACGTTTCTCAACCCAAAGGGGTATAGGGATGGTGCCATTGCCAGGCTATGCTCCGCCGAAGTCGATCCCTCAGGAGGCGGTAGGGCAGAGCTGGATGATGGGGCGTCGCCGCATGCCGCCGGCGCTTCGCCCGCGTCCAGGCTCAGGCAAGTCAGGTTCCCAATCAGGGATCTTGCGCAAACAGCTGGACATGGGGCGCCGGCAGAACGTGGTGCGTCACCATGAGCTCACGTGGTGTCAGCGTGGCCTCGCTCGCGTCATGTCTGGCGAGCGCGATGAGAGCGGACGCCCGGGCGTCGTCTGCGCCTGGGCTGCGAGTGCATGATGCCGACGTCGGTCGGCGGGGCTCGGGGCGTGAGGAGTACCATATCGTACTCACGTTCTAGAGACATGAACTCTAGGCTCCCGAACCAGATCACCGTGCTGAGACGTAGTGGTCGTACAGGGTCTGCCATTTGGGACTTGTTGGGATGACGAAGTTGACACGTAGAGTCCCCTACCTAGCGCGCCAACTGTCGGTGTTTCGGACCGAGGGGTCCTCAACCAACTAGTAAATTTGTACTGCGTGCCCCTAATCCCGGATGGTGATGCAAAGAGACACAAGATTTATATCGGTTCAGGCAATCAGTGCCCTACGTCTAGTCTAGGAGATCGATCTTGTATTCCTTGCACCGAAGTGCTCGTAGTAGGGGGTTACAAGCAGGGCGAGAGAGGGAGCTAGCCCCAAGTCTCTATGATGAATGGGACGAATTGCTCGAGACATTGATCTAAGTGTGGGTGCTACAGCCTGTGTTTGCCTACCTCGTGAGTTCATATGTGCCTAAGTGTCTTCCCCTTCCTGCCCGTCTCCCCCGTCCCTCCCTTTTATAGTAGAAGGGGGGATGGGGGTGATACATGCGCTAGTTTCGTGACGTCGTGTGAACAGAGGCGGCCTGTCCGAGACCTGTAGCCTATTGCTGTGGCGGAATAGTCGATGGAGTGGTTCTGCCCCTGGCCGAAGCAACGCACCGGTCACATCCGATCCTGTGCGACGTAATAGCTTGATGTAGGGCCTGACGAGCGACGTGCCGGTCGTAGTGCGTTGTCCGCACGAAGTGCCAAGGCTTAGCCAGTGCCGAGGCTGAGCCATCATGGGGGGGCTCGGTAGGTGTGAACCCCAAGGTTGTCGAGACCCTGAGGTAAATTGTCGAGGCATGGGTGGAGCGGTGACCCTGCACACTGATTCCGAGGCTACAGGGATCTGAGCTTAACTCCCCATGCCGTGTTGTCCTCGAAGTAGTTAGAGTTAGGCAGCACAGTGCGGTATGGACATTTAGTCGTGGGCACAGTGCTGCGCATAGTGGCCGGTAACTCCTGCCTTGTCTTGTTTCGGGCGGCATGGTGTCGATGTGATTTGCGTCTCGTCGGCCACTCCTCTCGTACCGAGCTGTCATCCGGATGACGTTGTGGGAGTGGTTGGTCGAGGCAGAGGTGATGGGGTGGTTTGTCGAGCCCGTCTTGAACGAGGTGGAGCGTTGGTAACTCGTCCGAGGCCTTTTGGGCGGGGTCTCGGGCGAGTCGGAGAATCGGTTTCCTGTCCGAGGCCTCTCGGGTGAGGCCACTGGCGAGGCGGAGAGTTAGTTATCCATCCGAGGCCTTGGACGTGCCCCGCGTGCGATACGGGGGCCTCGGCGGTCAGCGTCGTACTCGGTTTAGGTGGAATAGTGCGGGACGTGTGTCCACAGGACACGGTAACCCCTGCACCGTCAGTAAGGGATGGTAAAAACAAGATTTGACCGTTGTCCCATCTCTCCTGTTGTTGTACTCTACCGGTCATGGCTGACGTAGCGGGTGCTCGCAGGGGCATTAAATGGATGGGACAGCCTGCCAGAGGGATGATTGAGGCGGAGGCGACGAGGACACGGGACGAGCCCGGCCTCGGGCGAGGCGGAGCGGGATCGGGACGTCCGAGACCCTGACCGGGGGCCTCGGGCGAGGCGGAGATTTGGCCCGAGACCAGATTCGGCCGAGCCGGCCTCGGACATCACCGTGAACTGTGTCCTTAGTCTGACTAAGGAGGCCTCAAGAGGGTTTTATGAGTTTTTTTGGCCTTTGCTTATGGTACCCCTTTTTATGGTACTCGACACATAGATTGCATTTGGTTTGGCTTCATATATCGTTATCCGTTCATAGCGTTAAATGTTTGCGTTAATTATGTTTATTTCCGCCTCTAGCACAATTAGATCGCATGTAATCAGATGCCATATCATGCAAAATCGGTACCTCTCTAACAACTGCGTAATTCCCTAATTGGATAGTAGTAGGGCACTCATCGTCTTTGTTGCCATGAACTGCATCGTACCCGCCCATAGCGTTGCCCCGCCGCATCGTCTTCGCTGCTAGTACGCATCCTCGCCTCCCGTAGCGTCGCGACGCCGGTAGCGCACAACACCTCAGAGCCCACCTACCCCTTTTATGGTACCCGACACATAGATTGTGTTTGGTTTGGCTTCATATATCGTTATCCGTTCATAGCGTTAAACGTTTGCGTTAATTATGTTTATTTCCGCCTCTAGCACAATTAGATCGCATGTAATCAGATGCCATATCATGCAAAATCGGTACCTCTCTAACAACTGCATAATTCCCTAATTGGATAGTAGTAGGGCGCTCATCGTCTTTGTTGCCATGAACTGCATCGTACCCGCCCATAGCGTTGCCCCACCGCATCGTCTTCGCTGCTAGTACGCATCCTCGCCTCCCGTAGCGTCGCGACACCGGTAGCGCAACACCTCGGAGCCCACCGTCTTTATTGTTCAGCGTAGTGCGCACGCCATCGTCGCCCCGCCACCCCTCACCTTGTCACCGCGCGCATGTCCACACACCTGAGAGGATGGCAGCAGCGAGGCTCTACTGCCCGAGGACAAAACACGAAGCATCCTACAGTGGCACACTTGTCTCGGCGCAGATGCTCACCATCAGAGGCGGATCCATGGGAAATTTTAGGCGGCTGAACAAAAGTGTGACTGCTGTTCGATCTTAAGTCTCAGCCCTACCTACATAATAGAACTTTACCTAAAAATTTAGAGGGGCTCCAGGGCTCCGATATCAGTAGGGGGGCTCGAGCCCCCCGCCCCACCGTTGAATCCGCCACTGCTCACCACTACTATAGACGGCTTCTATAGAGGTAGCTAGGAAGCATCTAAGTTTTCGTGTCCACGAACCAACATTTGTATATGCGGCTGTCCAACCGTCTCTGAAAATTGATTTGTAGAGAAGATTGGGGTTCAAAACCATGTAGAGGGGGCTGGGGATGGGAACCAGTAGAATTCTAACTCGAGTCCCTATTTGTAGAGGTCTCCAAATCTTCCCTCTCGTTTCTTCTCTCACGAGTCACGAATAGGTAGAGAGCTTCGTACCTTTTCTAGAGAACTAGTCCATCACGTGCGTCGACAAATAACCGGGTTAAGACATAGGTAAAAAAAGATGTTTAATATTCGAATGGAAACAATATTAGGAGTTTAATGTAGCTATGTCATGCACAAGAACTGAAAGAACTGAACGATTGGAGCTCTTTTTATACTTAACATGGTAAAACTATTCAGAACTGTAAACATGAAACGATTGATGTGGTAGATGACATTTCGTAGCAAAAACATAGGAGCCAATGAAATAAACTATTTCAGGTCTTCACACTGCATGAGAAATATTCTAAAGATTTTGTTTTCACACCGACCATGAAGCATGAGTTTTTTTTTCTCTAGAGTCACATAGAGATTAGGAATTGGAAGAAGTAAGGAAATGGCCTTTACCTTACCCGTGTATTTGCATCTTTGTGGCGTACACCCATGAATTCTGCATTTAAGCCATCAGCCATAAATTTAGTGTTAAGTCTAGGTACAGCAGCTGTGCGAAAAAACAAATTTGGAATCAAAATAGCCAATCTGTGAATTGTGATGAGGCACCTAAACTTGCTTGAATACTGTAAATCCATATAGAAGCAACTAAGTAACTATTTCTAGATCTTAACATCCTACATTTTTCATTTATATATAATGTTTAATCTCTTGTTAAAATAAATATAACTGTTTCATAATCCACAAGAGCGTGCTACCTTCCTGGTAGAAGCTTAGTAACTTCACAAATCAGGTCAACAGACTATATACAGCGCAAACCACCTTTCTGGCTTGGTTCAGAAGGAAAAAGTCTTGCAAAATTGGTTAATCTAGTACAAAAATAAGCATGCTAGAATCCCAGGAAAACAACAATAAAGGCACATGATTTCTGTTGCAAACATACTCTCTTGTACTGACTGACTTCTATCATCTAAAATGGTATTTCTCTTGTACTAAATGACTTGTATCATCTAATGGTATTTCAGTGGATTCATAAAAGATTGCAAGTGGTATGAGTGCAGTAAATCTGTTATACATAGGATTGTGGGGTGTTTGGGTACAAAGAATGACTGGCTGGCTGCTATAGAATACTACCAAAAAAAACGAGGATTTATGTAAACAGGTGTACTAAAGAAACAACCACTTGTTCATCATTTGATATGTATCAGATTGTGAGGAACCCTCACTCCTTCAACTCTACTACTTCATCCATTGCAAACTAGAAGATGTTTTGGTTTTTATAGATATACATATTTTTTGTTATGCACTTAGACACACACTGTATAGGTACATAGTTAAAGGAATATATGTAGAAAAAGGCAAAACATCTTATAATTTGGAACAGATGGAGTATACCTGATACTCCCTCCATTTCAAACTGCAAGTCATTCTGAGCAATATCAGAGTGGCGCACAATTCTGGCAAGCTGTGCACATGCGACTAATCATAGGCTTCATAGCATCACAAATCCTCCTAATGGGACTGATGAGCACACAGGAAGCAAATAAGTCCACTTGCATATAAAATATAAAACATGTAAGTCTCTAGACAACCAGATATAGACTGCTGGTTAGACTCAACAAACCCGGAATATGAAACCAAATTACCTGCGCACTCAATGGTTCAAAGCTCGGGTGGTCGGCTGAATTTGCCGAGAGGCCATATAGAGTCCTAAAAACTGGAAAGCAAAGATTTTGGATGTCTCCAACATCCTTTCCTAAGTTAACTGTAAGCAACTCTAATTAACAGTGATTGAGGGGAGGAGGGCTGGGCATGGAGTGCAGTTTTGACCAGTTATTGTAGCCCTTACATTTAACACTATACTAAATAACAAGGTCTCTTCTCCCACTTCCTGTCGTCTCCATTTGGTTCCACTATGTTTGCAAGGGCAGTTTGAACCAGCGTTTGTGAAGTTCCCCTCGCAAGTAAGACAGGAAATTAGCTCACTAATTTGTCATACGCCATATAAAAAGAAACAGACGGAGTGGTAAATAGTAGAGTAAGCTTGTCAAACTGACCTCTGCAGACAACTGCAAAGCGACGGCCAGATTCAATCGTTCCTCCAAAAGAGCAGAAACTACGCCATTGGTATCCAGTTTCCCCCTCAATCGACACTGCAAATTCGATAATCAATATATTTTCACTTAATATTCATGTTACCTCACTTAACTTGAATATGGTAAGGCCATAGAACAATATAAGTTCTTAGCCAAAAAGACCCACTTGATATTCATGTGACATAACCCAACTCATGAAAAATGGAGGCCCTCCAGTGTTTTAGCTAACACGTGCATTACAATAACAACTTGAAGCATGGAAAAATTAACAAATGGGTGACACTAACAAGGATACCTATCTCAGCATATAATCATAACCAAAGCTTGCTGTTACATCCTTTGTCATTTGATTGTACATGAAATCAGATGCAAGGGAAACCTGCACACAATTGCCTATGTAATGAAGCTGCTATAAAAGCGAAAAAAGATGTAGGCATTAAATATTACATGAAAAACACTCAGCTTTTCAGATACTTTGTGTACATAACTAAGCGGAACCATTCCAGTGGTTGCAATTTGGGCAGTCGCAACATGCACATCTACGAGATACAGCTTCATCAGATACAGCAAAAAATGTTTTATTTCCCCAGCTTAATATATATATCAAACTATCCAATGCTTCTGCCAATTGTGTGTTTCCAAGATGAGTTCTGAGGCTCTTGTTACAGAAGTCTAAAAAAGATGCTAAACACAAGCAAGGAACCTGATTTATCAGGTCAACTAAGATAATATGAGCCTAAGTACTTCTGGGAAAACTCCACTATGGTGCTACTGCACATGGCATAAAGCAGCGTGCATGCATATTTTTTAGCTTAAACCAAGGAATTGCAGTACTTGAATTTCATAGAAGCAGATCAAGGCTTTTAAATAAAAGAAGTGAGCAAGTATTTAACCCTATTGGTATATGTACAACAACTGAAATAACATGAGTTTATGAACACTTCTGAGGTTTTCCATCCAGGATCCCACAAAGTGCCAATTGCTGGGCGCTAACCAACCGAGAAATTCGGGCCAGGAAGTAATTCTTTGTAACCCAGCAAACCCCCCTCCTAATTACCTCCATTATACCGATGGCTGGTGCCGATGCGGCGGGCGAGCTTGAGGTCCGGGTGCGAGGCGAGGTTGAAGGAGCTGCATCCCGGCCACCTGCGGGGGGCAGCGGGGGCCAGCTCGCGGACGTGTGCCACCGTGCCGGCCGCGCACCGGCCATCGGTGGAGGCCATGCAGGCGGATCTAGTGGAGACGGGGAGGGCTCGCGCTGGATCCGGCTGCTCGCCGCAGATCCACCGCCTCCGTTGGCTGCGCGAGGGCGACGGCGTGCTCTAGCCTCAGATCTGCCGCCGGGAGGGGCCCCGCGAGCAGCCGCTCCAGATCCACCGCCGATTTTGCTGACGTGACCTCCCCGTCGTCATGCAGGGCCACCACGGAGGTTCGTCAGCCGCCAGAGGCCTCCGGCGCGTCAGGGCCTCCAATGGCTGGCCGCGGGGCCGTGGGTACGACCAGCGACGGAGGGGTGAAACCCTAGGCCGCGCGACCCGCCGCGTTGCGTCGCGACGAGGAAGTGGCGCGGGTCGCGACGAGGAAGTGGCGTGGTGGCGGTGGTGGTGGAGGAGGAGGAGGAGGAGGAGAAGGAGGAGGAGGCCGCCGGCGCGCGGAGGGCGGGCCACCGTCGAGGTCGTCCCACGCCGTCGCCTGAGGCGCGTCGCGAGGCGGTAGCGAGGGAGGGAGAGAGCGAGAGAGAGAGAGCGAGCGGAGAGGAGGAGGGCGTCGGGGTCGGGGAGAGCCGCCGAGGGCTTCGTAGCGGGCGGTGGAGGCAAGACGGGCCGTCGATTGGCGAATCAGACGGCCAGCGGAATTTCGGCCGACGTGGACACGCTGGTTGGTGGCCAAAGCTTTCCGGTTTGATAATAAGAGATTTGTTCTCACACCAACTCACTCCCGCGTGTCTTTTTTTTTCCATCCCGATTCTCTCACGCGACTTGCTGAAAGCACTTCTGCACTTGACCCCACCACGGCTCCCTTGCTTGCGCCATCTCCGGTAGGTCAGTCGACTGGTATGACTGCGAACACACGCGCGTCCCTCTCTCAGTTCACGTGCCATGTGGCAGCTTATTCAGCAACCAGCAATGGAGAGCACGGTTTCTTTCTACCGCCACCAACTACCATGACTCCAAGAGCATTGCATGACCGCACGAGGCCTGTGACCTCACCCTGACTCGGATCCGACGAAGGACGATGATCGCCTCTGACTGCCTCCTGGCGGCGGTTTATATATATATATATATATATATATATATATATATATATATATATATATATATATATAGCTGGTTCGTTTGTTAGTTTTAGTCAGGACTTATCAGTTAATCAACAGTGTTTTCCTCTTAAAACAAACTAGTATCAGCCGAGCTTATTAGCACATAAACTAATCAGCGAATAGAGACAACCGATAGTTATTAAACCTACTGTATGTATATATAGTACGACGGCGGGCCATTATCTAAAAAAATGACGGCGGGTGCCGCGCTGCACGTTACAACGACCCACCACAAGTAAGGGCCTGTTTGGTTTTTACGGCTCCTAAAATTTCTGTCACATTGAATATTTGGATACGTGCATAGAGTATTAAATATAGACTAATTACGAAACTAATTGCACAACTTACGACTAATTTATGAGACGAATCTTTTAAGCCTAATTAGTCCATGATTTGACAACGTGGTGCTACAGTAAATATATGCTAATGACAGATTAATTAGGTTTAAAAAATTCGTCTCGCAAATTAGCCTCTATCTATGTAATTGGTTTTATAATTAATCTATATTTAATGCTTCTTATTAGTATCTAAACATTCGATATGACATGAATTTTAGGAGCGACCCAAGAACACCCCGTAACTCGAGCCACCGCATATGCATTATCTTGCCATTTCTCTCTCACCAAACGCACTGAGATTTACGCTTGACTACAGCCGTGTATCACTGTGGCTGCTTGCTTGATCTGCACTCCTGATGAGTGGTAACTATGCCTATGCGTTGTAGCCTGTAACGCATCACTAGACCAGAATTCGGACAGGCCAAAGAAAGCACAAGTTCAGAACAGCACAGCTGCTTGCTTGATTTGCCTGTCGCTGGCTGGTGCTGCTGCCTTGTGCCAATATATAGCGTGAAGCGTGTGCTGACTTTTTCGATTGATTCCTAAACAAATCAGAGGTACGGCTGATAAGCTCAAGCGAATATGGTTTAACGTACCGTTTCAACGAAATAACAATGTTTTTTTCTTACAATAAATCAACATAAACATTAGAATACACTGTTTTCCAGAATAGCCCACGGACAAAAATCATGCATGACAAGTGCTGGCAGTCATCAGCCTCGTTGGAGTACTGTACTATTAAAACCAAGTAACCTGTGAAGACCACCACTGCGGGGCCAGGGTACCGGGTCTAATTAACACACCACCTCGACATCGAAAAATCAAAACAATGTCTGACGTGCATGCACGCCATTGAAGCGGTCATTATATTGTTCACCAGGAATTCCAGTGAAATCATCCCCTTGAAATATCTCTCTGAACAGAGTCATCTTCACGTTCACAAATCAAAAACCTGGACGGCGTCGCCGTAAAACCAAGTAACCTGCGAAGACCACCACTGCGGGGCCAGGGTACCAGGTCTAATTAACACACCACCTCGACATCGAAAAATCGAAACAATGTCTGACGTGCATGCACGCCATTGAAGCGGTCATTATATTGTTCACCAGGAATTCCAGTGAAATCATCCCCTTGAAATATAGAATCTCTCTGAACAGAGTCATCTTCACGTTCAAAAATCAAAAACCTGGATGGCGTCGCCGCTGCTGATCAATGCTTGGACAGACCAGGTCGAGCCGACATGCGACAGCCGAGACGCGGCGCGCGCGGTCGGCCTTCCAAAGTTCCAAATGCGTGCAGTGCGTACACCGCCGTCGTGCATTCTTCTGTCACTGCTGATGGGGCGCGGACCTCATCGGTTCGGGGCAGGTCACCGGCTCCCGGCCTCCCGCGTCCAGCGTCCGGTTGGGTGGACCGCGCCCACCCAGGGTCCCAGCACCAGCGCAGCACACCACGCCTCCTCAGCCGGCAAACCCCCATCCACTCCACCCCCACCCTCCGGCGTGTTAGATATTATGGGCTTGGCCCATTTATTTAATAATTCTATTAAACTCTATGGTCTGTACATGTGCATTAATGGTTTTATACCATATGGGAATTTAATCGAGAGACGACTCTACTTAAATACTTGGTCATTGGCCGATCTATTTGAAAGTAAAAAAGTGGATCAGACGGCGGGCACAGACCCGATGCTGGCATGGAGCACGAGCGAGCGGAGGAAAGGCCTTTATTTTTGAAACGGGCGAATTGATAGGATTTGATTGGAGGAGTTTCGGTAACTCCGTGACTCTGGCTCTCCGTCTGCCTCGCCTCCCACTGCAAGAAGGAGGTGTGACCCCTCGGTCCCCCGGCTTCTAGCGGCCTCGCCTATAAAACAAATCCTCTCCTCTCGGTTAAGCTCTCTTGGCGAAGTACACCACTTTCCAAAGCAATAAAGTTCTTCCTGTTCCACCTCCGTGAGCACGAGAGATGGAAGAGTAGGCCTCCTAACGCGCTCCGTCATGGGCTTCACTTGCTCGGGTGAACGCGGCGATTACTTTTTGGGGAGTGTCGGTCTTGCACGACTACTCATTGGTGAACCAAGAGCGGTGTTTCTTCACGGTGTCCTCGCGTGCATCGGCGGGACGACTACAACAACAAAGCACCACCATGGCCTTTCACAGTGCGGCTCCGCCAGCGAGGTATAATCTTCCAGTTTCATTATCAATATCATGATGTTCCTAGGCAACATCGCTTTCATATTCAACATGCTCTGCTTTGGTTGATTTGGATGATTATGCTAATCTTGGTTTTCCGGTTCCTTTTATTTTGTGATCATCATGATCTTGATATTTGAGAACACATCTTTTATATTTATAATCATGTCTGTGATGCTTGACTATGTAAAACTATGTTTCACATATGTTTTGGCTCTATAGTTTGTATTATCATCATGTTAACATTTGCCATGAATTGTTTCGTCTTCTTATTCATGACTTTTCTCTTTTTTTGTTGCGTTATTTTTATGGATTAAAATAAATATGAAAATGCCTTATATTTCAACATTCCAAAAACGTAATTTCAGGCCATTTTCATCTGTTGGCTTTATGGGCATGCTAAAGCCTCACGCCGTTTGAGGGCACTCACTACAAGAGGTGGCGAGAAAGCCCTTACGTGGTTGTCGCCAATTTGTGGTCATGTGCTCAATGAGCGGGGTCACTCTTGTGAGATCCGATGAGGATGAGCAGGCTTGGGGACATCTTTGAGACCATGTGCAAGGGGTGCTGCATCGTTGAGCATCATCAATGATTCTCTGGTTGATGCCTACATACCACTCCCCATTGGCAGGAGCTGTGGGAAGCCCTTGAGGCCCGTGACGGTCTTCGCCGACGCTGGTTCGAATTTGTACATCATGGAGCAGTTCCATGACTACAAGCCTGGTGTCCCGTAGTCGAGCAGTGCTCATGAGATCTGAGGACTAGTGAAGGAATTGGAGCTGTCTGTTTGTCCTCTCTCACGACGAGGTTCGTGGCGGTGGTGCATTATTACTAAGTCGCCACCTTCTGGATCTGATTTTGCTACTACCTTGAAACACAAGAGGCAGCAGTTTAGCATTGCTTGAACTTGTTGGCACTCTTGATGTTGAGGACAAGGCAAGAGCAAAGGATGTTAAGGGAACGGAAATGGTGAGGCGACTACTAGTGCACATGTGGTGCAAAACGCCCTAAGCCACGGAGGAGCTCAAGCAGAAATCCACTACCTTCTTCAAGAAAGGTAATAATAAGAAGATGGGATTAGACAAGGCAAAGATGCGCTTCACTTGGGGGCTGGCACTTCTCTAGAGAGTGTCCCGAGGCTAAGTGGAAGCCTCCACCAAAGGCGTAAGCCTTCAACACCATTGAGGACCGCGATGCACGCTTCTGGCGTAATTTATCTGCATTTACAGTTTGTTCATCACCGATTGGTGGGTTGATCAGGTGCAAATATACATGTGTGTGGTGATAAGTCCTTGTTTTCTTTTTACGCAGGAGAGGAGTGGAGCCTTCTCGATGGGGAATGCGCGCGTCTTTGGTGTTCATGGTGTTGGTACGGTGGATCCAGAAGCTTACTTGGGAAGACCGTGCAACTCAAGAACGCATCATGTCCCCTCAATAAGGAAAAATCTTATTAGTGGCTCTGCGCTATGTCGAGACGGTTTTAAACTTGTGTTTGAGTCGAATAAATGTGTTATGTCAAAGTATGGAACCTTTGTTGGAAAAGGCTATGAGAGCGGAGGCTTGTTCCGCTTGTCTTTGGTTGATACTTTACCTCTTGCGTTGAATAATGCGACCATAACGTTAATGTTGAGATGAATGTTTGGCATTCTCGATTATGTCATGTTAATCTTGGTTGCATGTCCCGCTTAGCTGTTTTGAATTTAATTCCTAAATTTGACGTTGCCAAAAGCTCCAAATGTCATACATGCGTTGAGGCAAAACAACCTCGCAAGCCTCACAAGGCAAAGGTTGTGGCGAGAGAGTTGGCACCACTTGAACTCATCCATTCCGATATTTGTGAAATGAACGAATTTTGACAAAAGGTGGTAAGAGATACTTCATAACGTTCATAGATGATTGCACTCGATATTGCTATGTGTACCTAATTAAAACAAAAGATGAGGCATTACATTATTTTAAAACCTTTAAAGCCGAGGTGAGAATCAACTTGAAAAGCACATCAAGCGGTTGCGGTCCGATCGCGGGAGAATATTTCTCTAATGAATTTTCGAGTTTTTGATTTGTGCAGTATAATTCATGAGAGGACACCTCCATACTCACCACAATCCAATGGGAGTTGAAAGAAAGAACCACTCTAACCGACTTGGTGAATGCCATGTGGAGACAATTTGGTTTATCTAAGGAATGGTGGGGTGAGGCAATTTTAACGCGAATCATGTCCTAAATAGAGTGCCCACAAAGAACAAAGAAATCACTCCATTTGAGGATTGGGAGAAAAAGAGATTAAATATTTCTTATCTTGGCGTTTGGGGTTGTTTGGCCAAAGTGAACGTGCCAATAAACAAAAAGCTAAAAGCTTGGACCAAAAGCGTAGATTGTGTTTTCTTAGGCTATGCCATTCATAGTGTGGGCTATCGTTTTTAATAATAAATTCTAGTGCTCTGATATGGTGTTGGAGCGGTCATGGAGTCTAGAGATGCCACGTTCTTTGAGAATGAATTTCTAATGAAAATAGGTGCATCTAGCATGTCCGGTCATAATCCTATTCCGAACTTCATGAATCAAATATACGCGATGATAACACCAATGAGCTTGAGCAAAATCACGAGGAGGATGATAATCATCACTCGAAAGAGTAAGAGGCAAAGAGTTGCAAAATCCTTTGGAGAAGACTTTATTATATATCTCGTGGATGACACTCCCACAACCATTTCGAGGCATACTCTTCTCCCGATTCGACATGTGGAAGGAGGCGGTGCAAAGTGAGATGGACTCCATTATGTCCAATGGGACGTGGGAAGTGGTTGATCGTCCATTTGGTTGCAAAACTGTGTGAAATTTGTAAATGGGTGTTTAAAAGGAAGCCGAGGGCTGATGGTACAATTGAGAAGTACAAAGCTAGGCTTGTTGCTAAGGGTTATACATGAAGGAAGGTGAAGATTACTTTGATACTTACTCACTGTTGCTCGATTGACGACCATTATTCGTGTGTTGCTATCCCCGGTCTGCCTCACATGGTCTTATCATTCATTCGAGATGGATGTTAAGATGCCTTCCTAAATGGAGAGCTTGAGGAAGAGATCTACATGGATCTGACTGATGGGTTTATTGCAAATGGTCAAGAGGGTAAAGTTTGTAAGTTATTGAAGTGTTTAAAGCAAGCCCCAAGCGTTGGCATGAGAAGTTTGATAAAACCTTAACATCAGCCGGCTTTGTTGTGAATGAAGCTGATAAATGTGTATATTATCGGTTTGGTGGTGGTGATGGTGTGATACTATGCCTATATGTGGATGATATATTAATATTTGGCAACAATCTAAATGTGATTAAAGAAGTAAAAGAATTTTTGTCGAGTAACTTTGAGATGAAAGACTTAGGAGAGGTGATGTTATTCTCAACATTAAGCTTTCAAGGGAGGAAGGAAATGGTGGGGTAACTCTTATGCAATCTCACTATGTGGAAAAGGTCTTGAACCGATTTGGGTATAGTGAGTGTACGCCTGCTCCTACTCCGTACGATCCAAGTGTTCATTTGAGGAAAAATCACAGAATTGCAAGAGACCAATTGAGATATTCACAGATAATTGGTTCTCTTATGTACCCTAGCTAAGCATAAATCAGTTCGATATCTCGTTCATTTGTAAGCAAACCGAGCCGGTTTGTGTCAAATCCGGGAGATACTCACTAGAATGCTCTTGAGAGAGTGCTACGCTATTTGAAAGGGACAATGAGTTACGGCATTCACTTTCCTGTATCCGAGGGTACTAGAGGGTTATTGTGATGCTAATTGGATTGATGCTTGGATCGATTGTATGCCACGCAGTGGATATGTGTTCTTACTTGGAGGTGGTGCTTTGTTTCTTGGAAGTCTTGCAAGTGCATCGTTTTAACGAAGTCTACAATGGAAGCGAATCGATCGCATTGGATACCGCTAGTCTTTGAGGCGAGTGGCTCCGTGATCTCTGATGGATTTGCCGATTGTTGAGAAACCAATGCAATTTCCATGAACTGTGATAATCAAACTGTGATCACTAAGGTAAGCAGTTCTAAGGATAACATGAAGTCCACAAAGCATGTGAAGAGGCGTTTGAAGACCGTCGAAAAGCGAGAAACTCCGGAGTAATTGCATTGGACTATGTCCATACATCAAATAATCTGGAGATCAATTCACTAAGGGTCTGGCACGCAATGTGATAGAAGGTGCGTCGAGGAACCGGGTTTGAGACCACATAGAGCCATGTGGTAACCTATCCTATGTGATCGGAGATCCCGTGAATTAGGATGGCGAAACAAGTCGTTGATTGATTGGTAGAGACCCCTTAGATTATAGCTCGCTTTGTTGGAGATGCACCGTCTCTCCAATCTTGTTAAGCGAGGATGATTAAGTTCTTAATGTGATCCGAAGCGGCTTGGTATAGCGGGGATGTTGTCCTCTGAGAACATCCTATAAGGAACACACCTATATGAGCTCGATTGCTAGTGCAATCTATGAGATGTGGGTAATCTCTAGATGCTCATGAAAAGGTCTCAAGTGTGACTTATATGCTTCAAGCAGAGGGAAGGCACTTGGCAGCCTAGTATCGGTTAAGAGGCTATGTGAAACTCATCTCGCACAAAACTGTCAATTCAAGGTTACATCCATTGTTGAGGTTGTGAATGAGTGTAGCTAGCTTTCTAGATGGATGTTCAACTTAACGGTCTCCATCGAAACTTTGGTATATAAAAGGAATGTGGTTACGAGAACTCCAAGCTGCGTACCCTAGAGTTTGGTGGGATTGTTAGATATTATGGGCTTGGCCCATTTATTTAATAATTCTATTAAACTCTATGGTCCGTACATGTGCATTAATGGTTTTATACCATATGGGAATTTAATCGAGAGGCGACTCTACTTAAATACTTGGTCATTGGCGATCTATTTGAGAAGTAAAAGTGGATCAATGCATTGCCTTGCCTTGCCGCCGCCGCTTGCCCGAGCCTGCCCGTGCCGCATGTGGTGGGCGTGGGCGTGGCGAGGCAAAAAGCGTGATGCGAGCGAGCAGACGGCAGCAGTGCGAGCCTTTATTTTGAAATGACGAATTGATAGGATTTGATTTGTAACTCCGTGACTCTGGCTCTCCGTCTGTCTCTCCCACCCTGAAGGGAGGTGTGACCCCTCGGTGCCGTCGGCTTCTCGTTTTTCGGCCTCGCCTATAAAACAAATCCTCTCCTCTCGGTTAAGCTCTCTTGGCGAAGTACACCACTTTCAAAGAAATGAATAAGTTCTTCCCGTTCCACCTCCGTGAGCAGCACCAGAGATGGAAGAGTAGGCCTCCGGAACGCGTCTCCGCGTGGGCTTCACTTGCTCGGGTGAAGACGGGCGATTACGTTTTTGGGGAGTGTCAGTGCTGGCACGACTACTCGCTGGTGAACCAAAGAGCGGTGTTTCTTCACGGCGTCCTTTTGCACTTTGCATCGAGCGGGACGACTACAACAACAAAGCACCACCATGGCCTTTCTCAGTGAAAGGCTCGGCCCTAGGTATAATCTTCTTCATCCTCTTCGAAGTTTCATTATCAATATTATGATGTTCCTAGGCAACCGCTTTCATATTCAACATGCTCTGTTTGGTTGATTTGGATGATTATGCTAGTCTTGGTTTTCTCGGTTCCTTTTATTTTTGTGATCATCATGATCTTGATATTTGAGAACACATCTTTTATATTTATAATCATGTCTGTGATGCTTCAGCTATGTAAAACTATGTTTCACATATGTTTTGGCTCTATAGTTTGTATTATCATCATGTTAACATTTGCCATGAATTGTTTCTGTCTTCTTATTCATGACTTTACTCTCCTTTTTGTTGCGTTATTTTTATGGATTAAAATAAATATGAAAATGCCTTATATTTCAACATGTCCGCTGATGCTTTCCGCGCCGGTCATCCATCCCACCAAACGCCCGGGATTTTTTTTCTTCATAAACAAAAAGAAAAAACGAGACTCGGGCACAGATTCATGGAGCACGACAAGGAAGGAAACCGGGGGTTGCGCGCACGGCTGCCTGGCTATAAAAGGCGCTCCACCCCCCGCTAGCTCACCAGCTCTCCACCAAGAGCTATACCCAGCACCACTACCTAACGCTACCTGCCTTTACACCGCGGCGGTCGCGTTGAGCTCGAGTTCGCGTCCGTCCCAGATCCGCCGTGCTCCTCCATTGCTCGCGCAAGGTTGGTTGCTGCTGGCCTCGCCTCGCCTACTCGTCTTTCTTTCCTTTCCTTCCCGCCTGGATTTGGGCACGAGGCGCTCCGATGGGTCGATCGGGGGATCAAATTCAATCAATTCGACTGTGTATAATACGAATAATAACGCGGTGGGGGTCTTTGTGTCGCGGTGCAGATGAAGATCACGGTGCGGGGGTCGGAGATGGTGTACCCGGCGGCGGAGACGCCGCGTCGCCGGCTCTGGAACTCGGGGCCCGACCTGGTGGTGCCGCGGTTCCACACGCCCAGCGTCTACTTCTTCCGCCGCAGGGACGCGGACGGGAACGACCTGACGGCCCCGGACGGCAGCTTCTTCGACGGGGCGCGGATGCGGCGCGCGCTGGCGGAGGCGCTGGTGCCCTTCTACCCGATGGCGGGGCGGCTGGCGCGCGACGAGGACGGGCGCGTCGAGATCGACTGCAACGCCGGCGGGGTGCTGTTCCAGGAGGCGGACGCGCCCGACGCCACCATCGACTACTTCGGCGACTTCGCGCCCACCATGGAGCTCAAGCGCCTCATCCCCACCGTCGACTTCTCGGACGACACCTCCTTCCCGCTGCTCGTGCTCCAGGTAAGGAATCGATCCATCCCCCTAAGACCTCCGAGGTTCGGGTCTTGCAATTCACTAGGATTTTGATGATTTGATCGGGGAAGGGTTGAAAGTCGAAAGGCGAAACAGAGTGGGGTTTGCGTGAGGAGATCGAGGTTATCTGAGTCGCCGCCAGCGCACAACGACTGGGTCAACGTAGGTAGACGCGTCACAGTTGTTGGGTGGGTGCATCCGTGCATGTGCGGCGTGTGGACGAGACGACATAGGGGCGGGCCGCGGGCGCCGGCGCCGACGCCGACGCGGATCGGTTCGCGTGGAGACAAGCTGTCAAGCCTGCTTGACGTTGCTCCATTCCTGCGACAGCCGAGGATTGAAAGGACGATCTTCAGATCTTACATTTATGGAAGAAGAGTTCGAGAAAAGAAAGAGAGAGTCCAACACTTGCACTGGACCAAGCCTCATAAAAATGCGACCAAGCCTGCAAAGGGTTCCGTTCCGTCATATAACACTGCTCCATAAAAGAAATCGTACTTGTAGTCAAATAGGCGTCGAATAATGCGTGCTGACGGTGCTGTGCCACATTTAATTACTACGTACTATAAGTTAATCTGTCAGAGATAACGATGATTTGGTGTTTTGCAAAAGTCTGCGTTTGTACTGTGTTTCGAAAAGAAAAACGCTCCCTGCCTTTTCATCCTTCACATACCGCTCCTCCAAATATAAGGAAATATATAATTTGAAAAGGTAAAACATTGTAGATTGTTACCATCACATCAGTAGGTTCGTACTTGCGTGCCTTTCAGTACTTCACTTTTGTAATAGTTATAATAATGACATATTGTAGAGAAGTCAATTGTAAAAGTAAGCCTTGAAATACGTGCCTGAGGTTGCTGTTGAACCTTCTCTGATGGATGCGGGTGCCTGCGAGCATGTGGCTTTGGGTTGCAAATTGTTACCATGTGGTAATCTTCTTTGTTTTTGTGCGTTTGCTTGTTGTAATCCCCAAATACCATTTTGGCCTGGTTTATATTGCAAGTTTTTTTCACTCTCTCTTTATCACATCAAATCTTGGGACACATGCATGGAGTATTAAATATAGATAAAAAATAACTAATTACATAGTTTGATTGTAAATTACGAGACGAATCTTTTGAGCCTAGTTAGGCCATGATTGGACAATAATTGTCAAATATAAACGAAAGTGCTACAGTGTCAAATACTGATTCCTAACCCCAATCTAAACAAGGCCTTTGTAAACATCTCTTTCCCTCTGAATAAAAAATATGCCTCATGGCACAGTCGAGAAAAAAGTACGCCTTCAAATACTTCGAAATCTTAATGTCTTGTAAAAACAACTCGAGGGAGTACTAAAAACATATTTCTTCGTTTCTAGAATAGCACGGTGCTTATTTTTGAGAAACATTTGTGAGAGTGAAACTGTTGTGTTACCACCTGGCCTTGAAAATCCATATGTACTGTCTAAATGTTTAGAGCATCTTACGCCAAAAAAAAATGTTTATAGGATCTTTAAAAATCTCGTTCAAACATCTCCCAATCGATTTTTTTGGCAAGAAGGGGAACAAGGTCTTCCAACAGTTTTATAAAAACCTGCCCCTAATGTTAAGCACTTGGTCCCTCAACTCCTCTAGGCACCCTTTATACCCCCTGGGTATAGAAAGCCATGCAGCCCGAGGCCCGTCGGCAGCACGCACGCAGCAACACGGCCTGGTGGTGGTGGCGGGCCCGTCTGCGGGCACGGCCCGATGGATGGACCGAGCCAGTGTCTGGGCGCCCCGCCACAACACGTGCACTGCCGGGCACGGCAAGACGGTGGTGAAAGGTTGAAGCAAGCCGCGTGACGCCCGGTGCCCCATTTGGCCCAAACTGCTCACGAAGGCCGGCAAGCGGCAAATATAAAGTTAGCTTGCAGAGGAGGCAGGAGCCCTGCCTGCTGCCCCAATCCCTCATTCCCCCGGCCTCCCCAATCCCTAACCCTAATCCTCGTTCTCTCTTGCTCGCTCCACCTCGCTCTTGCTCTGCTCTAGATCTCGATCCACCGCCGCCACCGCCATCGGCCCCGTCCTCGGCTCCGGTGACCTCGCCGGTGCTCCTCCACTCCACCTCGCTAACCCCGTCCGGCTGTCCTCGTCTCCTCCCTCCGTTTTTTGGCGGTAAGGCCATGGAAAGGCCGACGCCGGTGAAATTGGCCGTGCTCACCGGCGGCACGACGACGAAAACGGCCGTGGGTGGGCGTGCCGGAGGCGCGCACGGCGAAGACGGCAGCGGCACTGCGTCGGTGGCAGAGTCTGCGGGACGCGCCGCGCCACGCAACGACGGTGACGGGCGGGCGGGCCAGCTGCGGCCCGATGGCCATCTATACCCCTGGGCAGCCTCTGTGTCCCTCCTCTGTTTGCCCCTCCACCAACTTCTCTATCTCTCCCCTTCCGTCCAGTTTTCGAATTCTAGGAATCTAACTATTAGATATATTACTAATTTTTATAATGACAATTTGCTATGACACGGATTTCAAGTTACACTTTGTCTATTTATTAAACTTATGATTATAGGATAATATATGTGATTATAGATTTAACGTATCAAGTTTATATTGTGAAAATTAAAGATTGTTGGCTAAATTACTAGTCAAACATCGTGCCTTATAAACTGCACAGGAGAAAACTAAAAATATAATACATATTAGTTTTATTCTCCTAGCACAATCATTTTTTATAACATCCTAGCACAATCATTAGTTCATTAAATGATTCTTAAGGAGCTTAGGGCACTCAAAATGCATAAACTATGATAGTTTATATAGATATTAATTGCACTCAGCCTGTTAGTTTGGCTGTGGCTTGTCGTAAACGATCGTAAATTTCCAGCCGGAACAGTATTTTTCTCTCATACAAACCAGCCAGCAGTACTTCTTCACGAACCAGCAACGATACGAACCAGCCAACCGAACAGGCTGACTACCATGTAGGCAATTTGCTGATGTGGCAAGTGATTTAATGAGGAGACAGAGAAAAAATTCAAGAAACCAGGTCTAACTAAGAAACTAGGTCTTCACGGTTATCAATGGACAAGAAACTGCTCGTAGCCCGTTGGAAGAGCGAATATGGTTTCTATCACTATTTATGTCATATGTACTGTAGAAAATCTTGCATTAGGAATGATAGTTTTTTTTTTACGATGTCCTATGCTATAGAAATTGTTAATAGTTTCATGCATCAGAAGTGCCCTTAGAGCTCATGTTCATGGAATTCGTGGAAACCATACAGTAGCTCGTTTTCCGTATAAGGTCTTAGGGGATAAAATTGTACCAATGGTAAGTACGAAAACGACAACGAAAAATGAATAAGATAGATTTCTAACATGGTCCTCCCATGGTCCCATACCATGGTTGGTTGTTAGGTCGAAACATGACATCCTTTTCCCTTCGAGAAGAAAAGAAACTATCGTGACAGCAACGTGCTACCACCCCGAGTATGCATAAGCGTATGACCATGACCTATGTCTATGATCCATCCTGGCTTGCCTTCCCAGCAATTCCGGCACCACCCGGTTGCCATTTCGCAAGATTTCACTTTCTTTCGACTAGTGAACAGGTGCCTAGCACATACTGACTGTATATCTTTTAACTGATGCACATGATAGCACACATGGATTGGAAACAAAAACAATTCCTTTTTACTCACTCTGTCCCCCAAAGTAACGCAATTCTGCTCTAAGAAGTCAAACGATTTCAAATTTAACTAAATCCATACGAAAAATATAAACATTTATGATACTAAATACATACAATTAGATTAATCGTGAAATGCATTTTTATGTTAAATCTATTTGGAGATATAAATGTCAACACTATTTTCTATAAACTTGGCTGAACTTAACCTTGACTTGTCGAAAGCCTTTAATTGCATTTGTTTTGAACGAAGGGAGTATTTGTTTAAGGTTCACAGATGCTATCAAGGTCATCACTCAGCAGGTGGGAACCTGGCAACTTGCCAAGGTGTGACCCAGTAACCACTAACCACGCTGATGATGCTGAGTGATGAGTAATAAAGTGGGTTGCTTCTTTCGTTGAACAGCCAAATGTAGTTGCGCGCCAGTTGTTATTTGCTTAGCATGCACGCGTTGCTTGCTCGATCAAAGAAAATGATAGCCTAACAACAGAAGCGCCAGAAGGATGATGCTTTAGACTTTTCTTGAGACAACAAGCAAAGTTTGGTGGTTTCTTCTGTTCTGATCTTGCAGGTCTCTTGCTTTGTATAGTACAGTAACGTTCGTGATTGGTACATACTTAGCTGTGCATCCATGATTATGGCTGGCCTCAACTATTGTGAAAACGTAGCATGAAGCGAGCGAGGTGCCAAGAAACACCAAGATTGGCCAAGCAAAACTTTAGATTTTCTGCAATTGTTGGGATGTGGGTTGTGCAATAATCCAATAACAATGGTACTCCCTATGTCCCTGAATAAATAGATTTCTAGAATTGTCTTAAGTCAAACTTTGTAAACTTTAACCGAATTTCTAGAAAAAACCGTTAAGATTTATGATATCAAATTAGTTGTTATTCTTAGATATATTATAGAATATATTTTCATAATATGCTCATTTTAGTTGTTAAGGCTTCAACCAAACAGCGACACACAAACATAAAATCCGACAACAATTAGTTGTTATTCATTAGATATATCATATAATATATTTTTATAATATGCTTATTTTATGTCATAGATGTTGTTATTGTTTTCTATAAAGTTAGTTAAACATTAAAAAAAATTGATTGGCACAGATTTTAAGAATTGATTTATTTAGGGATGGAGGGAGTATTCAATTCAAAATTGTACTATGACATAAACGTGGGATCCGCTTGGAGTTTTGGTTACATACTCACATTGGATTGAAGTTGCCACTTGCAAGGTGTTAGAATTAATTCATCTAGTCCATTCGGTTTTGGTGCGATGATTGTTTCATCATGGTAGTTAGATGTATCTTTCTGAGCCTGCAAAAAAAAAAATCTTTCTGAGATGCTTGTTTCTAGTTTTCTACTATAAAATCAGTAACACTAATCGACAATGCAAGTAAACTTCCGTATAGTTGATGGATGATGGCTGTGTGTCGCTGTTTGGTTGAAGCCTTGCTAGGCAGCTGCGCAGTCAGGCAACAATCTGGACCCAGGCTGATGAAATTATAGGCCTGAGCTTAGTTGTCGGTCCTTCATACTCCAAAGTCCAAACTTCTTTTCTACGGTAGGTAGAGAAGAAAGATTGGCTGCCTCCTATCTCATTCATTTACCTACCGGCATCTAGTATATACGTATTGAGTATATTGATTTGGACTTCAGTCTCCTGCTCTCGTCTTGTATTCTTCGTTTGATAGGGACAACCGGACAAGTTAAAGAATGCTTATACTTAAAAAAGAAGAAGGTCAATTTCGGCACCTAACCAAAATTGGCTCTCTTGTTTTTGCTGCAGGTGACCCACTTCAAGTGCGGTGGCGTGGCTATCGGCGTTGGCATGCAGCACCACGTAGCCGACGGCTTCTCCGGCCTGCATTTCATCAACTCGTGGGCGGACCTCTGCCGCGGCGTCCCGATCGCCGTCATGCCCTTCATTGACCGCTCACTCCTCCGCGCGCGTGACCCGCCGACCCCGGTCTACCCGCACATCGAGTACCAGCCGGCGCCCGCCATGCTGTCCTCTGAGCCGCCACAGGCGGCCCTCACGGCCAAGACGGCGACGCCGCCCGCAGCCGTGGCCATCTTCAAGCTCTCTCGCGCCGAGCTCGGCCGCCTGCGTTCGCAGCTCCCCGCGCGCGAGGGCGCGCCGCGGTTCAGCACGTACGCGGTGCTGGCGGCGCACGTGTGGCGGTGCGCGTCCCTGGCGCGCGGCCTGCCGGCCGACCAGCCCACCAAGCTGTACTGCGCCACGGACGGTCGGCAGCGGCTGCAGCCGCCGCTGCCGGAGGGCTACTTCGGCAACGTGATCTTCACGGCGACGCCGCTGGCGAACGCCGGCACGGTGACGGCCGGCGTGGCGGAGGGCGCGTCCGTGATCCAGGCGGCGCTGGACCGGATGGACGACGGGTACTGCCGGTCGGCGCTGGACTACCTGGAGCTGCAGCCGGACCTGTCGGCGCTGGTCCGCGGGGCGCACACGTTCCGGTGCCCCAACCTGGGGCTCACCAGCTGGGTGCGCCTGCCCATCCACGACGCGGACTTCGGGTGGGGCCGGCCCGTGTTCATGGGCCCCGGCGGCATCGCGTACGAGGGGCTCGCGTTCGTGCTCCCCAGCGCCAACCGCGACGGCAGCCTGTCCGTGGCTATCTCGCTGCAGGCGGAGCACATGGAGAAGTTCCGGAAGCTCATCTACGACTTCTGATCTCCAACTCCTCCCCAGAAGTCATCATCAGTACCAACCAGTACGCGCAGCACAAAGAAGCAGAAGCGCTAGCAAGCGGCGCAGGGAGGGTGATTTTTCAGCTTACTACTGGAGTCTGGAGGGAGTAGGTTGCAGCAAGATTCTTTGATTTCACACATAGTTCCTGCACACTTTTCCGTTCCTGCCTGCCCCCTTTGGGCAGGGTGTATGTATACCTTTTTATGCTGTATGATTTACGAGCCCCAGCAATTGTACGATGAATGAACAATTTATTAATCCGTTCTAAAATGATACAGATTAATAAGATTAATTAACTTACCTCTTGAACCTTTTTGTATATATAGGCATAAAGGGGTATATGCAGGGGAGTGCAGGACAGTGGTGCGATTCAAAACGCTGAGTTCGATCCAGACCAACCAATCTGCTTGACAGGAGCTAAGAAAAGTACTACTACTACTACAGTACTCTGCTCAATTGGACGATCGAGAAAGTACAGCATGATTACTTTGGTCTGGACATGATCATATGACTGGACCTTCTTTGCCATGTGTACTAGTTGACGAATTGAGACATCCCAAACGGGCCCGCTGAATAATTTGGGTTCTAGAAAGACACTGCACAGTGCACATATCGAATACAGGACGCACGGCAACGGAAAGAACTTGGAATGTCGTCTGATTCCATGGATTGCAGCGATCGGAACTGGTCGCACAGGTCCCCTTTGTCTATGACCCGAACCACATGCACATGCGTGGACAACGTGGCAACAAGAAAGATGAGGATTAGGTCGAGTCGAGCTCCATTGCTTGGTGGCTGGTGGGTCATGGGTGTTCGCCAACCCTGGCCCGGTTGCAAGTAGGTGACGACGCTGACACGGGCTCCATGTGCCCTGTAGTCGGGAGTCCACGGCACGGACCGGACGCAATTTGCGATTGCTCAGTCGAGGTTGGTGGTGTGTCAGCTCTCACCCGTACCAAACAGAATTTATACCGTCGTCAACCGGTTGGATCATCGCCGGTATATGGTCTCTCGCATACCACTGCTGTGTGTGTGTGTGTGTTTGCGAGAAATACCACTGCTGGTTTTAAGTGAACCAGCTACGATGCCTATTACTGTTGCAGTGCACGATTGATTCTCTGTTTGCTTCTGGTTCCTAACTGGTTAAGAAAGCTGGCAAGTTCCTTTTTTCTTTTTCTTTTTTAAAAAAGCAAGATGATAAGTTAAGACATCAGACATCAACACATACATAAAACAAATTACACATGCACACAGGCACAAATGGTAAGACAAAACAAGCGTTAATCTCAGTTGCATGGTTCTCATTAAGAACCACTAAAACCACTTAGGCCATGTTCGCTTTGCTGAAAAGCCATGGCTGAAAGTATTGTTATTTGATTTGTTGTGAGAGACAAATACTATTCATTTACTGAAATAGTACGACTCATAAGACAAACAAACATGACCTTATCTTGTGGGTCTAGATACTCACACCGGTGGCCTCGTCCTCAACAACAACCTTCACAATACTTTAAATTTGGAGTTCTTTGACCATGCATACAGTAAGCCAAATGAGTCAATCGCATCATTCATGTCTCTTGACAAAGCACACCTTAGTATTTGAACTACAAAAAAAAATCATGCATATATGGCATGTAGTGGGAAGCCGTCGTGGCCATGAGCTTGTGAAGGTGAGTAGAGATGCAAGCGAGTTTGTCCAGAAACCCACAAGTATTTACAGGTTCGTGGATAAACTCGCTTGCATCCCTAAAGGTGTTGAGGTATTGTTATCCCTGCTAATGGTTTGGCGTCAAATGCTTTATGGGTTGGTTTTGAGATTGGATTACTTTGGTTTGGTGAATAGTGGATTGAGATTTCGGATGGAATGTTTTGGTTTGGACTCTCACTAAAAATCCACGAGTTTGAATTGAAACCGCAGGCTCAAATTGTGGTGTGAACTACAAGCCTAAAATGTAAGTTGAAACCACAAGTTGTGATGCACGTAGACTATCAGGCAGCAGAGCAGAGGATGCGGTACGACGTGAAGGTCCTAGTGCCGGAGAAGGAGGCGTCTGGGCTCGACCTAACTGCGCCATCATCATCGTTGGTCAAAACGGAGGCTGTTGTGCCACCAGTGTTGATGAAGAAGATAGTGACGACAGCCAACCTACTGGGGTGAGACCATTGGCAAGTTATCATTCTTGAAGTTGAAGAACTGTCATATTCAAGCATAGCACTTTGGACGACTACTTTCTAGGAAATCTAGTCGAGTGCATAGCACAAGTGAAAAAGAAAAGCAGTATGATGAGGAGATCACTGCTATAGACACTCATCCTTTACAATGACTAATTACTCGAGCTAGTGCACGTCACTTAAGTCATAAGGTGAATTCGTTACTCTCACTTTATTATAGTTTCTAAAGATGGTATCCTATTGAATTCTTGTGATAGTTTGATCCTAAGGAATGTGGGAGTGTCGCCTATGAACGTGTCAAGTTGTGTGGAGCTCCAATCAATTTTAACTCGGAACCAGCAGATAGCCATGCACTGAATCGATGATAACTTGTAGAGAGTCTAATTAAGGTAATTTTGGATGCATTGGAAAGCTAAAGATGATAGCTTTGTTTTGGCTTTGGTCTAGATTCGTCATCGAACATTCTTTGTGAATAAAACTGTTTTTTTAGGCCTTGTAAACGTGTTGGGGTTAGGAAACATATTAACTTCTACCATATCAAAAAGGCAAGTTACAATAATACATTTCATAATGTTTCTAATTGAGCATATATGTTGTCAAAAATATCTTGCTCAAATTTGATTAACTTTAGGATTGGTTGACTTAGGATAGATGAAAATCTATACCTAATAATAAAAAGGCAAAATTTCAGCCTATTTTTTTTTATCCGTTTATTTTTTTTTTTGTCCGTCTTCCTCTAACTACCGGACAATGGAGAATTTCTTCCGTCCGGACTTATATATATAACCCGTGCTCATACGAGTTAGAATAGCTCTTGTGTAGTGAGATACGAAGTCCGATTCAAAAAAGGTTCTTATAAAGTAACATAAATAGATATTTTTATCCAAATTGAATAAGAATCCTAACCTAAATAGAAAAGAATGCGCTTAGAAATTTACTTCTAATCTATACCTAATATTTTTATCTGGTCTCTTCGCATTCTTTTTTGTCAATCTGTTGTCCGCTTTTGCATCTTGTGGAGAGTCCATTTCAATTTCCTGGAGAGTCCATTTTTTCCCCCGTCGAACCTTGGCTCCAGGTCCGTTTCTGTTTCTTACATCTATAGAGTACTAGAGTCCGATTCTGTTTGTTTCTCTTCTTGTGCTTTTCTTCCCTTCTTCATGTCGTTCCTTTTGTCTTTTTTTTTCTTTTTCCCATTTATTTTTTCTCTTCCAATTTTTTCTGTTGTTCCATTTCTATTTTTATCAGTTTTTAGCTCGCATTGTCTTTTTCATTTTTCCCTATTTCTCCCTGTTATTTTTTTTGTCCTTTCCTAATTCCTTCGCTCCTGTGGTTTTTATTTTTTCATAAACTCAAAAATAAATAATAGCTCCTATGGTTTTATTTTTTGATAAACTCAAACATAAATAATAAATAAATATAATATTATGGGCCTTTCCACTATTAGCTTTTTTCTCAGAAACAAAGGTTTTCACCATCATGTTATAGCAGTTTATTATCTAATTTAGTCTAAGTAAGGGCCTGTTTAGTTTTCAAAAAATTTCACCCCAAAGTGTTATATCGAATCTTGCGGCACATGCATGGAGTACTAAATGTAGACGAAAAAAAACTAATTGCATAGTTGGGTGAGAAATCGTGAGACGAAACTTTCGAACCTAATTAGTCCATAATTAGACACTAATTGCCAAATACAAACGAACATGCTACAGTAGTCAAAACCAAAAATTTTCGTCATCTAAACGCGGCCTAAATGTTCCTATGTAAGATGAGAACTAGCACGTGGAAAATCGAGTGTGGATCTATTAAACTCTGAACCCTCTTTAAGAAGAGATTTACACTACCAAGATGTTAATTCTATTTTGATTAGAAAAAAAACTATCTTATTACAACCTATTAAACTTTTGGTCTAATTGATCAAACTTTAAATTGAAATATTGACCAGTTTATTGTTTGATCTAGTCTAAATAAATTTGTCTCTAAACTATATATATTTACCAATGCAGTCTCCCGCCACTAGGGTTACATGTGAAAAACTTAGATATGTCTCCCGTGTCCCGTCATAATCATTGGCTGATAGACCAACTCTTGATTATGAGCGCACAAAAGGAAGTCATGGAACTTATTTAGACAAGATACTGTATTTTCAATGCAAATGTAATCAAAAAAATATCAAGATTGTATTTTCAATTTTATACGGACTTAACAGGACATTGTTGTATTACTGGTAACATTAGCTTATATTATGGATGTCACTATCATCATAAATAAAATATAGCTTTTAATTTTTATAGAAAAAAGATAAAATATAAAATAGATAAGTACCATTCCTATTGTTGTTTTTCATGGATGTTTGATAGTCTTTTTTCTCCTGTTGCAACGCACGGGTATATTTGCTGGTATATATTGGCCATGTTTGCTTCTGTTATAATCCATTTTTTTCAGCTTGTATTTTCATCCGGAACAATGTTTTTCTCTCACAATAAATCAGCCAGAACAGTGTTTCGGCTTGTTTTTTCAGCGAAGCGAACGGAGCCATCGAAGGACGGATGGAGTATAGATAAATAAAAGATTCTCAAATTGCCTTTCCTAAATTCTTGTTGAAATTTAACCTAACTTCTTTATGGTTTTAATGTCCAAATTATTGCCGTGGGTTCCTTAGGCCGAGCCCCGAGAGTGCTCGAGAGTCTCTTCACTCGTCTTCCAGAAAACGCAAAAGCAAGGAATTTTTCACGGCGGAATTTTTCGTGTGTCATTAAAAAAGATCGTAATACTCTGTGTGTTTCTGAAAAAGTTTCGCGGTCTTCAACACCACTGCTCCAACTTTTTTGTGTCCTCCATGCCACTGCTGTCAGTTTGGGCTCTAACACCGTCAAACTGCATGCGTGAAAAATCAAAAATACCCTTAAGTCTAAATATACCATTAATTTTTTTGAGCATCTTAACGACTTCAAATGAAAAAACTCAAAACTAGAAAGTTGTAGATCTCGTCGAGATCTATAATTTTTATATAAAAATTATCTTTATTTAATTCCGTAAAAAATGATTTAATATGATTAATATATCTTAGAAAAATTATATCTTTTTTTGCGAAATTAAATGAAGATAATTTTTATATAAAAATTATAGATCTCGACGAGATCTACAACTTTCTAATTTTGAATTTTTTTATTTGAAGTCGTTAAGATGCTAAAAAAAATTAATAGTATATTTAGACTTAAGGGTATTTTCGATTTTTCATACCTGCAATTTGACGGTGTTAGAGGCTAAACTGACGGCAGTGGTATGGAGGGCAAAAAAAAATTAGAACAATGATGCTGAAGATCGCTAAACTTTTCTAAAGACACGTAGAGCATTGCGATCTTTTTTTAATACTCACGCAAGGAATTCCCCATTTCCCATCCATCCATCCAATCCATCTGAAGGCGAGGGTTATCTCGTACCTCCCCCCGCTGTTCTCGTCTCCCGCAGGCCGCATCCGATAGCATAGCGCAGACAAAACCCCTCTCCGCGCCCGCCCCCCACCGGTGAGCGCGCGCCCATGGCTGCCTTACTCCGCACGGCCGCGGCCCTCGCGCCCCCGCCCTCGTCGCCGCTGTCCGCACGGGAGCCGCGTGGGCGGTGCCTGCGGCTCGCCTGCTCCCGGCGCGCGTCCGCCCGACCGCTCCGGGCGTGGCTGCTGCCGACTCCGCACGTCTTCTGTCGCGACGGGTGCAGGCTCCGGCGCCTGGCCGCCACCGAGGCCGACGAGGCTGCGCAGACGGCGACGCAGGTGAGGGTGGGTGTTCTGGTGGCCGTAGCTCGTGTAAACTCTGTCGTTCCTTTGTATCCAATGGACGGGTTGTTGCTTCAATTGCGAAGAATAGCTGTCAGATTCCTGATATCGTTAGCGTCTAAGGAAAATTTGAAGTAGAAAAATATGAACCGGAGGTGACATATTGTTCATTCTCTAAACACCAGGTTTGTCTATGTAATGATCTGCAACTGCTTTGCATTGACTTCTGAGGACGAATTATTTGCCCTTACTTGTTAGGATAGGTAGGTACACAATTTGTGTCGAGGCTACTGCTTCTTTTCGCTATATTTTGATTATATATGGCTGGGGATACATAAGTGCTGTAATTTTGGGGAATAAGCAGCTGGACCTTCATTCTTGAGTTGTTTGCTATGACCAGTTAAGAATTTTTCAATATGTTGTTTCATAAATCATTTTCTGGTATGAATATTTCTGCTTTGCCTTCTTAAGTGTCCCCTAAACAGATCTTGGTTAGTCATGATTAGTGATTTTTAGGTGGTCCTCAAGAAGATCGAGATTTAGCAATGTAGGACAGTTGTGACACTTAAATTATATAGCCTTGTTGTCCATGATAGTTATTTTTTCGCTGGGAGACATTCTAAAATTTGTGTGCTAACTTATCATTCATTTTCAATATAAGCTTGTTGGCTTCATAACTTGTACTTACAATAGTCTAATGTAATTTTATTTTGAAGTTTGATCAATATTAGAGCGAGTATTGGATAGGACTTCTGTAAGTAATGACTGCCCAAAGTTTCACTAATTTGGAAGCATTAGCTATCTGTTAGAAAAACAGGGTGCTGCACTTTTATGGAAAACTTTTGGAAAACCTTGGATAATAGGGTAGTCACACCGGTGGTGCATCTTTATTTAGTGGAACTTATCTGTACTTGTAAAACACTTTCATGTGATGCTGCCACTCTGATGATGTGACAGCAATAGCAGTACCCAGTTGCATGCCTGTGCACTTGTGCTAATTCATGAAGATGCTAGTCTCCTGTTTGATCCTTGAAGTATAGCAAAATGCACAATCTTGCTGGTTGAGGACTTTGATTTGTTGCATTTTACTATAAAATGCTATTATGTTATTATGTTGGAATTTTGTTAGAGGTTTTTGGATTTGAAAAATTATGTATCAACACCTTCATTCTAGCTTTAGGTACAGTATGGCACTGATTTGTGTAACACCTTTAAAATAGTTAAATTGCAGTGCAGGGATGCAATCTTTCTGCAGATTACATGACAGCAACATAATAATTTAAAGGAAAATGTTTTGTTATGTTAGGTTGGAATTTTCTCTAAAGATGGCAATAGTGCAACAATATCTTGCTTTCCTTTGAATGCTTGTTTAAAAGCTGAAGAAGTTCATTTTGTTGCAATTCTATCCATGTCCATGTGCAGATAATCTGTCTATTGGATGCTTGGGCTTTTTTGTATGATGTTATTTTTCTATGCTGCAGGAGGATTCAGAAACCGAAGTTACTGGAGATAGTGCTGCAGATGATGGTGCTGGAAGCACAGATGAAACTCCATCTATTATTGTGACAACACTGCAGTCATACAGAGAAGCTCTGATTAATGATGATGAAGCAAAAGCTGCTGAGATAGAGTCCTTTTTACTTTCTATCGAGGATGAGAAAAACTCTCTTTTGAACAAAATCACTGCTCTCAATGCCGAACTAGCAACTCAACGAGAACGTATCTTGAGGATCAGTGCTGATTTTGACAATTTCAGGAAAAGGACAGAAAATGAGAAGCTTAACATGATGGAAAATGTGCAAGGGGAACTTATAGAGAGCTTTTTGCCTGTTCTTGACAACTTTGAAAGAGCAAAAATGCAAATAAAGGTGGAAACAGAGGGAGAGGAGAAAATAAATAATAGCTACCAGAGCATTTATAAGCAATTTATCGAGATTCTGAATTCACTGGGCGTTGAAGATGTCGAAACTGTTGGCAAACCATTTGATCCTATGGTAAGCTAGTCTTAGCAAAACATCATCCAGATTAAATTCTGAGATTTGCATATTCCACTTAAAGTTTTGTTGCTACACTACATATCTACTCTTACATTTTTAGTATTTCAGTGTAATCAGGTGGTACAGTCTATTGACTATTTGACTTCTGCAACAGAAATGCTAAATCTTTATAGTTGTCCACATCCGAGCATTTGCAAGGATATTTTTTTCTTTTAAAATGATTCCTTATTGCACCTTGTGTTTCAGCTTCATGAAGCTATTATGAGAGAAGAGTCATCGGAGTACGAAGAGGGGATCATTCTCCAGGAATTCCGAAAAGGTTTCAAACTTGGGGAAAGATTACTTCGCCCAGCAATGGTCAAGGTGTCTGCAGGACCAGGCCCTGAAATGTCTGCAGGCCCAGGCCCTGAAGTGTCTAGAGATGATGACCCTACAATTGTCGAAGATAGTGTGGCACCCCAAAAGGTTGAAGATGTTGAAGACGACGGTGTTGATGGTGATGCAGAATAGGTGGATGGAGCTTAATCTGTGAATGAACAAGAACAGGTCCAGAAATTTTGATGCTTTTTCTGGAGCGTGCCAAGCAAGTAATAGGATAGTACCAATCGTTCAAGCAAGAGTAAGGTCCCCAAATGTGCTGTTCTTCCCTGCTGCTGACATGGGGTGTTGGTATTGCGACAAATTTGTGTTTCTACCCGCCGTGGTCGACTTTTTGTTCTTACAAAGAGGGATTTTTCATGATTCATTGATGCAACATGATATTGTAAGGATTAAATTGTCTCAGATTTGCGATTGATCCTCAATGTCCGAATTCCATCGTTTGTACATTCCGACCGGAACGGCAGTGCCCGGGGCAAACAGGAGTGCTGGAGTATATAGCATGATAATATATAGAAATAAAATCGGACATAGCCAAGCTTGCGAGTTCTAACCATGAACTGTGTATACCGTCATACTTTTATGGGCCTAATTCCCCCAATGTGGGCCTTAACACCCTTGCCCCCATGCCCAGGTCTTATATATATAGAGGTCCATCAGAGGCAGCTGCCACCACCCGCCGCCACACCGCCCCGCTCCGTGCCCTACTTTTGCACCAGCGTTGGCCGAGGCGCCGAGCTCGTGACTGCCGTCGACGTCGATATCGTCTGTCAGCACTGTTCCTCCGCCGACGATCTGCAGCTGCATTATACTTGAGTCGAAGTCGTGCTGCCGCCTGCCGCCTGCCGCCGGTGATTTTCTTCACTGGAACAACTCTGCCGTCAAGGGCTGGGCGGGTTCTCGTCGCTGCCATCTGCTTCCAGCGTCTGCCGTCTGGTGAAGGGTGAGCGCGGAGCGCCTACTCGCGCCTCCCTTGCCTCTGATGCCTGTTCCACTTCTACCTCATGTGCTTTGCCGTGCCGTCTCCGCCTCTCCGGAGCATTGCCACACCCAGTGGCGGATGTGGGATGAGAAAAAAAATGCTAAATAATAAAGATTTAGAGTTAGAGCTAGAGATTAATAATGATTTAAGGCTAAGTAACTATAATTTAATAAAGAAATCAGACTCACTACGGGGCATGTAGCCCTGGCAGCCCCTTTGGATCCGCCCCTGGCCACAGCCAATCCGCCATCAAATACATTAGGGTCCTGAAGTATTGCCTATAATAATTCTATTCTAAGTTTCTAACTATGCCCTTGTTTAGTTACCTTAGAATCCAAATTTTAGCACTATGCAAAAAGAAGATTCCCCATCACATTAAATTGAGTCAGCATATGGTCCTGAAGTTTTACTAAATATAATTTCTATTCTAAAATCAAAAACTAATAAGAGTACGTTAGCCATTTGTTTAATCCTTCTTCACCCGTTGTTCTAACTCAGGCACTCAGCCAGTTCAATAATTTTTTGAGCCTAATTCATCAACAATTAGACAATTATTATTAAATACAAACCACAAGTATATAGCCGCAAAATTAATAGCGTTGTTTTATTAGCATAGCTTCGTATTGCTGCAGAGACTTAGAAATCTGGTAATAATATTTTTTCTAAACCATTGGCCTATATTTGGTGGAGTTAACGTTAGCCATTTGTTTAATCCTTCTTCACCCGTCTGTTCTAACTCAGGCACTCAGCCAGTTCAATAATTTTTTTATATTAGTTCATCCAATGATATAGACACCTTCGATATTCGTGTACAAACCACAAGTATATAGCCGCAAATTATTCCTTTAGCGTTGTTTTATTGCTTGGTGTACTATTTTATTTATCTTCATTTGTTTGTTTGTATCTACATGCTCACGTAGTGATCGTTGTTCTTCGCTACATTTAGAAGGAGAGCAAGTGGTGAACATTCAAGAGAAAGATTTTCAAGACGCAGCAACAACAAAACGTTATATAAGGCAAGTGTCCTTGATCATTTTGATATCCCATTTATCATTGATACATACTGCATGCATGTGTCATTTAGTATTCCTTTTCCGTTCTGTTTCTATTGCTTGGTGTACTATTTTATTTATCTTTATTTGTTTGAGGTGTCTTCATATATATGCTCATGTGTGACGTTGGGAAGCTACATTTAGGAGAGCAATTGGTGCCAATTTTTCTTGATTTTCAAGAGTAGTAATAGAAGTTTTGATCATTTTGATATAAATTTGTGGGTGAGTACAAACTGCATGCACGTGTCATACCTCATAAGGACTTCATAGGATGTGTCATACCTCATAAGGACTTCATAGGATGTGTCATACCTCATAAGGACTTCATAGGATGTGTCATACCTAATAAGGACTTCATAGGTCATACAATCTTCCTTGTTAGCTGGGGTATATGAACGTAAATTCTTAGTTGCTTTACCTTTTATTTATGCTATATGATGATCTTATAAATTGTTGATACACCTTATCATTGTATATGGAATTGATGATGATACCCTGTAATGAATTTAATTGGAACATGGAGTGAACATCCAAGAAAACATTGCAACCACACGAACTAATCATTAGTCTTGGCTAATTAATTAGAGGATCCTTGTGTGGACATTAGTTTAATATACTAACATGGATATGGAAGAAGGCTTCTATGTTAGGTGGCCTTTGGATATAGGAGTTTTCTCCTACGCTTGCCTAATCCAAGGTATGGGAGATTGCTTCTACAACGTGTGCTCTATAAACCAATACGCTTGGAAGGACCCTTTGGAAAGGCCTCGTAGTGAAACCTTGCCTACTCACTTTGGAAGTGTTAAGAGGTTGTCCACCTCAGGCAAACTGGTATCACGTCATGTGGATAAAAATCTGCAACCTCTGAAGAGTGTCTAAAACTAATATACTAGTTCTTCTCACGGTTAAGAGCGACCTATATCTTGCATGTTATATTTATATTGTTAATTTTTATGCTATGTTTCATACATGCTTACTTTATGTTATTTAACTATTTATATGTAATCTGCTAATGGTTTTGGGATAACATACTTTATTAGTAAACAAGTTGTTAATGAAATATGCCGACTAAAAAGCTTACTGCAGTATAACCAGTGTTAGCTATTCCTTGTTTTAAGCATGTGCATATCATTTATTCCCCACGCATGTTGAGTACGATGATATTCACGCTTGCTTTATTTTTATTTTGAAAAAATACCATATGGATACTTAGACAGAGGATTTAAGGAGTTTCTAGAGAACTATCAGAAGTCTAGGCATATGTGTTCCATAGTAAGCTGTCTAGGGAAGATTAGATGTTCCACTATGAGTTAGTTTGTGATACGCTTGAATTGTTTTTGTTAATGACTTTGGGTGAACTTTGTAATAATTAAATTCTTTTATTTAAAGCAATATTTATATTATTGAATGATGTCATTATATGGGTGTAAAACTGATCCTGGTGCACATATAATCATGTCTTGGTTCTATTCTTAGAAACTTTTGCCATTTTCTATTATACTATATCCTTATCCTTGTTTTTTATCCCCCACTTGTTGCTTGTTAATTCATTGCTCCTGTGTTTGTTCCTTGCCTCAATATTTATGCTTTTAGAACTCTCTCTTACCTCACTCTTATGTATCCTAAAGATGGCTACAAACCATGTAGTCTAAAGAAACACTTAGTTTCAAGCGTGTTTAGTAACTAGTTTAGGCTTGCTTGCGTGTTTGTTATTATGTTTATGCATGAGCTGCATCTTTGTAATGTGTGTGATGTATTGTAGGTTGTTGTCCATGACTACAAAAGTTATTTTTCTTAGTATAAGTGCTATTCTCTCCATTCCAAATTATGAGACGTTTTAACTTTTTTTAATCTAGACAATGTATATCTAAATGCATAGCAAAAGCTGCATATCTAGAAAAACCAAAACGTCTTTATAATTTGGAATGGAGGCAGTCATTAGTTGGGGGTTTTAATCTTGTTATTATCTGAATCATGTTATCTTGTATTATTGTTCTTTGTATTTAATTTTTTATACCATGCTATGAAATCTTGCATTCTATACCTTATTTTCACATGTTATATCTTGCTCATATCCTTTCCATGATCATCCTCTTTTCACCCAAATAGTTGGTAACACAAGGAGCAATACTGGAGGCGCAAGTAACAACATTGGCAACAAGAACCCACCACCTCCTCCGACCCCTGTGACAATGGAGAAGACTTAGATTTTGCAAGGAATAGTTCAGACAATAACTTCTTTCCAGCAAGCTCAAGCTCAGCAGATGCAAACTCCACCTAGGGATAGGCATGGAGAATTTATGAAGGGTTGTCCGCCTATTTTCGATCATTGTTCCGAGCTTATAGAAGCTGATGATTGGCTCAAATCAGTGGAGAGGCATCTAGAGATCGCTCGGTGCAATGATCAGAGAAGGTCTTATATGCTTCTGGACAGCTTCAGGGAGCAGCATTGGATTGGTGGGACTTCTACACCTGCTCTCATGCAACTCCAGCTAATATCACCTGGCAGGAGTTTAAGGATAGTTTAGATCACACCATATGCCAGCAGGACTGATCAAGTTGAAAAAGGAGGAGTTTTTGAGTTTAAAGCAAGGATCCATGTCTATCAGTGGGTATCGAGATAAATTCATTCAGTTATCACGTTATGCCCCTAGCGAGGTGGATACTGATAAGAAGAAGCAAGACCGCTTCATGGAAGGTTTAAACCTTGGTGTTCAGTACCTACTAGTAGCTCACTCATTTGACAACTTCCAGCAGCTCGTATATAAAGCTTTGGTAGTGGAGAACAAACTACATGAAATAGTGGAGAAGACGAGAATGACATTCCAAAGTCAAACAGATAGCAGTTCTCGCAACTACCTTATCACTCAAATGGGAGCACATTTTTTCCGTGAAGATCTGTAGGAAAGACCAGATCAAGCTCAACCCCAGTTCTATAATACACAAGCGCTCTATCCATCATCAACCACTTATCCTCAGGCAATGTCCAACCGTCGGAGTATTAAAGCAAAAAGAGCTTGTTTCCAAGTATAAAGCTGCATTGCTCCTGATTCATGCAGCTTTATACTTGCTAAATAAATGGTATTAAATTTCTTTACCACTCTTATATATCTTAACCTCATGAAAATATGAAGATATGTATGAAGAGTCGTCTTTTGCTAGCCTTTACAAATTTTGAGGACAAGATTCTATTAAGGGGTAGTTTTGCCACAACTCTTTTTTTTTTTAATTTTGAGATGGGAATGAAAAACACAAATATGGTCTTTTTCTTTCAAACTTACGTGCACAGCCTCGTTAACTAACCTCTAGTGGTGCACTCTAATAATCACCGGAGTTATCCGGCGACCCATTGAAAACACTAGTGTAATGTTCAAACTGGTGCAAATGAGTCACCTTTACTCTTCGGTGATCTCCAAAGAACAATTCCGGTGAATGTAAAAACCACACTGAACTTTTTCTCTCAAACCTTTTCAAATGACTAACTCCAAACAAATTTCTACAGGAATACGAACACATTCAACACTGAGGTAGCATTTTTAAAATATTTTGCAAACGTTTTCACTTGCTTCTTCACCGTGCCACTTGATCTAACACATGCATTATTAGTCCTCAACTAGTGGCACTAGATAATTGCATCTGGTACCACTATCTATTCAAACCCAACAATTCACTTATCATAAGAAAAACATTGGTTCATCTAATGTTGTCACTTAATTACCAAAACAAATTAAAATTAGGCGTGGAGGGGAATGAGAGGGAGAGACACAGTCAGGGAGTGAACTGTGAAAAAGACCCTCACTCATTGCGTGCATGGTGCGTCCGCAGCCACAGTGGACAGCCACGTAGGATCCAAACCTGCCTCCCAACCAGTATGGACTCACGGTGGACCAAATACAAAGATTAAGACCTAGAAATGCACTTTAAAAAGGTGATGTACCTGGATGGCACAAAGGCAAAAGGTAATAGATATGTGGTGCATTTTGCTCTTTTATTTTTGTTTGGCCCACGCGCTCTGTTTCTAGGCCACACAGGTACTCTCATTACGTGCGGGAGCGAGCTGGCCATGCAGCAGCGCACTCGCAAGTATGTTTATTTATTCTTTTCTTTTCTTTCTATTTTCTTATAATTTTAATGTTTTCTTTTATGTGTTATTTTTTATCCATTTCTATTTATCTTTAAATCTTTTTATTCCTATTTTCTTTTACTCTCCTTTTTCTTTTTATTTTTTTACGTTCACTCTTAAGTTGGTATATTTATATTTTTTCTTCCCTTTCTTTTATTTCTTATTTATCATATTCCCCTTTTTTGTGTGTGTGGTTAATTTTCTTTGTATTTTTATATCTTTTATTTTTTTTCCTTTTACTCTAATTAGTTCTTTTATTTATATGTTTTACTTTTTTTTGTTGATGGCTACTTATAGGCTATAGAATTAGTGCATATTGCGTCTAAACAGCAGAGCTGGGGCCCACATTCACGTATCCATATTTTACTTTTATCAGGAGCACGCGCCCCAGCCATCCTCATGCGACTCCGTCCGATTCTGGTGCCGTTCGCAGGTAGGCAGGTACGTGTTCCTATTTGTTTCCTTTTATTATTATATTTCTTTTTCCTTTTTCTTTTTTAATTGTATGTTTTCCTTTTCTTTTTTCTTTCCTTTCATTCATTTATTTTCCTTTTCCTTTTTTTTTCTTTTTCGTGGACTTTTGTGATTCTTTCCATTTTCTTTGTTCTTTAACAATTTTTATTTTACTCTATTAATTTTTATTTCCTTTTTCTTTTTCTTTTTTGTTTCCTTTCCTGGCTTCTATTTAGTAACCGCATATGCACGTACGAATGTGTGTGTGTGTGTGTGTGTGTGTGTGTGTGTGTGTGTGGGGGGGGTCATCCGACTGGTCAGCAGGGATGTTTTCTATTATTCCAATTCGTCTCGATTCAGATTATTCAAATAGGCTGTAAGGGTTTCTTTGGTTTCGTGTAAGTTCACACGTCCTTCTCTGTCCATCTGTTTTTTCTTTTTTTTTTCTTTTTCCGTTCGTACGTTTCGTTTGTTTTTTTCCTTTTTCCATTCGGCATGTTTTTTCGTTTGTTTTTCTCTTTACCATCCATCACGCTTCGGTTTCTTTGTTCATGGATTTGTTTTTTTCAAGAGCTATTGAACCGTTGATATTTTCTTAAGAAACAACGATTCCTGACACTAAGTTATTGATATCCTTGTGATTAGAAATATTTTTTTTTAAAAAACTGATCAATAGACAATACCAAATTATGAAAATTAATGTTATAACATATTTAAGAGTAATTTTTTAGTTTACAGTGGGAGAGCAATGATCTATCAAGGCTGTATTTTAATTTGATACAAGACTTAGTATGACATTGTCATATTATATTATAAATGTCATATTCATCACAAAATATATTAAAGTTTTAAATATTTTATATAAAGGATAAAACATAAATAAATATGTAGCATTCATGTCGTCATGTTTCCATGAACATTTATAGCTTTTGTCCGGTGTAATGCACACACATATTTACTATAATAATAGTATTAAAATATGAAATTTTCTTTGTCCATTGTTCATCCGCCGTTTTTTGCTTTTTTTTTTCTGGTTCCGTTTATTGAGATAGAATTGGTAATGAGAATTAGCTCTAAGAGATATATACATACATATCATATAGATATAATTAGTATACACATTTTTCATTTTTAAGAAGAAGTACACATTTTTCATGATGCAAATTCTGGGGCCACTTCCCCGGGCCCATTAGACAGCCCACCGGCTGTGAACTCCAGGTCGTCTCTCCCCCGCAGGCCCGCACCCCCAATTTGTGAGCACAGAAAATTTCACTACAATACAATTGCTAAAAAAAAGGAAAATTTCACTACAACACCGTTGCGCCGAACACTCGAGCACCCCCGACCCCCGTTGAGATGGTCTCCATGGCGGCCGCCGCGGCGGCCGTGGGCGTGCTGCTGCCGTTCCCGTTCTACTACGCGCTGTGGACCCACCCACAGCGTTGGGTGGACTTGTGCGGCCGCGGCGCCGACCCGTGCCGCCGGATGGCGCAGGTCTCGCACTCCATCAAGGCGCTTCAGCTCCTCGCGCTCGCCTCCGTCGCTTCATTCTCCTGGCCCCCGCCGCTCTACTGCCCCGTCCTCCTCGCCGTCGGTCAGTATCTCAACTTCAAGTGAGTAACCGATTCGTCCTTCTCCTGTCTGTTCTCCCAGTTAGCGAGTCACCGTACATGATCCATCCCGCGTTAAGCAATGGCTACAGGATTTTATAATCTCTACAGCTTGCAACTGTTTCTGTTGGTGCAGAGGCGCATTTAATTAAGAATCTCTTGTATTGTTGTCTGCCTTGACCGAACTACGAATTGTAAGGACTACCTTGAATGAATTGAGCTACGGGCTATCAGAATGATAGATGGCCAAACATATGTCTAAGCTCTCCCGCACCTAAAGAAAAAGATGCATGCCAAGCCTGACGTCTGTTGTTCACCTTAGGTGAATCAAACTAAGTGTATTTTATTCAACGGGTCTTAGCTGTAGGAATTGGAGGTCACTGGTTTGGAATTTGAAGGAATAATTTTATTACTTCCGCCGGATCTTGTGCAAGCCTTAATTTCTCTTTCTATTTAGTGCTGCAGAATTGCTTCAGGTGATTAAACACTGGTAAATGTGATTTCGAAACTGGGTACAAAGAAATGGTTGGGGAAGTGGATTAGGCAAATAATTGTCATTTTGTCCCTTTTAACACTCATGGGTTTAGGCACACTGGTAGATTAGTGGAACGCCATCTCTTGGAATTTTCCTTGTCTTCATATAACCAATGGTTTGCATCATGGTGCTATCTTCATTGATAGATTTTTATTCTAAATTTTGTCTCTGTTAAATTGTTGATAAACCTTGAAAATGCTGATAAGATCATGCTGTAAGGCTTGGGACTCAACTCACTGTTGTAACTGATGATAACAAATTTGGCTTTTTTAATCACAAATGGATAACCTATTTGTTTCTTTTTTTAAACAAGGAGGTTGATGCTGACCAATCTTAACACTGGTTACCCGTAGGTGTTGCCATAGTGTAAGGTGTGAGTGGAGTTAGTGTGGTATGCCTGTAACATTAAGTAAATTCATTGCTTATTTCCATTTGTGTCGAAATCCATGCCCTGAAGTTTCAGATGTGATTGTTGATTTAGTAAAATGGAAAATGATGGTAGTGCTGAGGTGAACCATTGGGAGAGACAAGGATAATACCAAAGATTGGTGTGCTCAGAATGAGTAGAGCTAGATGGCTGGCTAGTGGTTACAAAGGTGAAACAGAATTCCAGCCATAACACTAGTTGAATAATGATAAACATGAGTAGCAGAAAATCTTGCTGTGTGAACTAGTACAAAGAAGATCCTGACCTCGCCATATGCGTTCCATTTTATCAATATCGTAATACTTCTACACTACATGGGCATAGTACTATAATGAGGGAGTTCATAGTCATTGAGGCTTTGAAGTTCGTTTGTGTGCCAGTGTGTATATGCTGCTAGCAGTAGCAGCCATTATATGTTCTGCTATGTTTCAGATTGGCCATGATAGTGTATTGAATCTCAATCCATGATATGCCATCACGGTGTCTATGACATATGGGGCACTCCAGAGTCACTGACAATGGTATATCATGGATTTAAGGTTTATTTGGTGGCATAGGAGGAATTATTCCATTGAATTATTATTTGGCTATCTTCCTTGATAGGCCCTTGCCATAAAACTTTGGCTCTGTTAAATGTTAAAATGTCTTAAAAATGCTTTGTAATTGTGCTACCGAGACAGTTTACTGGTCACACTGCAAGATAAGGGGTTCTTCAATTCATTAATAATTGATATAAAACCTGTCTTTTAATTCATATGGATAACCCAGTTATGTATTTCTCCAAAGAATTTAATGCTCACCAACCTAAATACTGGCAGAATTCCTCACGGAGTAAGGTGTTATGACCGGCATCCAGTACTCCAGGCGAAGGCCCAGTAGTGGCTAGAGGAGGCCGGCGGGTTAGGGGGCTCAAGGCCCATATTTATCATATTTTACATAATATTAGAGTTATTTTCTATTATTATTATTCAGAGACATATAAATACCTGTAAACTCTATTGAGGAAAGTAAGCAGAAACAATTATTGTTTCCGGCTTCCTCAGGGAGCCGGGAGAAACCCTAGCCGCCTTCTCTCTTCCGTGAACAGTACCGCGGCACTGTAGCCCCGGTACTGTAGCGCCGCCACCCTCTCCCTTCGCGAGATCACGGCGCCCCGCCGTGGTCCATCGTGGTTTAAGCCTCGGCCCCCGATCACCCACCGCTACAACCTACGCTCGGTCAGAGGAGGAACCTCGGTTCCTATCGACTTGGTACCCGAGACCTTGTCGATCATGGACACCCATTTGTCTCCTCCGCGCGGCGCCATCGCCGGCGATCCGCCGGTGCCGACCCGCCTCCGCGCGCCCCGCTTTCACGGTGGGCGTTACGGTGGTGCCGCCCTCCCAATCGCCAGCGACCACCGCGCGCGCGGCGGTGTTAACTCCCGAGGAGGTGACAACCTCCATCGTCAATCTCGACCATGGCGTAAAGAGCTGCGGAGGACATGATGAAGGCGTTTACGGCGGCAAGATGCGTGGTTCCACCACCGCAGCCGCCACATCCTCCTCCTCCGCCGCTGCCGTTGCCCTCATCCGTCTCGCCGCCGAATCACCTACCCTACGGGATGCCTACAGACTCCATGCCGTCGCGCCGTCGACTTCCGTTCGGCCGTCGGTGTCCCGTGTCCCGATCCATATCTTTGCGCATTTTCAGATTTCGCCGTCGCCGATTCCGGCTTGGGCCTTGGATCTCGGCGGCGCACCACTCCATGACCGCGCCGCTATACTCCTCGGCGCCTCGGTCCACCATCCTCGAGCTCCATCGACGGTGCGCCCATGGGGGACCCTATGCAGCGAGGATCTGTCAGACGGCGGCGTGGGCGGGCATTGTTCCACGACACCGGCGCCTCTGTGGCGGCCCTACGCGGCCGTGCACACAGGGCCGACCAGAGGTCCCTACGGCGCCCTCGGCCGAGCCATGGGGCGGTCTCGACCGCTTGCCGCCCAAGACGATCGCCTTCGCAACGCAGCGTCGACGGCTCGGAAGACCCCTCAATTGGCTCAACCATCTGCGAGCAATTCTAAAGGGCCAACGATGGCCGCCTCCGACCGCGAACGTGGATTGCGTCGTACCACCTCCGAACTGGCGCAAACACGGTACTCGCCCTCGGCGGGATGAGGCATGCCTTCTTGGGAGAGCGCCGTCGAGTGTGCCGCTTAACGCTTCGGACCGCCGATTCGCGGTACTTTCATTTGGCGGAGTTGGGCGCTTGCCGTTGCCCAATCTGGTCGGGGAGTTCGCCGCCGACCGCCAGCGGTGTCCGCCATGCACGTGGCGTCTCGGCAAGCAGAAGGCCGATCTCTTCGTCGGGGCCTTCCGAGTACATTCGGTGGATGTGGAGATGCGCGATCCCAGGACATCCAGACGGCCATGTACTTGGCACGGGCTTTCGGCGTCGGGCGGCGGCCGCCATGCGCGGCGCCACCCGCGGGGTGCCCGGCCTCCACCTCGTCCGCTCGCCCGCGTGCCCGCCACCAGAATGGGCTCTAGCTCATCCGGCGGCGGCCCTTGGTGAAGGCGGCGCGCGCCTGTGGCGTCTGGCCGTCGCCTCACGCCGCGTGAGTGAACAGTTTGAGCGCCGCCAAGGGCTGTGCTTCAAGCTGCGGCGAAGCCCTATGTCCGGGGCCATGTGTGCCCCTACATTTTTTACTCGAGTCTCACGGACTTCGTCGGCGAGGCGGCCGGGAGGTGCTCGCTGCGAAGCCGACGCAGCCGCCTTTCCAGACGAAGTCGGCCGGCCAAGGTGTGGCGGTGATGCGGCAGACAGCGCTAACGCCCTTTGTCGTTTCTCTCCATCTTCATTGCGAGAATCCGGCGCCTAACGCCATGCCGCTCTCCGTCACCGTCAAAGATGAGAGTTTCCTCGCCCTCCTCGACACCGGCTCCACTCATAATTTTGTCCAAGGGGGCGTGTTGCGCCGTTTGGGCTGTCTCGGTGGGGTGACCACCTCCGTGTCACGGTCGCCAATGGTGAGCACGTGGCGTGTGAGGGCATTGCTCGGAACATGCCCATCCGCATCGGCGACGAGGACTTCACCATCACGTGTGTTGGCCTCAACACGGGCGCCCGACTTCATCATCGGCCGACTTCATTCGCACATTGGGCCCGTGTTGTGGGGACTGCGGCGCCCTTACCATGGCGTTACGGAGGGAGGCCGCCCGTCACTGGCAGGCGTGCCCGACCCTCGACGCCCTCCCACAAAGCCGGTGACCGCGGTCACGACCGACCCGCGGCTACCTCTCTGGATCGCTGTTGGCGCAAAGACGCGGTGACATCTTCGACGAGCCTCTCGGGCTCCCTCGGCGCGCCCACGACCACCGCATCCACCTGCGCCGGGACGGCCCCAAATGGCGGTGCGGCCGCATCGATACCCGCAGTTGCGAAGGACGAGCTCGGCGCCAATGTGCAACGATGCTTGCCCAAGGGATCATTTGGCCGAAAACTTCGCCGTTCTCGCGACAAATCCTGGCAGTGCGCAAGGCGGACAAGTCGTGGCGCTTCAGATCGACTACCGCTCCTCAACGCTAAGACCTCCAAGGACAAATTCCCAATTCCGGTGGTTGACGAGTTCTTTGGATGAGCTCCATGGGGCTCGTTTCTTCACCAATCTTTACCTTCGTTCGGCTATCATCAGTGCGCATGCACCGGAGGACATCGACAAGACGGCTTTCCGCACCCATCGAGGCCACTTGAGTTTCGGTGATGCCATTTGGGCTCTCAATGCCCGGCAACCTTCCGGCGACGATGAATGGCGTCCTTCGGCCTTACCTGCGGCGGTTTGTGCTGGTATTTTTTGATGATATATTAATTTATAGTCCATCATGGGCCGAGCACTTGCAGCATGTCAACATCGTCCTCCACGCGCTTCGGGTACACCACCTTCACTTGAAACGATCCAAGTGCTCGTTTGGCGCATCGTCAGTGGCCTACCTGGGCCACGTGATCTCCGAGGGCGCATCGCCATGGACGCCGACAAGGTCGCCGCCGTGGCTGCGTGCTCCCCGCCCGGCGCTTCTGCCGTGGCCTGCGTGGTTTCCTCGGCCTCGCGGGCTACTACCGGAAATTCATTCAGGACTTCGGCATCATCGCTGCCCCACTCACGCGTCTCTTTGCGGCGGGGACGCGTTTGTGTGGGACGACGATGCCGGGGCATTCGAGGCTCTCAGCGCTTTGACCACAGGACTGTTCTTCAAATGCCGGACTTTACTAAGCCCTTTCGTGGTCAAGGCGTTGCGTCGCGCGCGAGGTTGGCGGCCGTCCTCCACCAGGCGTCGGGCCCTCGCCTACTCCGGCCGTCCCCTTCGGCCCGTCACATCAACCTGGCGGCCTATGAGCGGGAGTTGATCGGCTTGGTTCAGGCCGTTCGCCATTGGCGCCCATATTTGTGGGGGCGCCACTTTTTGGTTCGCACTGACCATTACAGCTTGAAATTTTTGCTTGATCAACGATTGTCTACAGTTCCGCAGCATCAATGGATCAGCAAGCTATTTGGTTTCGACTTCTCGGTAGAGTACCGTCCGGGCCGCTTGAACATCGTGGCAGACGCTCTCTCTCGCCGGGACTTGGTAGATGGGGGGGCAGCCGTCCTGGTGGCCGCGGCTGCAGCAGCCCTCCCCGTGTCGGGACCATCCTTCGAGCTTCTGGACGCCATCCGGTGGGCAACAGCAGCCGCGCCTGACGCCCAGCAACTGCTGGCGCAGCTCCAGGCGGGGGAGCTGGCGGCCCCATGGCGCCTGGCTGACGGCCTTCTGATCCATGGCTCCCGCGTCTACGTGCCGGACCAAGGGGACTTGCGTCAGCAAGTGCTCCTCTTGGCTCACTCAGCTGGCCATGAGGGCACCCAGAAGACGCTACATCGACTCCGTGCAGATTTCTACGTCCCTCGTGATCGTGTGTTGGTGCAGGACCTGGTGCGTTCTTGCACCACGCGTGCGGCTATAATAAAGACGGAGACAGTTCAGCCCGCGAGCTTCTTTGCAGCCCCTAGACGTCCCCACCCAAGTGTGGGCGGATATCTCGCCGACTTCATCGAGGGCTTGCCCAAGGTTGCGGGCAAGTCGGTCATCCTCACGGTGGTGGATCGCTTCTCCGGCATCGCCCACTTCATCGCGCTTCGGCCACCCTTTACCTTCGCTACGTCCGTCGCTCGTGCCTTCTTCGACGGCATCGTTCGCCTTCACGGGTTTCAGCTGTCCATTGTCGGTGACCGGGACCCCGTGTTCACCGGAGCACGCGTTGGCGAGACATCTTCAAGATGGCGGGCGCCCGCGCGCATGAGCACGACTTTCCATCCGCAAAGCGGATGGCCGATCGAAAGTGGTGAACAAGGTCATCGCCATGTACCTCCGTTGTGTGACGGGGATCGCCCCAGCGTGGGTGGATTACCGCTGTCATGGGCGAGTATCTTGCTACAACACCTCCTTCCACACGTCTCTTCGCGCCACACCGTTTGAGGTCGTCTACGGTCGCCCTCCTCCACCGTTGCTGCCCTATTCGCCGGGTACAGCTCGGACCGAGGCTGTAGATGCGCTTCTTCAGTCCCGTGATGAGATCCTCGCCGAGTGCGCGTAACGTCTTTTGCGAGCTCAGCAGCTGTCCAAAAAAATATTATGATGCCGGCCACCGCGACGCCGAGTTCCGGTGGGCGCCCGGGTGTGGCTGCGGTCGCTCAACCGCGCCTGACCCATGCACTCTCTCCGGGGCCAAGGGCAAACTCGGTCCTTGCTATGCCGGGCCGTTCGCGTCTTCGAAGCGTCTTGGGGCGGTAGCGTATCGTCTACAACTGCCCGAGGGTGCCCGTCTTCATGATGTCTTCCACGGGATTGCTCAAAAGCGCCACCGCGGTGACGCTCCGGCAAGAACACCGGCCAACTGGCGCCGACCTTTGACGGCCGTTACACTCTGCCCGGCCAAGGCGCTACGTGTCGGTGGGCGCCGTGACACTGGCAGTGCTGATCCGATGGCATGGTTTCCCCGAAGAGGATGCGACATGGGAGTCCGTCGACGAGTTCGCTCCTTCTACTCGACTTCCGGCTCGAGGACGAAAGCTGTTTGAGAAAGCGGGAGAGATGTTATGACCGGCATCCAAGTACTCGGCGAAGGCCCGTGAGTGGCTAGAGAGGAGGCGGCGGGTTAGGGGGCTCAAGGCCATATTTATCATATTTTACATAATATTAGAGTTATTTTCTATTATTATTATTCAGAGACATATAAATACCTGTAAACTCTATTGAGGAAAGTAAGCAGAAACAATTATTGTTTCCGGCTTCCTCAGGGAGCCGGGAGAAACCCTAGCCGCCTTCTCTCTTCCGTGAACAGTACCGCGGCACTGTAGCCCCGGTACTGTAGCGCCGCCACCCTCTCCCTTCGCGAGATCACGGCGCCCCGCCGTGGTCCATCGCGGTTTAGGCCTCGGCCTCCGATCACCCACCGCTACAACCTATGCTCGGTCAGAGGAGGAACCTCGGTTCCTATCATAAGGTGTAAATGAATTTAGTGGGGTATGCGTAACATCAAGTGAATTCATCGATTGGTGGACTGGTGGCTTCTGTGCTTATGAAAATCCCTGGCCTTAAGTTTAGTACGTTGTTACTGCTGATTTAGTAAGATAACAAATAGTGTATAGAACACAGATGAAATCATACTCTTCTGTATCGAACACATGCAAGCTGGATTAGATCAGAGGTGGATAGCACCAAAGATCGGGCCTCCAGTAGATGTCGTGCTGACACTGCTGCATGGGTCCGGCTGTTGTGGTCACAGAACTAGTATAATTAGATGGCTGTCTAAGGATAACAAAGGTGAAACATAATTTCAGTGGCACGATTAGTTAGAAAAATGATACACATGTAGCAGAAAATCTTGTCATTTGAACTACTGCAAGAAGATCCTGATCTAGTCATACACATTGTATTTTGTCATCTTCCATAATACTTGTACGCCGCATGGGAATTGTACTGTGAGTGTTGTCCTGCTTTCTTCTATAGTATTGTGAGGACGTGAGGGAGTTCATAGTGCATCCTGTCTCTAAAGATTGTATTCTGGTTTATACGTGCTGTTCACAGTATCTGCCTATGTTCTGCTATTCTGAAATTGGCCACCATATTGTGTTATTATCTGGTTACTTAGCGCTCATGTCTTGTTAGAGTTGCAACTAAAATTTTTACCTAGCTGTAAAGAGCCTACACTGTATTCAATGTTATGAAGGACACACAGTTCATTGCTTTTGTTCCTGAAACCTTTGTTTCTTTTCAGGGTGTACCAGCTGCTTGGTGAGCCTGGTACCTACTATGGCGTTCGATTCGGAAAGACGATCCCGTGGGTGACAGAGTTTCCCTTTGGCTATATCAAAGACCCACAGTATGTTGGGAGTATGCTTAGCCTTGTCGCCCTTCTGTGCTGGGTTCCACTTCAGTATGTGCTGCTGTGGTGCCTTGGTTACGTTTTCATGATGTGGGTCGAACACAAGGAAGACCCAGCCAGTCGTGCCAAGGTCATCTCCTAATTGCTTGTTTATTGCAGCTGATTGCAAGTTCTATTCTTGAGTAAATTCATGTCAAGCAATATGGTTGTAGACTTAAGTTGTAGCTTTTTGGGTATGAGATCATCTTGTACCCTGGGCAAATATGCAACCTGGAGCGCTTGGTTGTTGGTGGGCAAATATTTTGGCCAGGAGTTAAATTCTTTGCGCATGGACATGTGGCATGAATCTGTGATCGGTAGCCACGACTGCCCAATGAGAAGGGTCTACTCAAAATTTTCCCTTTATGTATGTAATAAGTAAGAATTGTAACTTTTTAGCAGAAACTGGTGAGGTTTCTACAGACTGCAAATGTTCTTGTCTGAGTCCGAGAAATCTCACTACATATCTATGGCTCAGTGTTCAACCTGTAGCGCCACTGTGCACAAAGGAGGCCGTTGAAGGTTTTACAAGTGGATCTAAATCTTTAAGCCTTGTCAGGTGACATGAAGTGACAAAATCACTCTGTCTCATATGCATTGTGGCGGGAAGGTGTGCCACATTGGAACGTACGTTAAGAATCAATTGGTGCTGTTCCATTTGAAAAGCTTATCACGCCATTTTTATTGGTGGGGCAACTCTATTTTGCATCGGCACTAGTATCGGCATGACAAATCCACCTTGTCACCTTAAAAATCATATGTTTTTTTATAGGGAGTGGATCAGCTAGGACTAGTTAGCTGGGGCTAGCCCAAATTACATGGAATTTACAAACTAATTTCTAATAACTGGTTGAAGCTTTTGGCTAAAAGCTTAGCCCACCTATTAGCCCTTTGTTTGGTTGGACTAGGACTAAAATTTAGTTATCTAACAATTAGCCCTATGCATCAACCACGTGCTAAAATTATACTCCATACGTTTTAAATTATAAGTCGTTTTGACTATTTTTGATACATCCATTTTGCATCTAAATATAATAATATGATTTTGTATCTAAATATAATAATATGTCTAGATACATAGTAAAATGGATGAACCAAAAAAGTCAAAGTAACTTATAATTTAGAACGGTGGGAGTAGCTCAAAATAAATCTATTATGGGTTTGAGTTTTTTGTCATTTAAATTCCTTATAAGATGCTTAAAAAGTTGATACAAACTTTCAACAAATATTAAGCGCCGAGGCCTGTCGTCTTAGAAATATCCTATTTTTTCATACAAGTTGGATAGAGATGAAAATTTTTATTTGAAAACTGTAGTTCTGGACAAGATATATAACATTTTATTTTGCGTTTTTTTTCTCATTTGGATTGTAGTCATTAATAAGATGCTTAAATAATTGATACAAACTTTCAGTAGCATACATGGAATGTACTGATAACTTGCCGCCCCTGGTTAGGACTCAGATTCGATTCGGCTACGGTCTACTGAGACGTCCTACTGGGCTGGTCTCTATAAAGACATGGAGCGTCCTTAATCGTTTCAACCTCGTATACTACGACTACTACTCAATCGATCGGGTGCACGTAGCTCAGGCTCGCCCCAGCCGTAACCATGGCTCCTCGCTACACCTACGGCGACGGCCCGGGAGGGAGCTCCTGCTTAAGCATCGGGCTCACCGCGCTGCCGTGCCCCGGCGTGGCGCTCCGCCTCAACACCGTCATCGACTGCACCCCGGGCAAGGACCGCATGCCGCCGGTCACCATCGACTTCCTCAAGAACCTGCCGCAGCAGAGCGAGGCCGAGGCCCCGGCATCAGCCGTCGCCAACGCTCAGCAGGTGACGGGCCGCTTCACGTGCAACAGCGGCGACTTCGTCCTCTTCAGCCAGCTCCAGCGGGTGGAAGAGATGGTCGCGACCGCGGGGCTTCCCCGGGAGTGCGCGCCCAGCGTGGAGGAGTTCTTCAACCTGTCCGCCTCCCACGCCATGCACCAACTCCTTCTACAAGGCGATGGCGATCACCGTGGAGGCGGGCGCGCCCGGGAGCATCGTCGTGGACGAGGACGAGGACGAGGACGAGGACGAGGAGGTGCTGCCTGGCGCGGTCGTCGGGGAGTGCGCCATATGCTACAAGGAGTACCTGGTCGGCGGAGCCACGTCCGTGAAGCTGATGCCGTGCAGCCACACGTTCCACCGCAAGTGCCTGGACAGCTGGACGGCCGTGAACCGGACGTGCCCCTGCTTCCGGGCGCCGGTGCCGGAGGAGCAGGAGTACTGGGATGAGGTCATGAGGACGGTTGCGACGACTCGGAGTCGGAGTATGATGAGTACGACGTCCCCGGCGAGGAGGATGGCTCCTCGCCGGTGCCCGACGGCAGTAGCCAGGAAGAAGTCAGGGCCTCTCCTCCTTCGACTTGGAGCAGAACACCAGTGTTCGAACTTTTGCTCATGTTTCTATGTGTCGGTCTTTTTGCGATGAATTAACTAGGGCTTTTTTCAGGGAAAAAAAATTAGGGCTAGTATAATTTGATGCTTGCTGTACGGCCGAAATACTGCACGACTGCACCGGAGGGCGCCTATTGGGCCATATCTACTCTCATCACCTTTAAAATGACTTGTATCTACTCGAAATAATCGAAATATCAATTTGGACCTTGTAAATAATTTCATTTGGAGCATAGAGCCGCAGACAGTAAATGTAGAACAATCAGTTACTCCTTAGCTGAAATTTGGCTTATGCTGATGCTAATTTGAGAGAAACATTATTCCTTCGCTGAAAAGTGTTGCTGAAGAACCAGGCGACTGGTTTTTACTCACCTATATGCTGTTGCTGTGGTCTGTGGATTTGTGCCGACCAACCTTTACGACACCGGACGCAGCGGCTTCTGCCGTTGCTGGCAAGCAACCGGCTGTGAACCGGCGAGGCGGCGCCTACCATCAGGGCATCAGGCGCTCGCACGGCCCCCGGCCGGCACCGGCAACCGACAGAGCCAAGCGGATAGCACAAGCCAATGCACACAAGCATAGGGCCACTAGAGTTGTCGGGGAAACAGACAGGAAAAATTGAAGTTAGGGTTCGGTAATAACGAATTAGAATGAATATATGCATTGGTCTTAGTATAGTCTTCATCAGCAGCAAACATACAGATAAGACTCATTGTATCTGTTAGCACAGTACCCCACTTGAACCACATGTAAAACCCACGCACATTCAATTCAGATTAACAGATGATAGGAGCACTAGAAAAGGAGGAACGGCCAGCCGACGAATAAGTCTGTTGTACAACAGGGCGAAATTCGGATACTGCTGCTAGCTGTGGACTCTTCTGCAGCGACTGGACATCAGAACTACTACATGTAGCAACAGCTTGTTCCACACAGCTCTAGCGACGACGTCTCTTGTCGTAGTCATCCTCCTCTTCATCAGAGTCACCTTTCTCACGGAATCTAGGATTCTTCTCCTGTAAATGAAATGTCGAATGTGTTATGAATATCTCTGGTTCACAAAGGAATAACAAGGGGCCATGGCGTAACAAGGAACATTGCTAATACCGCTGGATCAGAGTCGGGTGCTCTCTTGGACTCCTCTGGTGCCGACCGATCATCGTTCCGGTAGCGTTTCCGCTGGTAATCTGGAGACTCATATCGTGTTAGTGGGCAAAAATAAACACACAAAAGAACAATGTTGAAATGTGTTACCTCCTCTGTCATTCCTATGAGAATCTCCATATCCTCTCTTCCGCTCACCTTTCTCATCTGCACATTAAAATAAGATGGCAAGTTTATGTCCCAACATATCTAAAGATCTACTTAAATGACTACGACTGGCCATCTAATGATCAAAATGACTGCAAAATATGCGGCAAAGAATTGAATCACCAGTCACCACAATCTCCGGACAAGAAGTGAAACACCCCGACTTATGCAAGTTCACAACATCACAAAAGTAAACTCAGCTAAAAGAGGAGTAAAAGTGGCCACCTACTGATTGCCACTAAGGTAAAAGAGAGATTGGACTGTGTAAAGAATGCTTTGCAGAGATAAGAAGAGTAACAGTCTAACAGAACTAGAAAAAAGGTAAAATTGTTTCAGATATTCCAGCAAACATTACATGTTGAATCAACCAGAATTGTTACTATACAAACCCCTAAGAACTCAATCAAAGACCAAAATCATAGGCGTCACAAAACAAATGTGAATTCATGGAAATTCGTTCTCAAAAGAACATAATCCAAATAACATCAAACTTACAGGGAGGTGGTGCATTCGGTTGAAAAGATCCACCATAGTCAACTAATTCTCTTTGTGCTTCTAGTTCCCTCTGAACCATCTTACCGTAACCACCTCTTCGTTTGATTCATTAAGGAAACTTGGGAACTCCTGAGAGCAGTTGTTGAACAAAGGGAATATGCAAAGGCACAGAGAAACATGTAATTTTATAGCTGAATTTAAGTTGACACCAGGAGGTGTGGAGCATTTATGGAAACATCCTATGGCTTTCTATGTTCTATAGCACCAAATCAGAATGGAGTAAACTGTAATAGATTAGCATCAAAGGATATCAGGATCATAATCTGTACGGTACTCATCTCTGACCTATAAAAGAAACAAACAATATATAAGCATAAAGCGTGTAGAAACCCACGTATATTTGTTAGAATAAGATCAAGGCACTACTTGTCCACCACTTCGTCCACGGCCCCATTGCCTGCCTTCTTCAAAGCCCCAATCGAAATCAACACGGATTGGACGATCATCAAGCATCGTCCCACTAATGTATTTGACAGCATCTTCAGCATCCTCCCTAGAGTAGTACCTGGAAAGAGAGGATCAAATTGCATAGGCGTAACCGCGTGAGCATGGCCGTTAAAGCAACAGATACTAACAGTCAAACCAGACTAAGTGGTATTCTTGCAATGCACAGATACGCAATGCGTACACAGCAAAATTCCTTTTCCAAAATTGACAGCTGATGAATGTGTAGCTTCTATGAACCTAACAAATAGTGAGTTTATCCAGAATAAGGCAGACTGACACATTGCGCCCAACAATACAGTTTGCATCTCTAAATTCAATAAACTATGCTCCAGTTACAAATCCATGATTCTCATCCTATGAATACAGAATGACACACATGAACCACATCAAACTAAACATGGAAACAAAAACATAGAAACTTTGCAAGCAGAGGGAAAAAAAAGGCTAACCACATAATTGTTATCAGTTTAGCAAAACGTCAGCACAAATAACATCATATTCCTCGTTGTAACCCTTGATCTCTCACTCTATAAATAAGGAATCAAACATAATTGCAGCAACCCAATAAATCCTAAGGAAAATTTACACTCAGATTGGAACGTGTATACCTAAATATCAGTGCCCATGAACTCACATCCCAGTCTTCTGGGGAAGAGGCTCACAACCAAGCATAGAAAACAGCTGTGGTACAAGCTTATACATATAAAAATTCCCAAATAGCCACTGAAATCACCAGTTTGGGACATTAGATGTTATTAAATCCCAGTGCCCATAAAAATTGATAAATTAAACCACACACTAACTAGAGAGTGCACAAGTCAGCAATGGCCATAGCAGCACTTGAAGATAATTGTTTAGGGGGTGGGCGGCAAGATATAAACACATATACACTGAATTTGTTTTTGTTAACATCTATATGGTAAAAATTGTGTTTTCGAAAGGAACTTTCAGGGGGGCTCCACCCCTGAACTAAAACAGAGTGCATGAAATTAAGTACTAAACCATGAAAAGAGGGATTATTTTTCTTGTATATGCCATCGTCTATCTGAGAACCAAGCACCCGCTATTTACCCCACACCCCCAGATCAGCACTTGGGCTCCATCCAATCTATTGCAATATCCTATGGAATGTACACGCTGAGATAGCACAGTTCTCTATTCCAGTTCTAGGCATCTCACATGTTCCTGGCAGCAATAAAATTTCATGAACCAATGTCCAATTGCAACTAGCAGATGAACAGCTCACACTGCCACACTACTGAAGAATTGAAGAAAAAATACATAAACAGGACAGAAAATCCATCAACTCAGCGTCCAGTTGCATCAAACTACATTCCAACAGAACAATTGGGGCAATCACCCCTTCTAATTAAACTAGGGCGAGGGCTATGTTCCTGTAAATTGAAGGAAACTACGGGCGTGTTCAGTTCCACCCCAAAATCCCAAAAAGTGCTACAGTACCTGTCACATCGAATGTTTGCGGCCTATACATGGAGCATTAAATGTAGACGGAAAAAAAAACTAATTGCACAGTTTGGTGGAAAATTGCGAGACGAACGTTTTGAGGCTAATTAGTCCATGTTTGAACACTAATTAACAAATAAAAACGAACGTGCTGCAGTAGCCCCAGCACCGAATCCAAAATCACCAAGCAAGAACAAACAGGAAAGGTAACGCGACGTATCAAGTAAGGGGAAGAGGCCCGCACAGCACGAAGCAGAAACCGCATGGGGTCTTGGAGTTCTTGTCGAGCCCCATGATGATCTTCTTGATCTCGCCGGCGCGGGAGAAGAGCTCGTAGGCCTGCTCCTCCGTGGTGTAGAAGGACATATTCCCAATGTACAGCGTTGTCGACGCAAGCAGCACCGCCTCATACTCCTCCTGCGTCCCCTTGAATCGGCGGTCCCTATACGCCGAAAGCTTGCTCGGGTCCTGGAGGCAGCAGGAGAAGCCACGAAGAGCCGCGTGGTCGCGTCAGCATGGCGGCGCGAGGGGACCCGGATGCTCGGGGAATTAGGGTTTCGGGGATCCGTACCTTGAAAAGGAATGCCATTGGGGGCTGCGGCGGCGGCCGCGCGTGCTAGGTCGAACTCTGCGTTCAGCGGTTGAGTAGAGGGGATTTCGCTCGAGTGAAGAAGAGCCCGGGCGTGGGGGATTTTGGCGATTTGCGATTGGCGAAGGCCGAAGGGACGAGACTAAGGACTGGGAAGTGTTAAAAATAGGCATACAACAGTATCTCCAAGACAATTGGTATCTAACTTGCTATTGTTTTTTTAGCTAAAATTTTAAAAATCTAGCCTCTAACATACTAGCTAATTCGATTGTTATCATATTTGACATGCTATCCTTTGAACCTCGGAAGCCAAATTTAGGTAGCTGACATGCCTTGCCATCTTGGTGTACGTGAGGCTGACAGTTAGTGCCCTATTTGTGTTGCTTCAAACTCTATTTCTTTCTCATGGAGATATAGGTATTGTTAGAATGTGTTGAATTATGGAGAAAAATTTTCTACTAATTGGATAGCTAAATAAAGATATAGAACATAGAATTTAGAATATCTCTTGAAAATGCTCTAAGGGCATGTTTGATTAAAGCCTGCCAGGCAATGCGTGGCCTTACAAGAAATCCTGGCCCCAGACATTCAAATTTCAAAATCGGACGTCTCAAAGCCAAGCCATGTCTGGCCTAGACAAATTTCTGAAGAGCATCTTCAAGAGTTTTCAATTTGTTGTTCCCAAAAACATGGTCTTTTTGAACCCGCTAAAAAATTTTGGGACCACAAAACAAGCCCAACTCCAACAGTATAAAAAAAAGCACTCCTAAAAATAAAAAACAGCCCGACAATTTCTGTTGGTCGCGACCTTTCCTTCTGCTCACGCGAACGTTTCTATGAGGCCGCCGCCGGCCGGTCTCCATACTTTCGTAGGCACAAGCAAAGTCCCGTAGCTGGACTCCAGGTTGCCCAGGCAGACACCAGCCGACCGCCGGCCAGTCTCCAGCCAGTCCATGCCGCTGCGAGGCTGCCCTGCCCGGCCGTAGCTTCGGTCAGACGGTTGTGTTGATATTTCTTAACATCATCATCAGAATTAAGGTCCATAGTAATGATATCGGAAATGTTTGGTTGATAATACTTAACAATTGCAGATTATTTCGCAAGCGCACGGAAATATCATTGTAGCATTTCACCTGAAAAATATTCAGGGTATCGTAATTTATATTTTTCTAAAGGAAGACATGTTGTCGTTAAAAGAGTTCTAGTATGGATATGGACTTAATATCATACTTGCATAATATACCAATTATTCATAGCAGGGGTTAACATGTAAATGATAAGGATAGTGGATCACATTCACACACTCGAACTATCTTAGGGGTAAAAAAATAAGAATAAAGAATAAAAGAATAAATCTTAACATGGAGCATGGCATTCATAATATAGTCATGCAAATGAAATAGCAAGATCATACATATACATGATTAGATTAATTCTAAATATGAGATGATTTGGGGAGACTACCGAGTACTGGTCTGCCAGCAACCTCATGTAGCATTTTAGACTCCTACACCCAACCCTAACGTGGGGGAATACAAGGGATGGACAGGGCTATCACCGCCTGCCGCCTACCCCTCTACCGTGGAGAAGGAAATGCAAATGCTGATTCCTTAACACCCAAGCACCATGCTTGCATACCAAGAAACTACCTTCATCCCCTAGGACTCTGACCCTACGGATCGACGAGCTAGGATGAAGGTCCTCCCAAAGGGAGCAACAAACCACCATCTCAACTTAGATATAATTCTAATCATATTAATGATATGAGTAATGAAGCGTAAAGTTTTATGTGCTAGACATATAACATAAAGATATGCTAGATGAATAACATATTGACTTTGCTCTATTTCATAAACAAGGCTACATTGATAAAATGAGAGCATTGCAAAGGAAGAACTCTTCATATTATTCATACCAAGAATGCTTCTGAGACAAGATCTCTGATGAGGCTCTTGCCTAGCTCCAACTAAACTAGAAAACTAAAAGTACAAATGGAGTTATGAGTAGCTCTTGTTGATGAATGATTGTGATGATTTGGAAGAGCTCTCTACCCCTTTATTTATACTAGCTAGAGGTCGGTGCACTAGTAGATTTACATGGAAACTTCCCGAATCGACCTCCCCTAGGATCAAGGAACCACCTCGATGAAGATGCACACCAGAGGCGGTGGTAGGGGGCGGCCACACCCTTGGTGCAGCCGCACTAGGGCTGGGTCACGTCGCCACCGACTTCGTGTGGTCGGTTCTTGAATGGGCTTGGATCTCTTCTATGGCGGGGGTTGGCCTAGATTCACGAGGTAGATGGGCTTCTCTTCCTTTTCCTTGAATACGCTTCGTTGGAAAGCGCATTTTGATCATGTACTCGACGAAGTCTTGACATGTTCTCTACAAAACAATGTTTCTTCCAATACATGTGGAAACATGTTAATAATAAAGATATATGTGCACAAGATGTAATAGTTCTCCTTGTTATGGACTTTATTTGGCGGTAAGATATTGTCGGTAATGACCGCCAACAGGTTGCAGGCGGCCAAAACCCTAGCCGACCATCTCTGCTGCCTGCAGCCAATCCCAGCTGTCCGGCAGCCTCTCCTGACCGGCCGACAGGAGGCCACAACGTCATGAGTGGATACAAATCACTTCTTCAAAGAGAATTGGATGAGTTGTCTTCAGATGATGATGATTATTTCATCTTGTCAGTGGCTCGAATTGTGCAAACATTTTTGAATCATAAAGGTAGACATGGTGGTTCAGTCCCAGGCCATCTAGTTATTTATCGAGATAGAGAAGGCGGCCACTAAAGGATGTTTCAAGATTTTTTTTGCGAATTACACAGTACAACGTAGAGAGCAAAATCCCCCAAGCTTACCCCTTGCGAGTCCCGAGCAAGAGCTAAGACATTGGTTGTTGATCAGGAGTTGCTACTATGCCGATTACATTTCAAGTGTACCATGCTTATAACAAAGTCTTCTTCCTTAATTTGAATAAATCGGCATTCTATCCACCCATCTTTCTTGTTACCTATGGGGCTTCTGATTTTCATCAAGTCTTGGGCGGTTGCAAGATAGAACGGTTACATAATTGCTTATCTTTCATTCCTTGATCTACTTTCTTTCCAGAGGTTTTGAAAGTTTTTGTATAAATAAATTCAAGTTCCTCGAATGATTCACTCGATCGCTCAATGTGTATGATCCTTACCAAAGGCTTTTGAATATTGCCTTTCATCCTACTTCAATGACTTATATGGATCTTAAGGTAGGTATGAAAAATGAGGCATACTTGCATCATATAATATTGCTAAGTCAAAAACCGGACCTCTAGAAGATGCAAATCATACACTTTAATCAATTGCAAGTGTGTGGAATTTTCTAAACTTATTTATTTAGACTCCTTTGGCATGCCTTTCTCTCATTTATAACTTAGAAGATATGGGCCATCTTTTCTCTCTTATTTTTCTCTTTTTTCTCTATCATGCTTTATTCAGCATGGATATCCTTCCTTCTTTTTTCTCATACTCTTTTGAGCATGAATTTTCTTTTCTTTTTTTTTCTTTTTGCATAGCTCCATACTTCTTTAACAAATGGAAACTTTAGAGAAAGGTTCATGTCACCATGATGGAGTTTATTTTATTTTTTGGTGGATGGATGGCTTGTTTTTGTGTAACTCTCGGTGTAAGAGCCAGCAAGATTATATATGGAGTGTACATGAATCTTGATCATGGGTGCATGATAAGAATCTCTACTAGGGTCACAACAATTTGACAAAGCTCAATATTATAACAAGCAGCATATAACTACGATTTTACAATGAATATCATCATATGGCTTTGGTAGGTAATAACATCGTTGAGGAATTTTTGATGTTTTGCATTTTGAAAATGAATTCTCCGGATGTCAAGTTTCTCTTAGAATAAAGTCATAGCAAATTCCGTTGTACCATATCATAACCCACAACAACTTAGACAAGGATTAAATATTTGCAACCCACAAGTTTTAATGTGGCAGAACCGCCTAAAATAACACACTTTCAGAGACGCGTTTATCTTTCACTAGACACTAAGCACCTCAAAAGTGTGCTAAAATAGACAGTTCCGTCGAGCACACCCCTAGGGAGAACTCGAAACAATCCATGTTTTACATCTAGAATCCAATAATGAGTACGAGCTTATAATATTTAGTCCATTTCATACAACATAGGGTCTTGGAAGATTATTTATTACAATACCAAAGTTTAGAGTGTAATAATTAAATAGTGGAATCACAATAACATCTAGCGAAAACGATACACAGATTCATCTGTGCCCACTAGAAGAATCATTCACACAAGATCTAACTCTTCAAGCTGCACCTACAACATGGTAAAATAAACTCTGAATACACAATATACTCGCAAGACTTACTATAACACCCCTGGTGTTATGATCTTGTTTAGCACCGAGATTTAGACCTAAGAAAAATTTCTGAAACGAGTTTCTCGGATTTTTGATTTAAAACATACTTGAAGCGATAAGCGAATCCTATGTGACTCAGTTCCATGGACTCAAATAAATGTCCAAGTTAAATTACTCAGTGCATAAAGATATTTAGAAATGTCGGGCAATAATTCTAGCAAATAAGTAGCGGATGGTTTGTTCTATGGAATTAAGCGTGAAAAACAATTTTTATAAACCAAATAAAATATAGCTTGTAATTTATACTTAGATAAAAGTTTGAAGTGTAAGTTTAGTAGATAAAAATGCAATTTTGGTTTTGGAGAACGAATATTGCTAACTGGGGTTTTTGCTAGCTCAAAGTCAAATTTAAAAATTAAAAATCAGCTTCTCGCGTAAACGGTAAAAATCGGAAATTATATTTTAAAGCGTTGTTATGGCGATTTGTTTTGCGCAAAAATAATTACATAGCACCCTAATATTTTGTTCCATGGTTTGATATGGAGTATGAGCTAATCCGTGGTTTTTGCGTCTCTTAAAAAATTCATGCGCATCGCTACTGACCGTCGTACGACTCGGCCTACGGTCACCACATGCACTGCCTGCCAGCCGTCTGGCCGACGTGGTGCTTCGTTCACCGCATGAACCACCTACCATGGAGGAGCTGGCTGCCTTCGCTATCCCATCGCGCTGTGGCTGTTTGCCTACGCCATGGTCCTTCACTCTTTCTTTCCCTCGCTAGCGTTTTGTCTAAATTTTAATGGGAGCACATGGCTCTGTCATGCCCACGCCCCGCTAAGCACCACCGTCCAACTGACAGCGTCGTCGCATCACCCTGCAGCACCATCAATGCTTCGCTCTCTGTTGCCTGCCTTACTTGTCTCTGTTGCTTGTCTTGCCTGCTCTGCTGTTTGCCTCTTTACTTGCCTTGCCTGCCTCGGCTGAGTCGAACACCCATCGTGGTAATGCGTGCGCGGCGTCGCGTGTGAGCTTCACGTGTGCGCGCTGGCCTTGCGTGAGCATCTGCTGCTTTCCTCTCTCTCATCGCGAGCAAGCGCTGGGGACACACGTGAGCCGCCACGCGCGCCTCCGTACCCGCCATCCATACCGCCTCCATCCAGCGAGCGCCAGAAGACCAGACCAACAATGGCGCCCGAGCCACCTCGCCCGACCACCGCGCCCCAAGCTTGCGCAGCTACCACCTTCTCTGCCATTATCCGCATCGGCCGCCGGTGCCGGCCCTCCCCCGAGCGAGCGCGTGATCCCCACGACCACGCCGGACCATGGCCATGGTGCTGTCCCTCCCGAGCCCCCGCGTTGCCCCGCAGCGGCCGCCGTTGCCTTGCCCCCTCACATGTGCGCGCGTGAGCTCCTCGGCCTGTCGCTGGTCCTACAGCCCCGCAGCATTGCCTTACGCGAGTCGAGCTCGGCCACCGCCGCTGCCGCTGCGCTAGGCCGCCCCGCTGTCATCCATGCGTGGCTCCGCTTCACCTCTGCCGCCATGCCGTGGGCCGCGGTGGGCCTTGTCGTCGAAGACCATGTGTGGCCAGGTCCGCCATTGCCCCGCGTCGTCTCCCCACTACCGACGGGTGCGCAGGTGGCCGAGATTTGGCCGTCCGCACCATTTCGTGCCTCCTCTGCTCTTGAGGATGAAGGAAAGGTGAGAATGTGTTAATAGAAGCCTTTTTGGGGCGTAGTTATGAAATACATGACTTAAACAAATAGTGCTATTGTCCCGGGGGGGATTAGGTAAAAGTACAAGGGCCTCGACGCAATTTGGGTCGCCGTCACTAGGCTTTCACCCCCGTGGGCTGGCCCCTTCTGGTTGATGGGCCGCTCGCACCCTATTCCTCATTGGGCCGCGCTCGCCGTCCGCGTGGGCCGCCGACCTCCTCTGTGGCCACGGGCGCGCCCCACCCCTGGCTGGGCTGCTGCGCCCTTTACCGCGCGCTAGGCCGGCCTTGTGTCGCCCCGCCTAGGCCAGACTAGTGCCGCCTACCCTGGGCCACGTATGCGCGCGATGCATCGGGCCGCCTCGCCGTTACCACGGGCCGTTGGGCCATTTTGGTGGCCGCTGGCTCTTTAGTTTTCTAAGCGATTGTCAATTTAGTTTCGGAAGTAAACTTGTAAAATCAATATAAATTTGTGTAGTTGTCCAAAAATTGTGAAAATAATTTTATTAGTCTTCCTAAAATCATGATCTATCTGCTAGTATATTTTGTCACATAGTTTGATAATATTCTTGGAAGCTATATAATTAATTTGAGATACTTTATATTGTAAAACGATGAACTTGTAGAAATTTTCGTGATAAATCGGTGATAGTATTAACTCTAAGAATTTTATAGTAAATTACTAATATTATTAGCTGCTCACTGTAATTTTTGTAGCTTCTGAATAATTAGTTTGCTAGATAGATAATAATGCCCTATTCGAATAAGGATTAAATCGATAGAATAGAATAAAGAAATAACTTGGTTTGTATAACTAAAACATTTATTGGGAAATAACGCCTTATTCGACAACATAGATATGTAGCCTAAGTATGGTCGTCATTAGAAGTAGCTCGTTAATTGGAGAGGCGTAAATCATATTTTACGAGTCACGGTTGCAGTCAATTAATTACGTCTTTACATTGCATCGCATTGCATATCATACTAGGGACGTCGATGGATCGCGGAATCATCGGGAGTTGTTGGAGGAATGGTGCTTTTGGAGATCGTGTCGCCATGATGGAAAGCTAACTTTTGATTAAATCTTACCCAGGCAAGCCTCGGTGCATAATCCCTACTTTTCTACACTTTAAATTATATTTGTGCATTAAGTTTTAAGGAGTTGAATGAAACCCATTTGCATATACATATCTTTATCCTATGAGTCTTACTAGTATGATAGGATCGTATAGAATGCTATGCTATAGGACTCCGGTAGAAGTCGAGTGATTGCCTATCACTCGCGGGAGATAGGAAATATATTACTGTATTATTATCACTTGGAAAATATAAATGGTGTAAAGGAAAAATGATGACTAGGCAGGGATATGGTTTGGGTATTGGTGGGTGTAAGAGGTTATGTCCTGCGGCCAATGGGGCATAGCTTGGTTAGACTATTTTTCCCTGTCCATGTCGGTTAAGGACTGGCCATTGTATAAGACTCTAGGCAAGTCATAGACTTATTATCCCGAGCACATACTTGGGTATGGGCACTTGAAAGACTTGTTACTCTCTTGTCATGGGTTCCGGCTCTTTCCGGACCATCTGTCAACGTGGTTTTTGGGTAGGAGGTCCTTGCACTGTACTTGAGTCCGGGACTCAGGGGCGGGGGCTTGGAGTCTCAGTTTGGATGGGGACCTGGACCCCATGACAGGAGGGTAGTGGGTTCATCCTGCTTGTGCCTTGGGTATAAGCGAGGCGTGCGTTTTTGGAGTACCCAGCTAGGGGCATTGATTCGTGAATCACCGGATGATCCGGTACGGCTTGTCTACGACCTAGCTCCGTAGTAAGAACTGAAAGATAAAAGATGGAAAAAAGGAAATATGATTGCTTACCACATGCTTGAAAGTAGCATAGGTGCTTATATAGAATGGTTAGTTAATGAACTAATGCACTGCTAATAAAAATCAAATATAAAGACGCACGCTTAGTAATGCTTCCTACAGATGTAATAAACCCACAAGCTAGATAGCCTTGCATATCCTTGGAGTCTTTTCTTTCCTCCTATCGTGTAAGTATTGCTGAGTACAATTGAGTACTCAGGGTTTTATTTACCCTTGTTGCAGGTGACAGGTGGAGGCTAGAGCTGACCTTTGTGTGTGGATTCCTCCTGGTGGGCTTAGAGAGGATTTTCTTTACGTTGCAATCATAGTCTTATTTATAACTCTCACTAAATATTTTTATAAATGAAAGTCTTATAATCTAGTTGTCGTAGTTTGTATATCAATGCTTCATCATGTTATGAATAGATATTTAATTCCGCTGTAACCCTGTTCACATTTTATATTTCGTTGTTCAATTAAATTGTTCATAACTCTGATAATATGATTACATTCCGCTATTATAATAATAAATATTATACTCTGATGTTGTATTAAAAGTGATATAAGAAATGGTTAAGAATGATGTAAGCTTTATTCTCTCATTTGTGATCTTGATGGAAAAATATGGATTTTCGGGTTCTCCCATGGGGTGTGCCTGACGGAACCGAGTAATATAGTGTTCTCCCTTGGGTACTTAGTGTCTAATGGAAGACGAGTACTCCTAGGAGGCATTAGATTAGGTGGTTCTACCACACTTACCTGACTAGTGGGAATAATTTTTCCCGACTCTCAAGGATATGATAGGTAATATGGTTTGCTGTGTTTCTTTTGTTTGCAGAAAGATAGGCAATATGATAGGCAATAGTGTGTCCTTAAGGCCAAGTTTTATTAGCAGTTATGATTACTTTATTAGCTGACCATTCTAGGTAAGCACTTGTTCTACCTTCAAGCAAGGGTTGAGCAAACAGAACCATTTTACCACCTTTTATATTCTAGTTCTTACTACGGTGCTAGGCCTTAGCCAAGTCATACCATCTCACGGAAACGGCGATTCATGAACCAATGTATCCCAGCTGGATACCTCCAAAACACACACCTCGCTTGTACCCTAGGCACAAACAAGACCAACCCATTCCACTCCTGTCAAGGGGTCTAGGTCCCTATCCAAACTTGGACTCCAAGCCCCCACACTTGAGACCTAGCCTCAGTGTGGTGCTTAGACCTCCACCTTTCTCCGCCTCCAATCAGTCGGTCTAGAAAGAGTCAGAACCCATGACAAGACAAGATACAAGCCTTCCTACTCCCATAAGTAAGTATGTGCTTAGGATAATAAGTTTGTGACCTGACTACCATCCACAGCAATCGGACGGTCCTCAATCGACACGGACAGGGAAAACTTTGTAACCAAGCTAAGCCTCGTTGGCCGTGGGACACAACTTGTTACACCCACCAATATCCCATTCCTTATCCATGCTCGGTCACCATTTTCTTTCTATCATTTTATCAGGAGAGTAATAATAATATTCCCTACTTGTGAGTAACGACATGTTACCCACGCTACCGATAGCCAAAGCACAACAGCTACTCGAACTTGCACTAGTAAGACTCTTAGGATATATATATATATACATGTGGTTTCCATAAAACTCCTGCAACGTAAATACACAGCACACACACACACACATATATATATACGGTGAATATGAAAAATAGAGGTTATGCATCGGGGCTTGTCTTAGGCAGGCGCGGTGTTAGCTGAGTCAATCAATGGTGGCTCTGAGACTCCTCCTACACAAGAATCTAGTCCTCGTACTTGCGATGACCTCCTCGAACTTGTTTGTTCACCGGTGGTCATGATTTCTGCCGACACATTCTCTATATGCATGCGATGATGATGATGCAACAATTTTGTATTTAGGCAACAATAATTCTTAAAATAAGAACACATATGCTATACTAACAAGCTAGCTCTAATGATTAAGATACTAAGCTAACCATCATCTCTATCAAATCAGATGTCAAGCTCATCCTAACAAGTGCTAAATTTCATAGATCAATATTATTCTCTTATTCTTATTAAGGTTTAATATACCAAAGCAAAGAACATTTAGTTACCCTAATAAACAGTCTAACATAGGGCTACAAAAATTACAGTAAGCACATAATAATACCATGAAGCTACTGTGTAAAAATTTAGGATTAATGCTAGCACCATTCTACCACTAAAATTCCTATAATTATTAATCTAAATAATACTAAGCATCTCAAATATTTTAATGGTCCTTAGCAACAACATAGATATGTAAGAACTAACTATGCTAACAGGTAGACAATAATTTTAGGAACCTAACAAAATTAGTTTCATAATTTTTGGATACCTATACGAATTTATATTAATTATACAAATCTAGCTCAGAAATTGAAATGGAAAACTATTACTGATTCCTAAGAAAAAGAAAAAGGCAGATTCAACCATGTAGCCCACCTACTGTGGCCCACGCGCGAGATGGCCCACGGCGGGGGAGCCTGCGCGCGTTGGCACTTTTGCAATATGAACCTTAGACTTCTCCCAAACTACGCCTAAACCCTAACACTATTCCTCCCTCTCTCTGACGAATTCGTTTAACCCCCCTGGGTTTTCCTTAATTTCCCCGCACACACCCTCGGGCAACCCTGTGCATGACAGCGCGGCGAGCGGTGGCACTAGGTGGCTACGTCAGCCACTTGAGGCTTGTGCAGGCCCACCTACCGGGCTGACCTTCACCTACAACCCTAGCGCCTACACTAAGCGGCGGTGCGAGGTAGCGGGACTCGCTGGAGCGGGCGGCAACAACGTGCGGTCGTCCGCGATGGTGGTGCGATTGTTCTGGCCAGCTAAGACTAATAACTGATCAACAAGCTAATGCACAAGCACCAGGAGCTTACTGCGGACTCGACCGGGGCGGTGGTTGAAGCGGAGGCGAACTGGTGACGGCTGGCCCGTGCGACCGAGCTATGTGGCAACGCACCGTGGTGGACACGGCCGCGTCAGCGGTGCTAGGGTAGCGGTAGTGGTTTGGCTGATGAGCGTAGGGTGGAGAGGGAGTCAAAGCAGAGCTAATGGTGCAACTAGACCGGCCTCGGGTGGTTAGATGGAGGAGCTACCATCGGCTTTGGCCAAGCGCGGCCTTATCGGCCCGGTGGGAAGGGAAGTGCCAAATTGGAGCTTGATTGGGCTTGATTCAAGGTGGAGTGGGGTCGAGCGGCTAGGCGACTTAATGGTAGAGCCAGAGATGTGATGAATCGGGCGATGGTGACTTCTCCCTGCTGGTTTTAATGGTGGCTCAGCCCGCCATGGCAGTAGAGAAGAGAGAGGGGGAGGGGGGGGTAGGTCGGAGCTCGGCTCGTCCACGCCTTGGCGGGGCACGACTGGCCACTAGGGAGTCGGCACACATGCAAGGGCTACGGGCCATCATGGCTAGAGGGAACATGCGCGCACCCAAGACCGGGCATGACATGTGCGGTCGTAGTGCCATAAATGGCGAGGCGACAACACCGGTAGCAAGGACAAGGCCACATGCACGGCGAGGCGAGTAGTAGCGGCAGCGGCTGCGCCACAGTGCGCGGTAGGGAGGGCAACAACATAGCAGTGTGTGGTAGCGGGTGGGGCAGCAGATTGGAAGAGCGGCAGCGTCGGCCATCGGGGCGCAGTGGCCAGCGGCTAGCCGGGTAGGCGGCCAGCGGCAGGCGCGGCAGCCAATCACAGCCAGACCATAACCAAGCCGTGGCCAAGCTAGGTCAGCCTTGGCTAGCCAGCGATGAGAGAGCATGGCACGGTGATGCAAAGCGGCCGTCGCGTGGTGACCGCACGAACAGGCTAGGTAGCCCGAGACTGTGTTTGTGCATGGATTTTAAAGCGTCTCTCAACACTAATCCAACTCGGTTGAGGCTAAACCACCTTGACCATGCTAAAGGAGGTACATTAGGCTACCATAAGGAGCAAAAACATATCACTGACCTTTAGCTAATTTTTCTAGAATTAATTCACCAACATTGCATTGTGATACTGTTATTGGACTTAAGAATTTTTCTAGGTCTTGAGCTAGATTTGATTTAAATTTCCATTTCTAAGCTATTGGAAATACTAGGTAGCAATATTATTTTTCTAAGACAAGAGTTGCATTGTTATCTACAAAGTTTGTACTCCAAACTTTATTTAGGTGTTACGTACATGTTCTATAAGACTTTTGCTCAATAAAAAATGGTTTTCAACCCTACTTGATATAACCTAAGCTCTTGAATCCTTTTCGTTTATCATTTGTATTGATCATTTAAGTGACAAGAAACCTATCTTCACACTTTATCACATGCATTATCACATAAACATGATGCTCATGACATGATTTTAGTAGTTTATTTAAAGTGTAACACCGAGAGTGTTACAGCTCTCCCCCCTTAAAGAAAATCTTATATCCGAGATTTCATGTGTGTGCCTAGTGTGGGAAAGGATAAGAAATAAATTTCAATTTAAACAATTACCTCAATGAATTAGGAAGGAGATGAGGATAATGCTTCAAGATACAACTCTCTTGTTCCCAAGTTGCTTCGTCCTCCGAATGATTTTGCCATTGGACCTTATAAAATTTCACCACTTTGTTTCTAGTGACTCTTTCCTTTCCATCCAAGATTTTGATGGATGCTCAATATAAGAAAGATCAGGTTGGAGAGGGAGTCCTTCAATTTCCACCACTTCATTGGGAACTCGCAAACACTTTTTTAGTTGGGAAACATGAAAAATGTTATGGACTGCCGACAAAATATCCGAGAGCTGGATATGATAAGGAACAGAACCACACCGTTCCAAAACTTTGTAAGGTCCAACATAACGAGGAGCTAATTTCCCATGGACTCCAAACCGATGCACACCTCTCATTGAAGACACTTTGAGATACACATGGTCACCGACCTCGAATTGTAAAGGTCTTCTTCTCTTGTCTACATAGGTTTTCTAACGGTTCTGAGCTGCCTTCAAGTGACTCTGAATGACACTAACTTGCTCTTTTGCTTCCTTGATGAAATCAGGTCCGAAATAACCCCAGTCTCCTACTTCAACCTAGTTAAGTGGTGTTCTACATTTCTTGCCATATAAAGCCTCGAAAGGTGACATTCAAAGGCTTTCTTGATAGCTATTGTTATAAGAAAACTCAGCAAAAGACAAGCACTCATCCCACTTTTCTGGAAAAGAAATGACACAAGCTCTTAACATATCCTCAAGTACTTGGTTGACTCTCTGAGAAGGCGAGTACCAAGACACTTCTGGAGTTGCTCCTAGAAGCGAGAGACAAAAACTGACCGTCGATCAGAAATAATGGTAAGAGGAACTCCATGTAGGGATACAATCCGATCAAAGTATAGCTTGGTATATTTCTTTGCTGAATACCTTGTACCCACTGGAAGAAAATAAGCAGACTTGTTGAGACGATCCACAATGACCCAAATGGAGTCAAACCCCTTTGCTGTGCGGGGCAAACCTACAACAAAATCCATGGAAATATCCTCCTATTTTCAAACAGGGATAGGCAAGGGCTGTAGGAAACCTGGTGTACGCAGATGGTCCGCCTTAACCCTTCTACAAATGTCACACTCTGAGATGTACTTAGCAATGTCCTACTTCATATTTGGCCACCAATACAAGTGATGCAAATCATGATACATCTTGTTGCTTCTAGGGTGAATGGATAACTTGGAGTTGTGAGCTTCATCCAAAAATTTTCTCCTAAGCTCATCACTTGCGGGAACCACCAACCGGTTCTTGAACTTTACCACACCCTGGTCATAAATGCTGAAATAAGGACCATGCCCTTCGGCAATTAACTTCTTGATATGATGAATTTCCGAAATATCTTGCCTTTGCTCTATAATAATCTGCTCAAGTAAATCCGAGACTAGAGCAATGTGTGCTAAAACTTCATAATGAGTGAGGGACATAGGCTCTTCATTAATCTGATATGACTTCTGACTCAAGGCATCAGCTACCACATTAGCTTTTCTAGGATGATAATGAACTTCCAAATTGTAGTCCTTGATTAGCTCGAGCCAACTCTGTTGCCTCATATTCAACTCGGATTGAGTGAAAATATATTTTAGGCTCTTGTGATCCATATAGATATGCACTTTGTTTCCCAACATGTAATGTCTCCAAATTTTTAGAGCGTGCATAACTGCAGCCAGCTCCAAATCATGCATGGTTCATCTCATGCTTTTTTAGTTGACGTGAAGCATAAGCTATTACGCGTCCATCTTGCATAAGCACACAACCAAGTCCAGTCCTAGAGGCATCACAATACACATCAAATGGCCTATCAATATCTGGTTGAGCAAGAACAGGAGCAGAGGTAAGAAACTCCTTTAGGGCTTGGAAAGCCTCCTCATAGGCCGGACTCCATACAAACTTGACATCTTTCTAAAGCAACTTGGTCATCGGCTGAGATATCCTGGAGAACTCAGGAATAAAGCACCGATAATAACCAGTAAGACCAAGGAACTGGCGAATCTGATGCACTAACTTTAGAGATTTCTAATTTAACACATCTTGCACCTTGCTAGGATCCACAGAGATGCCTTTGGGGTTAGGACATACCCCAAAAACTACACTCGATCCAGCCAAAACTCACACTTGCTGAATTTGGCATAAAGCTTGTGTTCGTGCAGCCGAGTCAGGACTATGTGAAGATGTTGTGCATGCTCTTCATCATTCTTAGAAAACACCAAAATATCATTAATGAACACCACCACAAACTTGTCCAACTCCGACATGAAGACTGAGTTCATGAGGTACATGAAAAATGCAGGAGCATTTGTGAGACCAAAAGACATGACTAGGTATTTATAAAGTCTATACCTAGTAGAGAAAGCTATCTTTGGTATATCTTGTGGCCGGATTTTAATTTGGTGGTACCTTGAACGAAGATCAATCTTTGAAAACACCTTTGCACTAGCCAACTGATTGAATAGAGTATCGATACAAGGCAAAGGATACTTGTTCTTAATGGTTACCGCATTGAGAGGGCGATAATCCACACACATCCAAAGAGTGCCATCTTCTTCTTCATAAAATAGCTAGACAACCCCATGGTGAAGAACTAGGATAGATGAATCCCTTCTCCAACAATTCCTCTAACTGCTTCTTCATCTCAGCTAATTCTTTTGAAGCCATGCGGTAAGGACACCGTGAAATAAGAGAAGTACCAGGTTCCAACTCAATGGAAAACTTCATATCCCTATCCGGTGGTAACCCAGGTAGATCTTCAGGGAAGACATTTTGAAACTCACAAACCATAGGAATAGAAGCAAGATTAGAAGAAGCTTCAGCATGAGCAACAACTGGTAAGGTTGGAACTGAGGACATAAGGAGAGACATTCTATCCTCAGAAGAAGGAGGCCTTAAGTCAACAACTCTCTGCTTAAGGTTCAAGACTATCCCATAATTTTTCAACCAGTTCATTCCTAGAATTGCATCTATGCCTTGCCTAGGCAGCACCACAAACTAGAGACGATAAGAGTCAGTGGCTAGCCCTAATCCTACTGTGTCCGTCTAAATTTTAACGCACAACTATGCACCTAGGGTTCTGATTCTATAGGAAATAGGAATAGACATAGTAGATATATTGTGCCTTTGTGCAAATCCCACACTCATGAATGAATGTGATGCTCCAGAATCAAATAACACATATGCTGGATGAGAATCGATGAAGAACCTACCATCCATCATAGGCTCACCATGCGGAATCTCCTCAGCCTCGGTGAAGTTAACATGTCCAGAGCGGCTCACTAGCACCTTCTTTTTGATAATAGTCCTCTTGACCAAATGAGAGTTGGCCGAAGGCTGAGAAGACTAGGGAGGCTAATTCTGGGGGCACTCCCAAGCATAGTGACCTTCCTTGCCACACTTGAAACAAGCACTAGGCTTGTTTCCAGATCCTTGATGAGGTGGAACCTGCTGTCCCTGAGGCTGATGTGCCTGCTGAGTAGGTGCACGGTACTGAGTGTGCAGCACCTGGTGGGTCTGCTGAGTCTGATGGGACTGTTGTCCACCCAGAGAGTGATAAGACACCCTCCTGACAACTTATACCTTCTGAGACTGTGGGTGACTAGATGACCCAGTAATCACCCTCTTGCGCTTCCACTCAGCCTAAGAGTCACGCTGAAGTCCCTCCATGGCGATAGCAGCATTCATCAAGGCACCAAAGGTCTGATAGCCTCCTGTATATAGCTTCTCCTACAAGATACAAGAGAGACCATGGTTGAAATGGTCCATCTTCTTCTCATCGGTGTCCACATGAGTTCCAACATACTGTGCAAGATGGTTGAACTTGTTCACATACTCCATCACAGGCATATTTCTCTGTTTTAGATCCAGAAACTCGAACAACTTCCTGTTCAGCAAACTAGTAGGAATATAGTTCTGATGAAAGGGAGTGGTAAACTCCCGCCAAGTCACATGGTGGTCCATAGGATGCATGGCATTGAAAGTGTCCCATCAAGTGCTGGCAGATCCTAGAAGCTGTTGTGCGGCAAAGCGCACCTTCTGCTCGTTCGTCACATTGAGCAGCTAAAACTTTTGCTTTAGAATACGAAGCTAATGCTCCATGTCCAGAGGCTCAGCAGTCGGCATGAAGGTGGGTGGGTGTGTCCCCAAGAAGTCCTGATAGGAACAAGGCCTCTCGAGACCACGGGCACCACCCCCGTTCCCACCATTACCACCGAGGCCTCAACGGGTGAAGCCACCAATAGCATGTGCCAGCATCTCCAAGGCACGGGCTGACTCATGACGAGCAGCCAACATCTCGGTCATCATCTCCGCATGAGTCATCGGAGGCGGTGGTAGTGGCGGAGGAGGACCCAAGAGTGGGGCCTCGTGGCTCTCCCGTTGGCATTGCCGTTATCATCACCATGACCATTTTTACCTTGACCTTCACCATGGCCACGACCCATCTTGGCACTGGTACTCCCATGACTAGACCTTAGGTTCATATCTAAATAGATAAGAACCCACCATTAGAGACAAGGTCTCCAGATCAGGAACAAGAGACTTAGAGAGACGATAAGGCTCGATGAGTTGTTGAATGCTAAGACTTTCCATTAAGAGTTGAAGCATTCCCTTTTATTTATTATCCTATCAAATTAACTACCCAAAAATTATGCGTGAAGGGGAGTTTAGCTTAAGCAATATTCTCTTTTCATGATGCATGCTCGACCTATTCGTTCGCTCAAGCCAGAATATAGCGGCATCCGCATAAAATTTTTGGCACAGCGTACTCTCACTTCTCGCATGCTAGACGATTCTTATGCAGTCTGAGTTAGCGTACCTAAAGAAAATGATTAGGTAAACCCAATGCCACTATCCTACATAGACCATATTGCTATGACTTATACTAATTTACGTAAATTTACCGTAGCCTATTTTTCGCAAAGCTTTTGTTGGTCAAATTTTATGTTTTAGAAAGAGTTCTTAAATTTGTAGACTCATTATTGGCCCTGATACCACATGTGGCAGAACCGCCTAAAATAACACACTTTCGGAGGCGCTTGTCTTCCACTAGACACTAAGCACCTCAAAAGTGAGCTAAAATGGACAGTTTCGTCGAGCACACCCCTAGGGAGAACTTGAAGCAATCCGTGATTTATATCTAGAATCCAATAATGAGTATGAGCTTACAATACTTAGTCCATTTTATACAACATATTGTCTTGGAAGATTATTTATTACAATACCAGAGTTTAGAGTGTAATAATTAAACAACGAATCATAATAACATCTAGCGAAAATGATACACGGATCCATCTGTGCCTACTAGAAGAATCCTCCACACAAGATCTAACTCTTCAAGCTGCACCTACAACATGGTAAAATAAACCCTGAGTACACAATGTACTCGCAAGACTTATCTGATTAGTGGGAATAATTTTTCCCGGCTCTCAAGGATATGATAGGCAATATGGTTTGTTGTGTTTCTTTTGTTTGCAGAAAGCATTACTAATAGTGCGTCCTTAAGGACAAGTTTTATTAGCAGTCATGATTACTTTATTAGCTAACCATTCTAGGTAAGCACCTGTTCTACCTTCAAGCAAGGGTTGAGCAAACAGAACCATTTTACCACCTTCCATATTCCAGTTCTTACTACAGTGCTAGACCATAGCCAAGTCATACCGTCTCACAGAAACGGTGATTCATGAACTAATGTATCCCAGCTGGGTACCCCGAAACACATGCCTCGCTTGTACCCTAGGCACAAACAAGACCAACCCATTCCACTCCTGTCAAGGGTCTAGGTCCCCGTCCAAACTTGGACTCCAAGCCCCCACACTTGAGACCTAGCCTTAGTGTGGTGCTTAGACCTCCACCTTTCTCCTCCTCGTACTCCTCAACGATCTCCTCGAACTCGTGCTCGCCGGTGGTCACGATTTCCGCCGACTCGTTCTCTATATGCATGCGACGACGATGATGCAACGATTTAGTATTTAGGCAACAACAATTATTAAAATAAGAACACATATGCTATACTAACAAGCTAGCTCTAATGACTAAGATACTAAGCTAACCATCATCTCTATCAAATCAGATGTCAAGCTCATCCTAACAAGTGCTAAATTTCATAGATCAATATTATTCTCTTATTCTTATTAAGGTTTAATATACGAAAGCAAAGGACATTTAGTTACCCTAATAAACAGTCTAACTTAGGGCTGCAAAAATTACAGTAAGCACATAATAATACCATGAAGCTACTGTAAAAAATTCAGGATTAATGCTAGCACCATTCTACCACTAAAATTCCTATAATTATTAATCTAAATAATACTAAGCATCTCAAATATTTAATGGTCCTTAGCAACAACACATCTATATGAACTAACTATGCTAACAGGTAGACAATAATTTTAGGAACCTAACAAAATTAGTTTTGTCGGGATCATAAAGCCGGGGTCCCTCAGGGACCGGCTTCGACGCCCGGGCTCGGCCCAAGAGAACAACCTGTAGCTCATGGGCCAGCCCAAAAAGTCTAAAAAACAATGGGACGGAGGGACAGACCGGTCGCTGACCGGAAGGTCCACCGAAAGAACGAACGCCCGCTCGACAACTTCTTCGGCCCACCTCTCCGACCAGAGCGCTGGCCTCGGGCGCCGGCCGCCTCCTGGCAGACTCTCCGATCGGAAGGCCTGGCCCAAAACGCTACTTCCTACTCCGACCCCGTGTCTCCAACCGGAGACTCGTAGGAAGCCTGCTTACCGCTCTTCTCCGACTGGCACGGCCAGTACCGACTGGAGCCATCCGACCGGGGATTCCCACTCGGAAGGGACCTGGGGCGAACGGAGAAAGCAACGCAAAAAGTCAAAACACGGTACCAGGACCATACCCTGTACGCCTGCGGGAACAGTGCTCCATGACTGACCTGACACAAACAGTATGGGAGGTACCGACATTTGTGTCTACAGTATTATAGGCGCCGACATTTATGTCTACAGTATTGTAGGCGCCGTTGGGGCTCCCGTACGGCAAAAAGGCCCCCCACATGCCTCTGGGCATCGATAGTGGGCACCAGGATTCACCATACCTGGTACACGTGGTGGGGCTCCTCATATAATAACAACATTTCATAGGTACCGACGTCCACCTTTCCTGAAGAAGCCAACGCAACCCCCCATGTGCACCTGACATTCTTCAGCGACATCAACAGTGCTATGCGTGCCAACCATCATCACTACCCTCATTCGGCGTGGGCAACAAGACTTAGAAACATCCATACTCTCTCCCTCTCACCTGTAAAGCCATCCGCTTTATCTATAAAAGGGTATGCGCTCCCTGCAACCAAGGAGATCGATTTTCCAGAGGTCCACTTCTTCAAGCTCAGGCTCACTAGATTGATAGCTTAGAAACCCCTCAAGCACACGCTTGAACACCTAGCTCATAGCGGAGTTCCGGTCGCCCTCGGCCCTTCCGGTCGGACCCGACCGGGCCTCTCGTACACCCCTCCTTTCTCCTTCTCGTTTTAACCCCACTACAGACTTCGAGCACCTGGGCTCAGGAATAAAGTCACCAACAGACCCACACTGGACGTAGGGCACGTTGCCTGAACCAGTCTCAATCCTGTGTCATTGAGTGTTAGGCCACCTCCAATCACAATGTACAGCAAAACTACAAATATTCACTAGTTGGTCACTTTCTATACCGACAGTTGGCGCCGTCCGTGGGGAAGACGCTGTACGTTCAACACTTTTGGTCATCGGATGGCCCATTTTTCCGCCACCCCCACCGCGGGGGGCTCGGGCGACGTGATTCGCCTTGGCTCACTGGAGTATCCCGCACTCTCGCCTGTGGGCATGCGGGTTCGACTCGTATATGAGCCATCCTAGGCCTTCCTCTTCGGAAGCCTGGACTTCGTCGCTGATCGGCTCGGCGTACTCCACCACCACGAGGAGACTCGCGACCCGGCTCCCATCGGAGAGACGTTCTCCATTGACTCCGGGATGCGCGACCTCAATGGCGCGGCATCTGCGCTTCATTCCAAGCAAACTCCCTGCTCAAACCCCACTGTAAGTAATATGCGTACCTTTATTTGCCCCTTATTTACTACCTCCCACCAATCATCCGGAGGGACCGCACCACCCATGCCACGAACACCGTACATTCGGTTCCCCTATGGCCTCGCGTCCTCTACGGACGCTTACGCTCGGGGGCTCCGAAGAACGCTGGCACCATCCCCCCTCATGTCCAAATTCGTAGGAATGGCAGGCTCCGCTCCTGCCGCCTCCCACAAACTCCCAGACAACGAGGGCGAGAGCGATGGTTCCAACATCGGTGATGTGGCGTCCCACCACCATTCATCCTAGGAATGCGCCATGGCGGATCGTCCAGCACAACCGCCGGTGGTTGACAAGTCCATGCAAACTCACACCCCTCCGGACTCGCGTGCGGAGGCCCTCGCGTCTACGCAAGCGCACGCCGAGGAACTACGACAACGATGACAAGACCCACCACCTGCGCTGGCACGATCACCGCGGCATGTTGCGCCCCATGCGCATGGCCCGACGGGTGGCGCCCAGGGACGCGCTTGACAGGTCCAGCGCAACATTTTGAATGAGGGAAATGACATCCCGTAATTCGCCCGAGCCGGCCAGAACATTGCTGCCACGGCAATGCTCCTGCGCGTTGTTCCCGAGCCCGTTGACCCCTAGGAACGAGCCGTCTACTGGAACCTCCGGGTTCTAGTAGAGGCCACCGCCGTCTAGTAGGCAGAAAGCTCCGCATTGCGACTCCGACCCATGCCCTCTCTCCCCACCGAGGGGACGGGGACGCGCCAACCGGATTGCTCCGTGCGCTCGCCGCCACAGCCATCAGGCTCCGCTTGGGGTGCGGCAGCCGCGCCGCGGTCCGACCGGGCACCTGCTCCACACTGACTGCCGGCACACGAGCGGCCCGACCCGCACCAGGACGCTTGTAGCATCATCAGCGACCGGCATCGGGCCCAACGTGGCAACAATGACTGCCACACGGCCGCGGGTGAGACAGATCGTGACCAAACCATTGAGGGAAGCGGTGAAACACGCCCCAGGCGTAGTCGTCGGCCGGATGACCGGAGCCCCAGCCCTGAGGGTCCGGGGCCACGGGCCTTTAGCCGGCGCATCCGGAGGGCACCGTTCCCACAGCATTTCTGACCTCCCTCCAACATCACCAAATACACCGGGGAGACAAACCCAGACATTTGGCTCGAAGACTTCTGGCTCGCCTGTCGAGCCAGAGGAGTGGACGATGACTATTTCATCATCCAATACCTTCCCATTTGCATGGGGGAACATGTTTGGGCATGGCTTGAATTCCTTCCACACGACAGCATCCGCGAGGGTCTTTGTCGAGAATTTCTAGGGGACGTACGTCCGCCCAGGGAACTCCTAGGACCTCAAGAGCTGTCAGCAGGAGCCCAGCGAGTCCCTGTGGGATTACATCCGTAGGTTCTCTCAACGATGCAACTCCCTCCCTGATGTCGTTGACACGGACATCATAAGCGCATTCCTTTCTAGGACTAACTGCGAGTCCCTGATCCACAAGCTTGGCTACCTAAAACCCCGCACCTCCCATGATCTGCTCAACGTTGCCACAAACCACACCTCCGGCGAGGAGGCAGTCGGAGTGGTCTTCATCGGAGGCTGGGACCAAGGCAAGCCCAAGCGCGTAGATCTAGATGAAGGCCCCTCCACTCAGAGGGGCAAGAAGAACAAGAAGGATCGGCGCCGGTCAGACAACGCCACGCTGGTCGCCGCGGCTGATCGCACGCCCAGGCAGCCCCAACAGGGACTGCCTGACCACTTCAACAAACTCATGGATGGTCCAGGCCCCAACCATGCCTACACTGTCAAACACCTCTACAAGGAGTGCGAGCTCCTCAAACTCTTCCTCCGACAGGCCGGCGGGTCAAAGGAGGGAGACAGCAAGGACCCGACAACTAAGAGAGGAGGCACGACAGGCAAGGACAGAGATGGTTTCCCCGAGCCCGAGGAGTGCATCATGATCTTCAGAGGGTCCGACACCATTTAGACTAAACGCTAGCATAAGGTACGCTATAGGGAGGCATGCGCCGTCGAGATGGCCGTCCCCTCCTTCCTCAGCTGGTCGGCGTCCCCGATCACCTTTGATCAGAGGGACCATCCCTCCTGCGTCGCGAGACTAGGACGCTACCCGCTCGTCGTCGACCCCATCGTCCTCAAGAAGCGCCTCACCAAGGTGCTGATGGACGGGGGGAGCGGCATCAACATCCTGTACATCGACACCCTCGATGCCATGCGCATCCCCTGGTCAGAGCTCCACCCGGTGGGCTCCCCCTTCCACAGGGTGATCCTAGGAGCACAAGCATATCCGCTTGGACAGATTGATCTGCCCGTCATGTTCGGCAGCTGGGCCAACTTCCGCTCGGAGGTCCTCACCTTCGAGGTGGTGGACTTTCTAGGGTCCTACCATGCCATCTTGGGATGGCCATGCTACGCAAGGTTCATGGCCCTTCCCAACTACACCTACCTCAAGCTGAAGATGCCGGGGCCGAACGGCGTCATCACCGTAAGTAGTGCCTTCTTGCACGCCTTCGCATGCGACCACGAGCACTACGAGCTCGCCACCGCGGTCGTCAACTCATCTGAGCTCCCGCAGCTCAGGGAGTCATCAACCCTAGTAGTCCTAAACTGCAACAAACCGGCCTCCTCAATGGCCTTCCGCCTGCTCGAGGAAACCAAGGCGATGGGTGTCGACCCCGCTGATCCAGCCAAAACGGTACGAATCGGGACCCAGCTCCCGGCCAAATAGGAATGCGAGCTCGTCGACTTCCTGCGTGACAATCGTGATGTCTTTGCATGGTAGCCCTCTGACATGCCGGGGATACCACGGGAGGTTGCCGAGCATGCACTACGCCTTATCCCGGGCTCAAAGCCCACCAAGCAACGCCTGCGTCGTTTTGACGATGAGAGACGCAGGGCCATAGGCGAAGAGATCGCCAAGCTCCTGATAGCCGGATTCATCAAGGAGGTTTTCCACTCCGACTGGCTCGCTAATCCCGTCCTCGTCAGAAAAAAGACGGGGAAGTGGAGAATGTGCGTCGATTATACTCGACTTAACAAGGCGTGCCCAAAGGATCACTTTCCTTTACCACGCATAGACCAGATAATTGACTCCACCTCGGGTTGCGAGATCCTCTCCTTTCTAGATGCCTACTCCGGCTAACACCAGATCATAATGAAAGATTCTGATCAGCTCATGACCTCATTTATCACCATGTATGGTTCGTACTGCTACGTGACCATGCCTTTTGGTCTGAAGAACGCTGGCGCCACCTACCGAAGGTGTATGCAGCAATGCTTCGCCAACCAAATCGACCCGCCTGATTAGCCTCATCAGGCTGAACGGCTAAAACCAACAATCGCCGTCAATGTTGATGACATAGTGGTCAAAACGGCTCGAGCTTGCGACCTGATCGCAAACTTGGCCGCAACGTTCGCGAACCTCCGAAGGTTCAATATCAAGCTGAATCCCGAAAAATGCATTTTTGGGGTTCCAAAGGGGAAGCTGCTTGGACACATCATATCCGAGCGCGGCATCGAGGCCACCCCTGAAAAGATCGCAGCCATCTCCAACATGGGCCCCATATGCAATGTAAAAGGCGTACAAAGGCTCACCGGCTGCCTGGCGGCCCTTAGTCGCTTCATCTCCCGGCTCGGCGAACGGGGGATGCCACTCTATAAGCTCCTCAAAAAGATGGACACCTTCGTCTGCACTGAGGAAGCCCAACAGGCTCTCGAAAGCTTCAAAATACCCCTAATGTCAGCCCCAATCCTTGTCCCTCCCGAACGGGGAGAACCCCTCCTCCTCTACGTCGCGGCAAGTAACCATGTGGTGAGTGCCGCCCTGGTCGTCGAAAGGGAGGAGCTAGGACACCAGCTCAAGGTACAGCGACCCGTATACTTCGTTGGAGAAGTACTTACCGACCCCAAGGTCCGTACCCCCAGGTGCAGAAACTCCTATACGCCGTGCTAATGGCCACTAGGAAGCTCCTACACTACTTCACCGACCACGAGGTCACAGTCGTCACTTCATACCCACTCGGAGACATCATCCACAACCGTAACACCACGGGATGAATCTCTAAGTGGGCCCTTGAACTCATGGGCCATGACATCAGGTATACGCCCCGCACCGCAATTAAGTCTCAGGCTCTCGTGGATTTTGTCGCCGAGTGGACGGAGGTCCAGCTACCGACCCCGGACGTCTTCCATGAGTACTGGACAATGTACTTCGAGGGGTCCGTAATGGCCCAGGCTCGGGGGTTGGAGTGGTTCTTATCTCCCCAGACGGGAGTAGGCTCCGCTACACCATCCGCCTAAACTTTTCGGCTTCAAACAATGCCGTGGAATACGAGGCACTTATCAACGGACTATGCATCGCCATCGAGCTCGGGATTACGCGACTCTACGTCCGCAGCGACTCAGAACTAGTCATTGATCAGGTCATGAAGGAGTCCTCCTGCAAAACCCCCTCATGACAGCACACTGCCAAGAGGTGCGCAAGCTCGAGGACAAATTCCAGGGAATCAAACTGCATCACGTCCCTCGAAGGGACAATGACGCCGCCGATTTCCTCGCAAAACTAGCCGCCAGGCGGGATCCATCCTCGAGCAGGGTCTTCATCAATGACATCCATGAGCCGTCCGACCACATCTCAGAAGGTCTAGACCAGACACGCCCCAACGGCCAACCGGTGCTCGGAGGCTCCGACCCCGACGCCCGATCGGTGCTCGGGAGCTCCGACCCTGACGCTAAGCCAGCGCTCGGGGGCTCCGATCCTAGTACCTCTATGACGACATCACCCGCGGACGTCGCCATATTGGCACTTGATCAAATCGACTAGCGAGCACCACTACTCACCTACCTCCTCGAGGAGGTTCTCCCACCTGAAAGAACTAAAGCCCGACGAATCGCTCGACGTGCCAAGACCTTCGTCGCGCTCGGTAGCAAACTCTACAAACAGAGTCCTTTGGGAGTGCTCATGAAGTGCATCCCCGCCAGCCGGGGAAAGCAGATCCTCCTTGAGGTCCATGCCGGGATCGGCGGGCATCATGCTGCCCCAAGGTCTCTGGTCGAAAAAACCTTTCGTCAAGGTTTTTACTGGCCCACCACGCTACGAGACGCAGAGGAGGTCGTCCGTAGGTGCGAAGGATGCCAGTTCTACGCTCGGCAAACCTATTTACCAGCACAAGAACTCCAAACCATCCCAATCACCTGGCCATTAGCAGTCTGGGGCCTCGACATGGTAGGACCTCTCAAAAAGGCCCAGGTGGTTTCACTCACCTACTCGTTGTAGTCGACAAGTTTACTAAATGGATAGAGGCCAAGCCCATCACCAATCTCCGCTCGAAAGAGGTGGTCAAATTCTTCCTCGACATCATCTACCGATTCGGTGTTCCTAACTGTATCATCACTGACCACGGGACTAACTTCACCAGGAAGAAGTTCCTAGACTTCAGTGATGGGTACGGCATTAGAATCGACTGGGCTTCAGTTGGACATCCACAAACTAACGGTCAGGTTGAACGCGCTAATGGCATGGTCCTCCAGGGACTAAAGCATGCATCTTCGACCGGCTCAACAAATATGCCGGGCGATGGGTTGCAGAGGTCCCAGCGATCCTCTGGAGCCTAAGAATGACCCCAAACCGATCCACGGGATTCACGCCTTTTTTCCTAGCTTATGGAGTAGAAGCCGTGTTGCCCTCCGACCTCGACCACGGCACACCAAGAGTAAAAGCTTTCGACCACGACCGAGCCACGGAAGCTCAACAAGACGCAGTCGACCTGCTCAAAGAGGCCCGCGAGACAACCATCATCCACTCCGCTTGCTACCAACAAACCCTCCGCAGGTACCACAAAAGGAAGATCAGAGGAAGGATACTCGAAGTTGGCGATCTCGTGCTCCGAAGGACCCAATCGACAAAGGAAAAACACAAGCTCTCTCCGCCTTGGGAAGGACCCTACACGGTAACCGAAGTAATCCGACCGGGCACCTACCGACTGGAGGACAGCAACGACAATGCTCTCAACAACACTTGGAACATTGAACAGCTACGTCGTTTCTTCCCTTAGATTTGGTCTAAACACTTTCACTTAAAACACATGCTCCTGTAAGAGCGCCCCTGCCCAAACACTTTTGACCCGGGTCGCTCGGGGGCTCCATAAGTATACAAATATTGAGTATCACCTCTCTTTTTCTTTACTATCACATGGTATACAACTTTTTCTCCCCGAACGGGAACACACTTCATTTCTTTGATTTCCATACGTAACCTTGTTCTTACTCCCAAACCGAACGCACCCCGTCTTTCCCTACGGATACGAACAAACAGGCAGGTACGAGAGAGAAAGGGGTAAAAACAAAGGTCATGTTAGGACAAAAACAAGGAAACAGATATGGCGCTTTCATCACAGAGGCTGTATGAGTGTATTCATTGATACAAAGAAACCATTTACATGGGGACTTACACACAAAACTTAACTATTACATTTTCTATTACGAATACTACTGCGGCCACTCGATGACTTCGCTTGAAACGCTAGAAAACCGCTCGGTCCCGCCCCTTCAAAACTTCAGAAAAACGCAATGGGTACCTCAAGGGCATCGCGCCTATGGATGCTCAGCAGAAGAACATGGAGCTCCTGGCCTTCTCATGCAGCCGAGACAGCTCCTGGTTAGGGGCGCCGCTCCCAAGGCTCGTTCGGTAAAAATCCACCGGAGAGAATCTACACATGGCTCCATCCCGAAGAAGGCCTCGTAGACCAGCATCACCTCTAGACCAACATCACGCTCCGGGTTCATAGAAGGATCCATAAGTCCCCCCCATTGCTCACTCTCTCTCTCACTTAGGAACCGCCGCGGCATTCAGGCACCCTCGGTGAGAAGGAAGAAAGAAGAGGGACAATAGTTGGAGATCTGGCAAAGGACCGCGACGGAGAACCCTCTCCCTCCGCCTATTTAAAGGAAAAAGGTAAGCAAGCACGAAACTCTCCGCCTACCCCCATAAGAATGGGAAATGATGGGACGCACACTGGCCGACGGAGTAACACCGGGTCAGACGGAACGCCGCCGGGCAGGGCGAAGCGTGGTCGGGGTAGCCCCACCACTATCGCATGACAGGGCGCGAAAACCAAAGTGCCACCGCACGCGGGCGGCTTCCCACCTCCCCCAGGCCAGGCGAGACCTAAAACGAAATCTCCGCCGGAAGACCGATCGACCCCCTGAGTCGATCGAGTCGCTCAGTATCCACACCAGGACACAAGTTGGAAGCTAAGGGACGCCCCATATGGGCCATGCTGACTCTGTCCCGAGCGACGAGCATGGGTCCCGGTCGGACGTCTCCGACTGAAGCTCTCCAAGCTCCGTCACTCCAGTCGCCAAGGTAAACACTATCAAAACCCCCTCGGTTTCTTTAAAACATTCATACATCCATATGCACATTCATTCCATACGCCTGAACCCCCCGGACGATTAGGGCATGAACCGCCTGGGGGCTCGGGAACTAAAGCATCACACGTGCAGCGAAATGCATCAGAACGCTCTGTGTTGCGTCACGAAGCGGGGTTGCCTCATTCGATATGGGCAACCAACAGAGCCAGGGGAGAAAACCGTAGATGAGCACCATGCGGCCCATGCCCGGTCCGGCAGACTGGGTCATCTCAACCTTCTCATTCGATCTCGAACCTCTCGCTAGGCCCACAGAATCTCCATCGAAGGGGAGGCCATTAGGCCACCCGGGTCGGACTCTAGAATGACCTAGGCATCTGTTGGGTTGCAGGTAAAGGAGTAGTGGAATGTCACAAGAGGGCTATGCCGACCCCATCATGAACGACGGACCTGGATTCCACTTAATCACACCCGTTAGCGAACTCACCGAGCTAGTCTTCGAGCCCGAGCGATCGGGACAGGCGACGAAACTTAGCCCCTCCAGTCGTGACGAATCGAGGATGGGGTAACGCACAATACTCACATCGACCCCCATGAAGGCCCGATAGGGCTCGGGGGCTCAAGAAAAACGCCAAAGGATGGCGACCTCGAATTTGCTAGATCCACGACTCCGACTCGCCCGATCCCATAGCGTGCACCGACGCCAGGGTCCGCGAGCATCGCCTCGTCCGATCTTTAACCAACTAACTAGGCTTTGGCTTTAGACGGCTTCACTGCGCTCCAAAAAAACCTTGGGACCGCGACCCGAATTCATGTCGATAGGATCTTTTGACATCCGGCTATGGCTCTTGGGTCCGCGACCCCGAATTCGCGTCGACAGGATCTTTGACATCCGGCTATGGCTCCTGGGACCGCGACTCCTAAACTCGCATAACGGCTTTAGATGGCTTCACTGCGCTCCAATAAGACCAGGGACCGTGACTCCTAAACTCGCGTAATGGCTTCACTCAGGGTCCATGAGCTTCGGCTCCTTCGATTCCTGAACTAACTAAACTAACTCCCACGATCCACGACACGCACCGACACCTAGGTCCGTTCATGGTCCTACCTCGCTCGATCCCATAGCGTGCATCGACGCCAGATCAGTAAGCTCTGACACGACCGAGCCATCACCGTCCGTGGCACGCACCGACGCCAGCGGTTTCTCCGAACTAACCTTCTCACCCAATCAACGGCACGCACCGACGCTGAGATCAGAAAGATTTGTCTCAAACTCTGCACCTAAAAACACCTCGGCTACACAACGACACCTTGATTAAACAAAATGTCTCAAAACTAAACATACACACACGCCTGCTAAAATAACACCCCCCAGCTGGTTCTACTCGAACCGCCTGGGGCTCGGGGGCTACACCCGCGGGTGCGCTCACGGGCACCCGCCGACACAACGTAGAAAACCCCCCAGCCGGTTCTGCTCGAACCACCCGGGGGCTCGGGAGCTACACCCACGGGTGTGCTCGCGCGCACCCGACAGCAAGACAAAAATCCTCTGGATGATTCAGCTCAAATCACCCAGGGGCTCGGGGGCTCCTGTCGGTTCATAAACCCGGGGTCCTGTAGCTCATGGGCTGGCCCAAAAAGTCTAAAAAACAATAGGCCAGAGGGACAGACCGGTCGTCGACCGGAAGGTCCACCGAAAGAACGAACGCCCGCTCGACAACTTCTTTGGCCCACCTCTCCGACCGGAGCGCTCGCCTCGGACGTCGGCCGCCTCTGGGCGGACTCTCCGATCGGAAGGCCAGGCCCAAAATGCTACTTCCTACTCTGACCCCGCGTCTTCGACCGGAGACTCGTAGGAAGCCTGCTTACCGCTCTTCTCCGACTGGCATGGCCAGTACCGACTGGAGCCATCCGACCGGGGATTCTAGCTCGGAAGGGACCAGGGGCGAACGGAGAAAGCAGCGCACAAAGTCAAAACACGGTACCAGGACCATACCTAGTACGCCTGTGGGAACAGTGCTCCATGATCGACCTGACACAAACAGTATGGGAGGTACTGATATTTGTGTCTACAGTATTGTAGGCGCCGACATTTATGTCTACAGTATTGTAGGCGCCGTTGGGGCTCCCGTACGGCAAAAAGGCCCCCACATGCCTCTGGGCATCGATAGTGGGCACCAGGATTCACCATACCTGGTACACGTGGTGGGGCTCCTCATATACTAACAGCATTTCGTAGGTACCGACATCCACCCTTCCTGAAGAAGCCAACGCAACCCCCCATGTGCACCTGACATTCTACAGCGACATCAACAGTGCTATGCGTGCCAACCATCATCACTACCCTCATTCGGCGTGGGCAAAAAAGACTTAGAAACATCCGTACTCTCTCCCTCTCACCTGTAAAGCCATCCCCTTTATCTATAAAAGGGGATGCGCTCCCTCCAACAAAGGAGATCGATTTTCTAGAGGTCCACTTCTTCAAGCTTAGGCTCACTAGATCGATATCTCAAAAACCCCTCAAGCACACACTTGAACACCTAGCTCATAGTGGAGTTTCGGTCGCCCTCGGCCCTTCCGATCGGACCCGACCGGGCCTCTCGTACACCCCTCCTTTCTCCTTCTCGTTTGTAACCCCACTACAGACTTCGAGCACCTGGGCTCAGGAATAAAGTCACCAACAGACCCACACTGGACGTAGGGCACGTTGCCTGAACCAGTCTAAATCCTATGTCATTGAGTGCTAGACCATCTCCGATCACAACGTACAGCAAAAGTACAAATATTCACTAGTTGGTCACTTTTTGTATCGACAAGTTTTATAATTTTTGGACACCTATACGAATTTATATTAATTATACAAATCTAGCTCAGAAATTGAAATGGAAAACTATTACTGATTCCTAAGAAAAAGAAAAAGGCAGATTCAACCGCAGCGGCCCACCTATGCGTGGCCCACGAGATGTGGCCCACAGCGGTGGAGCCTGCGCGCGCTGGCGCTTTTGCAAGATGACCCTCAGACTTCTCTCAAACTATGCCTAAACCTTAACACTATTCCTCCCTCTCTCTAACAAATTCGTTTAACCCGCTGGGTTTTGCCTAATTTCCCTGCACAGACCCCTAGGCAACCCTATGTATGGTGGTGCAGTGAGCGGTGGCACTAGGTAGCTACGCCGGCCACTAGAGGCTTGCGTAGGCCCACCTACTGGGCCAACCGTCACCTACAACCCTAGCGCCTACACTAAGCGGTGGTGTGGGGCAGTGGGACTTGCTAGAGCGGGCGACAACGGTGCGCGGTCGTCCGTGATGATGGCACGACCGTTCCGGCTTGCTAAGACTAATAAACGATCAATGAGCTAATACACGAGCACTAGGAGCTTACTGTGGACTCGACCGGCGTGGTGGTTGAAGTGGAAGGGAACTGGTGACGGCCCCATGTGATCGAGCCGTGCGACGGTGCACCGTGGCATACACAGCTGTGTCAGCATATCCGGGGTAGCGGTAGCGGTTTGTTAGATGAGCGTAGGGTGGAGAGGGAATCAAAGCGGAGCTAATGGTGCAGCTGGACTGGCCTCGGGTGGTTAGATGGAGGAGCTACCATCGGCTTTGGCCTATCGTGGCCTTATCAGCCCGGCGGTGAGGGAAGCGCCAAATTGGAGCTTGGTCGGGCTTGATTCAAGGTAGGGTGGGGTCGAACGGCTAGGTGGCTTAATGGCAGAGCCAGAGACGTGATGAATCGGGCGATGGTGACTTCTCCTTGCTGGTTTTAATGGCGCGGCTCAGTCCGCCATGGTAGCAGAGAAGAGAGAGGGGGAGGGGGTAGGTCGGACCTCGGCTCGTCCTCACCTTGGCAGGGCGTGACTAGCCACTAGCGAGTCGGCACACATGCAGGTGCTATGGGCCATCATGGCCAGAGGGAACATGCGTGCACCCATGACCAGGCATGACATGTGTGGCCGTAGTGCCATAAATGGCGAGGTGACGGTGTCGACAGCAGGGACAAGGCCACGTGCGCGGCGAGGCGAGTAGTAGCGGCTATGGCTATGCCACAGCACGAGGCAGGGAGGACAGCAACACAGCAGCAGTGTGGCAGCATCGGTAGAGCGGCAGCGTCAGCCGTCGGGGCGCAGTGGCCAGCGGCCAGCCGTAGCCAGACCACAACCAAGCAGCGGCGAAGCCAGGTCGGCCTCGGCCGACCATCATGAGCGAGCACGGCACGGCGGCACAGAGCGGCCGCGCGTGGTGACCGCGCGAACAGGCTAGGTAGCCCAAGACTGTGTTCGTGCACGGATTTTAAAGCGTTTCTCAACACTAATCCAACTCGGTTGAGGCTAAACCACCTTGACCATGCTGAAGGAGGTACATCAGGCTACCATAAGGAGCAAAAACATAGCACTAACCTTTAGCTAAATTTTGTAGAATTAATTCACCAACATAGCATTATCATACTGTTATTGGACTTAAGAATTTTTCTAGGTCTTGAGCTAGATTTGATTTAAATTTTCCTTTCAAAGCTATTGGAAATACTAGCTAGCAATATTATTTTTCTAAGACAAGAGTTGCATTGTTATCTACAAAGTTTGTACTCCAAACTTTATTTAGGTGTTACGTACGTGTTCTATAAGACTTTTGCTCAATAAAAATTGGTTTTCAACCCTACTTGATATAACCTACGCTCTTGAATCATTTTCGTTTATCATTTGTATTGATCATTTAAGCGACAAGAAACCTATCTTCACACTTTATCACATGCATTATCACATAAACATGATGCTCATGACAGGATTTTAGCAGTTTGTTTAAAGCATAACATCGAGGGTGTTACATTTAAGTTTTTAGGATGAGACATTTTTAGCCAATAAACTCAAATCTTGGGGAAATCTAAGTTATAAACTAGGCAAAAACAAAATATAAAATAGAGCAACTATTCATCATTTCAACATAGAGAAACTAAAACATTACTTGCAATGCATATATAGAGTGGAATAAATATTTTTGTTCTTTTTATCATATTCATATTTTTTTTTAAATATAGAAATAAATACACAGATGAAAGGAAAATACGAATGCAAATGCAAGATACAAGTCACCTCTGTGGTGGGAGTCCTCCCCCAAGCTATCTCAAGGTTGAGGTCAAGGGTTGCACCCCTGGTACTGCCAGAATCCCATCATCTGGTCATGTTGTTGCTTCAGCAGTGCATTTAATTACATCATCTATTGTTGCTGCTGTTGCTGCCACTGAGATGTATCCTGCACATGAGAGGTTAGCATTTCTTGAATCTCACCTGTGCGGATCTCCAAGCCTCTAAGACGGTTGTTAATGCTGTCAAGTGCATGACAGTCTAAAATAGACTATCGTGCTGTGACAAGCGTTGGTAACCCTTCGGAATCTGACGAATCAGCCACCCATTGGGGGCCTCTTGTCCATTCTTCTTTCTCCGCATCTCGCCACTCAAACCCTCCAGCCTTGTGCGGATGCGAGAGTTGGTCCCAACCAAGCTGGAATCCAGGCATAAACACCAAAAACTGCCCAGATGGAGTCCACCCTGAATGGTACATGGGTTGCATGGTAACTCGGGTCTGTGGTGTTTGCGGCTATCAAGAGTTGGATGCTGCCTCATTCCTGGCCCTGCTCCTTGTTAACCTGCTAGCTAAAACACTCATGCGAGCTTCCTCTTGTGGCTCAAGAGTAAAGGTTAGCTCCCAGCACTTATACAAATGTAGTTCCGGGTTAGGTAACGGGAACTCATTTATATATCCGAGGAAGAAATATACAAGGTTGCCAACATCATCATGTTTCAAAGTATGCCCTTGTACTAAGTAATGCTCATCAATAATCATGCGTGGAGTAGGAAGATAAACAACATTTTGATTATCCAACACACCAATTTTTGTAGCAATACGAGTAACAAGAGAAGTACAAGAAATAGATGTGGTAACTTTGAATGTTTCTAACCAATGTTTGAACATTTCTTTTACAGGAGCAATTTTAATTTTCTTGACAATGGCATAGAGTAGTTTAAGTTCATCATTTCTAACAACTCGAATATCTTGGCTAGGAAATAAAGTCATAGCAATCCAATGATGCATAAACCTCAAAGTAGGGTGATGAATTTGCATATTACGAGGTGAAAATTTGCCAACTACAACTTGACCAGAGATCTCTCCCCAAAGCTTATGATGATCAAAATCTTTGATTGCATGATTCAAGTCAATTAAACATTTCTTATGGAAGCCTAAGTAGTTATTGAGATCTCTCCATGTAGCAAAATATTCTATTTCAAATAAGCGGAAAGTAATCCCATTTTCTACTTCTTTCAAAGAGCATAGGAATTGAATAGTTAGAAGGCAAGAACCTTCCTCCAAGATAGGAGAAACGTCTTTCCAATCAACAGCATTAAAAATAGAGTAGAACTCAGTATCCATACCTATCTTGACAAGAAGGTCGGGTCATACGCCGGCATGTGGATGAACCCGTGATTCTTGATCAAGGCATATGCTTACAACTCCAATTCACCTTCCAAGTCAAGGTAGGGGGCATCATTGTCCTCCTCCATCGGCTCTGTGTGGACTTCTGTTGGCGTAGCTTCTTTTTCATGCATCGAGCTTTCATGAAGCTCGGTGGTGTGGGCGCTTGAACTACCACGAGAGCTTGATCTCGTGGCTCTTCGAAATGCACTAGCGATCTTCCCAAACCTGGGCATGATGACAACAAAACAACACGAACAAGCAAGCGAATCTTGGGTGTGGGTTAGTGAAAATAAATAGGGAGACACACCCGAGAGCTTGTTAGCTTGGAATTTCTACAGAGGTTTCTTGCACTAATCTTTGAGGAAAATTGCAAAACAAACTTGTGAGCAAGAAAGTGTGTGAGAGAGTGAAAATGAGAGAATGGGTGAGTGTGAGCTTCACCCGGGGCTCTCTGTATTTATAGAGCAAAACACTAGCAGAAGTAGACAAAGGGCAACAGCTAGGAGCTGTTGGCCAAGGTGGAGCGCCGGCGGCGCCAGAGGTGGTGCCGCACCTAGGGTGCGGCCGACCCCCTAGTGGGCCTGCTCGGTCTCCCCTTTTGCAGGTGGCCTCGAACAGCTAAATTATTTGCTCAATTTTTGATTTTCCAACAAAGTTTTATGATATTTTGAATTTTTATGATTATTTTGTAAAATAAAAAATGACAATAAATAAGTACTCTTATTTAGAAGATGAATTTTTAATATTTTTTTGAACATATAAATATTAACATAAAAATCTATTTAATTTGGTATTTTGAATATTGAAAACAAAGATAACTACCGTTTACCTTCGGTGAGGACTCACCTTTTATAGTCGCGGAGTGACGACTCTTCTCCCATTAATTCTTGCTTGACAAAGCATCTGGTCCGGGAGAAGTGGACGCAGATGATTTCTCGCCCTTCACCCGCCATACTTTCTTTGTCTTTTTCAATGGCGTGAGGTGATTTTCTTAGGAGTCGCCTTTTTCTGTGGCTCCGACTTTTCTTTATGGAGGTATTTAATAATAGGTGGATTGATCTCTACCTCTCTGATATTTTGAGTAATTGGTCTGAATTTAATTCTAATCATGGAACATTGTTCCATCTTGGGCCTAATCTCCTATTTTCCTCTGCTTTCCTGTGTACTTGCCTTACGTGAGGACCTTCTCCGATGTCGGGGTGCTTTTGGCTGTTTTCATAGCCGATAAATGGACATTTCACCCTTCGATTCGGAAGTTGGAGATGCATTTGTCCTGATCCCACGTATATGATGGCATTGGTTGTGTTGAGAAATGGCCTCCCCAAGATGAGAGGGACATCATCATTGGTGCCCAAGTCGAGGATGACAAAGTCTACAGGTATGTACTCATCCTAGATGTTCACCAAGATGTCCTTTGCAATTCCCTCTGGTGTCCTTGTTGATAGGTCCGCCATCTATAATCTAAAATCCACAGCGAACAAGTGTCCACTGCCAAATATATTTTCAAATGTTACCATGGACATCATGTTTATACTTGCCCCAAGATCGTAGTAAGCGTTCCGAAAGACTTTCGGACCAATCGAGCACTCGATGGTTGGCCTGCTGAAAGGTCCTTGTTTGGTTTTGGTAATTAAGTGACAACCTTAGGTGGACTAATATGTGTTTGAGTGAGATACACAGGTGATTAGTTCACAAGTACATATGTGTGAGCAACATATGCCATGGAGGTGAAATGGCTTGAACTTGTTGCAAAGCTTACACATGTGACGATGAAGGAGCTCATTGCACATGAGACATGACATTGAGTCATGTGATCAAGGTGGAGAAGATCAAGACATGACTTGGCTTGATGGACCATTTGCAAGTGTGAAGGGCATGTTGAGTGATGACTTGGCGCCGATGGACCGAAACAACGGTGAAGAACAAGTGAGGTCAAGATCGATGAACCAATACGGTCATATGATAATATGAAGTGGATCATATCATTTGGTGATTGGTTGGTGCATGTGTTGCATCGACATTGGAGGAGATGGAATGAAATGCACAAGGCAAAGGTATAACCAAGGGCATTTCATTTCACCGATCATAGGTGTGTAGAGAAGTTTATGACCGGGTTTAGGATATATGGCCGTACTATCAAGAGGGGCAAACTTGTTTGCATATCGGTCATCTAGTGCCACTTGAGTGATCTAACTTTGCATCATTGCTAGGATCGAGTGGCGTGGCAAGTTGAGTGATTAACTCCTTTAAAATGATTGTGAAAATGCTAACACACATGCACATGGTTGTGTACAATTGGTGGTGTCAGCACATTTGCAAAGGAGAAGAAGTTAGGGTTGAAATGGATCAACTCGGCGAAGAAACAGAGGTGAAACAGATCACTAGAGGTGACCGGACGCAAGCCTCGCTTGGACCTACGCGTCCAGTGAGAGGGCACGGTCTCGGTCATGTGACCGGATGCTGGAGCGAAAAGGTGACCTGACGCGCTAAGGCTGCGTCCGATCGGTCGTGACGTACGCTGACATCTTGGCGCGAGGAGCAGCAGTGACACATGGTAGGCGATGAAGGACCGGACTCAGGTGCTGCGTCCGATCATGACTCACCTGACATGTCCGGTCACAAAACAGAGGCTCGGGGAGCTCTCTAGAAATGACCAGACTTAGGCGGTGGCGCGTCAGGTCGTGGAGCAGAGGCATGTCCAGTCAGGTGTTGGCTGCACGCGCATGACGGCGATCTGACGTGGCTCGGGCGCGTTAGGTCGTGGGCTTGGCACGTCCGGTCGTCTTGACCATTGGCGCATGAAGTTACCGTTGAGATGGGGTGGCTCTGGTTGAACACAGAGCAACACGTTGACGACGTAGCATGACCGAACGCTGGCTAGGTGCGTCCGGTCATCTTGACCAGCGCATTCAGTCACCCCGAGTTGTGCCCAGTGAAGGGGTACAATGGCTCTTTTCATGTGGGGTGATGAGGACATCGCCAAGATGGAGTCGAGGACGACTCCAATTCGAGAAGGGGAGGATGATGAGGACATCGCCATGCTGGACACACCGACGCCATGGTCTTCCCCAAGTTGCAATTCGTTCCCAACTCAGCTGCCACGTCGCCCTCGGATTCAGCAGACACGTTATCACTGTTTCAGTCATAACTTTCTCATACGACATCGAAATGGGCCGTTCTTGGATGCGTTGGAAAGGGGACGACGACGCCATCGTTTTGGATCTGGTCCCAGCTCCAGAAGGTCTGTGGATCATTCTGTGTGACCACGGCAAGGTGCTGCGTCACCTATTTGGGCCAACTTGGCCATGTATCGTGTCAGGCCTTAAGCCCAAGTTGTGGGCGCCCAACCCTTGGTCGTCCCCAACTCTAGGTCGAGTCTTAGACTATAAACACAGCCGCCGCCGCTGCTACACATTTGGGTTTTGTTTAGAGTTTAGTTTTCCATCGAGAAACTGAATCGTTCATTGTAACTGTGGTGACAAATTCTTTTACAGTGATCCAGGGCCCCCGTTCTTGATCTCCTCCACTGTGTCGATTAGTCCTTTGGAACCGAGTTCTAGAACCCTCTATTGATATTCGCGTCATTCATATTTGCAATATCAGATTGCGTGTTTTACCTTCTTGCTTGTGCTCTTCGATTCGCTTGCAGGAAAAGCCTTCTTGGCGAGGTCAATCAAGTTGTGCTTGGTTGATAACCAACGAGAAGCGATGGTGTAAGCAGTTGCGGGTTGAATCGCGTCTGATTTGAAGCCGGATCGCCAATGTCGAGATCTCCACAAATTGAACTTACCGGCTACCTCTCGAAAGATCGGGCCTGTACCCATCAATTGGTATAAGATATTTCAGGTTTACCGCGAGGTATAATCTCATTTGCCTTAGATTCGTATTTGTTCATTACCTAGAGTCTACAAAAAGCCCAAAAATATTTCAATTTCCGCTGTCCTATCGCCCTTTGTGCCTTTGCAATTTCGTTTCAGATTCGTGTTGTTGAGTTTGTGTCCGTGGTCGAGAGTCTTGTTCTTTGGTTTAGGATTGTGTTCATGGTCGTAGTTCAATCGCCTGCTTCTTTGTGATTTTTGTTTTCCACCGCTATCCCATCCACTGTTCCCAAACAACAAGTCGAAGCCACCACATTACTCGTTAGCCTTTGTGTAACTTCTGCATTGCATGCAAACCCTAGACAAAGTTGCCGTCACCGCTCTTATTTTGCTGCATCGCAGCCCTCCTTACATCATCGGTGAATACCTATCTTGTTAGTCACGGTGGCGATCCTGTGATCGGTGTTGGAGTTCGGGACACTTTGCCCTAATTTGCTTGTGCCGTGTTGTGCCTCCCGGAAAACATACCTTGAGATACCTTCGGTAAAACAGGGATAACTTTTCGCTCATTTATCCAAAAAATCTGAAATTTTTTCAGCAGCTTCTTGACACCATTTGGAACCGACCCAAACTCGGCTTCGCCCTGTTTGGTTTCATCAAAATTGACAAAAATTCGGGAAAATATAGAAAAAAATTGTCAAAGTTTTTGCACGCTTTTCAGAGAACGTGCTGAATTTCTGTAGACCACATCCCACTTCAGTTGTAGGTGCCAATTTTTGTGGTTGCATCTTTTGTGATCCTTGTTCAGAGAAAAGTATATAAAAAATAGTAAAAAAATAAAAAAAAGTTTGTTTCCGACTAGTGCCTTTTGGAAAAATCCGGGAAAAAAATCAGGAAAAAAAGGAGAAATCTGGGCTATTTGCTTGTTCCGTGAGTTCTTTCGATCATCCTTTGTTTTCACCTTGTTGCGCTACGTCTCGACACGTCTTAGCCAGCACCTATGATTTGTCCTTTGGATCCGGATTGAACAATCGTTAATCTGCACTCGTTAATTGCTCATCCTTGCTGTCATATTGTGTGCCTACCCATAGCTCCACATATTCTTCTATCAGCACAGGTTCATCTTGCAACTGTTACCCACGCTCAACAACAGATTGCTTCGCCACTTTGGTTTTGCTCCTGTTTGGCGTTGGTAAGAATACAGGCAAGACGGTGGTAAGCCGATTGTGATTTTGCATTCCACTTTCACCACCATCACCACCACCACCACCACTTGTTTCCTTTTAGTTGATAGGGATAATACTTTGGTGTTGTCTTTTTCTATCTTCTAACCATGGCAGGAACTCCGACGGACTTCAATGAGTGCGTGTCCAAGGGCGAGCTTACAAGCGTTCATGGTGAACAACGCAATCTTATGACCGAATGTGACAGCATAGCGTGAACAATCTGGTCACCCGCATTGAACGACTTGAGCAACGCCCTCCACCTTATCGTCTTTGATGATGAAGATGTGGATGCTTTTGGTGATGAAGATGCATTATCTTGACGGTGGTGCCCGTCGCCGTCTCAACTTCAATCGTCGCGGTATGAAAGGTAATAATCATGGTAATAATGATCCTTTTGCTAAAATTAAATTTAGTCTACCTCCTTTTTTTGGTAATGTTGATCCAGAGGCATATTTAGATTGGGAGCTTGTGTTCAACAAAAATTTGATTCTCATAATGTTCTTTGCTTGAGCATAGAGTTAGACTTGCTACTAGTGAGTTTACTAATTTTGCTTTGTTCGGTGGAGTGATCTTTGCAATGCCAATAATCTTCTTCTTTGTGCCTCAAACTTGGAATGTTTTAAAGCAACGATGAAATCTCGTTTTGTTCCTCCTTATTACCAACATGATTTACGTTTGAAACTACAAACTTTAAAACAAGGTGATAAAGGGTAGAAGCATACTATCAAGAATTGCTTATTGGTTTAGCACGTTGTAGTATAAATGAAGATGATAATGATGCTAGTGCTAGATTTTTTGGTGGTTTAAACCATGATATCTGAGAACATACTTAATTACAAAGAATGGCATAATTTTTCCCAATTGTATCATCTTGCTATTAAAAGCGAGCGAGAAATGCAGGGGCATAAACAACACCAACCTTTCGGGTCTAACAATGGGAGGAATTTTCAGCAGCGTTTGAGAGCCGAGAGGCGCCCAAGCTTCTGTTGAACCACGACCATCTACACCTCCATTTTCTTAGGGGTAAGTAAATTGTCTAATGTGCAGTTTCCACAACTGAAGAAAGGTGCCACTCCGGGTGCTTCTACTAGCTCTAAAATCATTTGCCACCGATGCAAAGGCATGGGACATGTCATGAAGGAGTGCCCTAGTCGTCGCTCTTTCATTGCTACCGAGGATGGATATGTAAGTGCTAGTGATGTTGAAGATGATTTAGCCCTTGCTGCTAACATTGATGCGAGATCCCACCGAGGGCGATCAAGACAAGGAGGCCATCACCATTGACTCCGTGGTAACTTGCCGGACTACCCTAGTCTTCTTGTGCGTGTGTTGAGTACGTGTGGGACATGAAGAAGAGATGAAGACCCAACGCCACAATTTGTTCCACATGTATCTCATTGTGTAGGGTTGTCGTGTTCTCACTATCATTGATAGCGGGAGTTGCAACAACTTGGTGAGTTCAGATTTGGTTGACAAGCTTGGCTTGACCACACGACAACATTCGTATCCATATAAACTTCAATGGTTCAATAATAGTGGTAAGACTAAGGTAACTAAATCAACACGCATTAGCTTTTTTTCACAGGCTCTTATCATGATACTGCTGATTTTGATGTCGTCCCTATGCAAGCTTGTTCCATTTTGTTAGGTCGCCCATGGGAATTTGATAATGATGCATCACACCATGGTAGAACTACATATACTATCCTACATAAGGACAAGAAAATTATATTGCTGCCTTTGTCTCCTACGGATATTATTAAACATGCTACTGAGATTAAAAATAAACCTCCAACGAGACATTGCTAAAAATAATGGGATTAAGTTAAAAGGAGGTGCTTTTCTTGCTACAACTTCTGCTCATTGCTGAGTTATGTGATAATCTGATGCACCATGTTATACTATGTTTTGTCAACCTTTTATGTACGGTGCATTACTGCTTTGTCACTAACCTTTTTTGGGAGTTCATTGATGATGGGATGGAGTCGAGGGCGACTCCAATTCTAGAAGGAGGGATGATGAGGACATCACCAAGATGGAGTTGAGGACGACTCCAATTCGAGAAGGGAGGATGATGAGGACATCGCCATGCTGGACACACCGACGCCATGGTCTTCCCCAAGTTGCAATTCGTTCCCAACTCATTTGCCACGTCGCCCTCGGATTCAGCAGACACGTCGTCACTTCATTTCGGTCATAACTTTCTCATACGACATCGAAACGGGCCGTTCTTGGATGCGTTGGAAAAAGGGACAACGACGCCATCATTTTGGATCTGGTCCCAGCTCCAGAAGGTCCGTGGATCATTCTGTGTGACCACGGCAAGGTGCTGCGTCACCTATTTGGGCCAACTTGGCCATGTATAAATGTCGGGCCTTAAGCCCAAGTTGTGGGCGCCCAACCCTGGTCGTCCCCAACCCTAGGTCGAGTCTTAGACTATAAACACAGCCGCCGCCGCCGCTGCTACACATTTGGGTTTTGTTTAGAGTTTAGTTTTCCATCGAGAAACTGAATCATTCATTGTAACTGTGGTGACAAATCCTTTTACAGTGATCCAGGGCCCCCGTTCTTGATCTCCTCCACTGTGTCGATTAGTCCTTTGGAACCGAGTTCTAGAACTCTCTATTGATATTCACGTCATTCATATTTGCAATATCAGATTGCGTGTTTTACCTTCTTGCTTGTGCTCTTCGATTCGCTTGCAGGAAAAGACTTCTTTGTGAGGTCAATCAAGTTGTGCTTGGTTGATAACCAACGGAGTAGTGGTGTAACGGTTGCCGGGTTCGAATCACGTCTGATTTGAAGCCAGATCGCCAACGTCGAGATCTCCACAAATCGAACTTACCGGCTACCTCTCGGAAGATCGGGCCTATACCCATCATGGGGGCTTATAAATAGACCCTTGGTCGGCCTTTGGTCGGTAGCTGAGCACACTAGAGCCTTGGTGGCTTATGTGGTGGTGCTTGGGAGCCCTCTAACTCACTCTTGCTTGATAGTGTTCATCCGATTGAGTGAGTGAGCGATTCTAGTGTGATTGCATCATGAGGTTGCATCGTGTGGCACTAGGTGGTCGTCTTGCAAGCCGGTGGTGCTTATTACTCTTGGAGGTTGCCACCTCCTAGATGGCTTGGTTGTGGTCTCCGTTGAAGCACGCAAGAAGCTTGTGCGTTGCTCTGGATAAGAGATTGTGAGGGGTATTGTGCTCACCCCGAGGGAGCCACGAAGAGTAACTCTAGTAGAGTGAGACGCGAAGGGCGACAAGTGGTCCGTCCGGGTCAAGTGCTATAGCTTGTGGTAAGCACTCCACGTGGGAGAGTGTTACTTGTGGGTCACCACTAGCAAGAGGACCAACAGCAACCTTGGATCTTGTCTCAATGGGGACTAGCTTGGTGGCAACCAAGTCAACCTCGGGATAAAAATCACCGTGTCAACCTCGTTCATCCCGTTGGTTTGCAATTCCCCAACACAAGCTTGTATTTACTTTCTTATACATTGTGCTTGTGTAGTTGCTCTTGTAATTAGTTGACTTGTGTAGTTTGCTAGTTACCTTCTTGCTTATGTAGCATAGAAGTAGCTCCCTTGTGTGACTAATTTGGTTTGAGTAACCTTGTGTCACATTGCTTAGTTTGTGTAGCTAAGTGATTTGAGCTCTCTAATTTGGCTTGTGTAGCCTTGTTATTGAGCATTGCTAGTGAGCTTAGGAGCTTTGAGTTTTTGCTTACTAAATTGTGTAGGAGCTCCCCCGTTACTTTAAATAATAGTTGCATAGGTTCATTTGACCTTGCTACTATAATTGATTGGGTGAGCTCTACCTAGCCTGGCACCTATGTTGCCTAATTAGGATCTTTATAAGGTGCTTGTGAACTTAGAGGGGTGTAGTCTTGGCTAGACCAATAGTTTTAATTTTGCATTTGTTTCGGTAAGCCGGTGCAATTAATTTTAGAAAGAACTATTCAGCCCCCTCTAGTCCGCCAACTCGACCCTGCACCCGCCCGGATCTCCTTTCTTGGCGATGAGTGGAGGATCAATGAGGTAGCCGAAGCATGGCTAGTGTTGAGGGGCACCAACCCTCGTTCCAATCATATTAACAGTTTCAAATGAGTTTTTGGGTTGCCCCGGAATTTTTCCTTCATTTTTAATAGGAATAGCAGCAGCAATTTGAGCTAATTGAGTTTCTATCATTTTATTAAAGCTCAGTTGATTTTTAGAAGAATTTAAATTTTTATGTGAGAATTTATATTTTCTAACATTTTATCATTAGACAATAACTTCTTAGTTAGATTTTCATTTATTTTAACTTGGCCTAATACCAAGTCTTTCAAGGAAATTTGATTCGAATTATAGTTGGAATTGAAATTGGAATTACCTCCTTGAAATGGTGGATGCTATTGGTTGTTCCACCCATTGTTTCCTTGTTGGCAAAACCTGTTGTTGATGAAAGTTGCGTCTTCTCGAGTTTTGGGGCAGTCATTCCCTGAATGGCCAACATTACCACAGACTTCACATGTCATATGCAAGTCCATGGCCAGGACAGTGCTCTTCATAGCTTCCTTATCGTGAGCACATTCTTCTAGTCTTTTCATCAATAAATCTATTTTTGCGGCAAGCATATCTATCTCCTTCATGGTGTGCATGCCTTTTTGTTGTTTCGATCTTTCCTCTCCCCAACTCTGATTAGTCACCATCTTTTCACTTAGAGCTATAGTTGCATTGACAATGAAAGATAGGAAAGCTCCTCCAGCAGCGACATCTATGTGCCCTTTTGACATGGGTGTTAACCCATCGTAGAAGTTCTAGAGCACTAGCTAATTTTCTATCCCATGGTGTGGGCAGGCGAGGATGTACTCTTGTAGCCTCTCCCACGCCTCGGGGTTAGTCTCCATAGAATTCTGCTAAAAGTTTGAAATCCATCCCCTTAGAGCATTGGTTTTGCCCATAGGGAATAACTTCGTGAGGAATGTAGTGGAGCACTTGGCCCATGTGTCGACACCATTACTGTCCCTATACAACCACTGTTTTGCCTTCCCCATGAGGGAGAAAGGAAACAGGCGGAGCCTGATGGCATTAGGTGTGACATCCTTGATGGTGATGGTCACACAACTCTAGGAAATGTTGAAGATGCGCGTTCACATCCTCGCTTGGCAAACCACAGAACGAGTGTGCCTGCACCATCATGATGAGGCAAGTACGGAGTTCAAAGTCCTTCTCAACATTGATAACGGGCCTAGTGGGCACATTAGCAACAACGGGAATAGAGAACTCATGGAGTGACTTGTTGGCCATGATGGTAGTAGTGGATGGTTCTAGGGTTGCAGGTTTATCTATCGGCAGAGTAGCAGAAGAAGAAGCATCACTAGACTTGTTCTTCCTTAGGAGTGCTTCCGGATTGTCGACAAAGTTATCCGGCAGATCAAAGCCTTGCATACACTATCCTATTTTCATCCACAACAGGAGAAAACAACAGAGATTAGTCTACATAAACAATGGCTACTATACATGTATAATATCATGAACATATCCTACTAGAATCTTTTAACTTATGCCTTCCTCGGCAACGGTGCCAGAAATGCTTGTTGACATTTCTTAACATCATCACCAAAATTAAGGTCGATAGTAATGATATCAGAAATGTTTGGTTGATAATTCTTAACAATTGCATATTGTTCTGCAAGCGCACGAAAATATCATTGTAGCATTTCACCCGGAAAGTATTTAGGGTATCGTAATTTATATTTTCCCAAAGGAAGGCAGGTTATCGTTAAAAGAGTTCTAGTATGGATATAGACTTAATATCATACTTGCACAATATACCAATTATTCATAGCAGGGGTTAACATGTAAATGGTAAGGATAGTGGATCACATTCACACACTCGAGCTATCTCAGGGGTAAAGAAATAAGAATAAAGAATAAAAGAATAAATCCTAACATGGAGCATGGCATTCATAATATAGTCATGCAAATGAAATAGCAAGATCATACATATACATGATTAGATTAATTCTAAATATGAGATGATTAGGGAGACTACCGAGTACTAGTCTGCCAGCAACCTCATGTAGCATTTTAGACTCCTACACCCAACCCAAACATGGAGGAATACAAGGGACAGACAGGGCTATCACCACCTGCCGCCTACCCCTCTATCATGGAGAAGGAAATGCAAATGCCGATTCCTTAATACCCAAGCACCATGCTTGCATACCAAGAAACTACCTTCATCCCCCTAGGACTCGACCCTACGAATCGACGAGCTAGGATGAAGGTCCTCCCAAAGGGAGCAACAAACCACCATCTCAACTTAGATCTAACTCTAATCATATTAATGATATGAGTAATGAAGCGTAAAGTTTTATATGCTAGATAGATAACATAAAGATATGCTAGATGAATAACATATCGACTTTGCTCTATTTCATAAACAAGGCTATGTTGATAAAATGAGAGCATTGCAAAGGAAGAGTTCTTCATATTATTCATACCAAGAATGCTTCTGAGTACAAGATCATCGATGAGGCTCTTGACTAGCTCCAACTAAACTAGAAAACTAAAAGTACAAATGGAGTTGTGAGTAGCTCTTGTTGATGAATGATTGTGATGATTTGGAAGAGCACTCTACCCCTTTATTTATACTAGCTAGAGGTCGGTGCACAACGAGATTTACATGGAAACTTCCCAAACCGACCTCCCCTAGCATCAAGGAACCGCCTCTGACGAAGATGCACACAAGAGGTGGTGGTATGGTGCGGCCCCACCAGGGCTAGGTGTAACACCCTTGGTGTTACGCCTTAAGCCAATCACAGAATCATGTCACGAGCATCATATTTATGTGATAATGCATGTGATAAAGTGTGAAGATAAGTTTCCTTGTCACCAAAATGATTAATGAAAATGTTAAATGAAAAGTGCTTCAAGAGTTCATGTTATATCAAGTAGGGTTGGAAACCAATTTTTATTGAGCAAAAATATTATAGAACATGTATGTGACCCTAAATAAAGTTTGAAGTATAAACTTTGTAGAGGATAATGCAACTCCTATCCTAGAAAAATAATATTGCTAACTAGTATTTCTAATAGCTTATAAATGGAACTTGAAATCAAATTCAGCCCAAGACTTAGCAAATTCTTGTCTGAAAATAGTGTGACAATGCAATGTTGGTGAATTAATTCTAGAAAATCTAGCTAAAGGTCAATGTTGTGTTTTTGTTCCTCATGGTAGACTGATGTACCATCTTTAGCATGGTCCAGGTAGTTTAGCTTCAACTTTGTTAGGTTAGTTTTTAGACGCGCTTTAAAATTCGTGCACGTCATATGCCTAGCTTGTGCACACGGTCACCCTCACGGCCGCTTGGTGTCGCGTGGCTGGCCACGTCCTGTGCCATGGTGCCGAGCACGGTCGGCCTATCTGGCCGTGGGTTGGTCATGGCCGGCCCTGACGGGCCACTGTCATCGCCGCGCTGCTGCCCCACTTCGATGCCGTGCTGCTGCCACCGTTGTCACCCCTCTCGCCTACATGCGCATAGGCTTGTCCTAGCTACCCATCGTCATCGCCTCGGCATCGCGTCTGTGCCCCTATAGCTCTATGCCACTGCCTGGCCCTGTCCGTTGGTGTTGCCACGGTCGCGCGCGCACATGGAACACTCGCTGCCCGACCCATGGCTGTGCTCATAGCCGTGGTGTCCCCACATGCACCCAAGCCACCACAATAGATGTACCCCCTAGCAGCCATCGTCTTTAACAACGTCGTGCCGAGAGCAGGCTGACCTCCCTTCCTTCATCGTCATTTTTACCGACGCGACGCCGTTCATTAAAACCCATCAGGGAAAGGTCACCATCGCCCGATTCGTCGCGCACCTAGCTCCGCCATTAACCCCGTTAGCCATCCGACCCCATCCTACCTTGAATCAAGCCTGGCCAAGCTCCAATTTGGAGTTTTCCCCATCGCCTAGCCGTTAAGGCCACATTCGGCCGACGCGAGTGGTAGCTCCCCATGATGTCGTTAGAGGACAACCCAGCTATAACATTAGCTTCACCTTGATTTCCTCTGTAACCTTCGCACCTCGGCCAAACCGCTATTGCTACCCCAACACGCCGCTGATGTGGTCGTGCTATCGTGGAGTGCCACCGCACCATTCAGTCGCACACGGCCAGCTCTACTCGGACCGCCTCTGACCTAACCACCCCTTCTTCCGAGACTATGGTGAGTCCCTGATGCTTGCCCGCTATCTCTACTGCTTCGATGGTGCCTTGGCTCATCGAAACACCGTCGTCGTCGTCGTGGTTTGTCCGCTGACATGGAGGAGCTGCTCTATTTCATCTCTGGTCTCCTAATCGCTGCCCATCGTTGCGCGTTGGCCCGTAGGTGAGCATTGGCCCTTTAGATGCACCATAGGGGTCCCTAGTTGGCCGGCGTAGATGCTCAGTGCTGGTCAACATCACGCCAGCGAGTGTGGGGACGTCGGGGACCATTCCGTTGCGAAGACGGGTTAATGCGAGGGCTTTCTTGCATAAGCGTTGTCTGTAGGAATAGTGCGCAAAGTAGTCGCATTAATATCAGATAGCGTGGAGACGTTTCTGCAAAAGCGCCATCATGCGCGAGGTCCCCTGTCGTGGGCTGCCTCGTGCATGGGCTGCGCCCTCGCGGGCCACGTGTTCGTGGGCCGCGCGGTCGAATTCGTTTTTCTTTTTCTTAAGGAATTAGTAATAGTTTTCTATTTCAATTTCTAAGCTAGATTTGTATAATTAATATAAAATCATATAGATGTCCAAAAATTGTGAAATTAATTTTGTTAGGTTCCTAAAATTATTGTGTATCTATTGGTATAGTTGGTTCATACATATCTATGTTGGTACTATGGGCTATCAAATCATTTGAAAGTGCTTAATATTATTAGGGTAATTATTGTAGGAATTTTTGTGGTTAATTGGTGATAGCTTTAATCCTAAAATTTTTACAGTAGCTTCTTTGTAATATTATGTGCTTACTATAATTTTTGTAGCCCTAAGATAGATGGTTTGTTAGGGTAGCTAAATATCCATTAAACCATTAATATGAATAAGAGAATAATATTGACTTATGAAATTAAGCACTTGTTAGGATGAGCTTGACACTTGATTTGATAGAGCTGATGGTTAGCTTAACATCTTAGTCATTAGAGCTAGCTTGTTAGTATAGCCTATGTGTTCTTATTTTAAGAGTTGTTGTTGTTTAAATATTAAATTATTGCATCATCATCGCATGTATATAGAGAATGAGTTGGTGGAGATTGTGACCACCGGTGAGCACGAGTTCAACAAGATCATTGAGGAGTATGAGGAGGGATTCTCATGCAAGAGGAGGTCCTAAAGCCACCACTGACTGGCGTAGTTGACACCGTGCCTACCCAAGGCAAGCCCCGGTGCATAACCCCTATTTTTCGTATACATCATATATATATGTGTGTGTTGTGCATTTACGTTGCAGGAGTTTTATGGAAACCACATGCATATATATATATATCCTAAGAGTCTTACTAGTGCAGGTTTGAGTAGCTGCTATGCTTAGGTTGTCGGTAGCATGAGTAACCTATCGTTACTCACAATAGGTGATTACCATTACTCTCATAATAAAACAATGAAAAGAAAATGGAGATCGGGCAGGGATATGGTATGGGTATTGGTGGATGTAACAAGTTGTGTCCTGTGGCCATGGGGCTTAGCTTGGTTACACTATTTTCCCTGTCCGTGTCGATTGAGGATTGTCTGTTGCTGTGGATGGTAGTCAGATCACTCACTTATTATCCTGATTACATACTTGCTTATGGGAGCAGAAAAGCTCGTTGCGCTCTTGTCGTGGGTTTCAGCTCTTTCCAGATCGACTGATTGGAGGCGGGGAAAGGTGGAGGTCTAAGCACCATACTAAGACCAGGTCTCAAGTGTGGGGGCTTGGAGTCCAAGTTTGGACGGCACCTGGACCCTCGACAGGAGTGGAATGGGTTGGTCTTGTTTATGCCTGGGGTGTGAGCGGGGCACGTGTTTTGGGGTACCTAGCTAGGATACATTGGTTCATGAATCACCATTTCTGTGAGACAGTATGACTTGGCTATGGTCTAGCAGCGTAGTAAGAACTGGAAGATAAAAGGTGGTAAAATGGTTCTAATTGCTCAATTCTTGCTTGAAGGTAAAACAGGTGCTTACCTAGAATTGTTAGCTAATAAAGTAACCATGACTCCTAATAAAACTTGACCTTAAGGACACACTATTAGTAATGCTTTTCGCAAACAAAAGAAAAAAGTAAACCATATTGCCTATCACATCCTTGAGAGTTAGGAAAATATTCCCACTAGTCGGGTAAGTCTTGTGAGTACATTGTGTACTCAGGGTTTATTTTACCCTGTTGCAGGTGCAGCTTGAGGAGTTAGCTCTTGTGTGGAGGATTCTTCTGGTGGGCACAGACGGATCCGTGTATCATTTCCGCTAGATGATTATTACATTTCGCTGTTTAATTATCGCAATCTGAACTCTAGTATTGGAATAAATAATTTCCAAGACTCTATGTTGTATGAAATGGACTAAGTATTGTAAGCTCGTACTCATTACTGCCCGTTTTAGCCCATTTTTAGGGCGCTTAGTGTCTAGTGGAAGACGAGCACCCCTGAAAGTGTGTTATTTTGGCGGTTCTGCCACACTAGGTCCCCTCACCACCAACTTTGTGTGGTCGGTTCTTGAATGGGCCTGGATCTCTTCTATGTTGGGGGTTGGCCCAGATTCACGAGGTAGATGGGCTTCTCTTCCTTTTCCTTGAATATGCTTCTTTGGAAAGCGCATTTTGATCATGTACTCTATGAAGTCTTGACATGTTCTCTACAAAACAATGTTTTTTCCAATACATGTGGAAACATGTCAATAATAAAGATATATGTGCACAAGGTGTAATAGTTCTCCTTGTTATGGACTTTATTTGGAGGTAAGATATTGTCGGTAATGACTACCAACAGGCTGCAGGTAGCCAAAACCCTAGCCGGCCATCTCTGCTGCCTGCAGCCAATCCTAGCTGTCCGGCAGCCTCTCCCGACCAGCCGACAGGAGGACACAATATCATGAGTGGATACAAATCACTTCTTCAAAGAGAATTGGATGAGTCATTTTCAGATAATGATGATTATTTCATCTTGTTAGCGGCTCAAATTGTGCAAACATTTTTGAATCGTAAAGGTAGACATGGTGGTTCAGTCCTAGGCCATCTAGTTATTTATCGAGATAGAGAAGGCAGCCACCAAAGGATGTTTCAAGATTTTTTTATGAATTACATAGTACAATGTAGACACTCACAACACACGCACACTCTCCCAAGAACGCACGCACGCAAACCCTACCCCTATGAGCATCTTCGGGATTGACGAAGTCACCATAGGCGCCTCACTGTCGATGGGAACATCGCCTACCACTAAAAGTACAACGCCGTAAATCCTAGAATATTCACTCCCACGGGGAGTCAAACCTAGGACCTTAGGTGCTACTGAGGCTCTTGTAACCACTAGGCTATAGGCCCTTTCAAGATTATTTGGCTGATGAGCTGACATACAGGCCAAATTTATTCCATCGGAGGTTCGTGTGCACTTGTGATTGGTACGTACTATGTTTGACTCAGTATATTTATATTTTTTGGTTTTAATTTTTTGTTTCTTTAGGTACAGGATGAGTAGGAATCTTTTCCTATGCATAATGCATGTTGTAGAAGCACACAATGATTACTTTGTGTAGAAAAGAGGTGCAGCCAATGTAGTTGGATTAAGTTGCTTCCAAAAAGTCACTGCAACATTACATATGCTAACATATGGAGTTCCAGCTGATACCATGGATGAGTGCATTCGCATTGGAGAAAGTACCGCCATTGAGAGCCTATGGAGGTTTGTTGTTGGAGTAATTGAAATATTTGAAGATCAATACTTGAGATCACCTAATGCAGCTGACACAGCACGATTACTTACACTGGGTGAGCAATGTGGGTTTTCCGATATCTTAAGATCAATCAACTGTATGCATTGGGCATGGAAGAATTATCCAATATCGTTGTAGGGTCAGTACAAGGGGCATATGGAGGAGCCCACTATTAATTTAGAGGTTCTTGCTTCGAACGATCTTTGAATTGAAAGGAACTTGATGTTGCCTAGAGGGGGTGAATAGGACTATTTAAAAATAAACTTAATGCAGCGATTAGTAAGAGGCGTGGCACTACCGCTCGATGCGCAGCACTGCTGGGCTGAGACGCGGCACTGCCGCACAACACAGAGAGCTCAAGGATGGCTACACCAATAAACTAAACTTGGAGCTGTGCTTGGAGATGTCCAGTGGCAAGTCCACGAAGTCCCTGCACTCACAAACACACACAATCACGTAGATCGAGTGGAACATAAATAATGCAAATCAAACACAAGAGAGAGGACACGTGATTTATCCTATGGTACAGCTCGCCACCAAGGCTTGCCTACCTGCACGTTGTTGAGGAAGCCACAAAGGATTTAGAGTCTCTTTCAACTCACTCCTCTTCTCTAATTCACCGCCAAGGGGATGAGTTTGAGGTTTCCACTAAGATCTTTGGGTAATTACAAACTTTTCCATGGCTCACCACAAGCACGGGAGCTCGCTGGGCGACGCCTACCTGTCTAGGAGGCTTCACCTCCAAGAGTAACAAATGTGCAACGAATGTTGACGAAGCCCGACAAGTGGTGAGGTTGACTTGCTCTTAATATGCTCTCCAACTCTTAATCACACACTAATCACTCATTCTCACAAAAAGAGGGGTTAGAGGGAGCTCTCACAAGGCTTAGAATGTTTCTAGTGTCACTTGGGAGCCAGCAGCCTCACCAGGAGGCGTGGGATGGGTATATATACCCCCACACCCAAAACTAGCCATTGGAAGTCAAAAACTAGTCATTATGATCTGTATAGGTGTGGCACTGCTGCATATACGTGCGGCACTGCTGCGAAAATTCATGGCACTTCCACAGCCCTGAGAAACAGCACAGGCCACCTCACGGAAAACGCCATAACTTTTTATTCCAAACTCTGTTTTCAGTGATCTTGGACTTTTCAGAAAGCTTGTTTCGAGGGCTCTCCAACCCAGAAAAGAACAAGCCCCAAGATCAACAAGTGCAGGTGTTGTGCTAAGTGTTTGTCTCATGTTATCACTCGAGGTTTGGTTAGTTTGAGCACTTAAGACTTGTCTATGATTCGTATTGCATCCCCTTGATAGTACGGTTGAAAGCCCTAGTTTGGTTTTGGATAATTGATGAAACCTATTGGACTAACCTTTGGCTAAGTGTGTAGATTAGTAAAGGTTGTCCAAGCCAAGAGATGGAGCTAGATGATGATCATGGAGATGGTGGTGATGACCACAAGATGGATCAAGTGCTCTACTTTTGAAAAGAAGAAAGAGAAAAATAAAATGGGCTCAAGGCAAAGGTATACTTGATAGGAGCTATTTTGTTTTGGTGATCAAGACACTATAGAGAGTGTGATCACATTTATGATAGATGGTCATACTATTAAGAGGGAACTTAATTAGACGATTCGATCATCTAGTGCCACTAGTTGTGAGTTCTTAATGCATTGCATATAGAAGCTAGTGACACACTCGGAGAGCAAGCGGAAACTCATTTTGAAAACTTTGTGAAAATGCTAACTTGGCTCAAAACACTTGTGAAAATGTTTGAGAGTTAGCCCGCTTGAAAGAGACGTGAAGGTGCACTTCACTCTGCCTCGACGTAGGCACCGAACGTCTCCGGTGGTGCACCGAACGCCTGACGCGTGCGACCAACACACATGCGCACAACATAGGGGAGCACCTTGGTGTCCGGTGTACACCGGATGAAACACACCAGACGTGCACAGTGCTCCGCGTCAGCAGCATGCGAAGTTCAAACGAGCTCACCGGACGTCTTCGGTGTGGCATCGGATGCCTCACCGGAGTGGGAGTCCAAAGAGCTTGTAATTCAGGGTTTGAGCCCCAAAGGGCACCGGACGTCTCTGGTGTTTGATCCGGTGGTGCACCGGACCTCTGACAACGACCAACGGCTAGTTTCTGAGCTATTGGAATTTGACCATTGGAAGGCACTGGACTTCTCCGGTGGTTTGTCCGGTGCCCCTGACTTTTGTCCGTGCACACGCAGTCAGCCCAAAAAGGGGGTAACGGTTGGTTTCTTTGGTGGGGTTATAAATAGACCCCTTGGCCGGCCATGGCCACCTCTCTAGCACTCCAAACATTTGTGCACACCTCTTGAGGGCTGAGAAACACACTCCACTCACTTGATCACTTGATTGTTCATCTTTGGTGAGATTGGAGAGCCTCTAGTGCATTGCTTTGAGAGTTTGCATCTTGTGGCACTAGTTTGGGCAATTATGGCTGAGCAAGTTCTTATTACTCTTGGTGTTTGCCACACCTAGATGGCCCTATGTTGTGGAGGATCGTTGAGCAAAGTTGGTGATTGTCTCCGGCTCTGATCGTGGTGATTATGAGGGGTTCTCGGGCTTATTCCCCGCCAGAGTGGCAAAAGCACTGCTAGTGGATAGCTTGTGGATCCTATCTTGTGTTGATTGTGCGGCACCCTCTTGAGGGTTAGGCTTGTGAAGCCTATTAGCGCGTGAATCACCAAGTGAGTGTATCGCTACAATGAGGACGTAGCTTGCCGACAAGCAAGTGAACCTCGAGATAAATTTTGTGTCATCTTGTGATCCTGTGGATTTCATTGGTTTTCTTTGTGATTGATCACTTGCCGGTTGTGGTATACCTCTCTACTCCTTGTATTTACTTTCTTATAGACTTGTTTAGATGTAGTGGTAGCAAGTAGAGTAGAGTAGCATAATTAGAGTAATTAGCTAGCTCTCTTGCTCACCAAGGAGTAAATTAGTGACTTAGTCTTTGTGTGACATTAGTGATCTTAGTTATACTAGACTTGTGGATAGGTGGCTTGCAACCCTTGTAGAGCTAAGCAAAATTTGCTTATCACCTTTGGTCATACTAACCACTTTGCGTAAGTGTTGTTGTAAAAAATTTTATAGGCTATTCACCCCCTCAAGCCATTTAGGACCTTTCAACGGCATACCTATACTCAAGATCAAGAGAATATAACCATTTCAACCACTTGAGTCTTCAATGTCTTCATATATCATTTCTTCTCAATATCACCTCATAAGGGGTGCAATCATCTTTGTCTCATGTCTTCAAGCAAACACACCTTGAGCATGTGACTTGAACCATTTCAACACATATGAGTTCAACTGCATTGCTTCAAGTCACTTCCACTAATGAATTGATCCTCAACACAACATGACTCCTTATAGCTCGATTAGTACTTTGACTCAATGCAAGTACTCTCTTCTTCAACTTAGCCATGGTACCTCGGTCCTCAAGCCATCGCTTGCCCTTCACCTTCGCTTAGTCCGTCGAAGCCCTTTCCTTGCTATCTTCACCCTATCGAGTCATACTCAAGTCACATCATATTAAGCATCCATTAAAAAAATCAATTCTTCAATATTGTGATCCTTTCTTGAATATATTGTTGATATGAATATTGAGATCAATCAAGCTTCAGTTTAATTCACATAGAGACATATATGAATCAACATCAATATGGTCAAGCCAATTCACGATTCCTTATATTACCTTCATTTTGGCTTGACATTTCCTAACACTTACTTCAATCTCTATCTTCATACTTCTAGCTTGATCATATTAATGTATAGTGATTTTCCAAATCTTTATCCATAGAAGCAAACCAATGTAGAGACCATCTTATATCCATTGTACATTGTCTCCTTTGTCGTTTGACCTTTGCTTGACATTCCCTCACTTATGCATTCTTGATTCATTCTTCAATACTTGATCAAAGTCAATTCTCTATCAAACTCTTTTTGTTCATGCAAAGCAAAACATCTATATGAGACCATTCCATAATCATCAGCTCATGTCTCATTTGCCATTTGTCAAACATGCTTGCTTTCACATGATTCTATGATATCCCACAACATAGAGGCCATTTCATCAACTCCATTTGCATTGTTGTCTTTTGCTTGAACTAGATTGTTTCCATAATTTTTCAACACAGCAATACATAATTTGGCCTTCATTTCAACACTATGTGGAATACTGTTAAGTTTGCAATATATTTGACTTTCTATTCAACACTTACAAAACTTGTTAGACCTTTAACTGTATTGTCATTCAACTCATCAAAACCCACAAAAAGGCTAGATGCACTTTCATGGATATGGCATGTCCTTTTTTGGTATGTCGGGTTCTCATAATGATATCAACATGCTTCATCGGTCGCCATTATTTGCAAAGCTGGCAGAGGGTCATGCTCCTGAGGTTAACTTTACAATTAATGGTCATGATTACGCAATGGGTTATTATCTAGCCGATGGTATACATCCACAAAACTTGTTGACATTCTCCAAAATATGTATCCATCTATGCATAATCGAACTCTCCATTAGGTTTGATATAATTGTCTTGTTCTTCTCATAGTACTCATAAATTATATGCCAAAAGGATGCACGAGATTGATTAACCCCATGCACAGGATCTTTGCTAACATTTAACCAAGCAGAGATAACAAGTTCATCCTCCTTGACATTGAAATTTTTTGCCTTTTCTGATTTGGCCTAGGAGCACGTGTCCGTGCACCACTTGCACGACCCTGCACATCAACTACTTCCACTTCAGTAGCAACCTCATCAAGTAATTGTGTGTCCTGTGTCATGGGGATACTGAGTTCTTCCAAAGAAACATCCTCATCCAATCCATTCATCATGTTTGTCCACTATCCACTCCTGGACATTGCGACAAACCTACAGAAAGTAAGGAAGACATCAATACCAAAAGAATAATCTGATGCTCAACTTTATTAACATGATGAAAAAAATCTCAGCCGGCACTGGCCAGGGCACATCCATGAATGTTAGATTGACTTAGCATGATTATTTGTTTAGCATGCAGTAATTGCACGACTCTATAGAAAACAAAACGGTAATCAAACAGTGTAGTTCAGTTACGGAAATTCATATGTACACCAAATTCGAATAGCAACGCTGCCACATGTGTCGATCTCCACCTTCCATCACCTAAATGCAATAACTACCTCAACCAAAACACGAAACCTGTACATCAAAGTAACCTTGATTGAGCTAGCGTCTCTGCATATGCCAGTACCCAACCGACCCTGGCCATCCCACTTGTGGCAGCAGACAGCTAGCAGCGGCGGCCATGAACCCAAATCAGGACACCGCAGGGCACCTGGGCATCAAACACACGCCAGCGCACAGCCGTGCGGCCACCAGCCATCACTCCATGCGTCGGTAGCGAGGGGCGCTCGGGACTGGCTGTGGACGCGATGCTTCCACGAAGAAGAAAACGGCAAAGAATAAAATCGTAGAGAGTTGGATTACCTGTGCCCTAGATCGGCGACGGCGCTGTGGACGCGATGACTCCACGAAGAAGAAAACGGCGCGAACAAAACGACCGGGGGAGAAGAGCACGACGAAGGGATACGCGCGATAGAATTCAAGTGGATATATCTGCGCTCGGGGGGACTTTTTTCAAGTGCCAAAATTTTGGGAGTGTGGATCGGAAACTACTGGAGAGGGATTTTTTTTTGCTATCTTGCAAAAAAACAAGGATTGGGAGGCTTTTTTGAAACTCTTGGAGATGCTCCAGCAATACTATCTAAAACACACCACCTATTTTAATGTTTGGGTAGCCACCTATTTTTATACCTTATTTCCAACTCCAACAGTACTACCTAAATTGTGGCTCTCAAATTCAGTTTAATAGTCAATGACATGTGGAGCCCACATGTCATCCTCTTTCTCTCTTTGGTGCCATAGACGAACATGGCCATAGATGTAGGAGGGGAGGGGAATTGAAGAGGCCTGCTCGCGGTGGAGGAGCCCACGCCGACACCGAGGAAGGAGCAGTCGGGGACAGCCGTGCATGGGACATAGCCGAACGCCGGGGGCCGCTGGGGGCAGGCGGCCGCGTCGGGCAAGCCACCGCGCCGGGAGGCCCACGCCCGCTCGCGACGGCTTCGGGGAAGGGAGCTGCGCCGGGGAAGAGCGCCGCTGGGACGAGTACCGCCGAGGAGAGCGGGTGTGGGGAAGAAACCGACAGAAAAAATAGGTAGCGGGATTTGTTGACCCAACAAAAATAGGCAGTGGAGTGGAGAATTTGTTGGGCCAAAAGATTTAGGTAGTCAAGTAGGTAGCCTGCTGGAGTTTTTGCCCTCCACTATCCAAAAATAGGTTTAGGTAGTCATTTAGGTAGCCTGCTGGAGTTGCTTTAAATTAAACAGATCGAAAACAAGGAGGGAGAAGTGTTAAAAATAGGCAGTAAGGGCATGTTTGAGTGAAGCCTGCTAGGCAATACGTGGCCAGGCAAGCAATCCCCATGCCTGGCCTAGACAAATTTCTGAAGCTCTAAACCAAATAGATCCTAAAAATATTATTTGGCTTTCACGAGTTTTACCAAAGCTAAGACATTCTAAAAATTATGATTCTTTCTATATTCCTGTCGACAGTTTTGGTCGCTTTGTGCTTGTTGAATTTCGGACCGTTGATTTGCTTCTAGATTCGTGCGGTCTACTGGGTGTACAGGCAGCTAACGAGTCTGGAAACTAGCTCATTTGAAACCCGCAAACCTAGAGGATTTTTAAAGCCGCGCCCACAGATCCTTCTTATTATTTTTTTTCCCGTCATCCACGGGCCAAAGCTCCGATCCATTCTAAAAATCTCATCATTCCGCGATATTCCTCCTCGTACAGTTTTGAGTCGCGACGGGCGGTGGTGAATTTCGGACCGTTGATTTGCGCGCAGTGGATTCGTGCGGTCTGAATGGGGTACAGGCATTCAAAACGAGTCTGGAAACTAGCTCATTTGAAACCCGCAAACCTAGGATTTTTTAAATCCGCGCCCATCTTTTTTCTTCTTTTTTTTCCCGTCATCCATGGGCCATTTTCTCCGATCCACTACCGCATCTCATCAGCTCCGCGAGAGGCGGAGTCCTCGTAGCTCCCCTTGAGCCGCGACGGGCGGTGGGTGGCACGTTGTCGTCGCCACGCGCTTCCCCAGCGCTAGCAACCTCAGAGGACCCCACGTGCTCAAGACGTTTTGATTGTGAGCTCAACTCCAACGTGGCGCGGTTGAAATTTGCAAGTGTTGTTGTTCTTCATATTCAGCATGTTCGTTCGGTCGTATTCCAACGAACAGTATTCTTCTCTTCCACCAAACCAGCCAACAATACTTTCAGCCATGACTTATAAGTTAAACCCGCACAAACGAACGGGGCGATTAATGTGGGCGTCGGCTACTTTGCGTCGTTGAGGGCGACGTAGTAGTGCGGGTGGGCGGGCATCGGCGAGGGTGGGGTGACACGGTTGGCAGAGCCGGATGCACCGGCGAGGTTGTCGAGGAGCAGACGTGGGAGGGCGGAGGAGAAGTTGAGGTGGAAGGATGTGCAGAGCGAGGCAGCGACGTATGCGGCGATGCAGTCAGCGTTGGCTTGGGTGGGGGCGGAGGAAGTAGACGGCGGGGGCATCAACGACCTGTGTCGGTTCAGCTTTGTCGATGAGGCTAATCCTGTAGTGAGTTTTGTTGCAGTAAGTTATCTCAGTCACCTTTAGATGTCTTCATATGTCTATTAGGCTATTGTCTTAATTGCCCATTTATAAGTGAAATGAGTTTTACAAAATCACTTGATTTAAATCTGCCAGTATCCAGTTATGGATTCCGTTCTATATTTTGTAACTGAAATGCAACACCTGTGTTACAAATCGGTAGCCGAAGGTTAAGTAAAAGAAAGGACAAAGAAAAGGGAAAAAATAGGGAGTTAATAGTCCTATAATCAGTCTGCAGCTAATTGTTCGCTTTTTGGCTGTTATCGCTGCTGCTCTTGTTCATGGGGTTACTGCAGTCCTTGCTATTGAAGTCTGCTTTGTCGGTGGTGTTCCTGGTGGCAGTGCTCCCTGTATCTGCTTCTCAGTATGTGGGAGCTTGAGCATGCTCATGTCTGAACCGCACTGGTTTTATGAAAAACTGGTTATTATGTGACAGCAAACATGTTGAGTTTTATACTAGGCCGGTGTGAGATGTGCCATGGGTGGGGTGGTTTCTAGTTTTGATTATGGTGTGCAGTTGGTTTAGGTTTTCTACGTCTTTTGATGCATATTTATGTTTATATATTTTTCTTTTTTTTTATAGTGGTAAATAGCGAGTCTACCCTATGATGACAGGGTGTTGATGATTGATGTTTGACATGTATAAGAAGGAGGTATGTATATGTTTTGTTTTGAATTATGTTAATGTAATATATCTTTTTTATCTCATTGTTTTTATGCATCAGATTTTGAAGCACTTGGAAGTAAGATGAATCCTAACACATTGAGGACCTTGGAAAGGTTGAAGGTGAGTTAGTTTTGCTATTATTAATTTTGTTGTCTTATTTGCGTTGGTTAGGTTGTAATGCTAATTGTGGCGTCATGATGTTTTTTCTTATGGTGCTACGAATGTATGTTCAGCAGCTAGCTCTCCTTGTTTATTAGGATATAGTTTTTTTTTCTCCTTGTTGCCTATAGTTCTAGATTTCTGATGTCTTGCTAGCCCGTGGCTCATGAAATTGGGGCACCGTGGTAGGGCTCTTATTGTGTCGAGACTTCATACCTTGGGTTTAGATATGATAATTAATACGGAAATGTAGCATTGTTCTAATTTATTGTGTAGAAACATGGATGCTTTTCTAGATGGCTTTCTATCTGCCTGACTGAAATTGTTATTGTAGCTTGGTTAAGTATAGAAGCACTTTGTTTTAAATATTCTGTGCTATATCTACATGCTTGTTATGTAGGTGGTTAGCTTTGCATACATGGTGCATATTGGTTGTTCTGTGTGCGGGTTAACTTCTAGTCTGAGTTGTCAATAGGGGATTTAGCTGGTGGTTGAGCCACCCGTAAAGGAATGATTTAGTTGGATCTTGACCTTTGTATATTTGGCTATGTAGTGATTTCTATCGAAAGGTCCGTTCACTTTTGTATGTGCCTTCTATCTTCATTCAGCTTTTTAGCTATTTTTGTCATCATTGTACTCTTTTGTTGTATAACTGTGTAATCGTACAAACTGTTCTTAGATCAAAATATGGTAACGTAAAACTAACAGTGCACATTGTGTCCATGGTTCTGATAAAATGAAATTAATTTCACCATTTCTAGCAGATAATGGCTCAACAACCTGGTTTACCACGCATGCATGATGCATCCGACATGTCAGAGCTTGCATAAAGGAATGGAAGCACTAGAACTTGTGCCATCCATCCGAGGCCCTAATTCACGACATCTTTTTCTTCTCCCCTTTCACCTTTGTTCCTTGTAATTCCTACAGCAGTGCGACCGTGCTACGACCCCCACACCCCTTTCCGATTCTTGGCAGACATCTCCACCATGAGACATGCCTGCCTTTTTCCTATCCAAATCAAGCACCTCATACTTTTTCGGCTCTTGAAAAGCAACCATTTACAAGAAACACATAGTGCCAATGTTCCATCATAGTCTTTTCTCTTCTTTTTCTGGGTGCAGTATTTGTATTTACCACTTACCAGGTATTCTGCTTTTGGTTGCGGAGCTGGTTTCTGAGGGGGAAAAGAAACAGAGGAAAAGAGAGTCTCGACAATTGATGGTCTGATTTGAACGGGTTTTATGGAGATGTACGGTTTGTACGTCTATTCATTCATCGCGAGTGCTCCGCCCGCCGCCTTCCGTCCTTGGCCGTCGGATCCGCCACCGCCGCCCGCCCCGTTTAACCAAGCTCGCCGCTTATCGCCCGCCGCCCAACCGAATGGGCCGCGGTGCTCTCCAACAAATCCGCCCCAACCGTCACCGCCGGCGGCCAACCTCCCGCCCTTTTTCTTCTAAGATCGGATCCCACCGGCCGCCGCGCCCCGCCATTCTGCTTCGCCCGTCGGATAAATCTAACGTGATAGTCTCTCTCTGGCAGATCAACGTGACATGCTTTCAAAGAGAGAAAAAAATGTGACATGACGTGGGAGCGATGCCAATACCATTTTTATTATGTTCCATAACCTGAGCGTGTGTGGAATGGTTGTTTATTTTTTTTAACGTGAACGTGACATGACGTTAGAAGAAAAAATCATGCGAGACGATTTCCCCCATCACGTTACATTAGAGTAGATCTAATAAGTTCTTATAATGACACATGATGTTTTTTCTCCAAACGTGACTGAGTGAGTTGTAACTCTCTTTTTTCCTAACGTGACATGTGTGATCAATTGTAACATTTTTATTTTCTAACATGACATGACATTGGTGAGTTGTAACATTTTTTTCTAACATGACATGGGTGAGCTGTAACATTTTTTTTAACATGACATGACTGAGTCGCAACATTTTTTTCCTAACGTGACACGGCTGACTCGCAATTGTAACCTGACATGTTGTATGTGTTGTAAGGTGGTGTTTGATTGCTCCTTCTAAATTTTAGTTGTTGTCCCATCGAATGTTTGGACATATGTATGGAGTATTAAATATAGAATAATAAGCTCAAAAATTAATTCGTGATAGCCAACAAGAATGAATTAGTTATTTTTTTAAGCCCCAATTAGTCCATGATTTGACAATGTGGTGCTACAGTGAAAAAACTTGGAATTTTGTGCCTATAATGACACGGATTAATTAAGTGAGTTGTAAAAATTCATCTCGTGACATGTGAGTCAGTTGACGGATTATGTAATTTTTTTTTTATTACATATCCTGTAACAATTTTTTAACATGACCTCCTGACAACCTCCTAAATTTAACGTGACATGGCTGATCCAAACACCTGACACCTGTTGTAAGTTGTAACATGTTATCTTTCGCGATGTGACACAAATTGGGCTTTGCTACGGTATGGCTAGATGGTCTTATTAATAGCGCAAATATGATATGCAACTGATTGATACTGAGTATATGTACATGGATATGCCTGCCATAGATCCGTGCATAATGTATACAATTTATAAAAGCAAGCAGCGTGCTCGCGAGATATACACGAGTAGCTAGTAGTTTTTTTTTTTGAAAGATCCAGAACGCCTGTAGCGTTCAGCATGTATTAATAAGAAGAAAATTGACCCAATTTATGAGGAAAACCGGGCTTGAAAACCATACAACCACCAACTTACAACCAGGAAAACTACAACTATAAAGACTACCACTACCACTACCACTTGGCCGACGAAACACGCCGCGCAACGCCAACACACTCAACTCAACAACACATCGGCCACTTGAATTGGGACATCAACACGTACCGAGCTCAAGCGTTAACTCGACAAATAACTCTGCTCGATCGGATTGGGACATCGACACGAGCCGCATAACCGCCAACATACCACTGTAGCTCCACACACCACCGTGGTGCCAACAGTCCAACTATAGATGGCCAACGGGCCGTGCCGGCCCGATGGGGGTCTTGCCTCGACGGGCCGTCGTGCCTGCCGTGCCGTGCCTCCACGGGCTTCGTTGCGCCTCTGACCCATGGCACGCCCGTGGGTCTGTCTCGACATCTTAGCGTGCCGCCCGTTGGGCACGGCCATTTTCCCCGTGCCGTGCCGGCCCATAGCCCGACAACCAAAAAACATCTCCCCCCAGGTGAACTACAGGCTCGTCCTCCTCGTCGTCGTCGATGTCCATGTCAGCGGCGTCTGGAGGAGCATATGGGCCAACCCCATTGTAGAGCGCGTGAAACTCCTCGTGCAGGTTGACGTTGTACTCCTCTAGCTCATCGACCCTCTGCAGCAGAAGGTCCCTCTCGCCCCGAGCTTTATTCCTTTCTGAACCAATCTGTCCAATCATGCGGTTCGCATTGTTGTTGACTTGAGTCAACGATGCACCCGCCGCATAGCTCTATCACCTCTCTCTACCGCCTTTGGTCCCAATGTAAGCTCATATCACCAATTGCTCCACGCAAACTAGCTATAGCACGTGCACCGCTTCTTCTTACGCTTTCTCACCTTGAGCTTATCATGACCACGTAAGCGGTCAAAGTCCAAGAGGTACTCTCAAGACCCTCATACGCCTCGATGGCGGCGAACATAGCACTCATAGCATGGTTGTCGCTAGCTTTGTCCCTCAGTGGACCCTCGACCAAGGCACTTCCCCGAGGTGAACCCAAATAGCATCACGAGGATCATCCCTAGGAAAGGTGCCAGCCTAGAGCTATTGTAAGCTCACGGGAAATCTGCTCATGATGTCCCACGATGACACGGAAAGCTGCTCCCTCTCGCACCCTCAACATGGGAGTGCGGCCCTCAAACTCAAGTGCCAACCATCCCACTGGAGCATCACCAAGAGGAACTATGATCTCTACCACATTGCAAGTCCATCCTCACGCTAAATGGCTCTCATTCCAAGAGTACTTTGGTTCTTGACCCTCTGGGTACCCCACATCATGGAGCACTCTCCAAAGCAAGGTCGGCATGCCAAACTCGCTCAAGAAGGTGTCCGTGGTGCGGTGCTCCCAGGGAGGGCCAACGGACGTCGAGGTGCTCTTCCTCCGGTGGACTTCTGGGCGGTCACGCTTCGTGTATGGGCCATCTATAGCAAAATTTCTTTTATTACTCCGTGGGAACATATTTTAGGTGATACAACTTTTATCAAAATGAGATAATCAATTTATAAGGGGAGGAATGCATGACATGAATGAAATGCACAAGTAATATGATGTATGTACGTGCCGTACGTTCTCACAAACTTATGAAATAAATAATTTCTAGCGACAAATTCAGTGGCATACAAACGATCTCTCAAATACGTATCGAATACGTTCTACACGATAACGCTGTTATGTACCTGCAGAAGATTCATTTCAGCCCAATTCCCGATGAATGCACAAAAGCAGTAAATTTTATCTACACGCTCTACACGAATCCCCAGATACGTGTACAATGGTAGTAACTACCCGAACCATCGTCCTATTGACGACATCGCCTCAACAGACGGAATACCCATACATGAGATACCTTTGTAAAACATGCGTAGAACATGTAATTACTCCAGCATCATATAAGCATTCACCCTAGATCGGCGGTGTATCCGATCATGCTCTCACAACTCACACTTACTGAGGCATAGAGGCAAATGATCCATACACTACAACTCAAACAAGCGGCACTCATACAATAGCACGCCGTATGACCAACGAAAGAGAAATATGATGCAAGAACCCCAAGTCAGTACTTAATTAAGCCACCTAGAGTCCTTAACTAGGCATAAAGGATATGACCACTGGCACACTTTTTAGTTTGGAAATCACGTTTTTCAAATGTCCTTTTGTTTTAAATACACTTGTGAACAGTAACACGCTAAACCATGCTCTGATACCAGCTGTAACAGAACCGACCAATTATACGAAATTAAGTAAGAAAATCATCCGCCAGAGCAGACGATTTAGCAAACTTAAGCCCGTATAACCCGGTAGTCCGTGAAATCACAGAGGATTTCAAACCAACTCACATACCAGCCAAGATCATAATAAGTTTAGCGGTCACCATCACATATTACATAAAAGTTCGCATCACAGATACATCAGAGTTTAAACATAGTTATTATAAAACGAGTTCAAATAGAAGTAGCGGAAGCCATTTGTTCAAAACCACACACACTCACACGGAGTTCAAATATAGTGCCAGCTAATGATCATCTCCAACAAAAGCATCAGACGAGACGTAAGGAATGACCATGCCCATGGTCCTAAGCATCACCCATCGTAGGATAAAGGCAGTTGATACAGTAGCCGTAATACATCTGCCCATCTGCAACAAGTGGGAATAAAACCCTGAGTACGAGAAGGTACTCAGCTAGACTTACCTGACATAATCAAAAATAAAGTGACACCAAGGATTATGAAGGGCTTTATAGTAGGGTAGCTGACTCATTTGCAAAAAGCGGCATTTTTAGTATTTCAAGAACCTTTCCAAAAGCATTATTGTCAAGTTACTTATTATTAACCTGTCGACTACATTTGCACCTATACTAGAGTAAACATGTGATTAAACAAATAATGATAACCAATGATCATTAACAACTTTCATAATGTCGTATTCATTATAACTGTCCAAGTGTTCCATCAACATTACTACGATGAAGTCACTCAAGTCAAGTGCTCACTGTCTAGGAGCGATGGCGATTCGAATCGATTCCTAACCAGCTGGTGATTTATTCCTTACACAAACCTCACTCACCCGCTAAAGTGAGGTATCGGTCACCGAGTCAACTATCTAGGAATCTCGAGTTTGCCAGGAACCACATGTACCCAGGGGCCGACCGACTGCTCTTTGGTCTTTTCTTCGTGCCCCATGTCCTACCACACCGCTTCAAAGACAAAGTCGTCATGCGGGCAATCTACTCGGCCCGAATAATCTCCCAACCAGCGGTCGAAAGGTACTTTATTCGCCACTAAATGTAAGGCATGCGTTCAACATGACTCGAGGCCCAACAACGGTCGGTTCTTAATCGATACGACGGAAAGCACTATGGTCCAAAACTCGTAAGTCTCCGTCCGGTCTCAACTTCATTTAACACTTAGTTATACCATGACTACATAGTTATCCAAGCGATCACAGGTAACCACCTATAGCTCGCGGTGACAGAAATCACCGACTTCTACTGGGGTCTAAGCCGGCCTAAGCATTGACTCGATTGCGGATACCGTGGTAACAAGGATATAGTATAACAAAGGTAGACAAGGTATAATGCAGCAACAGTTGCAAACAACTCCTGAACGTAATGCATCAATTAAAGTAAAGCATTTAATTAATAATTGTAAACCGGAGAGAAAAATGCTCCGGGGCTTGCCTCTCTCGAAGGAGCTCGGGCGGTGATCGGGGCACTCCGGAAGTTCCTCAACGTCCTCCTCGTCTGCTTCGGTCACTTCCTGTGGCTGCACCTCGAGCTGCTCCTCGAGCTCCTCGGGTATGACGACTGGGCTCTCGGTTTGCGATCCTGTATGATGCATGTGCTTAAGTGCTTATGCAAAAGTGCATCGGATGAAATGAACACAATGGATATGCTTGAATGCAAGGTAGTCAACATCATCCAAGAACATATACTACAAGCACATGTCATCTACTGCATTCTCTTCTACTACTAATATGATGAGTCAACACATCTCATTAAATGCTTCAAAGATACACCAAAGCTTCACTAATTCCTTAATCATGCATAAAGCAACATTTGATTAAACCCTAATTAATAATAGGTTTGAATAGCAACATCTATTTTTATAGCTTAGAAAAATCTTAGAAAATTACCATAACACAGTACTACCCTAAGTAGTCTACCATCATGTTTTTATGGCATTTGGATAAGTGGAATAGCCTACATAAAAATGACAAGCTTGGACCTAATTATGAGCATGAAAATACTTTGTATTATGAAAAGTGTCAAACAACATATGTAATATTTTTCCTATGTTCTACACAGCAAATAATCACTGTACAAAAATTATCACATGCATGTTTTATACAAATTTTGCTCTCTAGCAAAAATAACAAAAATCAGCCATTAAAGGCACTTGAACTACTTTTCACAATTTTTCTACAGGACATGCATGGAATATATTTTTCATAGGAAGTACATTACACAAGAAGAGTAACAAACTTGGAATCATATTTTTCTGATCTTTCTATGATTTATTATGACTTTCTCAAGAAAACAACAATTTCAATGATTAAATAAAACTCCACAGAAAAGTATCTCAAGAATGACATGCAATATTTTTATCATGTAGATCTGGTGACAAGAAGCACAACAAAATTTGTTTCACCATTTTTGGAGCAATATAACTGGAGATATACATTTTACAAGCTTTGTAAATCAATTTCTGAAATCATTTTCTTTAATACTGAAATGCCACCGACCCAAAACCGCTAGGTGCACCCGGTGCAGTGCACCCAGAGGGGCTGCCAGGCGGGACCCGCGGTCAAGCTGGACCCACGCGTCAGCCGAAGCCGAGGCAGGGCCGTCGTTAACCGGCCGGCTCTCGCCGCCGGTGAGCTTGCTGGCGGTGAGGTCACCACCAGGGGCTCTTCGTGACGAGGCGGACCCGATGCGCCAAGAACGGGCATGGGAGAAGCTCGGAAGGAAGCTCGGCGGCGCGCATGGCGGGTCGGAGGCGCGGCTCACCGACGGCCGGCCATCTCCGGCCGAGAAGGGGCGCAAGAGGTGGTGTGGGAGCTTCACAGAGCTCGTGCGGTGTTCGTGTGCGCGAAGGGAGAGTGAGAAGGAGGACGGAGGGGCGAGGTCCATGGAGCGGAGTGCTCTGGCGAGCTCGGCCACAACTCCGACGAGAGATTCCCAGGGAGAAGGAGCTTCTCATGGCTTACCGAGGCGAGCACGAGGTGCGCGAGGAGGAGGCGGAGCTGCGGGCGAGATGGAGGGTTCAACGGCGAGCTAGGACGGTCGGGCGAGCTACTTCCGACGAGGCGCGGCGTGCGGTGGCGAAGGCGGACGTGCACCGCTGCTGAGCGGGCGAGAGAGTGGAGCGGGGAGTGAGAAGGAGCGCAGCGCGGCCGGGAAGATGAAGGCGCGACAGGAGGGCGCGGGGCAGGCCGGGGCTACCGCGCGGCGTGCGTCGCCGGCGCATGGCGGCCACGCGACAAGCGCGCCCTGACGCGGTCGGCGCGTGCGCGTGAACGAGCGCGGCGAGCGGGAGCAGGGGAGCGGCGCGGAGGCAGGCCGGGCCGGCCTGAGCGGCTGGGCCGAAAGCGAGGCGGCGGCCCAGTAAAGTGAAATGATGATTTTATTTTTTTAATTTCAATTCCTTTTTTTCCTTCAAAGCAAATTTTGAGTAATTTCAAAGCAGTTTCAAAAGTTGGTGTAAAAATGAAAGTTGTTCCATTTTTCAAGATCTACAACTTTGCTTTTATGACCAAAGTCCAATTCCAGATAGATTTTGAATTACAAAATAAAATCGATATTAACTCAAAACCCTAATTTTGGAGAATTATTTTTAAAGGCAAAATTTGGTAAAAATTTAAATATGAACTTTGCTCCAAATTGTATCCTAAATATTCATAAGCTATCTTAGTGATCACAACAAGAATCATGGCATCCAAACATGAGCATGGCATTTCACATTGTTTGAAACATGAATGAATTTCAATCACTTAAGCATCACATGAAATGATACTTCATTTCTTTCGAAATGAAATGCATGAATGATGCTTATGCATGAGGTGATGATGATTATGTTCATGGGATGGAATGTTAGTGCATGCTTAACACCGAGGTGTTACAGCGGCTTCGTGGGCTAGGCTGCATGCGGCTTGCCTCACTAGCCGTTGGAGGCACCGGGCCGCCTCTTTCACCAGGCCGTGCCCGTGCCGTGCCGCGGGCCTAGGTGGCGGCCCAGGCACGTCCTGATCCTTCGGGCCGGGCCGGCGCGGGCCCGATGGCCACCGGGCCGTTCCGTGCTTAGGCCGGGCCAAATTGCCGGGCCACGAGCCCACGGGCTGCATGGCCAAGTATAAGTCCAACACCATACCACCAGTCCACCACCACAGCCACACCACGCCATCGCACCACTCAAGCTCAACAGACAACCACTGCTCAAACTCAAGGCCGGTTGGATTGAGACATCAACACGTGCCGAACTCAGCTCAACTCGGCCCTGACAGATTAGGACATCCACACGAGCCGTACCACTCGCCACCGCCTGGTGGCTCCATACTCTGCCAACAGCAGCCTCAACACCACCACCGCACCGGCGCACCACCGGCACCACCAGCTACTACAAATCGTTTTTTTCTTTTTTTTTCTTTTTTCCCTAAAGACCTATCATCAGCGGCCTGTCGCAGCAAGGCATAGTGCAAATATCCGAAACGACGCCTCCAGGGGACACGTCACCATTGCGCCGTCGTCATCCGACCAGATGGTCTAGGCTTACACCCGGGAAGAGCACGCCTTTGCAATGGGGAAAGGGACACCACGATGACGCTTCCAAGGAACTGAACGGCGCCCGAAGGCGTCGCCGTCATCGGCCCATAGGACGGGCAAGGTTTTCACCCTGCTCCCAATCCTCTTGCACGCGCCGGCCACAGCCAGCTCGCCCCTCGCCGTGCCACAGAAGCCGAACGGCCCTGCCACCTAGCAATGGTGACGTACGCGAGCATCCCCACTGTCACCGGTCGCCACCACGCACACTACAGGCGTCCCCGCATCGCGTGTCAGCAAAGAGGAGATGTTGCCGTCGCCGCCGCCCCCAGCTGCTGCGCCATGAGCCGCCGCGCAAGTTGCCGTCGCCCCAGGCCACTTCGCAAGCAGCCGCAGCTGCACGGGGGCTGCAACGCAGGGCCCTAGGCCGAGCCGCGAGTAGCCGCAAAGGGGCGCGCACGCCGCCGGCTCGGCTGCACCGCGCGCCGCAGCCCCAGGCCTCGCACAGCATCTGCCGCTGCCCCGGCCGCACCGCGAGCTGCCACCGTCGCCACCCCTGCAGCCCCGGGTCGCGAGCAACAATGCCGCCGCCCCGGGCCTCGCCGCGAGCAGCTGTCAGCGCTGCCGCCCCAGACAGCCGAAGACGCACCAAGGGTGCGGGGACTCGAGCAAGCGCCGCCGCCGCGCCAGGGGCCGGAGGACGCCGCCACCACTGCCAAGATCTAGATCTAGGTAAAGAAGAGAAGAAGAGAGAGAGAGAGAGAGAGAGAGAGAGTGGAGGAGGAGGGAATAAGGAGAGGGAGGGGGACAGAGCGAGGGGGGACTCGCCCCCGAGTCACCTCCAGGGAGACTGCGTGGGGGAGAGAGAGGCCTGGGTACTATCTTGAAAGTTTAGCTTGCACGGGTTAAGTCAGGTGGGCATTCGGTTCTTGGTTCGGTTTTCTCGGTTATCGATGAAATTCAGTTTTAAAAAAACGGGAACCTATCGGTTCCAAAAAATTTTAGAAACCGAGTATTTCGGTTCTCGGTTATTTCGGTTCGGTTCCAATTCTAACCTAACTAACCGAATTTTTTTAGAAGACCTCAAGACAGTAATAAATATACTTATTCTAAGGCAAATTTATGCAATACTATATTTATTTTTAATAATAATAATAATATATAAGAAAACAATAGCAATATAGTAACACAAATATATAGTAGTTCAAATATAAAACACTATACATAAACCAAACAAAATCCTACAAAATACAAGTAAGTGAAGTATAATTCATGTAATTCGGTTCTTTCGGTTAACCGAGAGTAATGTTTTTCTAAACGCTAAACGGTAAACGGTCGGTCACATACTATTTAGCCATTATTCGGGCTAAACAGTCCATTAAACAGTCTAAACGGACGATTAAACGAGGTAAACGGACGATTAAATGGAAACAGAGCACCACCATGTAGCGTTTACACGGTATTTAAGGGGGCTAAACGGCCGTTGTTCTTTCGGTTTCGGTTTCGATTCCGGTTCCGGTTCTTTCGGTTCGGTTTTTGGTTCTCGGTTAAATTTGCCCAGGGCTAGGTACAAGCGGCTCCAAACAACGATGCTCACGTGAATTAAGGAACGGATTATGGGATATTCGGTTAATTATCTCTTTGAATTTTTATTGGTTCTTACCTCCCAGGAGGTAATCGGAGTACCGTAGTAAAGCCCAACTGTATGTTGGAACAGTTACATATTACCCACGTCTATTTGACCTGATTTCATTTCATTTGTTCATATAAAAGTGAACAACTATTGCATTTTATCAAGGCAAATCATTTTACATCCAGGGTGTCAGATATTCACAACTTTAAGTTTACACTAATGTTGACAAAATCCTATTTATGCATCTATGGATTTGTGCATTGTGCTGAATAAATGGTTTTGAAACCACCATATCGATGTTTGACGTTAAGAACTGAATACAAAATTGAACTGAACTCATGCGGCAAATTCTGAGACTACGGTACAGCTTAGCCTTGGACAATTGCATCAATAGTTTCTGGTACTTATGATGCTTGAAGAGCAAAATACACAATACAGGTGACAGAATCAGATAAATCAGATCATCGTCCATTTTGCTGAGTTGAATCACACAAAAAGACACTACAAATCCGACATTGTTGCATAAAGCTGTCTATAGGCAGTTTCTGTCTATACAAACATTGTTGCAGACGGCCCCCGGTCACCTCCGATGGATGTCGAAATCCTGCACGTCGATCCCGATTCCCGCGAGCCAATGACCGATGACAACTCCGCCGCCAGTGACGACGAATGCGTGCCTCAAATCCAGAGTAGAACGCGCGACAAAGGCAGTGGGCCGATTTCTCCCTCCTGCTCACACACAGTCAGTGGCGAATCCAATGGGGGGATGGGGTTGCTCCAGCCCCCCTACCTCCATGCAACCCATGGAGCCCCCCTAAGCCACCCCAAGAAATTTTAGCCATGGGTGAAGAGGAGGAAGAAGGAGAGAAGGAAGAAGAAGAAAGAAAGAGGGAAAAGAGGAGGAAGAAGGAGAACATGAGCCCCCCTCTCTCCTAGCTCTGGCTTCGCCACTGCACACGGTCCGTGCTCCGGATGGGCTAAAATAAACATAAACATAGACACAGCACAGCCCACCGATTTCCGACTGAAAACAGATCAACATAATAGCCGGCTATTATATATAGAAAATTCCCCTTCTTAAATAAATTAGCAGCGCTCCGGCTTTATTTCAAAAAATATAGAAAATCCGCATATATATGGTAAGAATTTTAAGGAAACTGAAAATGTTTCAATCCGATCCCGAGCGCGAGTTGAACTGTCGGTCCGTTTCAGATATGAGTCGGACTAATCACCAATCCATAAAAGCACCACGGCACGCCCCCTTCTTCTCCCTCGTCCCTCGTCTCTTCCGCTCGCGTCGCGTGCCTTCTTCCTTGCAGGCTTGCAGCCACCGAAAACCCCCACGAACTGCGTGACAGTGAGGAGATCATCGGCGACGTACTCCGCGCCATGCTTCTAATAAAATTGCGTGTCCGCGGCGGCCGAGTTCACCGCTGCATCTGTGTCTTTGTCGCGGACATGTACCTCACGCTGACCAAGGGCCTCTTTAGTTCATTCAAAATACCAACTTTGACACTACGTAAAAAGAAGATTTTCCGTCACATTAAACTTGTGGTACATGCATGGAGTACTAAATGTTGACGAAATAAAAAACTAATTGCACAATTTGGTTGTACTTTACGAGACGGACGTTTTGAGCCTAATTAGTCAATATTTGGACAATTATTACCAAATAAAACCGAATAAGTACTGTAGCTACAGTGCTTCGCGAAATCAGTCGGCGCCAGCTTGGTGACCAACTAAACGTGGCCCAAGGACAACAAGCTCGCGGAGGCCGTCGTTCCAAAGCGCGTGCTGGACGGCGGCAGTGTCGTGTATCCCCACACAAGGGCATGCGCGAACACGACGTAGGCTGCGAGGGCGAGCGGCTGGTCGTGTCCGTGCGCGAGGAGCCGACAGGAGCGCCGTCTTTTCTCTTTCAAAAGGAAGAAGTGCCGCATTGCCAGCATCGACTGGGAAATTCATTTCTTTGACTTTGAGTGGTAGTGTGAACTCCCTTATGCAGTGGCGGAACCAGAAATTTTGGGTAAGGGGTCGGCCAAATAAACACTAATGACATCTCTTATACTCCCTCTATATCGTAATTAGAAGTCGTTTTAGACAGCATTGTGTATACCAAGGAGTGATTAATTAGGGAAAAGTTTTTCTTCTTTGCCCTTATTAAATAGGCCTGCGGGTGTCACCTGTACAGCATTACTTCGTAGTCCGAGTGGTAAGCTTTCCGCCGCCCAAGGCTAGAGGTGCAGCGTTCGAACCCTCAGCCGCGCTATTTTTTTTACCTGTACGTGAGGAATTTGCATGGCGCTGTGCACGCTCGCTGGCTCGCTGCTTTCGCTCGCATTTAGGCGTGTTTGTGTACCATCTACCGCGCTATTTTTCCGTTGGCGCGTGTGTAGGCTTAAGGAGTTCGTTTGTTTTGCTTGGGCACGTTTATGCGCGATATTTTCGTTCTTTTGGCGCTCACTCTCAGCAGTCCGACGGTTCGAGTGCCTGCAGTATTAAAACGCCTCGTTGCTAGCTCTTGTTGTTCACTTGTTCATCTAGGCATGGCTTAGCCTCTTCTTTTCTACTCCTTCCACAGCAAACCGTACGGCGCAATGGCTGATGTCTTCCATGGCTTTGATCTGAACGTGCGTATAGAGGAAGATGGCGACGGCAATCTCCCCTTCAATCTCAACGAGCCTGTACTGGAGGACCAAAACAACAATGGTAATGTGCTGATTCTTACTCATTTTTATATCCTTTTTTGATATTCACAGCATCCGCATGTAAATTATTTTCCTTCCTCAGTTTGATTTGTACTGGTTGATTTAGATTTTCTACAAAATTTGCCCGGTAAGGTTTACAAATGAGTTTTTTTTCTTATAGCTAGAACATGCTATGTCCAAGTAGTAACTATTGCATGAATGTGCTTTTTTTTTCTCTCTATAATTACAACTTGCCATGGCCAAGCATAACAATAAACGTGCTTGTTTTTACCCTATAGCTAGAACATGCCGTCTGTAAGTTGCATGATTGTGCTTGTTTTTTTTTTTTTGCTATAAATAGAACATGCTGTGGAGAACATTGTGGACAAAATGCTGCCGGAACTAATGTTTGATTTCTTTTAACAGAACATGCTGTGGAGAACCCCACCGTGGAAGAACAAGTTCAACGACCCCACCGAAGGAAAGAAATGTCTGAACACCTCCGAAAACAAGTTTATCAAACTTTGTTGGCTAGGAGCAACAATGGGAAACTAGGCAAGAATGACACTACAATTGTTGCCGAGCAATTTGGGCTTAATATTCGGTCAGTTCAGAGAATATGGCAAAGAGGTAAAATACAACTTGCAAACTCAGTTCCGGTTGTGGTTTCTAGTCTAAAGAAGGGTAGAGTAGGCCGTAAGCAAATCCCTATTGATTTAGAAGCATTGCGAAACATTCCTCTAAAGCAAAGAATGACTATAGATGATGTGTGCACCACACTAAATATGAGCAAATGGCAGATTCAAAGGTATTTGAAAAAAATGTTACCTTAGGCGCCACTTTAGTAGCATTAAGCCATATCTCACTGAAGCTAACAAGAGGTCTAGGTTACAATGGTGTGTTGACATGGTTAACAGGGAGTTGCTTGATGATCCAAGGTTTAAGGAGTTGTATGACTTTGTGTTCATTGATGAGAAATGGTTCTACCTATGTCAAAAATCTGAAAGATATTATTTGCTACCCGAAGAAGATGAACCCCATCGGACTTGTAAGAATAAGAACTACATCCCTAGGCTCATGTTCTTGTGTGTTTGCGCTCGACCAAGGTTTAGGGATGGGAATTGTATTTTTGATGGTAGGATTGGATGTTTTCCTCTTGTTCGTTATGAACCGGCTATGAGAGGTAATGAGAGAACCGGCCGTGTCCGTGGAGACTTGGTTATGAAGCCCATTACATCGATCACAAGAGACGTGATTAGAGATTTCATGATCAACCAAGTGTTGCCGATCATTAGAGCCAAATGGCCAAGAGAAGATGTGGGTAAACCGATATTCATCCAATAGGATAATGCACCCTCTCATTTGAAATTGGATGATCCGGATTTTTGTGAGGCCGCTAAGCTAGGAGGATTCGATATTCGCCTAATTTGTCAACCACCAAACTCTCCGGATTTCAACATTCTTGACTTGTTTTTTTTTTGAGCTATACAAGCAATTCAATATAAGAATAATGCAAAAACAATAGAGGCTCTAGTTCCAACCGTGCAAGAGGTAATTTGATCAACACATGTTTCAATGTTTTTTTGAACAACAAATTTGCTCATTCATTCATTTCTTACACAATTGTTTTGTAGGCATTTTTGGAGTACTCGCCACGCCTTGCAAACCGAATGTTTCTAACACTACAAGGTATCTTGATGGAAGCTATGAAAGTGAAAGGTTGCAACAAGTTCAAGATACCTCACATGAAAAAATAAACATTAGAAAGAGAAGATCGGCTGCCATCTTGTATCCCTTGTGATCCATCATTGCTACATGAAGCCGAGGCTACTCTTGCTGCATGAAAAATTAGATTGATGCTATAATTAGTAGTAGAGGCATTCTTGTAACAGTTTAGCATTATTTATCTAGAACATGCCGTCCCTGGTAGTATTATGAACATGTCGTGCCTGATAGCATTATGAACATGCTTCTTACCGATGCTTTGGTGTCGTCCTTTGTCGGCAGCAAGTCCTTGTAACGCTGCATGAAAAGCTCGCAGTTGAAAGGTCCTAATGGCTAGAGGGGGGTGAATAGCCTAATAAAAATTTCTACAACAACACTTAACCAAATGGTTAGACAATTATGAGGCGAAGCGAGTGTTGCCCTAGCCTACTCAAAAATGCAAGCCACCTACCACAATTCTAGTTTAGATAGTGTCAATTCACACAAGAGCAATGACACTACCCTATGTTAGTGTGCTCTCAAAGGCTAACTAAAGAGCCACACCAACCAAGCATGCAAGCTCTCACAACTAGCTACACTAAAGAGCTTGTCAACTAGTTTGCGGTAAAGTAAAGAGAGTGATCAAGAGGGTTATACCGCCGTGTAGATGAATGAACCAATCAATCACGAAGATGAATAACAATGATGACCAATCACCTCGGAATCAAATGATGAACACAATGATTTTTACCGAGGTTCACTTACTTGCCGGCAAGCTAGTCCTCGTTGTGGCGATTCACTCACTTGGAGGTTCACGCGCTAATTGGCATCACTCGCCAAACCCTCAATAGGGTGCCGCACAACCAACACAAGATGAGGATCACACAAGCCACAAGCAATTTACTAGAGTACCTTTTGGCGCTCCGCCGGGGAAAGGTCAAGAACCCCTCACAATCACCACGATCGGAGTCGGAGACAATCACCTCCTCCACTCAACGATCCTTGCTGCTCCAAAGTTTGTCTAGGTGGCGGCAACCACCAAGAGTAACAAGCGAAATCCAGCAATGAAACACAATCACCAAGTGCCTCTAGATGCAATCACTCAAGCAATGCACTTGGATTCACTCCCAATCTCACTATGATGATGAATCAATGATGTAGATGAGTGGGAGTCCTTTGGCTAGGCTCACAAGCTTGCTATGTCAATGAAAATGTGCAAGAGTTATCCCTTGAGCCGGCCATGGGGCTATAAATAGAGCCCCCATCAAATAGAGCCGTTATACCCCTTCACTGGGCAAAACGTGTTCTGACCGGACGCTCCGGTCAGACCGACCGACGCCGCTCTCGGCGTCCGGCCGCTCGATGTCGACCACGTGTCGAGACTCAACGGTCATCGCCTCGACCGGACGCCGCTCCTTCGAATCGACGGACGCGAAGCCCTGCGTCCGGTCGTTCTGAGAAGCTCCGGGCATGACCGACGCGCGTCGATAAAAGCCCGGCCGGACGCTGAAGCCCAAAGCGTCCGGTCGTTTCCAGTAAGCTCCCCGAGGCATGTTTTTTCGACCGGACGCGTCCGGTCCACCTTGACCGGACGCAAACCAGCGTCCGGTGCTCAACCCTATCCACATGTGTTGTCGGCGGCTCGGCCGGACGCGATTTTTTCGGCGTCCGGTCATTGAGTGATTCCAAGCGTCCGGTCGATGAGACCGACGCCAACATCATTTCGATCAACTCCATTTCAACTCTAACTTCTTCACCCTTGCTCAAGTGTGCCAACCACCAAGAATTTTGCATCCGGCGCAATAGAAAATAGACATTTCATTTTTCCAAAAGCGCCGAATCCGTTGATCCTACCATAAGCTCGGCGGGGAGGGAGAGAGGACCCAAACCCATCTCAACCCTCGCAAACACCTTGTGCACATGTGTTAGCATATTTTCACAAATATTATCAAGGGTGTTAGCACTCCACTAGATCCTAAATGCATATGCAATGAGTTAGAGCATCTAGTGGCACTTTGATAACCGTATTCCGATACGAGTTTCACCCCTCTTAATAGTACGGCTATCAAACCTAAATGTGATCACACTCTCTAAGTGCCTTGATCACCAAAACAAAATAGCTCCTATGGTTTATACCTTTGCCTTGAGCTTTTTGTTTTTCTCTTTCTTCTCTTCAAGTGTAAGCCCTTGATCATCTCCATGCTATCACCATTGTCATGTTATGATCTTCATTTGCTTCTCTACTTGAAGTGTGCTACCTATCTCATGATCACTTGATGAACTAGGTTAGCACTTAGGGTTTCATCAATTCACCAAAACCAAACTAGAGCTTTCAGCAGTCCAACTTGCTGCGGCTGAGCATGGCATCGATTAGGTAGTCCACGTGGACGAGACCACAGCGAGGGCATGGATAGAACCGCGAGTGCGCATGGTTCCATGCTTCGCGGTCCTTATGGACGAGATGACAACGACCGCATACAAACGTGCCCGGCGGCAAGGAATCTGGCACCATCTCCATGGAGTCCGGCGTGAGCTCTAGCGACGCCGGCGAGACGACCTTCTCCGCCTCCAGCGATTCCGATGTGATGGAGTTCGGCACCATCTCCATCTCCTGCTCGACGCCGTCTTCCGTCATCATCTCCATGGAGTCCGGCGTGAGCTCCATCTCCTGCTCGAGGCCGTCTTCCGTCGTCATCTTCATGGAGTCCGGCGCCAACGCCGACGTCGAGTCCGCCCAGGATGCATCCATGGAGTCCGGCCCGGGCTTCATCTTCTACTGCAGCAAGGGCAAGCGGCTAGCGGCGTGCGGCAGCGGCTAGGGCTACCGGGCAGCGGCGTGCGGCGAGGGCGAGTGAAGCATGTACTCCATCGGCTTTACGAAGGGAGCGGAGGGGACGACAACATCGTGAAGCGGTGCGACTTTACTGCTCCTCGTGAAGCGGCGCGACGGAACCAAACAGACGACGCGGGGGCATTCACGTCCAAAACAAGGTTAAGAGATCTAAAACGTCTTCATTTGTGCAAACGGCACCACACGCTAAAACGACATCCTTTACCGATATGGAGGGAGTACTATCTTAGTACCATAGTATTATCGACACTCTCCCCAATTGCAAGCATAAGGTAAAGAATGCATAGGAAACGACTAACAAATTGCGGGTTGAAGTTCCTAGCAAACTACTCCCTCCGTTCCAAATTCTAGATCGTTTTGACTTTTCTAGGTTTATAGATATTATTATGCATCTAGATATATACTGTATCTAGGTGCATAGTAAAAATTATGCACCTAAAAAAGTCAAAACGACTTACAATTTGGAACAGAGTGAGTACGATATAGTGGTGTTCAACGGCGGTGGTGCAAAGACAAGACCGATAGCTAGTATTTGTTACATTCGATGAAGATATATACTGAGATGCACTATAAATGTCACCAACAAGTCATTATTTGTTCTTGTATATCTAATAGTGAGTCTATTGCGATTTTTATTCCTTCATGATTATCTTTTTCAAAACTAGCACATATACATCTAAAAGATAGATACATCGAGAAGACGAAACAAAGACATCACTAATAACTACGCATAATATGCATGATATGCATTCCCAGCAGAGGGCGGAAGTGCTCCCATCCGATGCTCAGAATTCTGAAGCGTGCATGTTGCCCGGCCCCGGCGCTGCATGCGTTCCACCACTGCAGCCTGCAGCCGGTGCCTTCTTCTGCTGCTCAACAATTAACATGCCCCTTAAGGCCTTAACTATATGTTGGTTGGACGACGTCAATGCACCGATGCACGTGTACGTGTAGAGTTAGGTCCGGTCTATTGGGTTTTGCAGGATGCAATTGAAGTAAACAAACAATGACTGGTTGTTGACAGTGCATACTTTGCAGCACGTATACACACAGAAACGGGGGGGGGGGGCAAATCTAATACCCTCCAAAGGTTACTCGTCTTCCATCAAACACTAAGTACCTAAAAGAGAGCACCAAACTATGCAGTTCTATCGAGCACACAACAAGAGAGAACTTAAAAATCCACATTTTTTTCATCAGGGTCATAAATGAGAGGATAAAGCTAACAACATTAGGTCATTTCTTACATCACTTAAAACAACAGCGGAATATTACCTCAATTGATTATAACCGTGGAATATAACAATGTTATCAGAGTTTCAGCAGAAATAGAATCATTTAATGACAGGTTAAACATTAACATGATGATCAATTGTATACATAATAACAGGTTATAAGTTTTTCCATTGTAAAACATTTTGGGTGCAAGTTTCAAATAAACTCTATGTCCGCAACGTTAAGGAAATCGTCGCTGAGCCCACCAGGAGGTTCCTGCACACAAGTATCAGCTCTAGCATCCACCTGTCACCTGCAATAGGGTAGAACAAACCCTGAGTACTCAATTGTACTCAGTAAGACTTACCTGTCAGGAAAAAAGAAAAGACTCCAAGGATATACAAGGCTATCTGTCTTGTGGGTTTATTGCATCTGCAGGAGCATTACTAAACGTGCATCCTTATATTTAATTTTATTAACAATCATCATTAGTTCATTATCTGACCATTTTAGGTAAGAACCTATGCTACTTTCAAGCATGTGGTAAGCAATCAGAACTATTTTATCTTCTTTCATGTTTCAGTTCTTACTACGGTGCTAGATCATAGCCAAGTCGTACCGTATCACACGGTGGTTCGTGAACCAATGTATCCCAGCTGGGTACCCCGAAACACACGCCCCATTTGTGTCCCGGGCACAAACAAGACCAACTTGTCTCACTCCTGTCAAGGGGTCCAGGTCCCCGTCCAAACTTGGACTCCAAGCCCCCACACCTAAATCCCAGACTCGGTGCGGTGCTTAGACCTCCACCCAAAAGCCACCCCTAAAAGTCAGTCCGGAAAGAGCCGGAACCCATGATAAGAGAGTAACGAGTCTTCCCACTCCCATAAGCAAGTATGTGCTCAGGATAATAAGTCTGTGACCTGACTACCATCCACAGCAACGGACAGTCATCAATCGACACAGGCAGGACAAATGCAACCGTAGCCCCGCTTGGTTGCCTATCCGAGTCCAAATCCACAACCAAAGTATAGTCCTGCCCGGTCTCCATTTATTACCCTGATATATTTTATGTGATAGTAACATGATAATAGAAATAATAATAGTATATTTCCTATCTCTCGCAAGTGACATGTAATCACTCGACTTCTACCGAGGTCCTTTAGCATAGCAGGCTACACGATCCTAGCATACTAGTAAGACTCATAGGATAAGGATAAATATATGCAAGTGGGCTTCATTCAACTCCTTAAACTTAATGCATAAGAATAAAATAAAGTGCAGAATAATAGGGGTTATGCACCGGGACTTGCCTGGATAAAATATAACCAAGTTAACTTTTCATCATAGTGGCATGATCATCAAGTCACCATCTGCTTCCGCTGCTCCAGACGACTCCGCGATCCAAAATTGCTCCTAAAATACGTGGGTGCAACGTAGGGACGTAAATAATCAATGGCAACCGTAACTCTAAAATACGTTTACGTCTCGCAAGCTAATGAGCTAGCTCTAATGACGAACATACTAAGTCATGTATTCACGTTGTCAAGTGAGGCTCGTTTCTAGAAAATGTTTTCGTTCTACAAGCCCCCAATTATTTTGACATTTGATTGATTAAATATATATTTTCGTACTATGGCTCATTTAGTTACCTTAACAAACTAATTCCTATGGAGCTACAAAAATTACAGTGAGCACCTAATAATGTTAAGAATCTACTGTAAAAATTTCAGGGCTACTACTACTACCAATTCATCACAATAATTCCTACAAGTTCATGTTTTACCCATTTTAAGTGCTTCAAATTAATTAGTCTACTCTTGAAAATTCGATGAAACTAAGTGAACAAAATACATTAGCAGATAGGTCATGATTTTAGGAACCTAACAAAATTGGTTTCACAATTTTTGAACATCTACACAATTTTTACATCGAATTTACAAGTTTACCTTAAGAGCTAAATTAGAAAAGACTTTAGAAATTGAAAAGGGACGGCGGTAACCGGATCTGGCCTAGCAGACCAATACGGCCCACGTGGAACACGGCGCGCGCAGCAGGCCGGCCCAGCCACGGCCCAAGGCGGGGAGTCAACGTGCGCGCCAACCGTTTTAGAGAAGAGTTCCCAATCTATTCATTTATTACACGGCACTATGTGCACTATTGCAACAAAGACACGTGAAAACTCTAGTTTGGTTTTGGTGAATTGATGAAACCCAAAGTGCTAACCTAGTTTATCAAGTGATTATGAGATAGGTAGCACACTCTAAGTAGCGAAGCAAATGAAGATCATGACATGATGATGGTGATGCCATGGTGATGATCAAGTGCTTGGACTTGAAAAGAAGAAAGAGAAAAACAAAAGGCTCAAGACAAAGGTATAAATGGTATGAATCATTTTGTTTTGGTGATCAAGACACTTAGTGAGTGTGATCACATTTAGGATTGATAGCCGTACTATTAAGAGGGGTGAAACTCGTATCAAAATGCGGTTATCAAAGTGCCACTAGATGCTCTAACTCATTGCATATGCATTTAGGATCTAGTGGAGTGCTAACACCCTTGAAAATGTTTGTGAAAATATGCTAACATATGTGCACAAGGTGATACACTTGGTGGTTGGCACATTTGAGCAAGGGTTAGGAACTTCACCGACGTCCTAGACAGAAAAGATGAAGGTCACTGTAAGTGACCGAACGCTGGCTTCGGTTGGACCGGCGCGTCCGGTCAGTAGAAGCTACAATAACGCTGGCGTCGGTCTCTGACCGAACAATGGGTCACTTAGTGACCGGACGCTGGAGGGGTGCGTCCGGTCCAGCTGACGTGGCAGCGCATAGGGGAGTCTTCATTGATATTGATTCTTGTGATTGATTGGTTCACTCCTTTGACACGACGGTATCACTATCTTGCTCTCACTCTTTACATTACCGTAAACTAGTTATCAAGCTCTTTAGTATAGCTAGTTGTGAGAGGTTGTTGGATTGATTAGTGTGGCTCTTTAGTTAGTCTTTGAGAGCACACTAACTTAGTGTAGTGACATAGCCATTTGTGGTTAGAAACTATATAAACTAGAATTGTGGTAGGTGGCTTGCAATTTTAGTAGGCTAGCGGAACACTTGTTTCGCCTCATAATTGTCTAACCGATTTGTTAAGTATTGTTGTAGAAATTTTTATTAGGCTATTCACCCTCCTCTAGCCATTAGGACCTTTCAAGTGGTATCAGAGCCGATGTCACCGTGATTTGAGGCTTAACAACCTTCGGTGTAAAAAATGACTCAAATCAACAACACCATGAAGCCACCCTAATTTGATGGCACAAATTATCCGTATTGAAAATCAAAGATGACCACACATATCAAGTCAATCAATAGAAAAGTGTGGAAGGTGGTAGAAACCAAAATTGAGATTGGTGATCCGGAGAATCCCACCGTGACCGAAGAAGTGCTTCTCCAAAACAATGACATTGCTCTAAGTGCCATTCATGATGCAATTGATGAGAGAACATTTGAGCAAATCAAGAATATTGAGATGGCTCATGAGGCTTGGAAGAAGTTGGAAGAATTATTTGAGGGCACTCAAGCCGTGAAGGGTGCAAAAGCATACATTCTCAAGGAAAAGTTTGCAAGCTTCAAGATGAAGGAGGATGAGAGTGTGCCGGAGATGTTCCATAGGCTTCAAATGCTTGTCAATGATCTCAAAGCACTTGGAGAAGAGGTGAAGGACAAGGACTTCTCCCAAAGTTCTTAAGATGCTTACCTTCAAGATTTGGCACATTGGTCACTATTCTAGTGAGAAGTGGTTTGGACACCATGACACCAAACCAAGTGTTGGGAGATATAATGACAGATGACACATATAGAGATGATGATGAGAAGGAAGAAAAGAAGGAGAAGAAAGATGAGAAGAGTGGCATTCAAGGCCACATCATCCAAGGGCAAGGCAAAGCAAGATACATCAAGTGAAGATGATGGCTCATGGGATGATGATGATGATGATGAGAAGATGGCTCTCTTTGTAAAGAAATTTGGCAAGTTCATAATGAAGAAGGGCTACCGTGCTAGAAGAAAGAAGTCTTCATCCAAGAACAAAGAAGAATCAAGAAGATGCTTCAAGTGTGGAAGCAAAGATCATCTTGTTGCTCAATGTCCATACAATAGCGACAATGATGATGACAACAAGAAGAACAAGAACGACAAGAAGGAAAAGAAAGAGAAGAAGGACAAGATGACCTTCAAGAAGAAGGGTGGTTCATATATGGTCACTTGGGATAATGATGCTTCCTCAAGTGATGATGATGATAGTGATAATGATAGGACCACCAAGAAGAAGGCACTTGCAAGCATTGCTATCAATGAGAAGCCTTCTCTCTTCGACACTCCATCATGCTTCATGGCTAAGGCCACTAAGATACAAACTTGTGATGATGATGAAAGTGATGATGAACATGATAACAAAAATAATAGTGATAGTGATGATGATGAACCTACTAAAGATGAATTATTTAACATGCTAGAAGATGCCAAAGAACACTTTGACATTCAGAGAAGAGAATGCAGGAGCTTGAATAAAGAAGTAAAAGCCCTTAAGCAAGCCCTTGATGAGCTCAAAGCAACTCATGAGAGGCTAGAGGAAGCCCATGAGAAACTTGGCAAGGCTCACAAAAAGCTTGAAAAGGCTCATTCCTCTTTGTTGAATGAGCAAGATAAAAAGAAACATGTTGAGACTTGTGATGTAGGTTTAACTTGTGATAGAATTGATAAATCATTATCTATGCCTATCATTGTTGCTCCCACTAACCCTTCTTGTAGTACTTCTACTTCTACCTCATCTAGTAGTGATGGTCTCACTTGTGATGCCTCACTAATGGTTGAGAATGAGAACCTCAAGAAGGAGGTCAATAAGCTCACTCACACCTTGGCTAAGGCCTATGGTGGTGAGGACCACTTGCTTATGTGCTTGGGTAGCCAAAGGGCTTCTCTCTACAAAGAGGGATTGGGCTATACCCCCAAGAAAGGCAAGGCGGCCTTTGCTCCTCATAAGACTAGTTTTGTGAAGAACAATGGTCGGTTTTGCACTAGTTGCAAGCAAGTTGGTAATAAAGAGCATGAATACAAAAACAAGAGCAAAAATGCTAATGTATCCTCCATTAAGCTTGATTCTTTCTTCGCCTCATAATTGTCTAACCGGTTTGTTAAGTGTTGTTGTAGAAATTTTTATTAGGCTATTCACCCCCTCTCTAGCCATTAGGACCTTTCAACACGTTTTGTAGAGAGACCCCTGCATTAGTCTGTCTTTACCACGTGATGGTCCCCGGCGACCTGCGCACGATGGCGTGACTCCGGCCGACGCAGCGTGCGTACACCGACCACCGGAAGAAACGTCAGCCCCACAATCAAGCCGACGAGCACCGCGTAGCCAAGACGAACCCTCGCGGTGGTTAGGAGTTAAACGGTGACTTCTACAACGCTGCCCACGGTGGCGGCCTAACCGCCACGGCGGCATCAGTGGTCTAGCGAGCTAACGCAATTAACGGCCTAAAAGGGGTGATTGAGCATCAGTAGCTTACAACGAACATGGTTGAGGTGGTGGTTACGTCAGAGACGGCCCCCGTAGCGCTGGCCACGTGCGAGCTGACGGGGCGACGACGCTCCGACTGGACACCGGCGCGTCACTGCATCTCCGGTGGGGTCCCTGGCCAGAAGGACGCGAGCACCAGCTAGAGAAGGTCAAGACGAGTTCCCGGCTGCAAGTAATTGAACTTCTACTAGCCCTACGAGCCTTACCCCCAATCGTATCATCCACGGCGACGAGATGACCGACGATCGCGAAAACACCAAGTTCGACCATGCCGAGGCACGGCGCGGCCTTGATAGGAATTGACTGGCTAGCCGACTCCCCAGACTACGCACAGCTGCGAGGAATCAGACCGAGAAGCTCTGGCTAAGCGAATCAAGGGATGGAGAGGCGGCAGTCTAGCGCACAGGCGGACGTGCAGCGTGCGCCCAAGCAAGCCGAGCAAGTTAAGGCGGGGCAGCTCCAACCAGTGTTGACAGTGCGAGTACTTGCGCATCGATAACGTGACGTGGGTGCTTGGCGCGACACGTTTGAAGTGGAGCGGCCAAACCCGAGCGGCACACCGGCGTCGGCTAGCTGATCAAAGCGGGGCAGGGAGGTGTCCCATCCCCGGGGTGACCGGGCCATCGTCGCAGTAGGTGGAATGAGGGGCAGAACAGTCGCCACGTCGGCCCAGCCACGACGGTCGTAGGCTTGACTGTGGCAGAACCGTCCGAAATAACACGCTTTCGGGGGCGCTCGTCTTCCGTTAGACACTAAGCACCCCAAAAGTTAGCTACATCGGACGGTTCCGTCGAGCACACCCTAAGGAAAAACCCGAATAATCCACATTTTTCATCCAGGATCCAATAATGAGAACGAGTTTACAATACTTAGTCTATTTCATACAACAAGAGTTCTTGAAAATAAATTATTACAATACCAGGTTCAGAGTGCGAAAATTAAATGGCGGAATTAAAATAAGCATCTAGCTATAAGATACAAGGATCCATCTATGCCCACCAGAAGAATCCTCCACTCAAAAGCCATCCTTAAGCTGCACCTGCAACAGGGGTAAATAAACCCTGAGTACACAATGTACTCGCAAGACTTATCCGACTATTGGGAATAGTTTCCTGACTCCAAAGGATATGATAGGCTTTATGGCTTGCTGGTTTTCTTTTAGCGGAAAGCATTACTAATAGTTAATCCTTATGTTTGTATTTTTATTAGCAGTCATGATTAGTTCATTAGCTAACCATTCTATGTAAACACATGTTCAACTTTCAAGCATGAGTTGAGCAATCAGATCCATTCATCATCCTTCATCTTCCAGTTCTTACTACGGTGCTAGATCATAGTCATGTCGTACTGCATCACGCGGCGATTCGCAAACCAATGTATCCCAGCTGGGTACCCCGAAACACACGCCCCGCTTGTACCCCATGCACAGGCAAGACCAACCTACCACTCTCCTATCACGGGGTCTAGGTCCCCGTCCATACTTGGACTCCAAGCCTCCGCTCCTGAGTTCCGGACTCAGTGCGGCGTTTAGACCTCCACCATCCCCGTCTCCAATCAGTCGGTCCAAAAAGAGCCGAAACCCATGACAAGAAAGTGATAAGTCTTCCCGTTCCCATAAGTAGGTATGTGCTCAGAATAATAAGTCTGTGACCTGACGACCATTCACAGCAACGGGCGGTCCTTAACCGACACGGACAGGGAAACAGTGTAACCAAGCCATGCCCCGTTGGCCGCGGGACACAACCCATTACACCCACCAATATCCATACCATATTTCTGCCCGGTCTCAATTTTCCTTTTTCACCATTTTATTAAGAGAGTGATAATAATGATCACCTATTGTGAGTAACGACAGATTACTCACACTACCAAAGATTCTAAGCATAGTAGCTACTCGACCTAAACTAGTAGAACTCATAGGTATGTATATCTATGCATGTAGTTTCAACAATAAGCCTGTAACATAAATGCACATCACACACACATATATATATATCCAGTGATTATTCAAAATAAGGGTTATGCATCGGGGCTTGCCTTGGGCAAGTGGGTGGTTAGCTATGTCAATCATCGGTGGCTCCTATGCTTCCTCCTATACGAAGACCTCCTCCTCGTACTCCTCAATCACCTCCTCGTATTCCTGCTCTCCAGCGGTCACGAACTCCACCAATGCGTTCTCTACATGCATGCAATGATGATGCAACACTTAGCATTTTAGCAACAGCAGCTCTTAAAATAACAATACATCTACCAAGCTACTAAGCTAACTCTAATGACTAAGATGCTAAGCTACCTATTATTCCCACTAAACAGGTATGAAACCTTTTAAGCATTATCTTAGCAACTAAAGGCATCCTTATTTTTATTACTGATTTAATATATATACTAAAACAACGAGTACTTAGCTACCATATTTCTCAACCTATTCTAAGGCTACAAAAATTACAGTGAGCATATAATAATATAATAAACCTACTATAAAAATTTTATGGTCAAAGCTTTTTCCAATTTGCCACAAAAATTCTTACAATACTAATCTAAATAATACTAAACATTCTTAAATGAATTAATAAGCCTTAGCCTTAACTCAGACCTGCATACTCTAATCATACCAGCAGATAGACGACATTTTTTGGAACTCAACAAAATTTATTTCACAATTTTTGGACACCTAGGTGAATTGATATTAATTTTCAAAGTTCAGCTCAGAATATAAAATATAAAGCCTATTCCTATTTTTCAGTAAAAGGAAAAACGAATTCCATAGTGCGGCCCACCATGAGGCGGCCCACGACGGGGCAACCCACGCGCGCTGCCAACTTCGCAAAAACACCCCCGCACCAAAACAAATCAACCCGGGCCTACAGCACTATTCCCCGAGAGAGAGGCTATGCAAAAAGGACCTCGCAACTATCCTCCTTTACCACGGCCGGGTCCTTGGCCACCCCTGCGCACGCCGGTGCGGCACTGGATGGCCACGTTGGCCAACCAGAACCTGCCCTGGCCCAGCTAGCGGGCCGACCTACACCTATAGCCCTAGCGCCTACACTAGCCGAAGCTACGGTAGCGGCGGAGCTTGCGAGAGTGATGGCCATGGTGAGCGGCCGCATGCGACGGTGGCGCGACCGTACCGGCCACCCTAGACCACCGCGCAGCTACTGGCTAGCACGAGAGCATCACTAGCTTACCCTGGTCATGGCTGTGGTGATGGTTCGACCGGAGATACCCCGAGCAGGGCTGGCCATGTGCGGCCGGCGGGAGGCGACGACGCTCCGTGACGGTGCGGCCGCGTCAGCAGCACCGATGAGGCGGTAGAGGTGCAAGTGAGGCGCGCGGGGTGCAGTGGAGGTGGAGGCAAAGCTCGTGGTGCAGTTGGTTGGACATGGGATGGTGCAGTGATGGTTGCCGTTGGCCACGGTCGAACCCAGCCTTAATGGCACGGCGGAGGGAAAACTCCAAAATTGGAGTTCGTCGTGGCGTGATTCAAGGCTAGGTGAGGTCGGTTGGTGCGTGGACGTCCAGGTGCAAACACGGGCACGCAAAATTGAAGGCAAGTGCCTACACCCTGGCTCACCTTGGTCGCGACGTGATGGCGGAGACAGAGGCGGTCGAGCGCACAGAGGCGGGCAGGGGAGAAGTGAGAGGACGAGAGACGGTGGGGACGCGGTCGGTAGCTTGCGAGCGCGCCTTGGCGTGATACAGCTGGCGCCACCAGTACGGCCCACGGCCGACACTAGCCGACGGCACGTGCTCGAGGTTGGCATGGCCCGCACGCCGCAGTACCATAAATGGCATGGCGACGACGGTTCGACTCACACGACAAATACCAAAGCGAGCCGATGGCGCAGTGGTGCGGTGCAAAGCAAAGTAGCGAGCGAGGCGGTGATGCGGCGAAGCGGCAAGAAGCTGCATCGCGCGACGCGGTGGGGGTAGCGCGATAGTGCGTTGGGTAGGTGGCCGCGGGGCTCGGTTGAGCGAGCAGTAGCAACGGCCTGTCCAGAGGCGGTCAGGGCAACACAGTCGCGGCCGGCCATGTGCGACAGCGTGCGCGCACGCAGAGCGACCGGCGCGGTGGCATTGCGCCCCAAGGGGTGGTGACCGCGCACATCTAGTGAGCTAGCCCGGAAACGTGCTGTGCACGAATTTTAAAGCAACGACTATCACTAAACCATTGCCTCTAAACCAAAACCGATTTCACCATGATCAAACTGATACATGAGGCTGCTAAACCGAGCTAAAACATCACCTCACTTTCTAACCCAATCTCTCTAAATAAATTGCTAAACCTAGGTACGTCTAGCTAGCCCACGAACTTAGAATTTGTCTAAGTTTGAGTTAAATTCTATTCCAAATTGCATTTCTAAGCTATTAAAACTACTATTTACCAATATTATTTTTCAATACCAAGTATTTCATTGTCATCTACAAAGTTCATATTTCATACTTCATTTAAGTGTCACATGGATGTTTTATAGCATTTTTGCTTAATAAAAATTGGTTTACAACCCTACTCGATAATTGTACAAATCGCGAAAGAATTTTTCGTTTTTTTCGTTTTTACGACTCGTTTAAGTTACAATGCTTTACCTATTCATCACACCACATGCAATATCACTTAAGTATGATGCTCATGACATGTTTAGCAAATGATTCAATATGTAACACCGAGGGTTTTATAGCTCTTCCCTCTTAAACAAAATCTCGTCCCGAGATTTTATGTGCCTAGTGTGGGAAAAGAGATAAGAAATAAATTTCAATTTAAAATGATTACCTTGACGAACTAGCAAGAAGATGAGGGTAATGCTTGGAGATGTAACTTTCTTGCTCCCAAGTGGCTTCATCCTCCGAATGATTTTGTCATTGCACTTTATAGAATTTCACCACCTCGTTTATAGTCACTCTTTCTTTTTCATCTAAGATCTTGACGGGATGCTCGATAAAGGACAAGTCGGGTTGAAGGGGAAGTCCTTCAATTTCCATTACTTCCTCGGGAACCCTTAAACATTTCTTTAACTGGGAAACATGAAAGATATTATGCATTGCTGACAAAATATCTGGAAGCTAGAGACGATAAACAACAGAACCACATCGCTCCAAAATCTTATAAGGACCCACGTAACGAGGGGCTAGCTTTCCTTGGACACCAAATCGATGCACACCTCTTATGGGAGACACCTTGAGATACACATGGTCACCAACTTCAAATTGCAAGGGCCTTCTTCGCTTGTCAGCATAAGTTTTCTGTCGACTCTGAGCTGCCTTCCAATGACTCTGAATAATACTAACTTGTTCTTGAGCTTCCTTGATAAAATCAGGTCCAAAATATCCATAGTCACCCACTTCAACCCAGTTAAGCGGGGTCCTACACTTCTTTCCATACAGAGTTTCAAAAGGTGCCATACGAATACTTTATTGATAGCTATTGTTGTAAGAAAACTCAGCTAAGTTCAAGCATTCATCCCACTTCTCAGGGAAAGAGATGACACAAGCTCTCAACATATCTTCAAGTACCTGATTTACCCTTTCTGTTTGCCCATCCATCTGCGGATGATAAGCTGAACTTCGGAGGAGACGAGTACCAAGACTTTTCTAGAGCTGCTCCCAGAATCGGGAGACAAAGACTAACCCTCTATCAGAGACGATAGTAAGAGGAACTCCATGTAGGCTAACAATCCGGTCAAAATATAACTTGGCATATTTCTTGGCTGAATATCTGGTATCCACCGGAAGAAAATGAGCTAATTTAGTGAGGCGATCCACAATGACCCAAATAGAGTCGTAGCCCTTAGAAGTGCGGGGTAAACCTACAATAAAATCCATGGAAATATCCTCCCATTTCCAAACAGGAATAGGCAAGGGCTGTAAAAATCCAGGCATATGCATATGGTCTGCCTTAACTCTTCCACAAGTATCGCATTCCACGACGTACTTGGTGATATCCTGCTTCATATTTGACCACCAATACAAGTGAGCGCAAATCATGATACATCTTGTTACTGCCAGGATGGATGGACAACTAGGAAGTATGGGCCTCATCCAAAATCTTCCTCCTAAGCTCCTCATTTGACGGAACCACCAATTTGTTCTTGAACTTCATTACACTTTGGTCATTAATACTAAAATGAGGACCACGCCCTTCGGCAATTAACTTCTTAATGTGAGGAATTCCTGAAGTATCATGCCTTTGCTCGCTAATAATTTGCTCAAGTAAATCCGAGACTAGAGCAATGTGAGCTAGCACCTCAGCATGGTTGAGAGACAAGGATACTTGTTCTGACTCAAAGCATCAGCCACCACATTAGCTTTTCTAGAATGGTAATGAACCTCCAAATTATACTCCTTGATTAATTCCAACCATCTTCTTTGCCTCATATTTAACTCGGATTGAGTGAAAATATACTTGAGGCTCTTGTGATCCGTATAAATATGCACCTTATTTCCCAACAAATAATGCCTCTAAATGTTTTAGAGCGTGCACCACAGCAGCTAGCTCTAAATCATGGGTGGGATAATTCACCTCGTGCTTTTTCAGCTGACGTGAAGCATAGGCTATCACACGCTCATCCTGCATAAGCACACATCCCAACCCCATCTTCGAGGCATCACAATATACATCAAAAGGTATGTCGATATCTGGTTGGGTAAGAACAGGAGCAGTGGTAAGAAAATGCTTTAGAGATTGGAAAGCTTCCTCATAAGCCGGACTCCACACAAACTTGACATCTTTCTGGAGCAACTTGGTCATAGATTGGGCTATCTTGGAGAAATCAGAAATAAAACGCCGATAATACCCAGCAAGACCAAGGAACTAACGGATTGATGCACTGACTTTGGAGACTTCCAATTTAACACATCTTTGTACCTTGCTTGGATCCACCACGACGCCTTCGGGAGTCAACACATGTCCCAAAAACTGCACTCGATCCAACCAAAACTCACATTTGCTGAATTTGACATACATTTTGTGTTCTCTCAATCGAGTCAACACTATTCGGAGATGCTGGGCATGCTCTTCTTTGTTCTTAGAGTAGATCAAAATATCATCAATGAACACCACTATAAACTTATCCAACTCCGGCATGAAGACTGAATTCATGAGATACATGAAGAATGCAGGAGCATTGGTAAGGCCAAAAGACATGACTAGGTACTCAAAGCCCATACCGAGTAAAGAAAGTTGTCTTTGGTATATCTTAAGGTTTGATCTTAATTTGAGGATAGCCTGAACGAAGGTCAATCTTGGAGAACACATTTGCACCAGCCAACTGATCGAACAAAGTATTAATACGAGATAAAGGATACTTGTTCTTAATGGTTACCACATTGAGAGGGCGGTAATCCAACTCCACATCTCTATCCGGTGGTAACCCGGGTACATCTTTAGGAAAGACATACGGAAACTCACAGACCACGAGAATAGAGGCAAGATCAGGAGAAGCTTCAGCATGAGCAGCAACTGGTGCAGCTGGCTCGGAAAGCATAAGAAGAGACATTCTATCCTCAGAAGAAGGAAGTCGTAGCTCAACAACTCTCTGCTTAAGGTTCAGAATTACCCCATCACTATTTGACTCCATTCCTGTTAGCTGAGTACAGTGCGCAACATGAAGTTTCTTCAGGGATGTCAATAGACGGACTTCCACAGGCCAAGCCACTATATCTCTTGATGTAATCTGCAATGATTTAACATGGCTAAAACATGTCCACATTTGAAGAATTTCCTTAGGAAAACTTAACAATCCAGTGAAGCAATTGTATGACAACGACAAGTGTTCAAGGTTTTTGAAACACTTCTCCACAATCTCTAGGTTGTCCAGCTCTAGCTTCTGCTCAGATTCGACATGTGACTCGAGCACTATTTCATGCTCATAACTTTGTCCTGACTCTGACTTGGACATCAACTTATGGTCAGACCTTAGCAGCCTTGGGTCTCTTTGATGAGAGAGATGGCTCTTTGGTGGTAGCAGTTTCATATTTAATAGACCATATAACTTTAATGTGCGCAATGCTGGTCAGCTATCAATGTGCATGTGAAAAATAGGCCTTGCTGCCCACCCATAGGTAATTTCTTGCAATAGACTGAGATGCTGCATTTTGCTCAAATAAAGACTGGAACAAGCAGTTGCCTCCATTTTCTTCAGAACAGGGCACTGAGGAATATTTACCACTCGATAACAGCTACGCATGACAAGATCTTCAAGCTTGGGAAGTATGATAGGCCCGTTGTACCTTCCAGCATGGTTTCCCGCTCAAATCTTAAACCTTGGCAGTGCAGACAAAAACATCTTTTTTAATCTGGGAAGATGGGGAGGGCGGTATTACTACCACCTTTCCCAGAAATCAAGCTCAGTGTGCTCAAGTAGTCCATGCCAACCAAGATCAGCTCCTCCAGGGTGCAGGAGAACCAGACTGCTGGGATCTCATCCAACCAAGGGCACCTTACAATAAACAACTTTTTGAGACACTAAAAATGGCATGGAGCTCTGGTCCATCTTGCCACTATGGGGCCACCATAGCCAAATAATTGTAAATAACTAAGATGCTTGTGGGGCTCAAGGGCCATCATTACATCACGATGGTTGTTAGCCACACCTGCTCTTGCCTTAAAAAATTTCTCATCATCATCAGGGCTGGAGGCATGCTTGAGTTGTGCGGTCACAGTTTCATCCTCACACCACTTCAAGACAAGATCAGTTACCTGAGTTTTTTTACAAGGTTTGTCTTCTTTGCTCTTGAACTGGACTCGACTCTCTCTAAGTTCCACAACTCAAGCCTGTTGCTCAATTTATTCAATTGTTCCAGCTCCTCAATTCCTCTTCCATTTTCATCATCACCAACAAATATTGTCATCGTGTGCAGACTGGTTAATCGACTCAGATTGGGTGGCATCCAGTTCAACACTTCACAACCCAGGTTGTAGATATGTCTGGAGGTGCCTCAAATTTGCTAAGTCCTCTGATAAACATACAAGCCACTTGCAGCAAACCACCCTCAATGTTTGCAGGCTATAAAGCCTACATAGAGAATCAGGTACCGTGACCAGTGGTAGGTACGACAGATCAAGATATGCAATGAGCAGACAAGATGCGTGTGTATATGGGGAGCATATGCACATTGTAAAGCTCTCAGTGATCTCAACCTAATCTGCTTACAATGCTCACCCATCTCATCATGGTAGTTCCCGGCTGTAGCCCTATCTGTTGCAATTATTGAAGTCCTAACTGACTTCATGCCTCTCAAAAGACTACCAATCCTTTCATTTTCAAATGCACCGATGTCGATAAGGAGATGGCGGACATATTCAACAGAAGTCTTGTTTGCAAGAAAATCTTCAGGAGTTGCGCATTCATCAGTTATAGACTTTGCTAGATCATGTAAAAAATCGTGCATCTTAACGGTCAGCACCTTGAAATCACCCTCAATCTTGGTCATTTTCATGTCTTGCAAAAAGCCTTTAGCAATAAAACTTGAAAGAACCAAGCTATCCTTTTTATCTACATCATTTCCCTGCTCCTCACCAAGGAAAGAATTTGTAGCCCAAAGTTGAATCAACTTTTCACTATCAATCTCTGATCCTTTCGAAAACAAGGATGTTAAAACACAGCATTGCTTTTCTTCAGAGGAAAGTTGATTGTAACTTAGTAATAGAATAGTCAAGAGTCCTTCTAAAAACCTAGCATTATCTTTTATCTCGCCTTTAGTAACAATTTCACAATCGGCTAATGTCGTCTTTGTCCGCATCAACCCGCTCATCACCTTGACAGCAAGGGGGAGGCCTTTGCACATTTTAACAATATCCCGGCCAAGAGCCACAAACTCGGGTCTCTCCTTCCAATTAGAAAATGTTCTTCTAGAGAACATTTCCCAAGCATCGTGTTCATTGAGGGACCACAAATGATATGGCTGCAGAGGCCTTTGCACATTTTGGCAATATCCCGGCCAATCGGCTTTAGCATAATGGTCCACTGTATTACGTTATTCAAGTATGAGATATCGTGTGATTGAGAAAAAAACTGACGAATTTCTTTGTCATGCACCGGGGGCTTCTCCTTTTTGTGAATGTCTTTTGTCATTCTGAGGTTGGAGAATAGTTTTTTTTTGTTTAATATGTACTTGAAATTCTTAAACTGAGGGCTGTCTTTGTTGACCACATGTATAATACTGCAGATCTCAGAATAGAGAAAAGATATCCACAGGAAGATCTATAACAAAGAGCCATGGCGGAATTTCTTCCTGGCATTTTACAATCTATACTTGGCAAGGCCACCGGCAACCTTGCAACAACAACCCAGGCTAATACATGGAACCTGGAAGCCAAGCGCAAAGAGCTTGAAATGCAGCTGTTAACTGTGCAATCTTTGATGAAAGACTCAGAAAACATATGCTGGAGAAGACCAATTGTTAAAAAACTAATCAAGAAAGCTCAGGCTGTTATTGACGAGGCTGATGAAGTTGTTGAAGATTTCATTTATAATGCACAGTATGCTGAGGCTCAGCATGGCATGTCTTGGAGTCAGAAAGCCTTGATGTCAGTGAACCAGAGCAAATCATTTCTGGGGTCCATTGTTCTGAGCGGAAAGGTGGACAATGCTCTTAGGAAGCTAAAGAAGCTAGCAACAAACTTGAGAGATATTGGTCTGATTGAGCATGCTACGCCACCTCAAGCTACATTTACACAAGCAACTTCTTTCGTGGATGATTTTATGGAGATAGTTGGCAGGCAGGATGCCACAAATTCACTAGTTGAGCTTCTACTTGCCTAGGAAGACCAACGGAAGATACAAGTGGTGCCCATCGTGGGCATTGGGGGTCTGGGTAAAACAACGCTTGCAAAATTAGTCTACAATGATTTGAGGGTCAAGGACCATTTCGCTGTGAAGGCCTGGTACTACTGCGGTGACTGTTATGACATTTGTTCTGTCCTGAAGTCTGTGATTGAGTCCATCACAGATGAAAATTGGAAGAGGGGCAATGACTTGCAGCATTTACAAAAAGGTCTTGGCGAAGCTATTTCACACAGAAGAATGCTGTTAGTTTTTTATGACTATGCAAGCAGTGATAGTCAATTTGAAGACAGACTGAAATCAGCTCTGTGCTCTTCTCGGGGACCTGGAAGCTGTATCCTACTGACCAGTAGGAGCATCCCAGTAACCTCAGAATTTAGTACTCTGCAGCCATATCATTTGCAGTCCCTCAATGAACACGATGCTTGGGAAATGTTCTCTAGAAGAGAATTTTCTAATTGGAAGGAGAGGCCCGAGTTTGTGGCTCTTGGCCGGGATATTGTCAAAATGTGCAAAGGCCTCCCCCCTTGCTGTCAAGGTGATGAGCGGGTTGATGCGGACAAAGACGACATTAGCCGATTGGGAAATTGTTACTAAAGACGAGATAAAAGATAATGCTAGGTTTTCAGAAGGAGTCTTGGCTATTCTATTACTGAGTTACAATCAACTTTCCTCTGAAGAAAAGCAATGCTTTGTTTTAACATCCCTGTTTCCGAAAGGCTCAGAGATTGATAGTGAAAAGTTGATTCAACTTTGGGCTGCAAATTCTTTCCTTGGTGAGGAGCTGGGAAATGATGTAGATAAAAAGGGCAACTTGGTTCTTTCAAGTTTTATTGCTAAAGGCTTTTTGCAAGACATGAAAATGACCAAGATTGAGGGTGATTTCAAGGTGCTGACCGTTAAGATGCACGATTTTTTACATGATCTAGCAAAGTCTATAACTGATGAATGTGCAACTTCTGAAGATTTGCTTGCAAACAAGACTTCTGTTGAATATGTCCGCCATCTCCTTATCGACATCGGTGCATTTGAAAATGAAAGGATTGGTAGTCTTTTGAGAGGCACGAAGTCACTTAGGACTTCAATAATTACAACAGATAGGGCTACAGCCTAGAACTACCATGATGAGATGGGTGAGGATTGTAAGCAGATTAGGTTGAGATCACTGAGAGCTTTACAATGTGCATATGCTCCCCATATACACAGGCATCTTGTCTGCTCATTGCATTTAAGATATCTTGATCTATCGTACCTACCACTGGTCACGGTACCTGATTCTCTATGTAGGCTTTATAGCCTGCAAACATTGAGGGTGGTTTGCTGCAAGTGGCTTGTATGTTTACCAGAGGACTTAGCAAATTTGAGGCACCTCCGACATATCTACAACCTGGGTTGTGAAGTGTTGAACTGGATGTCACCCAATCTGAGTCGATTAACCAGTCTGCACACAATGACAATATTTGTTGCTGATGATGAAAATGGAAGAGGAATTGAGGAGCTGGAACAATTGAATAAATTGAGCAATAGGCTCGAGTTGTGGAACTTAGAGAGAGTCGAGTCCAGTTCAAGAGCAAAGAAGACAAACCTTGTAAAAAAACTCAGGTAACCGATCTTGTCTTGAAGTGGTGCGAGGATGAAACTGTGACCGCACAACTCAAGCATGCCTCCAGCCCTGATGATGATGAGAAATTTTTTAAGGCAAGAGCAGGTGTGGCTAACAACCATCGTGATGTAAAGATGGCCCTTGAGCCCCACAAGCATCTTAGTTATTTACAATTATTTGGCTATGGTGGCCCCATAGTGGCAAGATGGACCAGAGCTCCATGCCATTTTTAGTGTCTCAAAAGTTGTTTATTGTAAGGTGCCCTTGGTTGGATGAGATCCCAGCAGTCTGGTTCTCCAGCACCCTGGAGGAGCTGATCTTGGTTGGCATGGACTGCTTGAGCACACTGAGCTTGGTTTCTGGGAAAGGTGGTAGTAATACCGCCCTCCCCATCTTCCCCAGATTAAAAAAGATGTTTTTGTCTGCACTGCCAAGGTTTAAGATTTGGGCGGGAAACCATGCTGGAAGGTACAACGGGCCTATCATACTTCCCAAGCTTGAAGATCTTGTCATGCGTAGCTGTTATCGAGTGGTAAATATTCCTCAGTGCCCTGTTCTGAAGAAAATGGAGGCAACTGCTTGTTCCAGTTTTGATTTGAGCAAAATGCAGCATCTCAGTCTATTGCAAGAAATTACCTATGGGTGTGCAGCAAGGCCTATTTTTCACATGCACATTGATAGCTGGCCAGCATTGCGCACATTAAAGTTATATGGTGTATTAAAAATGAAACTGCTGCCACCAAAGAGCCATCTCTCTCATCAAAGAGACCCAAGGCTGCTAAGGTCTGACCATAAGTTGATGTCCAAGTCAGAGTCAGGACAAAGTTATGAGCATGAAATAGTGCCCGAGTCACATGTCGAATCTGAAGCAGAAGCCAGAGCTGGACAACCTAGAGATTGTGGAGAAGTGTTTCAAAAACCTTGAACACTTGTCGTTGTCATACAATTGCTTCACTGGATTATTAAGTTTGCCTGAGAAAATTCTTCAAATGTGGACATGTTTCAGCCATGTTAAATCATTGCAGATTACATCAAGAGATATAGTGGCTTGGCCTGCGGAAGTCCATCTATTGACATCCCTGAAGAAACTTCATGTTGCGCACTGTACTCAGTTAACAGGAATGGAGTCAAATAGTGATGGGGTACTTCCACCTAAGCTATTGGAATTGATCATACAGAGATGCCATAGTTTGGTGAAGCTCCCCCATCTTCCTAGTTCCCTTGAAGAATTGACGATTGAAAATTGCAGCAGGGTAGAATTTTTCTCAGATGATGTCACCTTCCCCTCACTTCAGAAGCTGCAGATAAATGGCTGTCCAAGGTTGCAAGATTTATATGTTTCTGGTGAGAAGTACCATGATTCAATTGCTCATGTTCCCCATAAGGAGATTGAAATAGTAACAAGAAAGACTTCGTGGTTCACTAAGAACTGCTCTTCCATCCAGTCCTGCCTAGTGTAGATTTTTGTAGAATATATCAGTACCTTTTCTTTTACTTCTCTCTGCATGGAAGATTATGTGATGAAAAATTAGAACTATTTCTGTACTTATTTGCTGGTACACTTTCAGCTGCATTGTAGCAACTGGTACATTTCTGGAGACAGAAGAATTGTAGCTGAAGACTGGTACATTTTTAACTGCATTGTAGCATGCTGGTTTGGAAGCCTGCAATCTGTTGTTTGGAGATTTGTCCAGATGACCCATTTGTTGCATATCTAGTTTGTCACAAGAGTTTGGAAACATTTAATCACTGCCACTGTCGATCATGTTGCCCTTCATAATATTGCTACATATCTTGTGCTAGAATGCTAGATACGTCAACTTTAAGTGCTTCTGTTCAGCACAATTGGTGAATCTGGTCTACTTTTGAATGGGTGCTGAGCTCCACTTGTTCTGAATATGTGGCTCAGATAGATTCTGCTATCGTAGGAATACAACTATCAACTATTCAAAGCCTAAAATCTTACCAGTTGGACAGGCACACCAACAAAAGAGATGAGAGGAACAAAACCTTACTTCATGGTACGAAGAATTGATAACCTTGAAGAGGATGACCTTGTTGATTAGCTGATGAGGAACTATGTATTCCTCACCTAGTGCAACTGTTTGATGTCAGATAAGTGACTCACGAACTCTTGCCACTCTCGGTTCCTGATCATCCCTGTATGGCGGATGGCATTTGCGCCAGGAAACGATTATATTGAATGGGTATGACAAATCAGGTAATTGATGTGACTGCCGCCGTGGAGTGCCACTGTACTGTCGTCGATCGAGCTTGCCACGTGTGCTCCAGGGATGGCTCCACGGCATCGAAAGTTGCCTGCACAGCCGCCGTCCGTCCGCACAAATGCTCGATGCCGTGGAGATGCACTGGCGGCGGCGCCGCCCCCCAGTACTCAATGAAACGAATCGCGTGAGGGCACGGGCATGGGCCGAGCTCTATTAGGATTCAGATGGACTGAGATTCAGTGACTTTGCTCGGTAAAGTTACAACGTAACTTTCTCTTCATCTGAGCCCTCCAAATCAGATCCAAAGGTTGTACTTTCTCTCAGCTCTTGGGACAATCTGTCAGTCACTCGTCGCTCTTCCCTTCGGCTCTAGTAGTCTGGTGGCAGGCGGAGGAGGAGCAGCACGTAAGGTTGGGGAATGGGGAGTCAGGCTCCAACGGCGCCGGCGGCGGCCATGTGCAGAAGTTGAAGCTCGACTACTGGTTGTTCACAACTTCACGTTCAGCGAGAGCGGGCTCGCCGGCGGCGACGCACGAGGGAGCTCGGCGCGGGAGGCCTGCAGCGGCGCGACGCCACGCCATGCGATGCGAGATGCCGGCGGCGGTTCGGTACTGCAGGCCAGTAGTGGGTCGGCGCGAGGCACCGGAGGCGCTGGACGCCTGCGGCAGCGCGGCACGATGCGAGATGCCTGCGACATCACGGTGTGGCAGTCACCAGCTGGAAGAGCGATACTGGACCACGCGCCCGAGTCGTCACTGCGGCAGCCGCGCCAGCAGGGCTAGAGACCGACCTCCTGCTCTTCCTGTTGCTCAACGTCATAATGTACCGAACCAGGTCCTCTGTGGTCGTCCGGGCCTCCTCCCTGCAGGTCTGCGGCATGCGCGGCCGGCGTGGCGAGCTCACGCCTGGCGGCCAGCGCTGTGTGCGTGCACGGCCAGCGTGGCGAGCGACCGGTCGGCGTCGGCACAGGGCGCGGCGAGCGAGCAGCCGTCGTGGGCACGGGATGCGGCGAGTGTATGGCGAGTGGGGCGGCCAGCGTGGCAACGATGGGTCTCCTTCGGAGCGGAGCGGTGCCTCAACGTGGCACTTCCGGGCCCTCCGGGGAGGCGCGGATGGCAGCGAGGTGCAGGAGAACTGCGGTGTGGCAAGCTACGATGTCGTGCTCTGCTCTGCTCCTACAACGTTCTCGCGTTGTTGGACATCCTTCGCTGGTGGGGCGTCCCGCCGGGCCGGCCCAGCCCAGGCCGGCCTGACCACCGGTGCCATCATGGTTGCGCTCCTGTGCGAGGGGATGAGGTCATCGCGAAGCATATGGATGCTGAGTGGCCGATGGCTTCGTCCAATACTCTCGGAGACTCAGAGTTCGAGCGAATACGTGGCCGCTGGCTGGCCGGTGAGGTGCACGCGGAGCCGCGGAGGTTTGGTGCGACGAATGGAGCTTTCGAGTCTTCAATCCAGTAGCACGGCCGGGACGTTCGCATGAAAGAAGAAACAGGTCACAGGCCTTGAATCCATCTCCCTCGTTGGATCTTGATTGGACGTTGGATAGCATAGGGAAAGTTACAACGTGACTTTCCGAAGCAAAGTCACTGAATCTGCGTCCGATTCAGAACCCCTGCAGTCGGCCTCATCGACTACAGTCGGCAGTCAACGCATCCCACCGTCCGCTCGCATCCAACGGCAGCTTCTAAACTCAGGTAGTAGGCTGCACGAATTCTAGCCCAACAAGCCCAACGACCCAACTAAACTCAGTCAGGTTCCTTTCCCTCCGCCGCCGTCATCCTTGTCGAGCGACCCTGAGCTGCCGCCTTCCTCGTCGACGACGTCGAGCGACGTGAGCTCCGTCGCCTTCATGTTCGGAGCGGACACCGCGCTCGTGCTGCTGCCCTTCCACTGCCTCCCCGAGTTCGCACAGGGCCACAGGTCCAGCAGGATGGATGGGGCGGCGGCGGGCAGGGGCAGGGCAGGAGCATCAGGACCGCCATGTTCGCCTCCAGTGTTGGTTCTCTGATGCTGCCCGTCGTCCGCACGCTGGTCTGGCTCGCCGCTGTCGCAACTGCTGGAGCCGAGTCCACAGTTGATGCCCCTGACATGTAGCAACGACGCCGAGGGAAGCTGCAGCACCTTTCGACGCTCTTGATGACCTTGCCGTGCAGTCCTCATCCTCACTCGCATAGCCCTAGAGATTACAAACAGGCTGTGCAGAGAATGGTCGGTGGCACGGCCAACTGAAATGACAGCATCGAAACTCTTTTGCAAACAAGACATGATCATTATGCCAACAATATGTACATCCAGTCATTCACTTGGGCAATTCAGTGATCACATTCTCAAATTTCTAGTCACAGTATCACTTTACAGTCTCACAATCCTATCTAACAACTCTGTTCTGAAGTTTCAGCTCTGCTATTTACATTGTTGTGTCTCGAACAGCCTGACGAGCAGAACTGCGAAACCACGGCTGCCCTTCCCTTGGAATCCAGAAGCATGTGGAGAAGGATGTAGCGCTGGTGGTGCTGCATCTGTACCTACGCGAACTGCTGCTGCATCGTGTACCTCCACGCGGAGCAGTCGGAGGCGAAGAACAGCGCGGACCACGGAGGAGAGCACTTAGCCATGAGCGGAGGCACGGCGCTAGACGACGCGGACCACGGAAGCGAGCACTCAGCAACAAGTGGTGCCGCGGCGTACGGATGCTAGCGGCGGCGGCGAGGTGCTAGACGCCGGCGGCGCAGCAGGCGAGTGAACCTAAGGCCGGGACTCGACGAGCTGTGGAGAGCGTGGGCTGTAGTTGGGCCGGACCAGCAGATCGTGAGCGCATAAATGGGTGGCCAATGCTCGCAGACGTCCGATCCTGAGTTGACGGCACAGATGGCGTGACTGCAGAACGCAGTCGTTTCACGTGAAGTTAGACGAATTACTTTGCTGCTTTATTAAGATCCGTACAGTTTTTATGGAAGGGACCAAGCAAAGCTTAGAACTATATTAGGTTATTATCTCCAAGTTATCTTAATTTGTTGGAAATTATTATATTCACACCCTGAGATTTTTGGGACACCTTTTGGGTAATCGGAAATATCCATCGATATATCTTATGTTCGTCGTCTTCGGGAAAATCAGGGAACGTGTATGGCGCAGTTTTAAGTTTTAACCAATTGCTGCCAACACCTGATATATTCTGTATACGCCAATATGAGAAGTTCGATTCGAAAACCAGGCCTGCTAAGTGTCCCTATATAACTTCTCAAAGTTTTTTTTTTTTGAAAAAATTCAAATTACTCCCCTGAAGTATAACCAAAGTCTGGATAACCCCTAGAGTATTTCTTGGTTCAGTTTACCCCAAAACTATACCATTTGGTTCAATTTACACCTTAACGCAATTTGTCTTTTTTTTTATTTCGCCAAGCACAAATGGAGTTTTAAGTTAAAATTTTGCCATATGGTAGTAGACATCATAAGACATGTTAAAAAAATATATTATGAATTTTTACATTATTTTGATAGGGTAGGATATTTAATAATAAAATTTATCCTTCATATACAAAATTATATAAAATCTAATGATAAAAAATTCATGAAATATTTTTTTACTATAGATTATGATGTCCAATATCACCCTGCAAAGTCTCAAATTAAAATTCAACTTGTGTATGGATAAATAAAAATGAAAATTTACATTATGGGGTAAGTTGAACTAAATAGTATAGTCTAGGGGGTAAATTAAATTAAACCAAAACATAGTTTAGGGGTTATATGGACTTTTGCTATACTTGAAGGGAGTAGTTTGGACTTTTTTCAAGTTTTTTCTTACCAAACTTCCGGTGTTTAAGATTAGTGCTTGCAACCTCATCCATCAGATCACGCATCCATCCTTCCTTCAACCCCACCACCTTACTGCCGCCTCCTCCCATTGTGTCAGATATCTAAACCCGAGTATCCGAGCCAAAGGATTAATGAGCGTCACGTCGGCTCATCCGATGGTTAAGTACGCAACTGCGGCCTCGTCCGACCCCCAGGGGCCGGGCCACACCTCGTCCAACTCCGGGGACGAGGTTTCCGCCTCGTCGGACCCGAAGGCGTGGGCTCTAACTCCGAGGACGAGGTTTCCGCCTCATCCTACCCCAAGGCGTGGGCTCCGACTTCGAGGACGAGGTTTCTGCCTCGCCTACCCCAAGACGTGGGCTTCGACTCCTCCGATCCCAGGGGGAGGGCTCCGCCTCGTCCAACCCCCGAGGGTCGGATTCCGTCTCGCCCGGCCCCCAGGGCGAGATTTCCGCCTCGCACGTTCCCTTGGGGTCGGATTTGCTACAGGACAAAAGCAGTGGCCCCAGGGTGGGACCCGAACCACTTCAACCACTACGGCGTGGAGGCGCACGCCCGGGAGCACGTCTCGGGCACGTCCTGATGCGACTGGCGGTCGAATCAGGCCATGCTAAGGCTCCGGGGAGTATGGGCGCGTACTTCCCCATGCTGGTAGGTGCGATGCTCACTGTGGCAACGTCTTTCGGGGGGCAGTTGACACAAGGCCTCCCATACCCTGCACCATACCGATGGACGACGTATTGTGCGCGGTTTTTTAGGCGGGATGGCTGTCGATCATCCTCCTACCCATCGTACGGCGATGGGCTGTGCATTTTATCGTCTTCGAGGCTATGGGCGTTTGGGTCGGCACGATCGACTCCAATTATTGGAGTCGACCCGACCCGTTGGGCGGGGTTGGCACTTTATCTCTTGTGAGCGATGGGTTGGAGCCAACCACTAGAAGTCGGGACTAGGCCCTGTGAAAGGGGGCGCTCGGAGCCGACCCCTTTGTGGTGGGCCTTCGGTGGGCTAGGCCACTTTCTGCCGCCATCGCCTGTCACGGGGATCGAGGCACTTCCAATCACCACCTCGATCATGACTGTGGCCGTTGGGGCGCCCACCCAAGGTGCCGCTAGGGTGCCCGCCCGTGTCAATCTACCGCCACCGCCCATCATCGAGTCGACCTCGGTGCCTTCACCGCCCGGACGTCGACCCTACACCGACATCTTCGCCACCTCCAACCGTCGACCCAGCCCCTGCCTCTCCTCCGCCACCGCTTTAACGAACCAGTCGGCGAGCGAGAGATGGTGGTGGAGATGGTGGCCGAGCACGAGCGGCCGGGCCCGCTTGCCGGATTCCAGGAGGCCTCGTCCAACCATCCTGTAGGAGATGAGTCTCGCGTCTTCACCTCCCCCGAGCGTCTAGCGAACGAGTTCCAACCCCCTCCGAGCTCACCCGCTCGGATTGTCAACGTCGACGCGGGGAGCGAGGGAGTAGAGATTTGGGCGAGATGGAGCAGGTCGAAGCGGAGGTGGCCCCGGCAACCGAGGTCGTCGTCACCAGCATGGTGGGCCTAGGATCAACGGCCGGAGCTTCCCCAACTGGCGGCAGCAGCTCTTCACCTGGGTGGACGTTGGCTCGGCTCACTAGCACATCCCGGCTGCAATCGGCGTAGCCAGCGCCGTTGGTGTGGAGGCACCCACAATTCCCGGAGGACCTGACCAAGGCCCGGTTGGTGCTGAATGAAGGGGCCAAGGCAGCCTCCTTGGAAAGTGTGCTCTCCCAAGGTGGGTCTGCCTTCACCAAGCTGGAGGGGGCCGGTCGAACTTCGTCCGAGGGCTCCAGGCGGTCGACCAGGCTCTTCGGGCGTTGGGTGAAGGGCTAATGCCCCTTGGTCAAGTATGGATTTCCCCACATCCGGTTGATGTGGTAGCCCATCGAGTGGGGTCCGATTGACGTCGAACTTGTCTTTGCAGGAGTTAATGGAGCAGTCCAGGGCCAAGTCCCACTTCCTCCGAGAGCTCCACTCGCAGGGTCATGATGAGGCGAAGCTGCGCTGGCAACTGACGGCAGTCCAGAACGCCCAGAACACCTCCGAGCAAGAGGTGGCCGCGCTTAGGGCCGCCCAGAGGAGCGAGGTCCAAGAGCTCGAGGCCCTGCATCATGAGGTCATGATCGATCGAACGAAGCCGAGGCGCACGTGACCCGAGTCACCCAGGACGTGAAGGCGGCTGACGAGGCATGGCGATGGGCGGAGTTGATCTAGGAGGTCTAGCGCCTTCTGACAGAGGCCGAGTCGGCCCGTCAGGAGGCCAAGCGCCATGCGGGTGAGGCCACCCAAGACACTAAGGTCGCAGAGTGATAAGGACATGAGCTCCATGCATACGACCATGCTTAGAGATAGAGGACGAGATCAGCGAGGGTGTCCTAACCGAGATGGAGGCCCGAAGCTCATCCGATTCGGGTCACCAAGGTTGAGGCCCAAATCAAGTTCGAGTCTATCTCGGGTTCCAAGACCAGTCTGTCATAAAACTGGTCATACGGGCGCGTCCGGGCTCCGTTTTCAACGATCCACATATGGATGGAAAGCTAATTAGATAAGAAAGCCAATGCAAGTGGTCTCACGTCAAAAGCCCTTCGGAATCAACGAAAATCATCGAAACAAGTCAGCATCCAGAATCTGTTAGGGTGCTGCGACACCATCTTTTGGTCCGTTGGACCGTGTATCGTCTTTAGAGCCCATTAGGGGGCATCCAGGGGTGACGTCCGGGGCTCTATAATTAGCAGCCGTCGCTCTCCTTAGGGTTTGGGGGTTTTGTTTAGTTCTTGATTTCCTCGTGAAACAGACGTCATTTTGCTGCAACTGTACCGCCAAGGCCGCTTGCTGTGAACCAGAGCCCCGGTTCTTGATCTTGTTCGCCTGTGGCGATTAGTCCTTTCAAATAAAGACTTGAACTCCTTTTCGTTATCATAAGCCTCATATTTATTTGCAATTTCAGATTGCGTTCATCCCGTTCTTGCTTGTGTTCTCGATTTGCTTGCAGGAAAGCCTTCTCGACGAGGTCAATCGCGTTCGCGTGGTTGATAACTAACGGAGCAGTGGTGTAACGGTTGCGAGGGTCCGAATCAGTCTTGGTTCAAAGCCTAGATCGTGAACGTCGAGTCTTCACCAATCGACGCTATCATACCTTTTAGAAGATCGGGCCTTGTCTACATCACGGAGGCTGCTCGACAGACCGCGGATGCGGCTCGAGTGACCGTCGAGGAGCAAGTGCTCCGATCGTCACGTGCAGTCGAAGCCGCGAAGGTGTGGCGGCGACCCTCTCCACCGATGTCTCCGACTTGAGAACGGCTATGGAGTCGGCCGTCCGAGGCGGAATGCTGCGGAGAGCCAGCTGAAGGATCTACAGGATTCAGCCGCACGTAAGTGCTTGGTCTATTCGACTCATTTTCTTGCCCTCGCGGTGGATGACCAAAGTTTTCTCTTTTTGTAGAGTTGCAAGAGGCGCTCGGGAAGGCCGTTGAGGAGAAGACCGTCCTAGAACAAGCAGACGTTCGAGGCGCTCGGGGACATCGATCAAATGAAGAATGTTGCACAGGTCGTGTGCAACTACATCTTCGGTGAGGTCCCTGGCGCCAACTCTGTGCGCTCACGACTGGCGGGCGTCCCCGATCAGGTAGCGACGCTGATCTCCAACGGCGTCTACTTTGGCATCCACACCGCCCTCTCCTCGGTCGGCACCCACTACGAAGGGGTGGATTGGGAGCTAGTGGCAAAGGCATACGCGCCGAATCGTTCAATAGAGGAGGTCGACCAAGTGTGCGACCTAGTGGCTCCCCATGCGAGTCGGCTTGCCGGGCAAGTCCTCGTCGAGGTCGTCCACCGTGATCATCTGGGCCTTCACCTTGAGGACAGGAGTTAGGGGTTTCTAGGCATTTCGAATTTTCAACTTTTAAATTCATAAGTTTTGTAAAACATTGCCCTCCCAGGTTTGGGCTTCCGCACTTTGGGTTTTCATATGGCATTGAAATGGGGTGTACACCCGCTTATTCTTTCCATACTTTTACCCGATAGACTATGCAGGTCCCTAACCCAGGTCTCCTCCCCCCCTCTCCCCCGCCCCGAAGGGGGTCCGTACCACGTTGGCATGGGCCATTTTTGGGGTTGAGTTTCGAACGATAAGGAGAGGCTGTCGGAGCAATTTTAGCTACGAACTAAGAAAAAATTTACGCTAAGGATAGAAATGACGTAGCTGTTCGATGTTCCAAGAGTTGGTGATCACGTTGCTGTCTTCGTCCTTTAGTCTCGGCCTACTATACATCTGCAAGTCCCAAGGAGGCAGCGTAGGTTGCGGTGGCTGAATCGCGCCTCGGGGTCCTCCAGCTCGACGATGCTACAGAGGATAACAGCCCTGGCGGTGACGTTTTGACTTGCTCGAGGGAAGAATGGGGCTCCTCGGTAAGATGATCTGGTCCTGGACCTCTGGCGCAGGGTTACGAGCGCTAGTCCTCGGGAGACGAGTTTCTGGTCGTTGCCCGAGGCCTGCTTGCTCCCGCTCGAGTTGTGCTTGTTTCTTCTCTGGATCTATGGCTTTAGCCCAGAGGCATTGAGCTTTCTCTTGGAGGTATGCTTCCTGCTCCTCAGGGGTGCGCTGAACGGGAGGGGGCTGCATCCCGCGCGTCGGGTCGAGGGTCCCCGCGTCCCGGATGTTAGCCATGTAGCATTCCTGAGAGGGGTCGTGACTCCCCTCATACCCTGCTTTGGAACTGGTGTCAACAGTAGAGTACGCTAGTATGTCGTGGAGCGATGCCGGGGCGTGTTTCGCCGTGCCCACGAACTCCGAGTCCATGGGAGGGGTGGACAAGGCGCAATGCAACTCTTGCTGAAAGCAACATGTTGCGTCCCTCAATCCGTACGGTAGGCCGTCCCTGGGTGCCGGAACTCGGGCTCTAGGGGAAGCGGATCCTCGCCCACGAGTTGGGCCATGGTGCTTGCCACCGCATGGAAGATGCTCTGCGTGTCATGGGGGGTGGGGCACGGCCCAAGGTAGGCCTCTATCCGGTGTACGAGCACCTCGGAGTCGAGGGCTAAAGGAGTTGGCCCCTGTGCTGGAGGGGTCGGCAACCGCGGTGCCAATGGGGCATCCTCCTCATCGGCGAAGCGAAGGCGTCCTAACTAGTCGGCTACAAAATCCAGACTTCCCAGACATATCGTTTGTCCAGGAACAAAAGTAAGGACCAGGCGGGCGACTCCGCCCGGTAAAGTTACAAAATCGAGGCTTCCAAAGCAAAAACTGTCCTGCGAGAGGTGGTCGTCGAGGCCAGGGACGAAAAAAGCCATCGAGGGCATCAGCAGTGAAAACGCGCAACAGCCCTACTACTGCACGCCAACTGTCGGCGTTTCTTTCCTCCGACTAGTGATTATACGCTGCGGTCTCAAGCTCTCGATGGTGGGGGCACAAGACTCAAAGGATTATACTGGTTTGGCACGCGCCCTATGTCCAGTTCGTACTGTGGTCATGATCCTCGAGCTTGAACTCCTAGTGGTGTTACAAGAGGGGCACTTGCTACAAACGTGAAAAGCCCTTGTCGGGTGAAAAAAAATGAAGTTCTCTCTCTGTAAGCAATAAAGCTCCTACCCTTTATACTTTGGGGAGGGGCATTACAAAAGAAAAAAGGAGGGGGCCTCGTCTAACCAACTGTTGCGGGTGCTTGACGTGGGTAGGTCGGGCGCCCTAGGTCAGTCGAGGTGATTGAGAGGTGCATCATTCCCGGAGTTGTGTTGTTCCGGGAGCTATAGCCATGCTCGCGGGGGCATGAATGTGTCACATCATGAGTGAAGATTGGCCAGTGGTTCTCCAGTCCGGAATAGGTCTTCCGACTAACTCAGGTGGGTCGGGAACGAGCAGCCCCCCTTTCCTCTAGGCGAGGGGAAGTCGGGGAGGCTCCGGGGAGTACAGGCGTGTACTTCCCCATGCTGGTAGGTGCAATGCTCATTGTGGCAACGTCTTTCGAGGGCAGTTGACATAGGGCCTCCCATACCCTGCACCACACCGATGGACGGCATACTATGCGCGGTTTTTTAGGCGAGATGGTTGTCGATCATCCTCCTGCCCATCGTACGGCGATGGGTTGTGCATTTTGTCGTCTTCAGGGCTACGGGCGTTTGGGTCGGCATGGTCGACTCTAATTATTGGAGTCAACCCGACCCGTTGGGCGGGGTCGACGCATTGTCTCTTGTGAGCGATGGGTCGGAGCCAACCTCTAGAGGTCAGGTCTAGGCCTTGTGAAAGGGGGCGCTCGGAGCCGACCCCTTTGTGGTGGGCCTTCAGCGGGCTGGGCCGCTTTCTACGGCAAAAGGCCGTCTGGGAACCTTTTGCCCTTTTTGTGGGGTACCCGTGGTCTTGGTACCTGACACAAAGTCCATGCCCCACGTCTAACCAACTTGGTATTTAGTGCCGAGGTGAGCATCATCTTACTCAACCGTATCCACCTCTAGTGGTCCGCAAACCACACCCATTACAGTTATTGCCGCCAACTCCTCATGGTATCACAAGTCACATGTACCCGCCACAGGTACTCCGGAGGATGTGTCCGAGCGCACACACCAAGCCCTCGATACGAAGATCGAGTTAATTTGCTCACCCCCGCAAGAATACCCAAAACCCCTTCTCCTTTCCTAGTTTTACCCCAACACACGCCAAGAATCCTAGTCACAAATCCCCATCACACATGCAAGCATCGCCTAGCATATCATGTAACGGGCTAGCAAGGATAACAGATATAGGATAACACATATAAAATAAGGCTATGCAGGAAATAAAGCGCTAGCATACTAGTTGCAATGTCTAATAGGATTTGGAGAATGGGATGGGCGTGGACACCTGTGACTTTGCGATCCAAATTTATCTTGACGTAGTCTTACAAGTCTTCATTCGCCGAAGTCCAAGTTGAAGTTGACAAAATCTTCTATATCTTCCTCGGATCCTAGCACACGTATGCATAAATAAACAACGGCATCTAATACAAATAAACTCCAAAAAGAAGCAATAAGAGCCAAATAACCTCTAACGGGTAGTTCATGTTTTTAGAAAATTATTGAAACTGGTTTCATATTTTTCTAAGCTACGGTTGATTTTATATGATTTTTAATTAATAAAATCTTTTCTAGATTTTTATTAATTTCATAAAAAGGAAAAGAAAACAAGCTGGCATGTGGCGACACCAAAATGCGCCATGTGCCAGGCCCTAGTTAGTCGTGCTAACATCATCATGATGTCATCACGTGGGGTCAGTAGCCGACATCAGTAGTGGGCCCTGCTGACGTCAGGGTTGACCAAGTCAACAACCAGTGTTGACTAGTCAACGGGTCAATGGGCCAAGATCCGGACGACGGGTCAAGTTAGCGATCAAAGCTGGTTAGTGGCCAAGTCAGCGACTAAGTTAGCAAACAAGTTAGTAGGCCCCACACGTCATCGTATGGGTCCTATTGGTCAGATGGCTAGGGCGTACTAGGTCAGTGGGTCCACATGTCATCATGTGGGACCCGTAGTGTTAGTGGCCCAGATAGTCAAATCAGTGGACCCACATGTTAGTATGTGGGCCCCACATGTTAGTGGGCCCAGACGGGCTATTTGTGGGTCGATACTGGGCTAACCTGACTTAAGGGTTTACAGGTCGACTAGCAAGATAACTCGTCTTGCGGCTTGGCCCAGATCCTTTGCGGCGACTTGCACACAAGTCCGGGTGGTCTCCGATATGCCCTTGGGCTAGGTCGGTTATGGCCGAGTCATGGCTAGGCTATGGCCAGCGTTGGCCAGGCGGCGCCCAACTATGGCCGACTGCGGCCAAGCTTTGGCTGGTCGGGAGCAGGCTAGGTAGTGGCGAAGGTTGACCGAAGCGGTTATGGACCAAGAAAGGTCACCGCTTGAGGGTTTCACACAAGACAGCAAGGCGAGGGCGACGAAAGGTATCGCCTTTGGGTTCGGGTTTAAAGGACAAAGGCGCAGCTTGGGTTGTTGGAGCGCGGGCACATGGTTTACCATGGCCGCGACATGGGCAAGGGGCTCAATGCTGCAGCGAGGGCAACAACGGAGCATTTTCTCTGGTTTTAAGGTGCGGGGCAGCAGAGTCTGGGAGCATGGCCGAAGGGCTACGGCAAAACTGCAGCCAGCTTACGTGCACGAGCTCAAGCACATTCGTGCTATGAAACCAATCACAAATTGGCCTCACGATTGCTAGCTTCTTGCATAGTGCTGCAGCGTTGTTGATCAGATCAAAACAGGGTAGAAGCTAAGCACGTAGGTGGGCTAAGTTGCTTCTTAAACCATGTCTTGGACAAGGTATGGCAACTGGTTGGACGGTAGGATGTGGCCGCAGGTGCACACAGGGTGCTCGACGTCTTGCCCAATCGGACTTCGCCAACCGGCAGCTGGGGCGTAGGGGCTAAGAGCAGCGGCACAGATGGGGTTTGGCCGGCTTGCGCGCGGGGCAACAGCAGCCTGTGTCCGCGGCGAGGCCGACGCTGGGTTAGAGGCAGCAGCGAGGTACAGGATGGGGCGGCTGGGCTGCAGCTCGTGGGCGCGGAGCGTTCTCCGTCCACGGCAAGGGCTAGCGGCAAGACGGTGGGCGGCACCTGCAAGAAAACCTCGGCACGAAGGCCGGTACACAGAGGCGATGGCGAGCGGCGCAGAGCGGGGCTGGGCAGACATGCCCGAAGGACTTAGGCATTTCATCGATCACGTAGGAGGCGGGGCGGATCTGTGGCTCAGTTTGGGCATGGGCGTCCAGTAATGCTCTAGGCACCGAAGGCTCCTGCAAGAAGAACTCGGCTCGAAGGCCGGCACACAGGGAGGGTTCTTTGGCCACAGGCCGGCAGCAACGGCTCGACGGCCGGTCACACGAGGGATGGGGCAAAGGTCGGGCCTTGCGGTTCTGCTCACCAGCGGGCTCGAGGACGACGGCCCGACGCGGTGGCGAGTCGGAGCAGCGAGGGCACGGTGCAGAGCGGGTGGGACGGCAGCGGCTCGGGGTCGTCGCACGGGGTAGGCTTGCGGTCCAACTTGAGCTCGCGGTACGGGCTTCGAGCGGCGGTGAAGCTCCTGGTCGGCAGTGGCTCGAGGTGGACGGCGCAGCGGCAGCACCTGGGCGGCGATGGCGAGCCTGCGGTTCAGCGCCGCGGGGACGGGCGATGACGGCAGCGCGGAGCAGAAAAGCGGGGCTCCCGGGCGGCGGCACTGGCTTCACGTCCTCTTCTTCCTTCTCTGCTCCCTCTCCTTCCTCTCCTCCAGGCGCAGCGGCGGCGGCTTGAGCAAGCAGGGTAAAAACCCCAATCGGGTTCAGACAGGGGAGGCGGCGGCCAGGGGATTTGTGGGCGCGGCGCGGGCTAGGGTTCACGGGGAGGCGCGCGCGAACGGCGGAGATCCTCGGCGTCCGTACCCAGGGGCACGCGGCGCGCATCCGCGGGGTCGCGCAGGGCGGTGGCGGGGCAGCGGCGTCGCTGTCGCTGTCGCTGCTCGCGTGCGGCGCGCCTGCACGAGCCGCGGGGAGAAGAGGAAAGAGGCACAGGGCAGCGGGCTGGGTTGGCCGATCGAGCTGGGCCTTGCGGCCAGGTTAGCAGGACAAAGGCCTGGTTAGGAATTTTAAAACAGGGCCTTGTTTAGATTGAAAAAAATTTCAAACCGATGAATAGTAGCACTTTCGTCTTATTTGATAAATATTGTCCAATCATGGACCAACTAAGCTCAAAAGATTCATCTCGTGATTTCCAACTAAACTGTGCAATTAGTTATTTTTTTTACCTACATTTAATGCTCCATACAAATGGCTAAAAATTGATGTGATGGAGAGAGAGCGAAAAAACTTAGAATTTTGAAGGCTAAACAAGGCCCAGGTCCGGTTGCTAATTAGTGGGTTAGCAAATTAGTAGGCCGAGGGGTTAGTTGATTAGCAGGCCAGTTAGGATAGGTTACGTAGGCCTGTTTGTTTAGGGAAGTTAGCAAGGTGGGCTTAAGGTTAGGTTAGCTTAGTTAGCCGGGTTAGTGCCCAAGTCAGTAGGGGGAATTAGTGAGTTAGCTTAAGATTCTTATTTGAATTTAGAATTCAAATCCATCACACTCAAAGAACTCAAACAAAGACAAAAGAACTCCAAATCATACTAACATGAATTTGTCCTTATTAAAAATAAATGCACTCAAATTTTATTACTAGGAGTTTTGGGAGATATCACAAGCAGACAACCTTAGATGTTTGGGGGAATTTCTTGTGTGCCATTAAAAAAGATCGCAATGCCCTGTGTGCCTCTGAAAAAGTTTATTTGTCTCAGCATCGTCATCGCTTCAACTTTTTGTGCCCCCTCCATGCCACTTCGCCGTCGGTTTTTGAACGCCTTGTAATCAAGCTGCAAGGAGTGAAAAGTCGAAAATACCCTTAAGTTTAAATATGTCATTAATTTTTTTGAGCATCTTAACGACTTCAAATAAAAAAAACTCAAAACTAGAAAGTTGTAGATCTCGTCGAGATCTATAATTTTCATATAAAAAATATCTTCATTTAATTCCAAAAAAAAAGATATGATTTTTCTAAGATATATTAATCATATCAAATCATATTTTTTTGTTGAATTAAATGAAGATAATTTTTATATGAAAATTATAGATCTCGACGAGATCTACAACTTTCTAGTTTTGAGTTTTTTTATTTGAAGTCGTTAAGATGTTAAAAAAATTAATGACATATTTGAACTTAAGGGTATTTTTGACTTTTCACACCTGTAGTTTGACGGTATTAGAGCTCAAATTGACAAGTGGGTAGTGGCAGCAAAAGTTACAAAAAGTTAAAGCGAGTCAGGTCAAGAGGCATTTGAACTTTTTTTCCGCAGACACACACATTACTAGATTTTTTACGGCAACACACATTCCTAGATGTTTTCACGGCAACGCAAGCAATGCACAGAAAAGCCGGCATGTACAGCCCCCCCAGAAGAATCTCCTCCCCGTCGCCGTCACGACGCGGAACAGCCCATGCTCGTACGCGTCGCCCTTCCTCTGCCTGTGTCGCTGGAACGCCGAGCTGCCCCCGACCTCGGCCTCCCTGCAGATCACGTTACGCCGGCTCGACCCGCCCCACCGCAGCACGCCCGCCGCGGCCACCATCCGCAGCGGCTTGCCGTGGGGCCTCCCGCGCCCGCCCTTGGTGTGCTTCCGGACGCGCGCGCCCTGGAGGACCGCCTGCCGGCCCAGCTCATCCATGATCACATCCTCGGCCATGTTGAACGCCACCGTGGCCAGCGCCGCCCGCGCCAGGGAGAGCGTCGTCTCGCCGCGAGGCGTCTGGAGGTCGCAGCGGGCGCCGTAGGAGATGAGGAGCTCGCACACGCCCGCGTGGCCTTCCCTGGCCGCAAGCATCAGCGGGGTGTGCCCGTCGCCGTCGGGGATGTTGGCGTCGCAGCCCGTGCTCGCCAGGTGCCGCACCGCCGCTGTGTCGCCGCGTCGGGACGCGCAGTGCAGCGCGTAGAATCCCTCTGGCATGCCCTTCTCCTGCGCGAACTCGAGCATGACCTGCTCGAAGAAGTCCCTCTTCTTGCTCTGCTGCGCCAGCCCAATGGCCGTCTCACCGCGCTTGTTGCTCAGCTTCACGTTGGCGCCGGCGAATACGAGGGCACGGAAGGCCTCGACGTTGCCCACCTTGGCGGCAGCCATTATGGGCGAGCACCCGTCCAAGTCCTGCTCATCCACATCCACGCCCGGCTGAGCGAGCAGCACTTCCATGGCCGCCGCGTCACCACACCGCGCGGCGAACGTCAGTGGCGAGAACATGTTCCGATCGCTCGAACTTGGGATGGTCCCGGACCGAATCGCACCAAGAACAGCACGTTCGAAGCCGCTGTTCCATCCACCTGAAGAAGCGACAGAAGCCGGGGACTCGCCTGCCGAGTTCAACAGCGCGACATCAGCTCCGGCGGTCACGAGAACTCTCAGGCAGTCCTCTCGTTTGTGGCGCGAACAGAGGATGGCCGCACTGTCGCCGGCGTCCGCCCTTATGTTCATGTCGCAGCCCTTGTCAAGCAAAGTCTGCAGGATCTCCGGCTGGCCGAGCCGCGCGGCCAGGTGAACCGCCCTGGACCTGCTGCTCCTGGAGGTCTTCACGGGAGCCTCGGAGTCCGCGCCAGACACCAGCAAGGTATGTACGGCGCCGGCGCTGCCGCTGAGGATGGCGTGGTGGACGAGCGTCCGGCCGAGGTGCGCACCGCTCACCGTGTACCCGTTCTGGAAGAGCATGCACAGGATGGAGCCCGTGGCCTCGTAGTACTCCACGGCGCACCAGACGGCGTCATAGGGTTCGGCGAGCCCGGCGCCCACGCGGAGCTCCTCGCCGGTGGCTGTGTCCCATGACCACGCGCCCAGCCGCACCTTCGTGTCCCTCTTGACGCCGGCCTGGACATGAGCGGGGAGATGGCGTGTCAAGCGTCAATTGAAGACTGAAGAGTAAGTGCATGTGTGGCTGCAGTTCAAATGATGCGCACCTAAAGTAGATGACCGACCACTGCGACTTGCCGACTCACGATTGCGGCGAAGAGCGCCGTGCAGTCGACGTTGGCATGCAGGGATGGCTTGAGCGAACGAAGAAGCACCCTGGCGGTCGCATTTGGATCAGCTCCACACTGCAGCAGAGTTGCACGATATCACAAATCAGGGGTTGAAATTGAAATTAGGCTCTCTTTTACATCGATTCCGTTCAAGGCTCTCTTTAGCTAGAAAATCACTTTTACATTGATACGGACAGCGGAACAAACAGAGGAGTACAGCTGCGAGCTGACGCTCGTGCAAAATGAACAACAACATGGGACCAAAGGGCAAAAAAGATGAAGAACAAGAACAGGGGGCGAGCTAACTCAGGTGCAAAATGGAGAAAAAGAAAGGGCCAAAGTGAAAAAGAAGAACAGAGCGAGCTGGCTAAAGTGCAAAATGAAAAAGAACAGGGGACCAAAGGCAAAAAAATGAACAAAGAACAACAGAAGGCGAGCTAACTCAGGTGCAAAATGGAAAAGAATAAAGGGCCAAAGTGAAAAAAAGAGGCAGCCTTAACCACAACCAGACTAATCCAGTCCCTGTTAGGGGAGATGCCAACCGTCTATGCTTTCTAAGAACATGGCGTCGGGACCACCACTTCGCTTATAAGTTGAGCAGAGACTTTCTGCAGCAACGAGGTGGGACTAAACGACCGCCTCGTTCTCTGGCCTTACCCATACCCCCCATCGACCCCCATGTGACAATGTTGCAATGGCCCATATGGGAGCCCAACTTCTTCAGCCCATGCTTACTGTCGACACCGCTCGTCGTCCACCTCCGTCGTCACCGAAGCCACCGCCGGAGTTGGGAGAGAACGGCAACATCACGGCCAGAGGAAGCACCATCGCACCAAGGCTTTGACTCGAGCCACAGTAGAACACATCCATGAAGGAACATCGGCCGAGGACGCACCCCATGCTCCCCTGACCAAGGACCAATGCACGTCGCCCACAATCAACGACACCAAAGCACATATCCATCCACCAGAAGACCACAAACCCACCAGCCATCTCTCTGCATCGAGCTGCCAGCACCTCCACCATTCCTGACCGAGGCACCAAGCAGCGGACTCCTACACCGGAACCCACGAGATCCAGAGAAAGCAAAACACCGGCTAATCTTCCAGATCTAGAAGATTCTGGCCTCACACACTCGTCACCAGCAATGAAGCGCTCGCCGGTGAAGTGGAACCCTAGCCGGAGGGTATTATTCCCCAACAGCAACGACACCTCCACCAAGCAATCGTTGCTAGGGAAGACATACCTTAGCTCCTCCACATCATAGACGCTAACGCAGACAAAGCATCCACGCCTCAACTCCTCCACGACGAAGAAGCCAGGCAACACCACAGCCACTGCCGGCGATGACTCCACCGGTGGGCAAGGAAAAGCTATATACATCGGCCGCCTGAACCCCCGCTCCCCCATCCTCTCCGACGCCAAAATGACCACCGGAGGGGAGGGGGGACGGAGGGGAACGATGCCGAAAATGGCTTGCCTTCTTTTTGCCCTTTCTCAACTGTAGCAGAGGAAGGGTCGAGAGGAAGGGAGAGGCGTTTCTTGATTTGGTGCGCGCGTGGTGTTGCCGCTGACTGTACGTGCTAGGGGACAAACGCTGGGGTCCGTACCCGGCTGCCGCGCTGCGCAAAGTTCTTAGAGCACTTTGCATGCTGCTAGCACATTCTCTTTTCCTCCCCTGCTTCTATTTCACCCCCGTCCATCCATCCGATCTAGGCCAGCCAACTGGGGTTAAAAAAAAGAAAGGAAAATAGAAAGTTGCTCGCCATCCTAACCGATGGATTGTGTTTGTTACTCTTGAAACTTGCTCCTAGCCGGCTAGGCGTCGCCGGAGTGGTTGCCAACTGTTGTGGCAGCCCTAGGACGTTTGTAATCATCACCAACTTCATAGTAAGCGGCTCTCATCTCAAGAGACTTGTTCTCTGGACTTGAGAAGAGGATAAGGGTGAAAACCCAAACCTTTGTGGTTTCCTCAACAACGTGGAGGTAGACAAACCTTAATGGTGAGCTGAACCACGGGATAAACTCCTTGTCTCGCATGATATAAGATAAGTCAGCTTTCAGCTATGATTCTAGAAAGAAATGCATCTATTTATTGGGAAGTTTTGATACTAGTTACCTACTATAGTTCAATGCATATATTTTTTGAGAGCCCAACAAGTAGAGCATGAGAATCTAAATATCAATTCACAACCAAGCTCATAACAAGCAGTAATAATTCAGCAAAGCTCACATGACATACTTGCTTAAGGGCAGCTGCAGTAGTTGCACTACTTGTAGCAAAGGGACACCACATGTTATCTGCAAAAATGCATAGTCATGTCCAAGTTCCGTAGCCACTGAAAAGCTAAACTTATTAACCATAGATGTAGGAATTACTAAAGGACATAAATGAAATGTAAAAATCTGCATCACAAAGGCTGACTGATTAAACAGAAGATTTATTATGACTTACATCTTTGAGGATAGAGTTGTCATGCAGGTCTAAACCAGGGGCTCAATGTTGTCTGCACTCTGCACTGAACTAAAACTTTTGGGATATATTTTCTGTAAGCAAAGTAACTGAGGAACTATTTGTCAATGAGATACCTCATTTACATTACTGCGAAGTGAACTTGTAAAGCATAGAATTAGATCTTAAAATCAAAGCACCCTATCAAAATTAACCGACTAAATGGAAGCAGGGAGCATTGAGATAGCTTATATATATCTATAAATGTGAACCACTGGACAGCGAGAAGGCACTTTGAACAAGCAAAAGTAGACCACAAAACAAGACCACCTGTCCAAATTGATTTACTATACGGATCTTACACTGTAGGTCTATGTCACATGTGCATAATAGAAGCTATGGCGGGGGGGAGCGCAAAATAGCTTGTAATATATGCTAAACAAGAAAAACTAGATTTCCAAATTCACACCGTCAAAGGGACACGACATGTTATCTGCAAAAATACATAGTCATGTCCAGGTTCAGCAGCCACTCATCAAGCAAAGTCACGTGCAACTCAATTACAGGAAACTAGCTGACGTTGTTCCTTAAGAAAACCTTGTAAAGATAATAATTTATACCAAGAAAATATGAAGTTTCATGTTAACAAACGATACTAAAACAATGATGCTAACACAATTTGACCTAATGGTACCGGTAGCTAGTAGCAAAGTCACCTTTTGTAGTTTGTCGCCCTAGGTCGTGCATCGCAGAAGATGTAGCCTGCCGCTGCATGCACCTCTGGCCGCGTGCTCGTTCTCGGCCGCCACCAGTTGCGGGCTCATTCTCGGCCACCACCACGCTCCAATCGCCTTTGGTTGCGTGCTCGTTATTGGCCGCCACCGCAACCCTATCACCTCTAGGTAGATCTAGATCTAGATCAGGGCAACGGCCGTGCGGGGAGGGTGGCGATGGTGGCTGAAGGCGGAGGCGACGCCGTGTGGGGGAGTGTCGATGTTTTATCACCGATAGCCTACCACGGGGGTACCCGGGACAGTTGTTCGGGCTTTGACGAATAGCGGAATTTAGCGGTTACGCAAAGAGACTCACGATCTATACTGGTTCAGGCCCTCGACGTAGTCGATCGTACCGCTCTTGTTGTAGGCGACTGAGTTGTTGGAGTGTTTGTGCCGCTCCTTGGGCGAAGTATTCGATCATACCACTCTTGGGGTGGGCGACCGAGTTGTTGGAGTGCTTGTGCTCTTCTCTGGTCGAAGTAGTCGATCGTACCGCTCTTGTGGTAGGCGATCGAGTTGTTGGAGTGATTGTGTCCCTCTCTGGGCAAAGTAGTTGATCATACTACTCTTGGGGTAGGCGACCGAGCTGTTGGAGTGCTTGTGCCGCTTCTTGGGCGAAGTAGTCGATCGTACCACTCTTGGGGTAGGCGACCGAGTTGTTGAAGTGCTTGTGCCATTTCTTGGGAGAAGTAGTCGATCGTACCACTCTTGGGGTAGGCGACTGAGTTGTTGGAGTGCTTGTGCCGCTTCTTGGGTGAAGTATTCGATCGTACCACTCTTGGGGTAGGCGACCGGACCCATATAGCACAACCGTTTTCGGGTTGGCTGTTTGTAGGGTAAGTAAGCAATCGTACCAGCTCTTGGGGTAAGCGATTGAGCCCGTATAGCAACAATCGTTTCCGGGTTGAGCTGTTTGCAGGGCTACCCCTTTTTCCCCAACCTGATTATGGGTTGGTTCTATCCGTTGGACAGGGCTATCAGTCGTACCATCTCTTTATGGTAGAGTGACAAATGCTAGCTTGGGTCTCCTTACCCAAGAAGCTATTTGGCCGTTGGCCGTCAGTCAGACCATCTCCATATGGTTGAGTGACAAGATTGCCCATGTAGCGCAACCGTTTCCAGGTTGGCTGTTAACAGGGAAGCCCCTTTTTCCCCAACCTGATTATGGGTTGGTTCTGTCCTTTGGACAGGGCTCATATTTGAAGCTGTTCTTCTTGAATAATCTCTGTTTTATTTTTCTTGAAACTTGAGTACAATCTGTTGTACTTAATTATAGAATCTTTTGAGCTGGCTGATATGCCAAGTGTTCTTTATAGGTATTTCATCTAGAATCATCAACTCGTATGTGCCGGGTCCTATTGTTGTCTTCACAATGAAGGGTCCTTCCCATGGACTGAGTAGTTTGTGTCGTGCATCTTTCTTCTGGATTAGTCGTAGTACTGAGTCCCCTGGCTTTAGCGATCGGGGTTGAGTACTTTTGTCATAATGTCTTCGTAACCCTTTCTGATATCTTGCATTTTGTATGATTGCACTGTCTCTTATTTCTTCTATTGAATCAATTTCTAATCGCCCTATTTCTTCTGCTTCGCCTTCTTCATATTGTTCTATTCTTGGAGATGGCCATATTAAGTCGGCTGGTAGTACCGCCTCTGATCCGTAGACCAGAAAGAACGGTGAGTATCCAGTTGCTCTGCTGATCTGGGTTCTTAGACCCCATACCACTTTTGGTAATTCGTCGATCCATTTTCTACCATAATCTTTCAAATCTTCATATAATCTTGGTTTTAAACCTTGTAATATGAGTCCATTTGCTCTTTTGACTTGTCCATTGGCCTGCGGGTGTGCTATTGATGCAAAGTCGATTTCTATCCCACAATCTCTTGCCCAGTATTGGAATTCTCTTGCTGTAAATGGTGAACCAAGATCTGTGATTATTTTGTTGGGCATGCTGAACCTATGCATGATGTCTTGTATGAATTCCACTGCCTTTTCTGCACTGTATTTGACCAAAGGTTTGTATTCAATCCACTTTGTAAATTTATCGATTGCCACAAATATGTATTCGAAGCCTCCTTTTGCTTTTTTGAGTGGTCCAACTTGATCTAGCCCCCAGCATGAGAACGGCCAAGCCAGCGGTATGCATATTAAGTTGTGAGCCGGCACATGTGATTGCCTAGCAAACATTTGGCAATTCTTGCATGTTCTGACGAGCTCTTCTGCATCTTTGAGTGATGTTGGCCAATAGAAACCGGTTCTGAATGCTTTGCCGACTAGTGTCCTAGTGGCTGCATGATTTCCACAGCATCCTGAGTGGATTTCGTCCAAGATTTCCTTTCCTTTATTTGTCGGAACACATTTAAGCAGTACTCCTGATGATGTTGCTCTTTTGTATAGTTTATCCCCCACCAGAACATAGTTTTTGCTTCTTCATACAACCCGAGTTGCTTCTGCTTTGTCTTCGGGTAGTTTCTTCTCTTTGATAAAATCAATGTATGTTTGTCTCCAATCACTTTGTATGACCATGATTTGTCTTGACTGGTCTGGTTCTTCTGCTCGATCTATTTCCATCGGATTTGTTGTCTCCTTCCCTTTTTTGTGTTTCTGAGTTGTTTGATGGATGGGGTTGTGAGTTCTTCCACAAATATACCGGGTGGTACTTTTGCTCTATCTGACCCTAATTTGGCTAGCACATCTGCTGCAACGTTGGAATCTCTTAGTACATGATGGATTTCGGGCCCTTGGAAATTTTTCTCCAATTTTCTGACTTCTGCACAGTACGCATCCATATCATCTTTTGTACAATCCCAATCCTTGTTGACTTGATTGATTACTACAGCTGAATCACCGTACACAAGTAGTCTTTTGATCCCAAGCGAGCTTGCAACTCTTAGACCGTGTATTAATGCTTCAGAGATTCGCCTCATTGTTAGTTGCTCGCCAAAGTATTTGTAACACATATTTTAACTGTCTCCCTTACGGTGATATGAATAGTACTCTGCTCCAGCTCCTCCTAACTTTAGGGAACCGTCAAAATACATTTTCTAATGATCAAGTATTGGTTCGGGTTCTTTTGATGATTCATCCATTCAAAGAATGAAGTCGGATAATGCTTGAGATTTGATTGTTGTTTTTGGTTTGAAGTCTAGGTTGAGAGCACCGAAGTTCTCTCGCCCATTTTGATATCCGACCTGTTGCATCTTTGTTGCGTAGAATGTCTTGAAGTGGAAAATTGGTTACCACCTTTGTAATCTTGTGTTCATGAAAATAATGTCTCAAACTTTCTTGATGATATCAACAACCGCATAAAGTAGTTTTTGCACATGTGGGTATCTCACTTTTGATTCTGTTAGTACTTTGCTTATGTAATAGACTGGTCTTTGCATTTTGTATGCGTGTCCGGGTTCTTCTCTCTCAACCACAATTGTTGTGCTGACAACGTTCTTGGTTGCTGTAATGTATAGCATCATGTCCTCTTTATCTTGTGGTGGTGTCATTACTGGTGATGATGCCAAGTATTCTTTTAACTTTTGGAATGCTTCTTCTGCCTCTTCTGTCCATTCAAAATTTCCTGCCTTTTTCAATAATTTGAAGAAAGGTAGCCCTTTTTCTCCTAGTCGGGAGATGAATCTATTGAGTGCTGCCATGCATCCTGTAAGCTTCTGTATGTCTTTAACTTTCTTTGGAGGTTTCATATCCATGATGGCTTTAACCTGCTTGGTACTTGCTTCAATTCCTCGGTTGCTGACTAGAAACCCGAGTAGTTGTCCTGATGGTACCCCAAAAACACACTTTGTGGGGTTTAGCTTCCACTGCCATGCTTTTAGATTCTTGAAAGTCTCCTCGAGGTCTTCTATCAATGATCCGGGTTCTTTTGTCTTGATTACTACATCATCAATGTATGCTTCTGCATTTCTTCCGACTTGACTCCCTAAGCAAGTTTGAATTGCTCTTTGATATGTTGCCCCTGCATTTTTTAGCCCAAAAGGCATTGATTTATAGCAATATGCCCCAAAGGGTGTAATGAACGATGTCTTGCTTTGGTCTTCTCCTCTTAAGGATATTTGATGATAGCCTGAATAGCAATCTAGAAAGGATAACAGAGCTGATCCTGCTGTCGAGTCGATGATTTGATCAATCCTTGGTGGGACATATGGATCTTTTGAGCAATGTTTGTTGAGGTCTGTGTAGTCGATGCACATGTGCCATTCTTTTGAATTCTTCTCGACTAGGACCGGGTTGGCAAGTCAATCCAGGTTGATTATTTCTCTGATGAATCCTGCTGCCATGAGCTTGGTGATCTCTTTTTTGATTGCTGCTTTTCTGTCTAGAGTGAATCTTCATAACTTCTGCTTAACGGGTTTGGACCCTTTGTTCACATCAATTATGTGCTCAGCCAACTCCCTTGGGACCCCTGGCATGTCTACTGGCTTCCAAGCGAAAATATCTTTGTTGTCCCGAAGAAAGTTGGTGAGCGTGAGTTCCTATTTGGGGTCGAGATTTACACTGATGATTGCTGTCTTCTCCGGATCACCAGTCAGTAGGTCAATAGTCTTGGTAGCGACTTCTTTTGGTGGTGCAAAGTTGCTTGGCTTCTTAGCCGGTATCTTAATCTCATCTGGGTTCATTTCGTTGGCCAGCATTGCAATCTCCTTTCCTTCCTTTATATCTTGTAATCTTTCGGATATTTGTACTGCTTGTACGTCGCAATCATGTGCTTTCTTTAGATCTCCTTTCAATGATAATACGCCCTTTGTTGTTGGCATCTTGAGTAGTAGGTATGGATAATGTGGTACTGCCATGTATTTTGTTAAAGCTGGTCTCCCAAGTATTGCGTGGTAGCATGATTCAAAGTCTGCAACTTCGAATTTGATGAATTTCGTTCGGTATTTGTCTAGTGTGCCAAAGGTGACGGGTAGGGTTATCTGTCCGAGGGGCATAGCTGCTCTGTCGGGTACTATTCCGTAGAATGGTGTGCTTGTGGGTGTCATTAGACCTTCACAATCCAGATTCATCCTTTTGAGAGTATCTGCAAAAATTATGTTAAGCCTGGCTCCTCCATCGATGAGTACTTTAGTTACTGCTACTCCTATGATAGTCGGACCCAGTACCAGCGGGTAGCATCCTGCGTTTGCTGCACTAGTCCATTGGTCTTCTCTTGTGAAGTGGATGGAGTACTCTGACCAATCTAGATATCTTGGGATGGCTGGTTCAGCTGCCATGATGGCTCTGTGAGCTAGTTTCTCTTGTCTTTTGCTTCGTGTGTTAGGAACACCTGAAAATATCACCGCTAATTGGCGTTGGGGTTCTTGATAATCTCCTTCAGCTCTCTTTTCCTCCTTCTTGGATTCTTCTTGCTTTGGCTCTGAGTTGTTTTGATTCCTGTTTTCTCTCTTCATGAATTGCCGCTGAAAAGTGCTGCATTCAACTAACTTGTGTCTGGCCCCTGGGTGTATGTGACACGGCATGTTTTCTATGTTTTCCGGCGCTCTTCCTCGGTAGTTGTTACTCTGATAGTTGCTATTACTGTTGTAACCGCTGTTGTTACGGTTGTTGCTATTGTTGTAGTTGCTATTGTGATTGCTACTATTGCTATCATTGCCGTTGCTATTATATCTTCTTTTGTTGTCTGTGGTTGCCACCATGTTGTCCTGCCTTGATCTTTTATCTTGCTGTCTATAATCGAGTCTTCTATTCTCTGGGTTATCCCTAGCAAATCTGTGCCGATAGCAAATCTGTGCCGAGTTCTTTCTTCTGATGAAATTAGCTTCTCAACAACCCTCTTGAAGTCTTCATTTGTTCTTGGGTTCTCATTGAAATAGTCCTTGTATTGCCAGTTTGCCCAGATTCCTTCTACAAAGGCCTCTATCAGCTCCCTGTCAGTAATGTCGTGGACTTGAGCCCTGAATTCTCCAAATCTTCTATAGTATTCCCTTAGACTTTCTCCTCTCCTTTGCTTTACTCCTTTTAATTCGGCTGTAGTCATTGGATGGGTAATAATGCCTGCGAAGTTGTTGCAGAAAGCTTCCTGCAAGTCTTCCTAATACCTGATTGATCTTGGCCTTAATTTGTCAAACCATTGTAGCGGCATTGCTTCGAGGGCCATTGGGAAGAATAGGGCCTTGATGCCGTCGTCTCCTCCAGCTAATTCAATAGATTGGGAGTAAACCCTTAGCCATTGTCTTGGTTCGACTTTGCCATCATACTTGGAATGATTTGCTGGTTTAAACTTGTGCGGTAGCTTTAAAGTTTGTAGTCTTCCTGCAAAACAAGGGAATCTATCGTATGGTTTCGTTCTTCCGTGATCTGGCGATCTTGCCCTTCTGTAATAAGACCTGTCTTCTTTTAACTCAGACTCTCCGTAGTCATCTTCTTTGTCAAATCTTCTTGACATTTCTTGATAGCGTTGTCTCAATTCTGTTTTGTCTCTTTCTTGTTGCTTTGAGTAGTGTTCCTTCCTTCCATTGATATCAGCACTTTCTACTGGTCATATCCTTTGAAAATTCAATTTTTTGGGTGGCTGCTCCTTTTGTGGCTCCTGTGGAATTTCTTCGCCGGGTTGTTTTTCTGATCCCCCGACTTCTTTCCTCTGGTCTTCCCTTGCTTTCCCGTTATTCATGAGGGTGTACAACTCCTTTGTTAATTCTTCAATTCTTTCCCTTTTTGTATTTTTTGTGGCTTCTTTTTCCACCTTCTTTCTGTTGTATTCCGTTAGCTCCGCTTTGTATTTATTCCAGACTTGCTTCCTTTGTTTAGCCCGGTTCCTCCTTCCAACTTTCAATTTGTTCTTCTTTAGCCTTGCTAGTCTTTGCTCATCATTTTCGTTGTTGTCGCTTTTCTCATCTGGCGAGATGTTGCCTTCTGATTAGTCTGAAGATTTTATATCTGGTATCTATGATGGTTCCAAAGGTTGTTCTAACTGCTCTGCCATGTATACAGTATATCTCTTCCGAGCTCTTCTTGTACGGTATTCCATCCTTCGTTTGGTTGAGCTGTCTGTAGCTTCTAAGCTGGATCCGAGTTCTTTTCCGTCTTGATAAGGTAGTTCTTCAACGCGCGTGCCAGTCTAGGCTTTGCTTGAGGTGAAAGAACCTGGCCAATGCACCACACAATCTTGTGGGGTCACTATCATGATCATCCCTTCTTGTGCTCCCTCCAGGAGTATTCTTCTTGCTGAGTTCATCCTGTTTTGGGTAAAGTGTTGATAGACTGATGCCACGTTGTGCAGTCCGTAAGTTCCCAAGTCCTTCTTTGAGTTGTACGGGTCGTATCCCTTCACGATTGTTGTTGTGTCTCTGAGTCCAATTAGGCTTGGCTCTTGTGCCGTGAAGATTGTCTTGGAATCGGGTTGTATCTCTTTTTCATAGTTGGTTTCGTATCCGCTTTCTTCCTTATTTCGAGTTGTATCCGAAGTTGAGAGTTTCATCATCTTCTCGGCGAGTTTGTATTGAACTTCGTCATCGAATTCTTTTTCTTCTCGGAGACGGGTACGAAGCTTGCCGTCGCCGTCAGCCTTGCAGATCTAGGATCCGAAGACAAAGGTTGTTCCCGCCGAAAATGTCATCTTGAGGTTGAGGTCCGCCGAACTCTCGAGAAAAAAATCATCGAAAGCCCCTACCTGGCGCGTCAGCTGTCGATGTTTTATCACCGATAGACTGCCACGGGGGTACCCGAGACAGTTGTTCGGGCTTCGGCGAATAGCGGAATTCGGCGGTTACGCAAAGAGACTCATGATCTATACTGGTTTAGGCCCTCGAGTTGGTCGAGTAATAACCTTATGTCCAGTTTTGGCGTTAGCCTGTCTGTGTTGTATTGCTTTGAGTATCGGGTATGCGTTCTCCCCTTACAATGGGTACCCTCACCAGCCCTTTATAGCCCAGGCGCTGAGAGGTGTTATTTGTGTCCTATTCGGATACAAGGTCAGAGTCCTAAGCTACGCTTCAGGCGCCTTTCCTTGTATAGTTTGCGTTGGAGTTTCGGTTTTGCACGTTGCTTTGCTCAGCGTTCTTCTTGCCGATTGGGCTGTAGGCCTTGTTACCAAGGTCTACCTCCCTGCAGTACGGTCCATGGGGGCCCATAGGGTTCCCCATCGACAGGGAGGAGCAGGGAGGGATGACGGCCGAAGGTGGAGGCGTTGGCCAGAGGGGGAGGTGTCGGCGTATGGGGGAGGAGCAAGGAGCGGCGGCACTGTGAGGGAGATCGAGGGAAAGAGGGAGTCGGGCTTGAGGGTGAGCTCATGGGCATTGGTTGTAACACCCTTGGTGTTACGAGCTCGTTTAGTACCGATATTTAGGCCTAAGAAAATTTTTTGAAATGAGTTTCTCGGATTTTTTATGTAAAACATATTTGAGGCGATAAGTGAATCCGGTGTAACTCAGTTTTATGGACTCGAATCAACGTCCAAGTTAAATTATTCAGTGCGTAAAAATATTTAGGAATGTCTGACAACAATTCTAGCAAATAGATAGCGAACGATTTGTTCTATTAGATTAAGCATGAAAAGTAATTTTTATAAACAAAATAAAATATAGTTTGTATTTAGTACTTGAATAAATCTGGAGCACAATTTTAATAGATGAAAATGCAACTCTTGTTTGGGTAAGTAAAAGTTATTCAATAGTATATATCTATGATAGCTCAAAAATCAAATTTAAAAAATTTAAAACCCAGCTTTCTGCGTGAACGGTAAAAATCAAAAATTATATTTTAAAGCGTTGTTTGTGGCGATTTGTTTTGCGCAAAATAATTACATAACGCATTAATATTTTGTTCCATGGATTGGTACGAGTATGAGCTATCGCGTGCAATGTTTATTGGTGGAAGTCAATAGGATTTAGCTCTTTTATAGTTGTCGGCAATATATCGTTGTCACCTCCGCGTCGCGTCGTCTCACGCGCAGGCAGGCAGCTAGTAGAGCCACACGGTGCCCACATGTTCTGCTGCAGCGTGTTCCCTCACGTACGTACCCTGGCGCGCGTTATTGAGAAAGAGTCATGCCACTACTGTTTCGCTCACAGACCACGCGTGGGGCGCCATTGTCGTGCCGTAAGCGCGTGGAACATGTGTCGTTCTTGCTGCTGCCACGCTGCTCCTGCATTAATGAAAGTTGGCCAAACCCTCGTGTTGTTTTCCTCCTTTTCTATTTCTGTGGCCTCGGCCTTGTCTTTGCCTGCCCTAGTTGTCTGTCTCAGTCACATCGTGCCATGGCAAGGTCAGGCCGAGTCAGTCCTGCCTCCCCCTCCCTTTTTCCTTTGCGTGCCGTAGCTCGACGGCGCCCGTGTGCGACTCCCTCCCTCTGCTTACCTCTGCTGAGCCGGCGCACGCCATGCTCGTGCCCGCAGCGCTACCCCCTCCTCTTCCTTCCCCACCTTGGACCAGCACCATGCCGCCTCCCGTCCGCAGCATTCTCGTCCGACTGCGCCCGTGGCTCGCTGCTCCACGGCGCTCCCTCTCCAATCGCACCATGGCTGCGCCTGTCGCCGTGCGCGCTGCGCGCCCGTGTTGCCGCGCTGCTCCTCCCGTGCACCCGAACCCATGCCTCTTCCATGTCGTAGTGCCACCCCTTCCCCGCTCCTTCGCCGCTACTTAGTCGCCCAACCACGCGACGCTGAAGCGCTTTCGCGCCCTTGGCCCCATATTTGAAGTCCGCCGCCGGGCGACTTTTTTGTTTGGCGCATGCGGCCACCGTCTCGAGCCCACCACGCACACGCGCCGCATCCTCCTCCTCGATGGTCGTAGCTTCACGCCACCGATGCCGCTCCCTATTGCTCCCTTGGTCCCACACTGGAGGCGTGCACCCCCGCTACCGTCGTCGCCCCGCCGTGGCTGCACCACCGTAGCATCCCCACCGGAATCGACCTCGCCACAGGCGCTCCTCTGCTCTGCTCTATGGCCGCCGCTGTGTGTGGTCCCAACACCTGGCACCGCCTCCGGCCGTGCCACAACCTCCTTGGGGTCTTGGAGGGACCCGCGCTGGGAGCCGGCCGTCCCGTCGTCGCCGTGGCGCCCTCCCCTGCTGGACCCGACCATCGGTGAGGCCCCTACACGCATGTTCCTCTGCTCTGGACCGAGTGAAGGACGGAGGGAGAAGGGTATGAATCAAAGTAGAAATTTTGTTCAGGGTTCTAGGTGTAAAATACATGACTCATTTAAATAGTGCTGGTGGATCTCGAGTTGATTAGAGATAAACGCATGGGACGTTTTTGCATAACCACCGGTCCGATTTGGGTAGGCCACGCTAGGCCAACATGTGGTGCCCCACCTAGTATGCCTTGGCCACGTGGGTCGATCAGGATGGGCCGCTCGCATACCCCCCCTGGTTGGGCCGCTGGCCGCGCGCCTCGCCTGGGCTCGCCGCGCCGTGGGCCATGGCCTAGGCCATCGGCCGCGCGCCCGCTTGGGCCGGCCTGGTGTCGCACGCATCTAGGGCGTGCGTCCGCATTGGGACTGCTAGGCCAGTTTAGTTGCCGCTGGCCCTTTAGTTTTCTAAAGCGATTGCTAATTTGGTTTCGATAATAAACTTGTAAAATCAATATAAATTTGTATAGTTGTCCAAAAATTATGAAACCAAGTTTGTTAAGTTTCTAAAATCATGATCTATCTAATAGTGTATTTTGTTTGCATAGGTTAGGCATGTTTTTAGGGTTGCTCTAATTATTCGACATGCTTAATATTGTTAAAAGGTAAACTTGTAGGAATTTTCGTGATAAATCGGTGATAATGTTGACTCTAAAAATTTTACAGTAAATCACAAATATTATTATCTACTCACTATAATTTTTGTAACTCTAGAGTAATTAGTTTGATAGATAGATAATGATACCCTATTTCGAATAAAGATTAAATCAATAAAATAAAATAAAGAAACACCTTGGAATTTTATAACTAAAACACTTGTTGGGAAATGGCATCTTTCTCGACGATGTTGATGCATAGATTAGTATGTTAGTCGTTAGAACTAGCTCGTTAACTTGAAATGCGTAAATCGTATTTTACGAGTCACGGTTGCAGTTGATTAATCACGGTTGCTGGAGAAATGGTGCTTTTGGAGATCGTGTCGCCATGATGGAAAGCTAACTTCTGATTAAATCTTACCCAGGCAAGCCCCGGTGGATAACCCCTACTTTTCTACACTTTAAATTATATTTGTGCATTAAGTTTTAAGGAATTGATTGAAACCCACTTCTATATATAAACATTTATCCCATGAGTCTTACTAGTATGACAAGATGTATAGATTGTTATGCTACAAGACTCGATAGAAGTCGGGTGATTGTCTATCACTCACGAGAGATAGGAAATATATTACTGTATTAATATCACTTGGAAAATATAAATGGTGGAAAGAAAAAATGGTGACCGGACAAGGATATGGTTTGGATTTTGGTGGGTGTGAGAGGTTGTGTCTTGCGGCCAATGGGACATAGCTTCGTTACATTGTTTTCCCTGTCTGTGACGGTTAAGGACCGGCCATTGCAATGGACGCTAGGCAAGTCACAGACTTATTATCCCGAGCACATACTTGGGTATGGGCGCTTGAAAGACTTGTTACTCTTTTGTCATGGGTTTTGGCTCTTTCCGGACCGACTGTCATAGTGGTTTTTGGGTTAGGAGGATCCTTGCACCGCACTGAGTCCGGGATTGAGGCGGGAGCTTAGAGTCTCAGTTTGGACGGGGACCGGGACCCTGTGACAGGAGGGTAGTGGGTTGGTCCTATTTATGCCTAGGCTACAAGCGGGGTGTGTGTTTTTGGGGTACCCAGCTGGGCGCATTGATTCATGAATTGTCGGACAATCCGGTACGGCTCATCTAAATTCTAACACCGTAGTAAGAACTGAAAGATGAAATGTGAAGAAATAGAAATCTGATTGCTTACCACCTGCTTGAAAGTAGTGCAGGTGCTTACATAGAATGGTTAGTTAATGAACTAATGCACCGCTAATAAAAATCGAATATAAGGACGCACGCTTAGTAATGCTTTACTTCAGATGTAATAAACCCACAAGCCAGATAGCCTTGTATATCTTTGAAGTCTTTTATTTTCTCCTGTTAGGGTAAGTCTTGCTGAGTATAATTGAGTACTCAGGGTTTTATTTCCCCCTATTGCAGGTGACAGGTGGAGGCTAAAGCTGACCTTTGTGTGTTGATTCCTCCTAGTAGGCTCGAAGAGGATTTTCTTCACGCTGCGATCATAGTTTTTACTTATACTCTCGCTAAATGTTTTTCTAAATAAAAGTTTTATAATCTGTTGTTCTAGTTTATTTATCAATGCTTCATCATGCCATAAATAAATATTTAATTTTGATTGTAACTCTGTTCACATGTTTATAAATTGTTCATAACTCTGATAATATGATTACCTTCCGATGTTATAACAATAAATAATATACTCTGATATGGTATTGAAAGTGGTGTAAAAAATGGTTAAGGATGATGTAAGCTTTATTCTCTCATTTGTGATCCTGATGGAAAAATATGGATTTTTGGGTTCTCTCTTGGAGTGTGCCGGATGGAACTGCGTAATTTGATGTCCTCCCTTGAGTACTTAGTATCTAATGGAAAATGAGTACTCCTGGGAGGCATTGGATTAGGCGGTTCTGCCACATTGGTGGAGATGGGGAATTTGGGTGTCGACATATATGATGTAGGTCTCCGTTCGTTTCGCTGAAAAAACAAGCAAAAACACTGTTCCAGTTGATTTGTTGTGAGAGAAAAATATTATTTGGCTGAAAAAAGAAGCTGAAACGTATGGATTATAAGATAAGCGAACAGGGCCGTATCCTCCTCTCTCTCTCTCTGTTTTTTAGTTCTTATTTCTTTTCTGTCTTTTCTTTTTTTTGTACTACTCTTTTTTTTGTATCTTAGATATATATAAGTCATTGAGAGGAGATGTGCATGTAAATGGGTGTGTTTTTTTTTTCTTTTCTTAAATTTTATTTCTCTTTCTATGCAATTATGTTTCTTGTTTTCATTCATGAAATTGTTTTAATTCCTTAGCTTTTTTGGAGTCTCACCTAATATCTTTCAACAATTCTTATTAATTGCGTTGATGCATCAATGATTAGTGTTAATGACTGCCTAGCACCTAGAGTGTTATAATTAATTTGATTTTAAACATTAGTTTACGGTTAAGATTTACCATAGAGGTGCCAAAATGATCTATGACGTCCAACCATGACGACAACTTAACCCGTCATCATGGATGTATCACTTCATAAATGAACCGTCATATATGATAGAATTCTATGACGATTTCTTAAAAGGTCACATGTGAACCGTCATGTATAAGGGTATTTCTTGTAGTGATTCATTAGTTATATTTTCATAGTATATCTATTTAATGTCATAAATCTTTATAACTTTCTATATAATTTTGATCAAACTTGACATGCAAACTCTCCGAAAAATTTAGAATAACTTATAATTTGAATGAGAGAGTAGAATATTGCTGCTCTTATGAAAAAAAATTACTAGTTCATATACTATCTAAGTTTTTTACATTGTCCAAAGGTAAAATTAAAGCATGCCCACGTACCAAACCAACCAACTTATATACCTAGTCCTTAATTGATTGATATGGCTCCTCGCGCGCAGTTAATGACCCGGATTCCTATACGAATACACCCGTTCGCTCGCTTGTCTTAAAAAATACATACTCGTACTGCACATAACGAAAGATGATGGTACCAAATTTGGGGCCTATCGATCGATGGTCCTGGATCGAGGTCCTCCCCCTAGTTACTCTTGTGTAAATCGATGAGGTAGCGTGGTCCATGCATGGAGAGCTTCTCCGTCTTTCGATCGGCGGGAGGCTCGCTTGCTCGTGCTCGGGCTCGGCTGATTCCTTTTTTTCATGCACAGCACAGCACAGCACAGGCAGGACTCAGGAGATCGATCGACGACGCCAATACGGCTGCCAGCTCCAACTTGTATATACTCGGCGAGGCGAGTACTCGACAGGTGTACCACCGGTACAGTTTACTTTAATCTCGCGCGTGATTGGTCGTCCGGGCAGGTACGTACGTAGTGTGGGCACCACGCTAGGTAGCTCAGCGCATGGTCCGCTCGAGCTGTACGTATACCACGCACGCCGGCCGGCACCTGCCTGCCGCACAGATCAGTACAGCTACTACTACTACTGTACAATCTCCATGCACGAGACGACGCACCGTACGCACGCCGCGGAGCGCAGAGCGCCCCATCGTTGAGGCCACCACCACCGGTCGGCGTCGGTCATTGCGGCCGGCCGGACGCGGTGAGTGCCGTGAATTTTTTGGGAGTTGCATGCGGCGACAGCACAGTGCAGCGCAGCTAGCGCTGAGTGATCATGTCAGGTGTGCCAGTGCCACTCCTATATCTATCTACTCCATGCAACTTGCAATTGGGGCTGGGTGGTGGATGGCCCATCCCAGGGGATGGGATTCACCGATTCAGATCAGGGTGAGCCGGCCGGTGAGGACAGGGCAACGCACGTAGCGCATCTGAAAGATTCAGCGGCTGCCTGCTAGCCAACAGGCAACCAACACCGCACCCATGCATGCCTGCATCAATCATACGTGCGTGTGTGTGATTTAACACCGCATGCCCGGCCGGAGAGTCACTGCTGCCTCACTAGTATTGAGCAAAATGACACCTTTTGCCCCAAAGTCAATACAGACGTCAAGGATAGTAGCTGGTGTACATCGTGTGTGGCCCACCGATCGTGCCCTGGATCAAAAGACGAACCATGGGCCAGCGCACCGGCCCATGCGTACGTTGTCTACCTTTATAGCCCAACCTAGGAAGGTCACGCTGTTCTCAAGGGAGCCCATGATTGTAGCCGCTTCCCGCCGTCGCCGCGCACGTCGCCCCGAGACTAGGCTGTGCGATCGGCGGAGGCGGGACGGCCCGTTAGCTCCCACCGACCTGAGGAACGGAATCACCCACCCGGCCATTCCTCGGAGGCCACCCTTGTTACGTCGTCGCGCTGTCTCTCGTGTTCCGGTACCCGTGTGCCCTGCACCGCCAGTGCGCGTACGATGGCAAGGAGTGGCTGCACACTTTTTGTTTGGGTGGATGTATTCCCTCCCTAAGATCAGCCTGTATACTCTGCCCGGCCGTTTCACCGACTGAACCAAACCATCCGTTCAGATCCGATGATGCTTGGACTCTACCTCAGTGGTTCAGCAGCTGTGCTGCCTGTGGAGTACAAGAAATCTATTTCTACTGCCTGTCGAAGGTATAGCCAGGCAACGTGGCAACAAGCCCTCTCTAGTCTAGAACGTACGTAGTAGTATCATACCATACTCTTTTCTGTCTGAGGAATGACAGTTGCTTCCGGTGCTGAATTCCGAACCACTCCTGCATGCACACTCACGAACGCCGAGCAAACGATTGCTTGCAAGGCTCCCCCGGCCGTCCTGGTTCTGGGCTCTTGTTGTTCAGTTAGTTACCCAATCTAGGGAGGCACGAGCACGACGGGACAGAGATTGATATGTGCAAACAACTTCCACCACCAACGTTTCCTGCGAGGACCCACGCCACGCAGTCACGCAGATAGGAGTACATTTACAAGACACCCGTCGGTATGTCAGGACGGATATTCCATTTCCTTCGGTAGGTACGACGAACGAAAGGGAGGTTTTCCCTGCACAACGGCGCGCCGGCGACACCGCCGTGGTGCTGGTGCCTTACGTTTCAAGCGAAAGCATGCCCTCAGGAATTGTGTCGGATGCGCGGTACGTACCAACCCTGAGGCCAAATGCTCACCCGCCAGCTGCTCACCGACGAAGCATGGTCCATGGAGATTTGGAGGATGCTCTGCTCCTGCACTTCGTCAGTGGCGGTGAGCTCGACCCCTGAGCTCACTGCTTAACGGTTAAGGGTGCTATTGCTTTTCAAAAGATGTTAAGGTTGCATCAAAAGCATCAAAGCAGGAGGCTATATACGATTAATTGTTCATGTGGATCTAGCCTGACTTCTTTAGCCGAGAGCTTGACAAAGTACAAAAGGGGATGAGATGAGATCGTCAGGCCGATGAGTGGATAAATACACTATTGCAGCAAAAGAGAGAGATCTGAACATGATCTGCTTCTTCTTTCCTTTTTGTTTCTTTCCTTGCGGAGGTAGACAGACAATTAGGGAGCCAACTTTTGCTCCTATTTTTCTAAGGGCGGACATGTTGAGTGAAGTTCATCATGGTAATAATAAAGTATAATGTAAGGGAAATGCTAGCGCACGGACGTCGATCGGGATGAATTCCATCGAACACCCACCAGCACGCCTGACAAGTCCTCGCCTCGTCGCCTGACCCGCCCCCATCCGCGCACCCCACCCCCATCCTCATCCGTTCGCCCCATCCCCATCTCCATCTGTTCGCGCGCCCCCGCAGGCGCACCCCTGCCCCGTCGTGCCCCCGACCGCCGACCCCCAGCGCGCCGCACGCCACGTCCACCGCCACCGCTCACTATGCCCCATTCATCGCCCCCTGACTCTTCGAGCAGTAGGAAACACATGCAACATGAAACACTTCAATACAATATACGTCTGAAACAGATAAAACATATGAAATATACACTTTCAACATATGTGTGAAAACATATGCAATATCCAGCTAGAACACTTGCAACTTGCAACATGAAAACACTTGCTGCAATAGAAGACTGAAACAGATGAAACATTTTGAAACATACTATTGCAACATATGTGTCAAAACATATGCAACATCCAGATCAAGACGCTTGCAACATACGTCTCGAAATAGATGAAACAAAAACGCTTGCAACATGGCTTTGAAACACTTGCAACATCCCCCAATCTACTTTTGCAATATCCATATGAAACGATTGTAACGTATCTCAAACGCATGAAACAATTGAAAAATACATTTGCAACATAGAGGGAAAGAGGCCTGGGCTGGTCGATTTTCGGCCGACGGGGTGGGAGCCGGCGGCGAGCGGCTGTGCACGAGCACCACCCAGCATCAGCACTAGCGGCGCGCGCGAGCACCACCACCGCTTGCGCCACCGGCACCGGGCTTGGTCGGCGGCGACAGTGGAGGATGGGGGGCGAGGAGCGCCATGGCGCCAGGGCAGGGGAAGCTCAGTCGCCGTGGTGAGAGAGGGCGCTGTCGGGGTGGGGAGGGCACCGCGCCGGGGTTGGGGAGAGCCACCCACTACCCTGCAACACCGCTGCGTCACCTCCATAGATATCATTCGTGCTCCATGGATCTCGCCGGGGTGGGGGAGACGGCCGCTGGATCTGCAGGCATTAGGGGCTCCCAGTGAGGACGTCGAGGTGCGGGAGGACGCCGGGCGTTGGTGCGTTGCGGCAGGGGATGAGGACCGCGGAAGGGGTAATGGGAGGAGGAAACGAAGTGATAATTTTTTTTAATATATACATACGGGTGGGACCGTGGGAGCAAGCGGCGGAGGTGAAAAGGCTGTTCAACGTTCGTGTGGTCCATCGGACGCACGGCACGTTGCATTTCCGATGATTAGGATCCCATGGGACCTCCTAATCAATACACAAAACACCAGGTACGCAACGATCTCGACAACCCATGATTGCCTGCTGATGTGTTCAGGATCAGCAGCAGCATTCTTTTTGCTGGGTGATAATGAACATCAGAAGGAACAGAAAGCAAAAGAAAGGTGTTTGTGGAGAATGACAAAACAGTGCTCCACTGATATCCATATTCCTTTCTAGAAACAGAACGAGTGTCATCACAATGATGAGCAAGTTACAGTGCGTGTGTGTTTTCTGTCGAAACCTGTGTCAGTAATTAATTCTTTCACCGCTGATACAGGAGTAACACGACTAATCAGTCCTGTGACAGTCAGATGATCGCCGGCGGCGGCGTCTCCCAGACGTCGAACACATTCTCCTCGCTGTGCAGGGCGAAGAGGCGGTCGCCACCGATGGAGAAGTCGCAGATGGCGCCGCCTTGGCCGCCGCGCAACGTTGACGTCAGCACGTGGTCCGGTCCGCTGAACACCGAGACGGTGTCACCCGTCGACGCGAACAGCTGACCGCCGTACGTCGCGAGCTTCGGATAGCAAACCTCCTCGCTGACGAGCGCCTTCGTCTTCCCGCTCGTCGCCAGCTTGCTCCGCGACCGCCATCGCACGCCGCCGGCGCTGCTCCGGAGGTCGAGGAACCCGAGGTCATCGTACTGGTTGATGACGCACACCGACCTCCCGTCCTCCATCACGACGGCATGGACGGCGTGCTTGTCCTCGAGCGACGCCGGCGTGCCGACGTCGGACCACGACCAGACGACGCTCTTGTCCCTGAAATCGAGCAGGCTGATGAAGGAGGAGTCGGTCCGCGGGAACATGGTGGCCACCATGAGCGTGCCGGTGCCGTCGAGCCACTGGAGCCTGTCCGCGTCGCCCAGCGCGCAGCCGGGCGGCTCGTAGAAGAAATCAGCCTGCTCGCCCGTGTTCGCGTCCCAGACGCCGATGCCGTACTCGTTGAACCGGCCCTTGCAGCTCGCGAAGAAGCTGCACCCTCCGTCGTCAAAGGTCAGCGCGCCGGCGGTGAACGACCTGGGCTGGCGATCGTGCGCGACGCGGAAGCGGTGGCGCAGGCCGCCCGTGAGCGCGGAGAAGGCGGCCACGCCGCCGTCGTCGCCGAGCCGGCCGGGCCGCTCCCGCGCGGCGACGAGGAGCGTGGCCGCGTCCAGGTACGCCGCGTCGTTGACGGGCGCGTGGCCGGGGTAGTACACCGGGCGGCGCTCCTCGAGCATCCAGTTGTACACGCGCACGGCGCCGCCGTGCGCCACGCAGCAGCCGCCGTCGGGCGCCGCGCGGACGGCCGTGCCGTCCCCCGGCGCGCACCCGGGCACGGACGCCGCCAGCCGGAGGCGGTCGCCGTCGAAGTCGCCCAGGCGCGCGGCGCGGACGCGGTCCAGGAGGCCGTAGTAGAGCGCCTCGCGGTACAGCGTCGCCTCGGGGACGCCGCGGGGCACGTGGAGTCCGCCCGTGCGGAGCAGGTCCAGCAGCACCGCGAAGCATGCCGGGTCGCGGTCGATGAAGTACTCGGCCGCCGCGCTTCCGCCGCCGCCGCAGGCCGCATCGTCGTGGGAGGCGTTCCAGGAGGCGTCCAGCATGGCGCCGAGCATGGTGTCCCGCCCCGCGCTGGCGAGCGTGGCGGTCGTCGTCTCGAACACTCGCCCGCCAACGTTGAGGCGCACGCGGCCGCGCCCCGCCGCGGGGGTGCACATGGCCGATGATCGCGAGCAGGAAGCGTCACAGGTTAAAATTCGCGCGCGGCTGGCGGAGGCGCCGAGGCGGTGCGTGTGTGTTTTGCGCGCGGCGCACGGCCGTTATGTTGGAGACGAGCGGGAGGACCCGGCCACCCGGGTCTGGGAGCTGGCGTATATAACGGCGCGGCAGCAGGGCAGCCTCGTGCCCGACGTGCCGTGCCGGCTGGGACGGAGAAAAGGAGGCGCGGGCGCGGCAGGTCGTCCAGGAGGTCCAAGCGCGCGCGACTGAACCGAGAGGATTTGGTCGTCTCGCGCGAGACGTCACCCACCCCGCACGCGTCCACACCCCGGCGCTTGGTTCCGTTGACGCGAGACGGGAGTGGGACAGGGAGCGGCGTCCGGTGCTGGGGGACTCCGCCTCCGGCCCCGTGGTGGCCTGATGGGGCGGGCGCGGGACGACGGATTTGGTGGGGCGGCGGCGATCACTGGAGTGGGTTCGCCGGTTCGGGGTTGGGTGCGCAAGACAAGGGCGTTTCTCTCCTGGAGTGCGGGCGCGTGGCACGCAAATCTAGCGGGTTTTTTCGCCTGATGTCGCGATCCCGGGGCCTGTGCTCGCGAGTTTGGGGCTGGAACCGAAAGGAAGCGTACTGGTAGTGGATCAGAAAGTCCTGTGGATGGGTTGGGGGACGACAGTGGTGGACTGGGAGGTGTCGCGTTGCACTTGCACGCCCCAAAAGCGGCCGCTCCTGCTTCGGCTGCGGCGAAGATCTCGAACTACTCTCGAGCAGCACGACCCTGGGTATGCTCACTAGCTCCAAAAGTGCGGCAGCTGCAGCCTCGTTCAGTATACTAGCTAACTGAGCGCCCGTAACCAAGACAACTTAACAGCGGCAGGTAGGACGCTGGATTGAGCTTAAAGAGTGGAAATGCAAAAGGCAAAGACACCGGTTCTTGTGTAGTACTAGCGCAATTATATGCTAGTACCGCCTGGATTCTGAATTCGAGCTTCACAATACTGCGATGCAAAGGAATTGGTTAACCACGCTACGTCAGCTCATCTTCTTCGTCCTTACATCTTCTGGTGGGAGGTAAAATGATGGCACACAAATGGGAGGAATTGATGCCTCACTTCCGTTCCTGTCCGTAGATCCAAGTGAGATACGAGTATATTCAACAAGTGACCGAAGCGCGGACGTAAATCCCAGTGAGATATTCAACCAGTGACAAGAGGAAGGCGAAAATTTCTGCAGGAAAGCGATGGGTCGGGCGAAGCAGCAGGAGGACGGCGATCGAGCTGGCGTCGCAGCGCATTCAGGTCTTTATCTTTAGTCGTCGGCTCTGGTAGTGCCGGGCTCGGATTACCTTCGCGTCATTCCTTTCTTTGAAGAAAGAAACGCACGCGTTCTTATCGGTTTGACGAGTGCACACGCGCCGCAGGGCCCCTGGCGGCCTCCGGCCGTGCATGGTGCGAAATTAAAGGGAACGGCGGCGGCGGCCTAATCCCACTGCCTAATCTTGCACTCCATTTGACTCTGCTCTAAAACATGATCGAGACGACCACTACGAGACTGTATCTTGATTCTTGATATGAATCTGTGGTCTGTGTCTCTGGTCGCGAAGGGTGTACAGTACAGGTTAAACTTAAACGGCTTTATTACGTGTTTTGCTGAGCAAATTTTAACAGAATCCCATGGAGAAAATTAGAGAGAGAGAGAGGGATGACCGTGATTTAGTTGACCACCTGGACGCATGTGACGCCATCGAGTTAGTCGATCGAAGTGTTTTGGACTTGTTGAACTGGTCGCCGTCCCTGATGCTTCGATGCAATGTGCCGTGCGGTGACCAAGTTGGGACATTTTTCTCCTCGTTTTTTAGGACCTGGTCGATCCTGTTTGTTGATCGTTGCTGATTGACTTGGTTAAAAATCAAAGGAAAAAAGAGCAATTTAACGGGGCTGGTGCAGACTGACAGAATCATACTCGTTCCACTTATCTATTAGGGCCCGTTTGTCATTGTAATTGATTTTATTCTAATAATTACACTTTATACGTAGATTAATCAAGCTAATATAGTTATATATGAAATATATTTGTATATTTATTGTTAGACATACGAGGGATTGCATTTCTATGGTAGAGAAGTGAGTTGAAAAGTATGTTATAAGTTGGAGAATAGAATTATAACATAATGATCTATAGAATCATTTCCATCTCCCACCTTATGAATTTGAGATAGACTTATCTGTGAGCTCGAGAATATTATGGAATATCAAATTCCAAACAAATAATCTAATTTATTAAGTAGATTTTAATTCCTCTAAAATAAAAGGATTTAAACGGACCCTAAGTGTTATTAGGCAGTGTTTGCAACTTTGCATTCTCTCGACGAACCGCCTGTGTTGAGGAGACCAGCCCAACGTATTTAGGACTAGCTAATTCATATTCCACGGTGGAGGAAAGCGACAAGCAAACCCTACACCAAAGGTTCTTCGGTTTTCTTCTGAATCAGGGGCGTCTGCAGCTACGAACTACGATCACCCGATCAAGTGGCTCAGCTGGGCATCTTCCTACCCGCCGCAGAACCTGCCTGGGATAACCCGCACTCACTCCCAGGACGCTTATATGCAACTTCCTTTCTGAAGGTTGCAGGCATTTGCAGCTCTTTGATGGAAATGTAAAATATTTAATCTTGTTACACATTTTTTTAGTCGAGGTACCTACTACTCTCTCCGTTCCTCCGTTCCAAGTCGTTTTGACTTTTTTTCATACATCTAAACAAATTTGCTATGTTATCCCTCTGTACTCGCAGTTTGTAGATGCCGCTCTTGGCCTGTCATAACCAATACGAATGTAAGTAAATGTATAAATATAAAATGTTGCTATTCAGTAACAAAAGATTGCAAGGGCTGCAGAGGCCAAGCTGCAGATTACAAGAGCAGTTAGCATGCAGCAGAGAAACAAGCCCAACTTGAAAACCAGGCCAACATCCTTGTCAAAAAGGTACATTTGCTGCAAAATCCACTGCTGATTATAATAAATAGAACATCAATAAGCTACAACACAACACCACCCGACAACACGATGTCATGGGCCTCACAGCGAGCATAGGGTTCATTCCGCTTAAGGCTCAGCACCAATGCACCATGGATCTTACCACAACGAACACATGTTACTCCTAACATTACACAGCTATAGCAAATGTTGCTTCCACACCTAACTACTAGAGACCAATCAGACGAAATTTCGAGTTAACACTCAATAATACATGGTGCAGTGCCAATACCTCTGCCTAAAGGAACAAATCTAGGGAGCACATCCATTTACAAGAGTTCATCAGCGTTAATTTCAAGCCTTCCTTCTGCGCTTCTTTCCTGTAGAAGCATTTCCTGATGCCTCCTGCTCTATTTCAGCAGCCTTGACTTCTTTCTCCTTCCGCTTCTCTTTGTCAGCATCACTCTTCGCGGGAGTACCAGCATTTTTTGGTTTCCGACCTGGCCTAGCTTTTCCATCAGTGGACTTGCCTTCATCTTTTGAATCCTTGCCTTTGCTAATAGCCTCCTTAGGTTTGGTCGCACTCTTATCATCATCTTTAGGCAATTCATCCTTTGTCTCAGTTGATACACTAGCTTTGCCCTTGGAGCTCTTCTCAAGTTCCTTTTTAAGGTTGGGGCCAGTTTTAGGTGTTTCTTTGGCATCCTTGCCGGCAGTTTTCCCCTTTGTGCTCGGAGTAGCTGAGTTACTAGGTGTCCCATTGCTGGATCGCACACCTTTTGGACGTCCTCTTTTCTTTGGAGGATCCACAGCATCACTGCAACCATGCAGAAAACAGTAGTCTCAGAAAAGCTACAGGCATGAGTCATCGTGACTTATTTGTATCAATTACTTACCTTTTAGGTGTTTCTGTATTTTCTTCCTTCACCGCATCCGCTTTTCTTTTCCTGCCTCGTGGCCTGTTGAAACAAACAATAACACAAACTTAACAAAACCACTTATCGAGAGGCATGAGATTATGCTTGGAATTCAGATAAATAGCCAATTATCAATTGCCAGCAGGGGCTTATGCAGTTTGACTAGTTTACAACAAACATTTCCATCGTATTTCTTTCAGAAAAAACAAACAATTTCCAGACTAAGAGATGGAACTTGACAAACATTATGCTATTTCGAACAGCTGTGGAGTGATCATAGCAAACCAAGAAACCAAAACCAATGCTCGGTACTGATTGACACTTGACACAATGGCAAGCCAAGCATTTGAAAAATTAAGGGGGTGTTTGGTTCGAGCTACTAAATTTTAGTAGCTACTAAACGGTTTAGTCACTTTTAGTAACTCCAGAGTTACTAGAGAGGACTAAAGCTCTTTTAGTAGCTTTTAGTCATAGCGTTTGGTTGAAAAGTTACTAAAGTGACTAAAAGCTACTAAATTTAGTAGCTACTAGACGAACCAAACAGGCCCTAAGAAAGCAGGGAGAAAACTACGCATGTATCACACTGAAAGCAGAGAATCACACTACTTCACCAAAACCCAGACCTTTAACTATTCAGGAGATCAAGTTTATGAGCGTCCACACATGCAGATGCAGGTGAGCAAAAATATTAGCAGCAAGGCATTAAACACTGAGACAGTGACCCTATTCTCGTAAGGGCAAGTAAACAGTGACCCTGTGCATTGCATATTCTTATAATACAATATGGGAACTAGTTCTACTGTCGGCTGATGCATGAACAAATATCCAAATTTGAAGTTGTAGTTAATGACACAGATATAGCTGTAATTTTGACATTGCAAATGCAAAAATAGCACAAAAATGAGTTTGCTTACGTTTCAGATGCCACAGAAGCTCCCTTCTCCTGTCAGAGTAAAAGTAAATCAGAAACAAGGAATCAGTACGAAATTATAAAATCATCATGAGGTGAAATGTGCATACCTCACTGATGAATTCCCACTTTTCATCCCTCAGCAGTAGTACCTCTACATCCCCATCATCATATGCGACCTAGGCTCCAGAAAGGGAAGAGAACATGACGAAAAGAAACAAAAATTAAATAAAGATCCATTAATTATTTTTCCCGCAAGCTAAATAGCCAGGGCAGGATATAGCAGTGCACAAAGACACACCTTGTGCCTCTTAGAAACAGAATCAAATGACTCCACAACACCATTGTAGAACCTGCAAAATAATAAAAAGGATTAAAATCTGGAAAAGAATAAAAATAGTAAGCCACCAAATGCGATTTGCTAAATCCAAACCGTAATATTCATTCCTAGAAGAGCAACCATCAGAAAGAAAATGCCAGATTTAGAACTACTAAAATATAAAAAGACATAGAAACGGATTTACAAATAATAATGGCTACGTTTATAATATCAAACAGAGAAGAAAATAACCAGCTCGACAAGCGTCAAAAGTTCAGAATATTGAATTGTTCATTCTACTTACATCTTATCATCTGGCCACCAAACTTTGATCCTTGCACCAACTAGACTTTTATCAAGGCCTTTGCTTTTCCTTGAACGAGGAGGCTGTAAAAAGAAACTCAAGAATCAGATTTAGGTACCTAAACAAACAAACAAAGTAACAAACAAACAAAGTTCTATGTGCATACGACATATATAGTGCTCAGACTAGAATATTCAAATAATAAGACAGATATAAAACTATTAAGAACTTGTTAGGTATCAACATGAAGAAAATTCTTGACCAAGCAAAAGACCAACTGATCAAACATTTCAAGCTCAACTAGACATCGAAAAACACTCTATTGCAATAATTTTAATCAAGCCTGCCCTCTACCTCTTCAGTTTCTTGTTCTTGCTTCATCTTAGGTGTGCTATTCTCTGTGCTTTGCCCTTTGGTTCTACCTGGGCCCCTGGTCGAAGATTTCAGCGATATCATTTCCTGCATTGTGGTAAAAGAGTCAGTACACTAATCACTATTAAAGGGGCAACACGATAAAAGGCAAGGAAAAAACATGATGGCGCATCCAACAAAGTGTTGAATGTTCATGCAATTAAATCTATAGGTTTCAATTCCAGCAAAGGTAGACTCAAACCAGCAACTAAAAGTCAAGGAATAACTAAGTTACAAAAAAAAGAATATTCTAAATACATGCACTTGTTTTAGACTAAAAAGTAAAGAAGACTTGTTACCTAGCAACAGTAAAGAGTAAACTTACAAAATATGTTATCGAACAAATAAATAGACATTCAAAGAAAACTATAAGACCATGTTGTACACAATAGAGGGAGGACTAACTGTAAAAAGCAGACCATATTGATAACTCAACACAAATCCTGCTAGTGTTAAGAGAGAAAAAAACCTTTAAGCTCAGATCCTTGGCAGGATCATCCCCAGAAAGAGTTTCATCCTTCTGCTGTTTTGAATTGTTCTTTTGAGTCTTCTTAGATGATTCTCCTTCACTAGCCTTCTTTGCGGAAGACTTATCATCCTTAGCTGATCGTTTTGCCAACTTCCCGGCTGAATCACCTGCCTCCTTGACCTTTTTCAAATCCAGACCTGAAGATTGATCCTTTCCAGCAGCCTTCTTCTGCAATGACTTTGGGCCAGGAGGACGGCCTCGCTTTGGTTTAGTAGGTGTACTATCAGCACGCCTTGATGTATCATCAGCTGCTCCATTGGTACCCTCTGAAGATACTACAAGATCTTCCTTTTTAGTGTCAGCATCAGAATGCACAGTTGCTTCACATTTATCAGACGGTTTGAGCTTAGTACTTTTGTCTGAATCAAGGGCAGCTTTCTTTTTGGGCTTGGAAGCATTGGACTCAGCACCTTCATTGTGGTCAGATTTCAACTGATCAGCATCTGCTATGTTTTCAGCATTGCAAGGTTTTTCAATCTTCTCTTTTGTGGAAGGTGGTCCTTGATCATCAGACTCACCAGTATTTGGTGGAGTAGCACCACTGCTAATAGCAGTACCTGTATTGCCATTCATAGAAGTACCATCTTGTTCAGGACGGCTAACATCTTGCTCAGCCTTTGAAGATTCCTGCCAAAAAAAAAAAAGATATATGCTGTTGTTAGATCAGCCATTTACATAAATACAGAAGATGCAGATCATACCTGAGGTAATTCATCAGAAATAGTCCTTTCAGAGAGCTTGCCATCATCCACCTGAACATTAAGACATCAAAGTAAGACACAAATCAATTAAACAGCACCTCTTCCAGCATTTGAAAGTAGTTACTTTCATTCTACATAGTACAAACTAATCATGGTTTCAACTCCCAAATCATTCAATTCAACTTAGTGAAGTGAACAATGTGCATTACATTCATATCTGAAACAAAACAACAAAGAAAGAGAAAACAAGATTGCCTATTCTAGCACCTGTAAGAATGGCATAACAGTTATCAAGCAAACAACAACACAAATAACTTCCAACATTAATCATAGCAAGTTAGTAATTTAACTAACCGTGTCCTTCCCAGAAGGATCAACATTGTTATCTTCCCTGTCATCTGAAACCTCTTCACAAACTGATGCGACGATTTGGCTGTATTCGCTCAAGGAAGTGCCTTTTAGTGATTGCAGAAAGACTGGCTTAAGTTTTTCACGGCATGTGTCTATCACTTTTTCAGCAAGCTCAAAGGAAGGTGAAGAAGATTCCTGGAAATAAAATCAATGATTAGATCATGTAAACCTTATGCTAAGAATGTAAATCTATGTTGCTGATGTGGGAAAAATTAAGGATGATACCTTTTCTTCTTTTCTAACATTTTGGAGTAGACATGAAGCAAGCTGTGGTTGGACATCCTCACTCTCCTCAATTACCAATCTCATTATTGTTTCCATGCAGGATATGACGGCTTCTGAATGTCCAGAACTGAAATAAGACACAGAAAAGTTCAAAACTTGTACACAGAATATAAGAATACAACACATACTTCTGAAACCAAGAGATCTGACCTATTTAACAAATTTAGCAGCAGGATATAGTAAAGCAAAGATTAAGAACAAAATACAGAAGATTCATTTATCATTATTCAATAGCCAGAGTGAGAACTTCTACCTCCCAGCCAGAGAAACAGAGCAATGACAAGTTTAGAATTGCAATTTCAACATTAGCAGTTAAGCAAGGCTGGCAAAATTACACACATATAGTTTTAGTAATAGTATCTAAATAGGAAACAAATCAGACGCCAAAAGAAGATTATGCGATTTCATTTCCTGTACAGAACAGATCCAAGAAAAAAAGGAGCTATCCAATGCTCGTGTTAATTAATAAATCTTAGACGTATAAACTATGCTAGACAAATTTAAAGCAACTTGAGAATGCATCCAGGATATATCTTAGCAAACACACGTTTTAGCACATCAAGAAATTCAGAAAGAGGAGAAACAGATGAAGCTAAGGTGAATTAAGATATTTCTTACTTAACAGTCCTCAAGAAGTGATGGAACATATCATTTATCAAATCGTCACATTCAAGATCTAGCATCACCACGCAGGACCGAACTTTTGCCACAGTATCAAGAATTGAAGTTCTCCTTCCAAAGAAGGGGCTCTCTATGTCATCCAGATGCTCGAAGGCCCCCACAATTAAAGAGAATACATCCTAAAACCAAGTAAAAACATATGTAAGTAGACCGTACAGCAGAACTCATTTTATTCAGGGTACACTATATACCTTCATTGCATCGTCATCATATGGAGCATCGGGCGCCGTGATCCGTGTGATCTCAGATATGCATGATGCCACGCCAAGTCTAACATTTGAATCAGCATAGCCCAGCAGCTCTTTCTTGACCAGAGCTTCAGTTGCTGGGCGAAGAGCATTCGATGTGCTTTCGGGAGGTGACTGCTCTACTTTAAGTAAACACTCCTCAACTTCCTGCATGAACATCAACCAACTTGATGACTTCATACGATTCAAGGAGCAAGCTTAGGTAGGTCAGTTAGCTAGATCAAAGTCTTCATATTTACTCAAATGGTATAAGTACATCATTCCCAGTAATCCAAACCATGGCAAATTACTCTGTACAGCAAGAAAAAATGAAATCTGGAGCAGTAGTAAATAAACTAGGCTAATGCTAAACTCCAATCCTACACTCATCAAAAACCTCAATCAAATCAATAAGATACTAAGAGGCCAACATTTCCAGTTTCCTTTCAAACCAAACAGCACCATCAAAACTACAAATAAAATCACCATGATCGGCATGTCCAATAGATAATTACTCCACGTTTCAAACCCCAAAAACAGAGATAGAATTCAAGTTCAAGGAGAAGTCAAATCTCAAAAGGCAATGATAAAAAGTAAACTGAGTCCAAGGAAATCAGATAACTCCGTATAACAACAGTCCAGCACGGAGAACATTCCACAGAACACACTTCCTGTTTCGTCAGAACAAAATAAATTTCGAATTTCTTAGCACGGAAGACAACTCAAAAGCAAATCACCAGGCCGAGTAGCATTTCATCTGCGACCCAAACAATCACCGCGAACAACAGGTAAGAGCACAACATTCACCCGGTTCCTACTCATACCCGATACAGACCGAGACGTAAGCGCGCACGCAAACACGACACATCATAGACACGCAGTCCTAACATATGCAGACACGCAGTCCTAACATATGCAGACACGCAGTCTTAACATATGCGTAACAATCAACGAGAGGAGAACAAGCGGTAAAGGAGGAGCAGGCTCACGATGAGGAGGTTGAGCAGGTCCTCCGCGTCGTCGGGAGGCGCCTGCAGCCGTTCCCCGACCTCCCTGAGCCGGTCCTCCAGCTGCCGCATCTCCTGTTCCGCGGCAGGATCCTCCGCCATTTCCCCGGCCGAAACGGGGGTCTACGCGGCCAGATCGAGAGCGCCCGCTCTAGATCTGCCGCGGCTAGGGTTTCCCCTCGCGGCGCGAGTGCGGGGTGCGGCGGGCCGAGAGCGGGCGCCTTTCACGCTCGGCGTCCCGCCCCGCGGAGGAGCACGGGAGGGTTTAGCGGTGGAGCGGTGGTGGATGACGACGGAATCCGCAGCGGTATTCCCTTCTCGCCCCCGCCCCTCTCCTCTCTTCCGCGCGACGCGACGAGGTTTCGGTGCGGGCGGGGGCTTGGGGCTGGGCTGGGTTTCGCTTCTGGCTGGGGGCGCTGGGCGTGCGTGAGAGAGGTGGTGAGGTTTGGAAGAATCGGCGGGCGGTTTATCGAGGTCCGCCAAAATTGCCAACGTCCCGGCACCGCAGCCCCGAGAGCCCCAAGCGGACGTATTTTTCTCTAATAAAACCATTCAACGGTATTTCATCACGAACAAGTAACAATATGAATCAACCAAATGAACAGGTTGCATGTCGGGTGACCATGGAATCCTCTTCACCTGAGGGGGCCTCGTGGCCTCGCGTCCGCGGACGGCCTGGCGGTCTGCTGTGGCTTGGCTGGCTGGCTGGCCTCCACGGCTCTAGGCAGCTCCACCTCACTCCTCTTGATCTCGGCCGTCGACTCGCGTGGGGCGCCCGGCCGATGGCTGCCACGACGCTCGCTGTGGCCAAAATGGTAGTTTGGCGCCGGATACGCTCTATGTACTGCGCCAAGCTATCTTTGAAAGTAGGAGTACATAGCAAGAAAAACGATAGGAGTTCTGTTCTGTTTACCTGGTCAAGGACGACGGCGGTGCGAGGTGTCGGTGGTGATGACGCTTCAGGGATGAAGTAGCGGCAACGATGGTGGTTTTTGAATCGTAGTCAACAAGTAGACATATCACCGATGACAGCACTACTTCAGTAGTACTTTTCAGCGAATGAACAGTGTTTTCTCTCACAATAAATCAGCATAAGCCAAATTTTAATGAAACAAACAGGGCCATAAACAGTACTACTAGGTATATGTTTGGTATGTCGAGAGGTAGGAGAAAAGGTCCGGCGAAGGGGGTATATATACAAGCGGAGCACCAACGGTTCGTTGGATTACTGCAATCCAACGGATACGTGTTACTCCGCGCACACATTTGACGCACTGGCGTCATATCGTGTGAATGTGTAATAAATAAAACATAATTTTGAATAAGAAGATATTATGCATTGAACCGGTATATCTTCTTTGTGGCACCAGCTAAGTATCTTTACATGTTTCTTAACTATGATTTCAAATTTCAAATATTCACAAATATGTCACGATGAATCTAGAGTATCACCTAATGATACCATATAGGTCATCCAAAGCTTAATTTAACGAGTCTATATATCATGCCTTGAATAGTTATGGTTGTACCTCTATCGGGTGAATATTGTGACACTCTTTAGGTCTTGTTTAGATTCAACGGCTAATGTTAACTGCTGAAATTTTATCGAGGTCCTATTTGAACATCAACTAATATGTTAACTAGTTCTTAGCTATCACTCAGCTAAAAATTAGTTGTTAACTATCCTCAGCAACGAAGTTTGTTCTAAATGGGCAGCAACTTTCCATCATACTTTTATGCCATGCAACTCAGGCTGTAAGCCTGTGATGTTCTACCTAGGTGGACATTAACCAGTGTCCATCCACCTAACCAGACAACCTGGTATGCAGTATGTTTCATGGGTCCTTCCTTTCCATTTGCCACAGTCATATAATTTTAACTATTTCAATTAACGAAATGTTTGGTCCATGTTGGCTAACGAGATTCGGTCCATAGTTCCTCTCATTAGTAATAAGGCCCATGAGCCATGTATTATTGTACCAGGCCTCCATGCTTCATAAAATGCCTAATATCATGTTTGTTTTTGTTTTTTTCCTTTTATCGCTTCAAAATATATAGTAAGAGCTAAGTTATTGGGAGTATCATACGAAAGACTCAAAATATATAGAAAAACTACAAGATACCCCGCACGTTGTTTCAGGGATCACACACGATTTAAATTGGAATTAGATTACTTATATTTAGTTATATGAAGAAAATGGTTTGACGCGTTGATGTGGGCAACTAAATGATGGTTAGTGGATGATGAGATAATTACATGTGCGAGTTGGTTATAATTGCATGTGCTATAGCTTGCACGTTGAGATATAATTTTTAGTGGGGTTTGAAAATATAAAATATAGATATAGATACATATACAGATATAGATGCAGATACAGATACAGATACAGATACAGATATGGGAGATTTAAACAAAAAACATAGAATAATTGAGTCGGGGTGGGGTTACAATATTATCGCTAGGTGGAGCAAATCAAGTTATAACATGGAAGTTTTACTAATGGGACAACAAAAAATTATAGATAAATATACCATAGAACATTTTTGAAAATTAAGGATTTAATTGTACTAACGGAACAAGAAGTTTCCACTGGTCGACCATATCCAAATATAGCATAAAAATCAACTCCCCAAAAGGAGTAGTCAAAATACAACTAAAATATCACATATCACATCACATTTGGAAAAGTTGTGGATCATTTAATTGTATTAGGTGAATATTAACTTTTCATGAATGGAACAATCAAGGGTATCACACAGAACAATGGATAGTTTTTATCAGGATCATCAAAACATATCTAGAATATGGATCAGTTTAGGGCCTGTTTGGTTTGCACCTCCTAAAGTTTAGTCACCTAAACCAGCTCCTAAACTTTAATCACCCCCTTTTTGATTTGGTGGACTAAAAGAGATTAAAAGAGTCATTTTAGTCTCTTTTAGTCAATATGTTTGGCTCTAGAGTGACTAAAATGTGAGGTTTAATCCCATTTAGCAACATTTGAGTGACTAGTTGGCTAAAGTCCATTTAGTCAAAGTGTTTGAGTAAAAAGTGACTAAATATGACTATATTTAGGAGGTGAAGAGTGAACCAAACACCCCCTTAATTGCACCGCGAGAACAATAAATTTCATGAATGAAAAACGCCTATAATATATTAATATAACATGGAACAATTAGTGTGTTCCTGCTGGAATAATCAGTGTAGTTAAAAACATCCTAGAACAACTCAAAGGTTCATATATACAGCACAAGAAAAAACAATAAATTATCATTATGAAACAATCTACATCATAACATAGAACAATGGATTTTTTTCCTATTGCCATACTTAGAATATACAATAGAATAATATATTATTGAACAACCCAATATAGCATAAAAAGAAAAGGAAAGAAGAGAAAATGAAAAGATGGCTTAGACTCACACTATCCCTACACTTAATCGTTGGGAAAGTTTATCTCGGGGCGCCTAAGATGGATCTACATGGGCCGAACAAAAAATGAAGAAAACAGGAAAAAAAGGAAAACAAATAAATCATCAATTGGGTTTTATTCTCCTCAAAACAAATCAATTGGATTTTATTGATGGGTCATGGGCCGAAGCATGCCAAGGTTGAATGGAGAGATGTTTTCCTCCAAATGGGTTAGATGAAGGTTGGCAATGTAACGCTTAGGTTGTTCCTCGTTCAACTTTCAAATCAGTCCCAAATCAAAACATGCAAAACACTATATAAAGGTCCATATATATAAAAAAAATGTTAATTTCTTGTAGAGTTAAAGGGCCTTAGAGGGAGGTTGAGCATATGTTTCATGTGATTTTAACTCGAGGTGTAAATTAAGCCTCTAGACTGTCTACACCTTACTAAATGCTCTAGTGTCACAACATCGTCAAGTTCTCTGAAACTTGAGCGAATTCAACAAAATAGGATCAATTAGAAGTTCATACTTGAATCATAAAGGTTATGAAATTAAGTTAATTAAATTTTCCCACTAGTCAACTACAAAGAAACCTACAACAGGGTAGATTAAAGTGAAATCCTCAAATAGTAACAAGAAGCACAAGTTCAAACGTCAAGCACACACAACAATCCAATTTTCTTTCTAAGTTCCGTGTCAAATAGAAGTGTCGAGTGGATTTGTGAGTTGGTTTCTGGGCTCGCTAAGCCCATAAACTTCTTTTTTGTAAACCTGGTGTCCCTAATTGATTCGAGTCCAAAGGCTACATCAAAATGAATGCCTCGCAGGTTTGTTCTGCTGCCCAGGCCGTACCTGTCACAAGCTCGACCATCTTTGACTTGCTTCCACAAGCCTGACAGTTATTAGAGCGAGAAACTATCATCCGACAGCAGCTGGCTGTCAACCAAGCAGTCTATACGTATAGATAATTTGCAAGCTCACATAATCCTTAGAGTGATTGCCTCGCCAATGCAATTAACTAGTAAAATCAAACATTACATTTCAATCCCATTAATCTATCAAAACACATGCACGTATAACGCCACAGTCCACACACACACACACACACACACAGATACACTAACAAATGTATACTACAGCTAAACACACCAATCCCCAGGTCCCATTTTATTTGCTGCGTGCAGCGCAGATTATATACTAGTCCTAGTACTAGCAGCAAGCACAAGCACCGGAGCATGCGTGCCGGTGAGTCATTTCCCAAAGAGCGACTTGAACCACCATACTCCCTTGGTGTCAGTGGGCGCGGCGTCGCTCTCCGGCGGCGGGTCGTCCTGCGGCGTCCTGTGCAGCTTGCTCACGTCGTAGCCTTCCTCCTGGGCCCGCTCCACCAGCTGGTTGTAGACCTCCTCGTCGATGCTCGTCTTCCTGCACAGAATCTGCACACGCACGCGCGCGCGTACGCAAATCAAAGATCCATGAGCACACAGCTTCGAACCGAGGTGGAGCTGAACTACGACTTCCTCTAAAAGAGAACTTAATTGAGAACTGGCAAAGCTCTTGGTTTACATACCCAGAGGTTCTTGCGGCGCGGCTCGCCGACGAGCGCGTACTGGTAGTCGTCGTCGACGTAGAGCACCCAGTAGTCGCCGACGACGGGGATGATGGGGAGGAAGGGCGGGAGGTAGAACTTGACCTTGAGCTTGGCCTCGTCGCTGTCGGGGTCGGCCTTGTAGGCCGTGCCCTCGATGTAGTCGCGCTTCCCCTTGCTCCACGTCTCGTTGAGGACGTGCACCGTGGCGCCGTCCTCCAGCAGCCGGTAGGTGGCGCGCGTATCCCGCCCGTCCCGGGGCTGGAAGAAGGACGGGAACGACGCGATCTCGTACCACCGCCCCATGTACCGCGCCACGTCCAGGCCCCGCACCACCGTCATCTGCCCGCCGCCGCTCTTCGCCGTCTTCCCCTCTGCCGCCGCCATTGTTGCTGGTGGGTGGTATGGGTTACTGTGTGCTTCTCAATTCGATCGCCTGTGTGACAATCCGGTGACTGCCGCTGGCTTGTTGCAGTTGCAGGTGCTTGCTTTGGAGCTTGCTTGCGACGGATGGATGGATGGATATATAGAAGGGGGAGAGGAGCAACTGAACACGAGAGGATAAGGTGTTGGTGCGAGGAGAAAGACGTGGAGGGCTCTCGAACGCTTAGCAAGTGGAGACTTGTACGCGGGGCCAGTCCCGTCTGCACTCTGCACGTGGAGACTTGTACGCGAAGGTAACTTTTACTGTACATCTCTCCATCTACTACCGTGTTGCACGCACGTTGGTTTGTTTTGATTACATCGGAAAATCAGAGTAGTAACAACGTCGACCTCCAATGAGAACGCTATACCATTTCTGGAACCGCATGTACGAAGCCATTTTGTATGAAGCCGGTCTCACCTTCTATTCCAAATAAACACCGACAAGTTCCTCCCTTTTAACGCTGTTTTTTTCGACAGACGGATCAAAAGGGCATGTCTGATCTACCGACTAAACTTTAGACTAAATTTACTAGGATTCAAACGGCTTAGCTAAAAGACCATTTCAAAATTTAGCTGAGTTTAGCTATTTCAACCCAGCTAAACTTAGTTAAAGTTCAGCTGAGTCTATTAAGCTGGAAAATCCAAACACTCTAGCTAAAATTTAGCTAGGAGAAATTCTAGCTGGCTAAAGTTTAGCTTTAAAATTTTAGCTAGCTAAACTTTAGTTGTGTGGATCCAAACATGCCCAAAGTAGTGTTGCCTCGCTTTTGATAGATCTCACTTGAATCTAAAAAAAATGAAAAATATTGCACGACGCTAATAGCTGAAAAAATATAGTTTGGATCAATCCAATCAGTCCTAGGCCTGTTTGAGTGCATATGAACAATAATTGTTATTTAGCTGATTTTGAACCCTAATAACTCATTCAAACGATGGCCGATAGAAGTGCTCTTTTTCCCCAAACCTCAAGTAGTTGTTATCTAACTAGCTGACCAACCCAGATAATTTAGACTATTTTTAACCATAATCGATAACTCGTCTTAACTTATCTAAACAAGTCATTAGTTAATAGGCTAGGTAATCACTACTCCCTTTGTCTTGAAATACAAGCTATCTAAGCGTTGAAAATTTGTCCTAAATTATAAGGGATTTTAGGTGGACTAACTCTTCAACTCAGTTTAAAAAGGAAACATTCACATGTATATCTGCCATTAATTTATATTACTAACTCAAATATGGTAACTACGAAGGGTTATATGTGTCATATACAACGCCTAAGAATTTTCTAGGATACTTTGTATTCCAGGACATAGGGTATTGTCTAAATTCAGGTAATAGCAGCTAAAATAGAAAGAACATTATTCATGAACAAAATATCAATGCATCTATCTATTAACTGTTGAACAAAAAAAAAGATATCTAGTTAATAATCAGCTAGTTTATACTTTCTCTATTTTAAATTATAAGTCACTTTGATTTTTTAAATACATAATTTTTACTATATATTTATAAATAATATATAGGATGTAAACAGACAGACTGCTTTCACATGGCGAGGTTGCGTTTGCCCCAGAGCACTCCGGAGTACTCCAGAATATCCGTGTGGAACTGTGGACCGTGTGTCCGTGTCACTACTCGATAGTCCGGCGGGATTCTTCCTTGCTCCCCAAGGCTGAATGAAACACTAGTGACAAAGCGAGGAAATTGATCGGTGAGACTGCGACATCGCTTTAGGCCCTGTTTAAATCCCACCCAAAATCCAAAATTTTTCAAGATTTCCCGTCACATCAAATCTTGCGGCACATGCATGAAGTATTAAATATAGGTAAAAAGAATAACTAATTACACAGTTTGTCCGTAATTGACGAGACGAATCTTTTAAGTCTAAGTTAGTCCATAATCGGACAAAGTTTGTCAAATACAAACGAAACATGCTATAGTGTCCAGGTTATAAAATTTTGCAATCTAAACAATGCCTTAGCCTAGCGTTGCAGCTTGCTGCTTCCTGCTTCCCGGGCGTGTCCCTGTCCATGGAGGGAACAGACAGACCTGTTGGCGTCTTCGGACTCGAGGTGTGCGCCGGAAACCCAGAAGCGCGTTACTGTATGGTTCTTGGCCTTGGCCGAATGGCCGGTTTATATAGCTAGACACGTATGAGTCCAGCAGTTGCGTTCTCTACATCATGAGAACTGAGAAGGGGTGAAGGGCGGTCTTCTGGATTGCTTGTACGTTCACATTTTGTACATTCAGTCATTCTGGATGCAGCAGAAGCTGTTGTAGTTCACCAGTGTCACGGCACAAGGGTTGCGTGATTGCCTCCCATTGAGCTAAGCTCCCAACAACCAAGTGGAGGACCTAGTGGCGGCGGTTTTGCATTGATCACATGAGCTGAAACTAATATCTAGAAAGTGATTGATATTTTATTATTACCTAGATTATTTTCAAATTCCTCAAAATTCCTGGGAACCAAATAGGGCCTAAGGTTCTTTTTATTACAAGGAAAAGAACAACGTGAAGTCGACGATGGTACATCGACAATCATGCATTCTACCTCATGACACCAGACACCCATAGGCGTCTGGATGTATGGGAATGGGATCCAATGATCCATGATCCACGCAAACTAGGCATAGACCACTCGGACTGTCAGCCTCCCGAGAAGAACCCACATAATCACAACGAGCAAGATATTTTCACCCGTAAATGCACAAAGATAATCGTCCAACTGAAACAAAGCCTTCAGTACGTCTCTCAAGATTTCCTCTTGACAATATTGCTGAATTCAGCACATTTGACTTTTAACTTGCACATAATTCTCTGAGTCAAAAATCCTAGTACAAATGGCATATAGAAACTGACATCAAAATCTCATGATCTATCTATAGCTTTTAGAATCTTCTCATGATCTATAGCTTTCAGAATCTTTGATGTATGGCTCTTCCTCAGGCAGCAGTGAATGCCTTCTTCACTGCACCACTCTTTGACCCGGCAGGGATCACCTTCAGCACATTAAACCTCACCGTCTTGGACAGTGGCCTGCATAGGCACATGGCACAACAGCGAGTATTCCAGAATTCAGAGTGGCATCAAGCAGCTAGTTATTGGCACAGCAGAAAATCTAGTATCTAGTAATGCCATAATCGTAGTGGGAAAAGCGGTGCAAATGTGGAGATAAGTTGTGGAAAGACCAAGCATAGCTTCAAAATAATCAGAACTGTTTTTTTTTACCTGCACTGACCAATGATCACATGGTCTCCTTCCTTCACACGAAAGCAAGGGGAAACGTGGGCGGGGATGTTAGAGTGCCTCTTCTCATACCTATACAAGAATACCAGAATTACGGTTAGTATGATGAAATAATCCGATACAAGTCTGAACCATCAAAGAATATTCACTGACCTCTGATATTTCTTGACAAAATGAAGGTAGTTCCTACGAACAATGATAGTCCTGTTCATTTTAGCGCTATGGCATGTTCCAGCAATGATGCGGCCTCTAATTGACACAGTGCCAGTGAACGGGCATTTCTTATCAATGTAGGTTCCTGCAATACAAGACAAATGAAGAGCACATTTAAGTCTCAAAGTTTACAGAGTTTCTGCACTGAAAAAGGTATGGTAGAGCTGCATAAGCAATTCAATGAAAAAAAAAAAGAGCCATTACGTTTCAAATATTTATTAACAATGATAGCAAACAATCTAGTTTAAGGGAGGAAGGGGGCAGGAATGTTCATAAAGAATCTGGTAGATAAAAAAAGCACGTGTGTACAGATAATCAAGGAGGAACTAAAAGACAATTTGTCACGCCATTCATACTGTTTCTTCTAGTCACACCTTCAGGTTGGATACAAAGCATATAACATAATGTTCATGTCAATGGGCATTAAGAGAACCAGACACTCCTTGCAATATAGCAACATTGCCATATGCTTGCTAATGTTTTCTACTTCCTCCATCCCAAATTATAAGACGTTTTGGCATTTCAAGATTCATAACTTTTATTATGTATCTAGACATACCATATATCTAGGTGCGTAGCAAAAGTTATGAACCTAGAAATGCCAAAACGTCTTATAATTTGGGACGGAGGGAGTATTTCAGTACAGCCCAAGTGTTGCAGAAAGGATCAAACAGTTGAGTGACAGATAGCTTAAATAGGGTACACCTATAACAGATAAAATCACATAGAGTTTGATTCAGTTGTGGATTCTCTGCTAGTCTCTTAAAAGTGATGAATCAGTGAACGCTACTAGCTCATGAGTAAGTTACATTAAGCTAACAAGTAACATCAAATTAGGGAGTTCTGAAAACTAAAATGACAGTGTTGGACAAGCAAGCTCCAGGACAAACCTTCGATGGCTTCCCTGGGAGTCTTGAAACCAAGGCCAATGTTCTTCCAGAACCTGTTGCCCCCCTTGCCGGGCTTATTCCCCTTGGCAGCCTTCTTCGAGCTGCAGCATTATACAAATGAAACCATGATTAGTAGTTCATTACAAAACAAAATACCACGAACCAATTTACAAAGAATAACACTACTTTCTCTTACCAGAGGAAAACCTTAGGCTGCTTGAGGAAAGCCTTCTCTGTCTGCAAAAACCAGATAAATTGTTTAATTTTTATTGCAAATAAAATGGCGACAAGTTGATGAAATTGTACTGGTAACAGAACGATAGCAATCCACTTGTGCTAAATAATAAGGACTAGACTGATCCACATAGATCTGGTGCTCGACTGAATATTTATCTAATCTATTTCAGAGCATCACAATTGAATCAATCAGTGAGGAAAGAAGCACCATATCCATTTCATAGTATCAGGATTGAACAAGTCGACCGCTAATGACGAAATTGAATCAAACCATACCACTTGATCAATAGACGTCTACATAAGAGTAAGGACACCTCGACAGAACAGCACTAGACCTGAAGGTGTCAACAAGACTTACAAGCAAGGCACCATGGCAAATTGGGCCAAAAGAACGCTGCTAGAAGGCTAGTATTCCCCACCCGGACTTATCGAAAGACAACAAATGGATAGCTCGTCATGCAGTCCACGGGTGTAACTCACCTGCTCCGCCATGGTTGATGTTCGAGAGGACTAACGGGCAGCGGCGCACGTCGTAGGCGGCGGCGGCGGCGGCGCGAGGATAGAAGGCGTGCCCAAACCAAAACCCTAGTCGTCCGGCAGGTTATATGTATGCGAGTTAGGTGGGCTTTTGTTCTTTTCTTTTGAGAGGTTACATGGGCTTTTAATTTTGGGGCCCTTGTGCTTACTGGTTACATACTGGGCTTTACTACTACCTAAGCCTTAAAAAAAACGGTTTGTTTTTAAATAACTGTTCCGAATAAAAAGGTGGGCAAACCCCTCCCACCAATTGAAACGGGAAGTTGCTCAAAAAAAAAAAAAACAATTGAAACGGGAATAAAGGGAAGTCGAGAAATTCACGTCTCGCGTTCCATTGATAGCAATTCCCATTTCTGCACAGCTCCCTAAAAAAATCTTAACTTTTTATATGAGTTGGATTGAAACAAAATTCTACTAGCTCACGGTGTATTTTTTTTGTTTGGAGGCTTGCAGCAAATTTCATGCTGAACATTGTATTGGTTATTTTAGCACAAGAATAGAAATAGTTTCAAAAAAGATGTTGTGAGCTATAAAATTATAGATATGCATAGTTTTAAGTGTTTGTTCAAGGTCAAACTTTATACAAAATAGACTAGCGCATGCTATCATTCATATTTTAATTGGATTTTCTTGAAGCACTTTTAAGTTGCATTACGTAGAACCATGTTAACACCAAACACTTAATCATTTGGAAGCATTATAGGTGTTGTTTGGTTGTGGCACCGGTAATGATACGCAGAGGGAACAAGTCACAACCGTATCGGAAACGGAATCGCTACTTTCTTTATTTTGTTTTTTTTAGCAGAACTTGATTTTGTTTGGTGAGCCAATTGAAAGGATATATCTAGGCTTGGAACCCATAAAGCTCCACCATGGGAAGGATTAACCTTAAATGGCATGGGATCGGATCCCACGCTAATTGATTACAGCCATGTCTAACCAAACGTGAAGTAACGGTACCGAACCACGTTGTGAGCGGTTTACATCGCAAAAAACGAGTAACAAAACACCACCATAGATGTTATGTGAGTAGTTTTCCATCGACTTTCCGCGTGGGAAATGCTAAAGCCCTTTGACACGGCTCATCATGGCATGGGATGGGATCCCGCGAATTGATTACAGCTAATTCATTTTAACTCTAACCAAATTGCCTCGATTGCATAAAATAGATGGAACCGAACCATAACGTGCCAAAGAGGCCCTAAAACAACAAAGAGTGCAACTGTTATATTTTTTCTTGAGATATTACTGGCATACGTCTTGGATGTGAATCAAAAAATCGAGCCATTGATAATCTTCTCAAGCAGGGTAAACTAGGCCCTTGTTTAGATGCCAAAAATTTTGGCAAAATGGCACTGTAGTAGTTTTCGTTGTTATTTGACAATTAGTGTATAATCATAGTCTAATTAGGCTTAAAAAAGCGCAACTGTGTAATTAGTTTTATTTTTTTTTCTTGAGATATTACTGGCATACGTCTTGGATAAAAGATTGATGTGAAAAATCTTGAAAAAGCCATTGAAAATTTTTTGCAACTAAACTAGACCTAGGTGGAGTTAGCAAGATTTTTTTTGCCAAAGATTACACGTGACTTATTGAAATACTCGATGTCACATTTTTGTCACTGGCTTACCGCCACTGCCATATATACGAACCGTAATTTTTTGAATAAATAAAGGAAATTGGAAAAGCACATTTTTTTTTCGCATGCATATTGTCTAATAATGCCTACAAAGCCGGGTAGGGCCTTGGCCGGTTGTCTTGTCTCCACGGCACAAAAAAGGGAAGCCCAACAAAGACGGCCAGCTAATCGCCTATTCCTTCCCTCCCTCGCATTCCGGCAGGCTCCGCCCAACGTTCGTCCGTGCGCCCCCGCGTCGCCGCTTCCTCCCTTCCTTCCGTCCGTCCTCGGCGAATCGAAGCCGCTAGCCCCCGACATCCATGGCCGCCGCGTTAACCCGCCTCCGATCCGCCGTCGAGCGGCTCGGGCCCTCCGCGCCCGCGCCCGCGCCTTCTCCGCAGCCGCTGCTGAGGCCGAGGCCGAGGCCGCGGCCGCGGGGCCGTGCAGCGACTCTAGGGCTTTCGCCGCGGTCTCGGTGGCCGCCGGCTCGGGGCTCGGGATCTGGCTGCTGTCCTCGAACCCGCAGCCGCTCGCGGACTCCGGCCAGGCGGAGGATGCCGCTGCCGCAGGCGGCGGAGGCAACAGCGGCTTCCCCGCAGCTTTCGGCGGTGTCGGAGCCACCGGGGAGCGGGAGGGCAGGTTCCTGTTCGGAGGTGAGCACCCTTGGTTGAATCCGTAGCGCCGCGCAATGAATTAGCTCGTCTTCTTTTTTTTTTTTGTAGATAAAGGTGATGCATCCGAGCCGTGGATTTGTGGCTATCGTTGCACGAGAAATGCTAGTGTTTTTTTTTTCTCACCGAGTCGCCGTGAGCGTTCCTCTCGTTCAACGAGCATTTGTACTTTGTAGCCATGTATATATTATATAATATGTATTTAAGTTAATGTGGTCATAGTTGATAGAAACGGCATGATGATTTGGTTACCATCGTCTTGTAGATTCATATCGCCGAAGGGTGTTCTTCAAGTACGAGAAGAGGATTAGGACGCGCAGCCCTCCAGAGAAGGTAATGTGGCATTCCATATTCAGAATAACCATTCTACGTCATATGGTTTGATAATTTTCCCATTCAAATTCTCGTGCTTCTTATGCTAGATCTTTGAGTACTTCGCATCCGTCCACAGCCCGGAGGGTGAGATGTACATGTTACCTACCGACCTGATGAGGGCGGTTGTCCCCGTTTTCCCCCCATCCGAGTCCAAAATTGTCAGGGAAGGGAGATTGAGGGGGGAGCGCCACCCTGGCGAGCTACAATGTGCCCCATCTGAGTTTTTCATGCTATTCGATACAAATGGTGATGGAGTCATCTCCTTTTCTGAGTAAGTGCGTTGTGACTTCAACCAAAGCGATTGTTTGCCGTTTGCTCTGCCGTCTACTATATCTGCATCATATTGGCAATTTCTCTCTGTTCTGTCTAGTTATCTTTATGCAATGAAATAGTTAAGAGATACTGTAGGGATATATTATCATATACATAGGCGCTGTTATAACATCCACTCAACTATGCATGCGTAGGGATGACACTGACACATCTAGGTATCTAGCTATCTAGGTATCAGTATCACTATGCTATTAGTGTTGCATGCCTTTGTACTATTTACTTGATTTCCTTAAGACATATGTCATTATTAATTTTTAATGTTGCCTCATGCAGGTATATCTTCTTTGTAACATTACTTAGCATCCCTGAATCAAGCTTCAATGTGGCTTTCAAGATGTTTGACCTTGACCACAATGGGTATGTTATCTTCCATCTACTGGACCCTGTTCATATCCATATTCTCTAGAGGCTTCTTTATGCATCTCAGCATCTGGTCCCTCTTTTCTTATTTTAATTTCATTAGCTCTGAACCATTTAATTGTTGCAAGCATGCTCACTTACATATTTTAGTTTGGAAATTTTTTGACTAGTCATATCTTGTTTGGAAATACTGGTGTCCAGATGACTATGGTCATAAATGCGATCTTCCACGGCTAATGGTATCTGGGGAAAATGCAATCCCATTTTTCTTTTGGCGGCATTTGATCACATTGATATATAGAACTCCTGATGTGACCCCACTGGCAAAATGTCACCTCCATGGGTTCAAAGGAAGCACCAGATCTCAAGCTTTCAACAAAGAACAAACCTCCAAAGCCCTCCACCCCACCCTCAAATTTTTATCACAACATTTCGTAGCAAATCTAATATCCATCTTAATTAAGGAATCCAGGTTATACATGAGTTATTGCATTGGAACAGTTAACCAATGTAAGTCCTTAGAATTAAAAACTGTGAATGCCGTAGTTTTGGAAGAAAATAAGATAGAGTAAAAGAAATATCTGACATCGCTAGTTTTGACTTCTGCGTTGTTTGATCCCTTTAAACTTTTTGGTGCAAGCGGTAGAGTCTTATCGCCTGTGACCGGAAGGTCCCGGGTTCGAGTCGCGGTCTCCTTGCATTGCACAGGCGAGGGTAAGGCTTGCCACTGACACCCTTCCCCAGACCCCGCATAGAGCGGGAGCTCTCTGCACTGGGTACGCCCTTTTTTCCCCCTTTTCTGAATCTATTAAAATTATGTGGTGCGCTTTACATTTTGGTATGTGCTTTACAGAAGGATGCCTTTAAACTATATTATCTATGCCGCATGCCTACATGTTGTTTACATTTGGCAATTCATGTACAGATTGTCATCCAGAAAAAACCCTGTTTTTTTAGCATGTCCAATCATCTCAGATGTTATTAAGGGTATGATTAAATTTGACAAGCTGTTTATCTGTTTATTATTCTTTGTTCTCACTTGCTACTGTCTTCATCACAGGGAAATTGACAAAGATGAGTTTAGGAAAGTGATGACACTGATGCGATCCTATAATAGACAAGGAGCTGCCCATAGGGATGGTTTACGCTTTGGACGTAAGGTTTGTCAGCCGGTGGAAGATGGTGGACTGGTCGAGTACTTCTTTGGCAAGGATGGGAATGAACATCTACACTATGATAAGTTCTCTAGTTTTTTGAAGCAATTGCATGATGAGGTGATTTATTTCTTTTTCATTTTTTGTTCATTAATATATTATCAATCTAGATAATGTTTCTATTGATATAACTCTTGAGAGACTTAGTGTAAAGCCAAATAAATCAGAGTCTGTATCAATCAACTGCACTTGTTGGCATTTGCTTCTGTATTTTTCAGAGCACGAAACAATCCGTTCATTTCATAAAGGAAGATTATGTGTCACAAATAGTTCTATTTTCTAGAAAATGTTGATGAACATGACTATGCTATATGTAAGTTTGCAGATTAATTCGTATAGAGTTGTATTTGGTTGTATATACTTTCTATAAAGAAGTAAATTGTGGAGAATAAGTAACAAATTATTTGTACATGGAAAAGACTGCAATTTCTGGAATGTAGAAAAAGAAGGGACAAGCTCGCACTACCAAATTCCAATTCGTTCCAGATTATGAACACACAACTTATGTTAGAGTTTCCTTGTTTTGAAACTATTTAGTGTGTTTGTCTTGGAGAAACTGAACTTTGATAAAGTCGAAGTTCAATATTTTTACTGTACAAGTGCATCTCATGTTGTATTGGTGTAGATTAGTGATTATTTCCATTGTATTCTACCTCTTGACCAGCATCTGGGTTACCATCATAGAATAAACATTAATAATCCTTATTAAAGGATTCAGTGAAAGCATGAAAAATTTCTTAGCACCACAAGCCTATGTGGTACCCCCGCCCCCTCTCATTATGCCTAGTCCATTCATGAAATTTTTAACTCATTGTGTTTTTCCCCTGGTTGAATCTTCTGCAGATTGTCCGCTTGGAGTTCAGTCACTACGATGTGAAATCATCCAACTCAATACCTGTGAAGGACTTTGCTTTATCCATGGTTGCTTCTGCTGATATGAATTACATAGACAAGTTACTGGATAGAGTCGATGATTTGGATGACAATCTTGACCTCAAGGATCTGCGCATTACCTTTGAGGTTGGACTATTAGCTATTCCTCATCAATCATCATTGCCCTTGGGTTCACCATTGTTCCATTTCAAATTACAAATACATAATTTCAGGAGTTCAAGGCATTTGCTGATCTTCGAAGAAGGTTGGAACCATTTGCAATGGCTATCTTCAGCTATGGCAAAGTAAATGGTTTGTTGACAAAGCTGGATCTAAAACGTGCTGCATCACATGTAAGGTCTTCTACACCTGCCCTGTGTTGTTTGAGTTAGCTATTACCTTGAAATATATTTCTTCTAGGTTTCCATAGAAGAAGCACTGGGTTTCACATTTCTCTCATTATGTAGTGTTCTGCCCTAGGCTGCTAGCTAGCCTGTTTGTTTATAGCTGACATGCTCCAGTTATTCACAAATATTAGATCCGTTTTCTGATTGATGTCCTACTCTTTGCTTTATAGGTTTGTGGAGTGGACTTGACTGACAAAGTAGTGGACATAATTTTCCATGTGTTTGATGCTAACTGTGATGGTAACCTGAGCTCAGAGGAGTTCCTGAGGTCATTACAAAGAAGAGAAAGTGACATTCGCCAGCCAGCAACTTCAGGTTTCCTAGGGGTGATCGCCTGCTGGCTGAACTGTACAAAGTGTTCTCTTCAACAGATGCTGCCCCAGTAGATTCTTTTGACACTCATGACAGTGTCTTCGTTGCCCTTGGTTGCTCTGTGTTTAATGTAGGTTTGCCAAACTCACCTTTTGTTTTGGTTTCATTATTCAGTTTTCATAAAATTTCAACTAAAATACTTGTTAATCGCTCATCTAGGTACATAATAATTGTCTTCATCTATTTTGCGATGATTTTGATTATGTGCAGGAGCCGGAGAACTTGATCGACAACAGATAGAGTTCCGAAGTGAGGAGAGGATTTTTGGTGTAAATATTACCCTGCGGCCCTGCTTAGTTGGTCATACCACGTAGCAGCTGTAAGTAATACCTTCTGTTCTCGTCCAAGGGCTCCGATGACATACATCTTCTCCCCTGACGTTAAATGTCCATCGACTTAGCTGGAGTCTTGCTACCTATCTTGCTTTTAGCTCATCCCTGATGCTAATATTCTGTGGATTGTGGCCGGACAATCACACTTGTAATGACTAATCGATGCTTCTCCTTTTCTGAATAAGTGAATGATAATGTGATCCGCTGGAAAGATTATATTATTGAAAAGGTCGTGACATAACTGATAGATTGTAAATCAGGAGAATATAACTAAGTACACGTGGGGTTGGTGCATTACTGCCTATAAAGGCGGAAGAGCCGTTTTGGTCCTCGAACTATATTACTCGAGGCTTAGTTTTATTCCTTAACTTTCAAAATGGTTATTTTAGTTCTCAAACTCTACTTTTGGGTTCAATTTCATCCCAAGACGATTAAGATGATTGCATCAAACTTTGCATTTTGGGCTCAATTTTATCTATGATCTATCAAAGTGCATTTCAGTTCTCAAATTTTTTTTTAACTCAACTTTGTCCATCGTCCTAGTGGAACGTTCCACTGTTGTGCCTAGTCAGCTCTAACACCACCAACAATTGGAGATAGAAAAATAATATTCATCTAAAAAGTCTTTAGTGACCATTAAATGAGTTGAGTTAGGCTTCCCTAAATTTAACTAAGTATATAGAGAATATTATCAACATTTATGACTCCAAATATATATACTACTATGAATATCCAGACTTTGGCAACAGTTTTAGGGTTGAATATCAAATCTATACCTATAAAAGTAGGTAGCTAGAACGGTACAATCTTCAACTCAGATTAAACACATTTGACAGTCCATCATGAAGGAACAAGAAAATCTACTACAATCAATACATGTCCGAAATAAAACCGGAACACACGAATAATGTACATTAATTAAACACGACCACATGAATGAAGCTGACCGATACCTGCATCATCAGTATGGGAGCCTAACGTTGAGCCTTCTGAGCCAGATGGAGTGCAGCACCATGCGGATCATGTCGAACCGCTGCGCCGGCCGGTGCACAACGAAGAAGAGCCGCTGCGACGCCTGCAGCACCCTGGCGAGTGTAATGCTTACCGTCCCGGCGCGATAAAGCGACGGAGTCACGGAGGTGTAATCAGGGGGCTTCGTTCTGGCACAAATCATGGGTATGCCAAGGCATATGGGCATACCACCGCCGCCCATGCTCGCCTCCGAGTCCTCACCATCGGTTTGCAACCAATGTTGGTCTCAGGCTGTCACCCCAAGCAAGTGAAGAGCTGCATGCCCTCAATGAAATGATCAGCAACATCACTTTAACACAAGCTCCGGATGCCAAATATTCCAAATTTGCCCGGCCCTTGGGAACTCTCCATGCATCCAGACCATGGGCTCCCGTGCAATTTCTCTAGCTTCGTTTGGAGCACGCTTTTTTTGGTGGTTATTGGTAAACAACCGGCACGCCGTTACACAGTCCACCTCAAGTCCACACCCGGGACAGATCAAGATCGGAAGGCATCAATGAGGACAGCGCTCCTGGCTGTCACATGCCGGCGGAGTCACGGAGGTGTGATATGCGGAGCTTCCTGTTAAGTGACATTTGCCAACTCAGTGATAAACACATGTAATCCCATCATGGGTATGTAGCATACCATCACCTCATCTTTCAACCAATGTTGGTTCCTTGTCACCCTTTACGGAATCATATGACGGTGGACTTTAACACAAGTCAACCTTCCTGGGAGCTAACTCACCTATGGGAGATGCCACTAGCCACCACATATCGAGCGCTCAAGCACTTCAACCGATGATGATACTCACCTCAAGCATGTCCTCTGTGTTTTTGCCAACCAGTGATTTGGAACCATCACCATCGACGTCGTTTTCGCGCCATCGGACAGCCGCCACCCTGCAAGATGGCTTTCAGCATGTAAACCGGTGGCACCTCCTCGCCGGCGGCACGGACACCGTCTTATATATATATATACACACACACACTCCAGTATCAGACTTTGGCACAGTTTTAGGGTTGAATATCAAATCTATCGCTGAAGGACGGCGGGTACCCATCATGTCCGAAATAAAACCGGAACACACGAATAAGATGATGATGAAGGCACGCTGGCCACCTAACGTTGAGCCTTCTGAGCCAGATGGAGTGCAGCAAGCGGATCATGTCGCCGCTGGGCGGCCGGTGAGGCTCGGAGATGGCTTTCAGCTCCGGTATCCTCGGGCGGCACGGACACCCATCTTGCTCCAGTCCAGCGTCGCTGAGTGATGACGGGCACGCTGGCCACCTCGAAGCCGCTGGGGCAGAGGCAGAAGCGGGCCCTGGCCATGAGCGCGTGGTAGTCCTGCCCCTTGGGGAGGTACTCGTGGATGTCCATGTACGGGTCCTTCCTGCCGAGCCAGTACCCCAGCAGCGCCTTGCGGATGTGCCCGTGCGTGCCCCCCCGCGAAGAAGGCGAGCGTGGTGCGGTTCTCGGTCGGCAGGCGTGGGGCGGCGGAGGAGGCCGTCGCCGAGGTTCACCTCCGGCAGCGTGGCGTCCTTGCGCGGCCTGAAGCCCTCCGAGGTGTTGGCGTTGCACAGCACCCGGATCGCGTTGGTGTAGAGCTCCCGGTTCGCTTCGGAGACCAGCGGCGCCCAGTCGTGGCACGACACGATGACGTGGTCGGCGCCGCGCGACCTGTTCCAGTAGGGGTACCTGCCGGCGACGACGTCGACGTAGTCGGCGAGCGCGCGGCGCATGTGCGCCATGTAGACCGTGGTGTTGCGCCGGTAGAACGGGTAGATGTACTGCACGAGGTTGCAGACGCTGACGGGGAGCAGGAAGGCGTGGGCCTCGCCGGGGTGGCGGGCGGCGAAGGGGTTCCGGGGGTCTTCGATCTCCTCCAAGAACTGGCCCTCGATGGAGTAGATGTCGGCGGACGGGCCCAGGTGCGTCAGCGGCGGCTCTCCTTCCCTGTACGTCCATATCTTGAACTTCCTCTCCATCTCCAGGTAGCTCCTTGATCCATGATCCGGCGATCCATGTCAAGATTGAGTTTTTATTGATTTGTGCACGACGGTATATACGCTTTATTTGTGTCTATATGTAACAAAAAAAAATCTCTATTTGCGCATGTCGATGAGATCCGGCCATCCGGGAGAACTAAGAGAACTACAGTAACGCATACGTGGTTTACCTGTGGCAAGCTCTGGGGTTTCGGTAGATGGCGCCTCGCGGCGCGAAGGCGTCGCTGACGTCCTTGAAGCTCCGCCGAGCGCTCTCCGCCGCCGCCGTCGCCGGTGCCTCGCGAGCCGCGCGGCGGATGGCCGCCCGAGACCGGGCCAGGGATTCCTCGATCGGCCCGACGCTCACCAGATGCACACGTACGTAGAGAGACGATCAAACGCGACGATTTTCCGCAGATTTGCGTGGTTTCCATGATGCGGCGTTTGTACACCGGCGTGCACGTGTCACGTGTGCGTGCGTTACCGTACCTTCTCGGCGAGTTGCGCGCTCGCCGGCGCCTTCTGGGGCTCATGCGGGACGTGCCGCAGGAAGTGCTCCCGGCGGCGCTCCCGGACGGTGCTTGCTGACTCGGCGCCGCCGCCGCCCCAAGAAGGCGGGAGGCGGCATCACGAAGGCTGCGGCGAGGAGCGCGGTGGCGATGAGAGACACGGCGATCGCAGCCACGCGGCGACCGTTCTCCATGGAGGCACGGACGCGGGTTTGTTCCCGTCCGAGAGCTTCTCTGATGCGACGATCTCCCTCGCTGGCTCGCGTAGTCGGCTACTCCAACGACCGCCCGTGCATGCTGCACCGTCGTCTTGACTCGGAACTGGCAGTCCAGCCCCGCTGGTAAAATGCGCATGCACGCAGTCCTCGTTGCGGGAACAAAGGGGAGTTTAGCGAGAGTTCGTTGCTAACAGAAGCTGATCGATGCCGCGGCGCAGTTAGTTTGGCAATCCGGATTTCGGGATCTAAATCTACTATACCGGCCGCTGCAGGCGCCGCACCGTGCAGCGCAGCCTCGATCAGTCGATCGGCAGAGGAGCGCTTCCCGGCTGATCTTGCACACGGCACACTCGATCGAGTCCGAGTCGGCGGCACCCAACGACGAGGGCGAGCGTGCACACCGCACACGCGACGCCGTGTACGGCAGGTGAGTTTTAGTTTGGTAGCACTCTTTGGTTGATGTTGGGTCGAGGCTAATAAACCTGGAGAATTCGATCTGTTGCTAGTAGCACGAAAAATGCTTGGCCGCTCAACGCAACTCTCGTGTTTTGCGGATGTCGTTGAGGCGTTGAGCTGCTGGAACAGTTGGGTTGACCATGTTAGCAAGAAAACAGGACTGGAAACCATACAGCGCCATTCCTTTTGAATGAATGTCATTCTGTAAATCTTTTCTATGCCGTGCTGTTCAAAGTTGGGGGTTAAAGAGAACCGGCAGCTTTGACAGTTACCGCGTGTTTCTGTCGGCAATTCGGTGAGCATCGTCAACAGCCTCTCTGTGTTATCATTTAGGAAGTCATTTGAATTAAAATTGCTCTCTAAATCTTTTCATCTTTCAATATTCTTTATATCTTATGGACACTCTAGAGAGCTAGCTCCGCTCTCCATCTTTGGCTAGCGACAGATCCAGAATAGATGACGCTCTAGAGATCTAATCTAATTAAAAAGATTGTTGGAAAGTATTTTTAATCAAAATCTTATCAATTAGTAAAAATACAAAGAGGCTCTTAAAGTTACTCTAAGAGGAGTAGACCACACTCAAAGCAACTATAATAGGAGTCCTCAAATCAAAGCGCCTACTTTTGATTTGAGAGATTCCCTTACTTTTGATTTGTGAGGGTGTGATTTATTTTAATCTACTCTAATAGGAGCCCTCAATTTTGAATCCTCAAATTCCATTCGAGTAGACACTTGCATATGGAATCCACTCGTCATTAGGCCATATCCACTGTCGTTGCACTTAATTGAGCTACAGGGGAGGGTGTGAGACGAGGAACACCGGGGACAGGCGCCAACTATGGGGGCGTGAGGCAAGGAGCAACGAAGATTGCACGATGGGGTCCTCACCAAGTGAGCCACACCGAGAAGAATAGGGTGACGACACGGTAGAAAATCATGACAAAAAGGATGCACGATAGTGAGTTGGCAGTGAAAAAAAAATCCGGGAAGAAATAGAGAGCTCCCTACAACCCATGGGGGATGGGGGGTGAGTAAGAGAATTAGAGGGCTCCATAGAGCAGGGACTCGACCCTATTGGGTTTAGTTTTTTCTCTAACACCAAAAAGTAGAGTAAGGGTCATGTTTATGGTCCTGTTTATGGTCTTGTTGATTGATCTGAAATCATGTTTTAGTGAGCTCGCTGACCTAGAACCTCCTTCGGCAAGGCTTGGTACAAACTCTGTTACGCTTTTGTTAGTTTGGAAGATTTTGGGGAGAGAAACGGCAGATTTTTGGCTGAGGACTGAAAACGGCTCAGGACTTGAATGGCATATGTGATGAGGCACGCATGGTGTTTAGCAGGAAACAAATATATAGAGCTCATCTCGTAGGCCTCTCAATCTCTAGGGGGAGCTGCAGGCAGTCAGTCAGTTTATTAGTCCTACGGCCTGTTCGTTGGTTGGTTTCTGGGCTGATAAGCGTAGTTGATGCTGGTTTGTTGTGAGAGAAAAACACTGTTGGCTAATTAATAAGCTCTGGTTGAAACCAACAAGCGAACAAGCTGTTAGCCTCTTGGCTAACGCCTAACAGAACATGTAAATTAATAAGTGTAGGTACACCAGGGTCGGTGGATGTCGAAACGTTAGCCAAAACAACTTGCAAATCTGTCGTGCGCCTCTCAGGCCTGTTTGCTCAAGCATCCATCCAGACGTTCCGTCCATGCGTTCGATTGGACATTGCATTTGTATAGCAGACAATGCCATGAAGACATGCGTTCGATTGGACATCTACCTAGGATGCATTTGCCGGTAAGGCCTCTGTCCAAACAAACTGGCATCCATCCAAACAGACCCCCTCTGCGCGGCCTAATAAGCAGGATAACCAGATCTCTCAAAAAAAAAAAAAAAAAAACCGAACACCCACGGACCCACGCCTAAACAGGAGACACCCTTCGTCACTCGACACCACCCCTCAGGGCCTGTTTAGATTCCATGATCTAAGTTTTAGCAATTAAAACTTTAAATTAATTTAGCTCTTAAGACTAAAGATATAGTTTAAAATGTTCTAAAATTTAACGAACCACCGTTCCTTCATTCAGACGACACTAGTGAGCTAAAATGATCTAAAGTTTAACCTTTAACAAACTAAACTTAGACTATAGAATCTAAACAGCGCTAAGACAAAACTTTAGACCGTGGATCCAACGTAGCCTTGGCCATAAGGATAACTTTATATACCCGATAGTCACCGCCCATCTTTGTGGTTGCAGAGTGAAAGCGACAAACATGAACAGCATACGTGAGAGAAACAGAAAATAAGCACGCAGTGCTCATCGGACACCAACGTAACGCACACTTAACTCCAATTTAGGTGGGTGTTTAAATCCAGAATAAAGTTTAGAATGTCACATCAAAGTATTCAAATAATAATAATAAAACAAATTATAGAAATCCTCAACAATTCACGAGTTTATTAAACCTAATTAATCTATCACTAACATATGTTTACAGTAGCACCACATTATCAAATCATGAACTAATTAGACTTAAAAAATTCATCTCGTAAAGTAATAGTAATCTTTACAATTAGTTATTTTTTTAGTCTATATTTAATACTCCGTGCATATATCCAAAAAGAGTAAACTTTAGAGGAAAATAAAAGACCTTAACCAAACATAACAAGATCGACACACATAAGCATCCCAGATGGCGAGGAAGCGCGCTATTTACAATTCTCTCTCTTCCCATCGCGCCTTGTAGGGTGCACGCACGGTGCAAAGCAACTGCCATTTCTTCAGTATCACCCGAAACGAACGAGCTCGCTGACATATAGCAGAACACCTACCACTAGTTAAAATCATTGTTGACTTATATATGCCTGCCTTCATTTCAGGCTCTTCCAAGATACTTATCTACAGAACAGATTGCTCGAACCTGATGATTATTTACAACAGGTACCAAGTGTAAAGCTACTCTGGCCGCATGCTGATCAGATTAGGCAGCATTGTTGCTCGGAGCTTCCTCATCTCGTTTGCCGTGACCCGGGTGGAGTCTAGAGAGAGTGAACGCAGGTTCTGCAGGTCATTCAGGTGTTTGAGACCAGCATTGGACACCCGCGAGTCTGACACGTTCAAGTTGACCAAAGCAGTCAGGCCTGTAAACCAGATGGCCATGAGATTTGAACTGTAAAAAAGAAGTAAACTTATTCCGGCATGGAAGAACAATACCAGAGATCAGCTCCAAGGTTTTGTCTGTCAGATTAACATTTTGAGAAAGATTCAGCAGCGTCAGAGCCTTCAGATCTTTGATGTTCTTCACTCCAGCATCAGTAACGAACCCACCACAGACTTCAAGAGAACGAAGATTCTTAAAATCTGCAACAACATAAATTGTGTCAAATGATGTGGCCGCTTAGTCACAGAAAAGATAACAAATGTCAAACAATGTATCCCCAGAATTATCTCCAAATAGGAACAGGGATGCCTAAACAACATGACCAACAAGCTCGCCAACTCAACAGGGCCCAGCAAAAGGTATTTCTGTACAGTGCTTCAGTCATTTTGTATACTCCTATATGGCCACCACAACCAAGTCGTAGCGGACAAATGTAGTGTGCCAAGTTTTTTTTTTTTTTGATAACATAGTGTGCCAAGTTAGTTAGGGTGTTGTTCCATGAAACTCACCTCATAAATATGGCTGGTATTACTACATATTCGAAGATTATTGACTACTGAAAAGTATAAACTAGCTGTGACTAGCCTCTGGATAGAACACATCAATTTTTTATAGCTTAACAACCAATTTTGCAACTGAAACTGATTTTGAAGTATGCTCTTACATCTGAAGCAGTTTGTGCCATAGTCAGTTATGCGAGCTCCAAAAAGGTCAAGATGAGTCAGCCTAGTGAGACCTGCATCATCCAACCCCATATATTAGCGGGAACTACCAAATACCAGTAGTATACCATAAATGGAACAGTAAGGATCTTGTACAAACAATCCATGTATGATACATACTTGTAAGTGCTGCCAAGCCAACATCAGTAATTTGGCGATTGTCAAGGTTAACTGACTTCAGCGAATTCAACATGGAGATCTTCTTCATACCAATGTCCGTGACCAAAGTAAATGAGAGATTAATACTTTGCAGATTACAAAGACCTGCGAAAATACATGGAGATCATCTCCATTAAACTATTTAACAACTAGAAAAAACAGTGCATTTATAAGCATGCCACTGAAATAATGCATTTAGAAGGGAAAAAAAGACACACAGTGAAACAAGTAAAATATGCACTTATAACTCTAATATTCACATAATCCATGTTTTGTCAAGAGTCACATACAGTTTCCACATAGGAAACTAGCAACTTTGCATCACAAATTAGAAGTTTAGAACATTCTCTTCTTATACTTGGCGAAAGCACATACATTAATATATTGCTGTCAAAAGCAACCCTAAAACTTTCGTCAAGGGTTCTGCCATGTATAGGATTCAATCAATCTAAGAGGTAAGAGCTAAAAAAAATTCATTTTTTTCAAAAGTCAAGACAGACCAGATAGATGCTGGAGTCCATTGTTTCCAACTTCTGTATCAGAAAGCTCCAAGCTTTGCAGTAGCACAAGACCTGCATTAACATAGGCTCATAATGTTACAAGCACAAATATTCCTAAAAAGATTTAAGAAGGAACATGCATTCACAGATACAGATGTATGAATTCTGAGTCAAACAAATAGTTAATAACATATCATTGATGAAAACCTGCAGGAATATAGGCACAGAATGGAACGAGTAAACAAATTGCAAAGATGATAAAAAGAACTGTACCTAAAGGATGCAGTAGACTGAAAACCAGTAAAACTGTTACTCACCTTTCAGATGTGATAGACCATCATCTCCAACCTTGCACGAATCCAAGTTCAAAGACTCCAAACTGATTAATCCTAGAAGCAAGAAAATCACAAGAACTTAGCTTTAACCACATTGAAGTTCTACTCTACAATGATTTTCTGGATTTTCAGTATCTTTAACAGCAATAAAACAGAAGAGGGGGTCATCCTTTGGCAGCAATATGCATGGATATAAAAATGACATGCTTTGATTTTACATCTTTTGGTTTTGGAACAATTCTCTCTGATCTATGTATTTTGTTATTTCGATTCTTTTTAGATCAAACACTTAGTTCCACAAGTAGTCTTTCTTGCTTATTGATCAGGGCATCAAGAACAGGAAATAAAAATCACTAGCTCATTTTATCAATGAAGAATAATATCCGTCCAAGCCCCTGAAGAACCAGGCCATTTTAATTCTTGAAAGGAAAACAAAACAATTGGATAAACTAGTGATGTAATACTATGTGCAAAATCAATTCCTTGAAACAAATAGCCAATATTGAAATAATAATAAAATATAGATTCGATGCATACATTGTATTGTGCAATGTGCAGACATCCAAATCTAAAAAGTTAAGATATGAGTTCGCAACTACATTATAAGATAATCATACCTTTGAGATGCACCAAACAAGCATCTGTAATATAGTTAAACCCCAAGTTTAAAACCTTCAACTTTTTAAGACCTGGAATGCAGCAATAGGCAATGAATTAGACAGCAGTTAAGCATGACATAGACATGCACAAAAATGATTAAATCAGTTATCAGGGTAACACATGCTCAGTGGCTAACTAAATGCATGTATCATGTACGGCACATAAAAGCAGGTAAGAACTTCTTCTAAAGTACTTGAAATAAATGCCTTTTGCAACCGCACGTTATTTGCCTATTATTTACTAAAAACCTGGGCATTATACAGAGGAGAACAAGAAAAGGTGGGGGCCAGGTTCATAAACATCTTTCCAAATTTCATGCAAATTCCTCGCATCTAATGTTGCACGCACACACACACGTGCTGACAAAAACACGCAAATGCACACACACACACACAAAAGTCATTAAACTTATAACACACGCCACTTAACAAAAGGAAAAATTACCCAAACAAAATGTATGTCGCCCCATTAAACATATAAAACACACCCTGGCTGCACAACATGTATGCCGCTTAATATTAATGTTTGCATATTATAAAAACTGCACTAGTACCGACTGCTGAGTCCAGAAATAGTTAGCAAGTAGCATTACATTTACCTTCAAAGTATTCACAGCCATCATCGTATATACCACAACGGTTCAAGTTCAACAATACCAATGAAGACAATCCTACAAAAGTGAATGGCAATGAAGTGAAGATATATTACAGACCAAACAAAACCAGCCATTGCTAAGAAGATGCATTTGACACCTACACACCTACAACTAATATCCTAGAAATACAACACAAGACAGAAAAGTATACTAAAATCAATGACCCATATAGATCAATGAGCAGTGCAAGATATAATCAGGCAGTCAGTTCTCATCTGCAAGAGCTGAGTTGTAAATCCTAAAGAAAGCTAGCGTTGATTATAACAGGTATAAGAAAGCAATCATACTAAACAGCAATCAAACTCTATTTGCTCCCAGAGTGAGAAATGCCTCGTCTACACATTGTTCTTAAAGTTTGTAATTTTTCTGTAGAAGCATCTATCTAATGACTGAGCGCTTTATTATATACAAATTTCATAAGCCAGCCTCACATGAATCAAGAGTTTGTGTTGCATGCAGATTGCAGAACAGTTTATGGCACCTAATTAGGGAAAAAGTCATAGCAAGTTAGTACATTATCATTATCATTCCATAGAAGTGCAACAGAGGTAGAATTCCGAACGCTGATGAACCAATAAAACAATAGAAACAGATATGAAACTTTGACTGAGGTCACATAATATCAAGATTCATAAGCACAACACAAGATACTATCAGGAAACGATGCAAGACCTGAAATAGCTTCCAAACAAGAAGCGGTCACTGGGCAGCCCTCTAGGTTCAAGTGAGTGAGCTTCTGCAAGCCTACAGGGAAGAATAAGCATACTTGTCAAACTTTAGATCAACTTACAGCACAGTTAAACACAGGTCATAAATATCAATGTACATTAAAAAGCTAAATAAAGCCCAAAGCAGACAGCGGTACATCCACAGAAAAAATGATCAACCTCCAAACAAAAAGAAGAAACTTGTCATATTGTTTACCTCTGATATACGACACCCCCAGATCTGTGATCTTACAACATGACAATTGAAGGTCCTTCAAATTTGTAAGATCTACAAAAGAAAGGTGATCATCAACCATGCAAAAATGGGAGATCTGGGAATGCCATCTTATAAATTTTACTATGTTCAAAATGACAACAGATAAATTTCTATCAAGACAACCGCTTTGTCTGACATACTGATATCATATAATGTTTCTGAGGGAAACACATAAACAAACAGATATGCTGCTACCTGTTAAATATTTGATGTCTGAATCCGCAATATAATTGCAATATCTCATATTCAACGACTCGAGCTTTGTCAGATCTGGAAAATAAAAAGACATTGCAACTGATATTTCAAGTCAACAACTCGGAAAGTAGTGAAAGTTCATGAGGACCAGAGGAGACCTTTTAAATGAATAAGGCCACCATGAATCTTTAGGCAACCTTCAAGGTCGAGATTTAGTAAGTTAACTAAATTTGCAAAGGCTCTCATTCCTTCAGCAGTAACAGCATTACTTCTCTTGAAGCTTAAAGAAGTCAGGTTTGACAGTCCTGCAGATATAGAAGCATTAAGTTTTAGTATAACAAAATACAAGTTCTGAAGCATAGCAAGTTAACTGACTAATAGTCTATAACACAAATTAAAATAGGGACTTGTATTTGAAGTGCTATCAATAGGCCAAGTTTAGGGTAAGGGTTGGACCTCTTACACATTTGAGTTTGATAATAAGCCACCATTCGAAGAACCAACTAGATTGTAGTGCATTAATCTTGCACACAGTTAAGAGTTTTTAAGCTCATTCTTAAATCCATCTTAAGTGAACTAAAGTCATTTAAATAAATAAAACCTCAGTAAGAAACATGTGACTAACCTGACAATACGACCAACCCATTTTCGGATATTTGATCACAGTAATTACATGCCAAGCTTTGCATGCTTGAGCAATCTCTAATAAGATCTATCCCACTATCAGTTACTTCAGAGCAAGAAATATCAACCGACAACAATGACTGCCTTTGAGATGCCACTACTTCCATCCAAGCATCATTTACTCCAGGGTACTCCCCTAAGCCAATGTCCTAACAATGAGGCATGAAAGAACAGTTATCACAAAAGTGAAATAGCCTCATATTATCACGCAAGAATCATTCTCAAAAGTGAAAGCTAGTTTCAGATAAAGTCCTCAATACAAAAGTGATTATCGATTCCAAATGAGAGGAAAGAGCATTTAAGCACCTAATAGAAAAGCATCTAACAAGAGGTTCCAAACTTCCAATTGTCACTTGCTAGACAGCATTGCTTATTGTAACTACTAGATCCCACCTCTAAAGTTTGGCATGCATTTCATGGGACCAACCTATGTGCTATACTTACAAGCAAGCTAAACAAATTTCTTCTGGGGCGAAACAGTAGGGGCATACTCCTACAGGAATGCTAGGCATAGTAGAACAGAAACCTTACCTGCAGAGCACAATCCCTAAAAATTTGAAGCGATGCCTCCGTAAGACGGTTTGAATTTACCAATTCATTGAAAATCTGCTGGCTGAGATCCCTCGGCAGCATTGCAAAAGTAGAATACTTGTCGATATCCTGCAAATATTACTGTGTTAAAAAAAAGGCATTCCATATCAAAATTCAAACACATGTAGCCACAATATTACCAGGCAGACTCTAGCCACACAGAGCTCCACGAGGGACGGGCACCGCCCAGGTTCATTCCCCTGCCCCTTCCCGGAGACATCAGAACTGCTGCGGGGCAGTGTAAGCAGCAGCCATTTTAAGCTGCTGGTCTTTGAGAACCTTGGGGATGTCTGGAGAGAGTCACCTTCATCCACCAATTGACTTCTCTTCCTTGAGCAGACACCACCCATGATCGAGGTGAAAGTATTGAACAAAATCCAGTCACTCCTCTCGCTATCAACAATTTGGTTCTAGGAAACTGGTAGCTGCGACTATCCTATAATCCAATTGTGGTGTATTTAGAGCCCATGGCAGCCTTCGTCACCTCCCACTGCATTCTGCAACATAAACATATATGGTGAGGATTCGAGGGTGACTCAAATCTGTAGATGAACAATTGTACAAACTTTATTTTGCTATTTTTTTTTATCTGCTAACTATTTTATCAGTGGATGAGTGATCTCAGATTACATTAAGCAATCAGTATATCATTTTTTGTCAATCATGTATCCGACCCTACCCTAATAAGAGCAAAATAGACAATCCAAAACGAAATCGAAACTCAGAGAAAACAGCACACCAGTTTACCATCACGATTTCTTCGGTACGATCCTACCGGAAACAATACTCTACGGATCAAACAGTAGAAACCTGGACAAGTAGTAGGACCAAAATTAAAACTCATAAGGCAAACAAAACAGCACAGCGACACAGCGATCGAACGCCAGCCCAAATCCAACAAACAGAGAACCAGAACCTCCCAAAACATCACTGATCAGTCTTCTCAGGTAAAAAATCTGGAAAATCCCAAGGAGGTAGATAGATTACCGCACGAAAAGCGGAAAAAGTTCAGCCAAATTGAGGGGAAAGCAACAGTGCCTAACCACCCCCGCACACAGAAAGTAGAGTCTCCAGTACACAGCAGTCGCGGAATTCTCACCCACCCGGAGAACAGCGGGCCGTCGCCGACGCCAAAGCCACCACCAACCCAGCTACGCCCCCGGCTAGGGTTTATCCACTCCACTCGCGGCTCAACCCCAGCGCTGCGACTGCGAACGCGAGCACGAGCAGGAGCACGGGAGCGAGAAGGGAGGATTAACCCGCGGCTGCGCTCATAAATATCTGACGAGTTCTCGCGTGGTGGCGGAGGGGGAAGGGAAACGAAGGGGGAGAAAAAGGAAGGGAGGAAATGCAAGTGGTGAAGCGAGAGGGGTCCGGCGCCGCGACAGAGCTCCACGTGTCCCGTGGGCCGACGGATCAGTTCTACCGGGAGCGGGAGGCCAAGAGCGGCTTGTGGGGAAGGGGAGGAGAGCCGGAGAGGGCTGAGAGGGCTGTAGGAGTGGGCCCGTGGAGGGGAAGGGATAAGGGGGAAAGGCGAAGGGGCACGCAAGTGATCGGCCGCACGCTAGCCCGCTGATTATGCGGTCGAATGTGTGGCCCTTTTACTATCGGCAGGGCCCTTCAGTGGAGTACAAGTGGGTTCCACAGTGGATTTTTTTTTATCAGTAACTTTCTACTTACTACAAGGCAAACGAATGATTATAGAGTATTTACTGACACTTCTATGTCCTACATTCGTATACTTAAAGAAAAATTTACTAGCACGGCGGCTGCTAAATTCTTTTGGTTACCAAAATATATAGTTTAGGCGTGAATTTTAAGCTTCGTCGATGGGTTCGATCAAACCGTGTAATTAGTTTTTCTTTTTCGACATTTAAAGTGTTGTCTCATTTTTTGATGAAGAAATTTTTGTTATATTAGATAATGTACTCCTTATCTCATAAATTGAAGGTTACCAAAATATATAGTTTAGGCGTGAATTTTAAGCTTCGTCGATGGGTTCGATCAAAAGGAACCTTTCGACTTTAAAGTGTTGTCTCATTTTTTGTGTTTTGCATATTAGATAATGTACTCCTATCTCATTAATTAAAGCGGCGAGTCATACATTGCCAGGAATTACATAAAGAAATTGATGAAAGCGGGCTAGTAAATTAAAATTTGTTCACAGAAAAAACAAATGATCTTTATATTATAGCTAGAAAAGACTCATGACTAAGTACTACTCGTCCTTTTCCGTTGGGCGCGGTCCGTAGAACAAGCTCAGACAGTTCCTGTGAGCAGGGCCCGGAATGACCAGTGAAGGCAACCACAAAACCCTGGACCCATGACTACGCGGCCGCAGAGGATCTCCCACCACCGGGGCACCGCAGGGTTGACATTAGAGGATGGTGGGCCTGTACGTGCAAGAACAAACATGTCACGGTTTGTACTACTACTACTCGCCCGTCGCCACGTTACGTCGAACGAAGGGTCTAGAACGGAGGGTGGTGCGCTGCCGCCGCTGGCAACCGGCTCGACGAGTCGTGGGAGGAGCTTCGATCCAGCCAAGGGGCGCCGTCAGGTCACGAGATTGCCTGGACCGGAGTGAGTGCGTCCGGTCGGTCCTATGCTTCCCTTCTCCCGGAAGGAACGGCGCGATTCTTTCTCCGATCACATTTCCGGCGAGGCACACAACCGATTTCCCACTCCGCTCCACTCTCTGGTAGTAGTAGGCTATGCGTGAGTCGTGACCGTCTCCTAAATTGATCCATCTGTAACCGTCGCTCGTGTCTTCTTCGACGCGTCTCTGTGCTGACTCAGGGACACGTATTGATTAGTTTACCAGGTTTTTGGACACGCGTCGGGATGATTCACTGACTCATCACGACAGCCCATGCTGCTAGCTGTCCTTCCGGCTCATTGTTCTTTCCCCAAGAGAAAGCAGGGCTAAGAACATTCGGGTCTGCAATTTGTAGCGAGTCCTGCGGATGGATGACACAACTGGCACGTGGCACCCAAACCATGCCGTCCCACCTCCCGATTACAGCTGGCACGCCTATCAGATTATGAGCATCTATGCATATAATATATGTCTGTTCCCTCGACTCATAAACCATGACTGAAAGTAGTGTTTGCTAATTCGTTATGAGAGAAAAATATTGTTCATTGATGAAAAAAAATATAGCTTATAAGCGTAGCGAACACGGCGATAGCGTGGCTCTCTGTCGTGGGTGCGTGGCTTCACTTCACTCGCCAGAGTTCTAAGCCCTGGTGTGCATGTGCATATATTATTGGATGTTTGCGAGTCTAATTTAGTCGTGTGCAGCTACACTTGAGAAATCTTGTCACAGTCTGTCTGTCTCTGCGTATACAATGCAAACTCGAAATCTCGAATGGAAGCAGCCATGCCTTGCGGCCGCGTCATGCAGGAAAATGAAAAAGGAATACATACGTAGCTTCCCAGTACTCTTCCCACTCTGGGCTGAATTAACAGAATCGTTCGAGCCCACCAACCTATTCCTGGCGCGGTCTCAAGTTAATTGCGGGCAAGCCGACCCCCATCACCAGCTTCAACGGCCTGACAACGTTCGCGGCACGGGGCAGGCTAACTGGACGTCAAGCCCTTGGGCCGTTTAGTAGGAGGCCGGAGGTCCACTGTCCACATCAAACGCAGGCGAGGCGCGCGCGAGTGACGGCGCTGAAAAAGGCGGGAATTGCCGTCCTGCGCCGGCTGCTCTAAGCCACCACGACCGTGCGCGGTGCAGTGCCCACTGCCTGCATCTCTTCAGCGCGCTTCGGCGTTCCTCCCGGCACTTTCGTCTTATTTTCGTCTTATTTGGTAAATATTGTCCAATCATAGATCAACTAAGCTCAAAAGATTTATCTCGTGATTTTCAACTAAACTGTGCAATTAGTTATTTTTTTTACCTACATTTAATGCTCCATATAAACGGCTAAAAATTGATGTGATGGAAAAAGAGTGAAAAAACTTGGAATTTGGAGGTGATCTAAACAAGGCCCCGGTGCTCAATAGATTGTGGCAACTGGCAACTCAACAGTGTGTTGCCAATTGCCATTGCTTATTAGGTGAGGTCTTGCGCCGCAGCAATTTGGCCGTCGACCGTCAGTACTCGGTACCAAGAGGCGCGCCGGACATTTTCGCCTTTTGAGACTCGACCCGTCGACGTCGACCGGGCATCGACTTGCATTTCTCTGCTTCCGACTTCCGAGCACTGCCCACTGCTAAAAAACAAAAGGATCCCACGTAGCTGAATACAAGCAACTTAAGAATGCACCGACAGAAAACGTTGGGCAGCAAATCAGAATAGCGATGAACCAAAGTTGGCACGGGAGAATAGAAATAAATAGAAGAGGTTAAATGCATAAGCAGTCCCTAAACTTATCATACGTGCCACCTAGAACAACAAACTTTGAAAACACATTTCTAGATCCTAAACTTGTTAATTAGTGCACCATAATTAATCCGTATGGTCTACGGCGCATCGTTTTACAGGTTTAAGTATACACAGCTTATCACTTAACAAGTTTAGGGGCTCAAAAATGCATTTTTAAAATTTGTCAACCTAAGTAGCACCCCTCAGACAAGTTCAGGGGCCACTGATACATTTAGCTCAAAATAAAATAAAGACAAGCCTCGAACCCGGCCACCTTTCCCTACCGCAACTTTCCTCGAAAACAAATGAACCTGAATTCTTTTAGAACTGAACAAGCACAACCATTCCCATAGCTCTCCACTTGCACCTGATATTTCCATCGGTTTCCTTGATTATTACATACATTATTTCATATCAAGCCCTTTACGCCCATGCGACATCAAGCCGACGGCACTACCAAGTAAGTACAAGAAGAAAGCCTGACGGAAGGCCAGGAACAAAAAGGCTATCACGTTGGGCTTGCTCAGCGGCTGCAAAATACGCCCAGGCAAATGTCGCCCGTTGAATCAAATGCACAAAATCGCCACCTCTTCTCACTCAGCTCGGATTGAACCAGCGGCCCGTCGCGCCGTTCAGGTGCCCATTCCCATGGATCCCTGCACCGTTGGGTGCCATTGGGGATGTGGGGATCCGTGAGGCCGGAGGGCCAACTGCCACTGAAGGAGGCGAGGAGAATAGGGCAGGGATGTGAGAAAGGGCAGGGCCACCCAAGAGATGGCTGCTACCTTTCCTTTGCTGGATAGCTTTGATCTGCCTTAAACTCTGCTCGTGGATGTTTGCAAGTGCATCCAGCTCATCCAACGACAGTGATTCTACGCCAACACCATATAGTGGAGCATGCCGGGCCATCTCTTCTTGGAGTGACGTTTCAAGTGTCCGAATGTATTGCTGAAAATGATGATACATCAGTAAACATCATAGGTTAGTTGTGATGCAAGGTTCTACACTAGTAATAAGAGCAGCAGCAGGAAAATAATGTGAAACTGCCAAATTGGTCATGATAATGAGTACCCTGGGCCATTCAAAGTTGTTCATAACCAGCACATACTAGCTGAAGAACAAGTACAGCTCAGATGGTGATGATAGACATAAAAAAAGTTACTAATCCGCCACAGAAATTTGCATGTTCGCAATGTTGTAATCAGTAAGGTCCATGAGTTTTGCTCGGCATTCAATTAGATCAATTAAGAATAACACAGGGTTCATCCAAAAACTAGGCATACTATTTGGACTACCTATCTAAAAATCAATATGCAAAATACAGGCAATGGAAAATTATATGACGCCCAAGGGGGTTGGCACCCTCTTTAGCTCAAATATCAAGTTGCAATATTTAAAAAAAATCATCACAAAAATCATGTATATGATGTTGATATTAAAAACAGAAGTGCCACTGTCAGCACATGATGAACACTGTCAAGTTGATTGCTTGTCTATTTTGTTTCTTGACATCTGGGAGTAATTTCAAACTGAATTGTTGTGGCTATACTTAACTTTATATGTGAAGGGCGGGCCTGGTGCAAGCGGTAGAGTCTTACCGCCTGTGACCGGAAGGTCCCAGGTTCGAGTCGCGGTCTCCTCGCATTGCACAGGCGAGGGTAAGGCTTGCCACTAACACCCTTCTCCAGACCCCGCACAGAGCGGGAGCTCTCTGCACTGGGTACGCCCTTTTATACTTAACTTTATATGTACTACATATATGATTTTCCACGTTTTCCTAAACGGTTTTAAACGGCCGTCTAAACGCGTTTAGACGGTAAATGACAGGGTGCCGTGAAGTTTAGGGCCTGGGCGGACAGTTAAACGGCTTTCCCGTTTAGACGGTAAAAAACGGGAATAAACGTTGAAGACGGGCTAAACGGGACGGCAGGAAACGGGAATGGACGCTGGAACGGGAATAAGCAGGCGTTTAGGTGATGGCCATGCCCAAATCGATCGCGCTGGAGCAAAGAAAGGGAGGCGGAAGGAACCGGGCGGGAGGCGGGAAGAGGAACGGGCGGAGCAACAAAGTGGGAAGAGTTGGCGCCTTTGGCGGCTCCTCGACAAGTTTTGGGCGGGTACAAGCACCGGAGGCTAGGGTTGAGAGGAAATTTCCCGCTCGCTCAGCTCAGACTACGACGCGCGCCGCCGCCGACGCTCTCGCAGACGCTGCGTCCAATGGCGCCGGCGACGAGGCCGACCTGCAGCTGCGCGCTCGCGTCGCGGCTCCCTCCCTCTGACGCAGCGCGTCGACCGGCCGGCGGCGAGGCTAACTTCCAGCTTCGCTGGGCGTCGGGTTCGTCCTGCTGGCGTCGCGCTGCCTGCTGCTCGCGCCTCGATCCTCCGGCCCGTGGCGCCCGCCTCCGAGCAGCAGCAGCTCCAGCCTTGACGCCTCCTCCGACCGAACTGCCTCCCAATCCCAGGTACTGCTCTGTCCGTTCTTCCATTTACTTGTTGTTCCTGATTAGCTCGATTAAGTACTTCAATCTTGCTCTCAATCTTGCTCTGTTATGCTTATGCTCTGATTCAATCTTGCTCTGATTCCCTGTTATGCATCAATCTTGCTCTGTTATGCATCAATCTTGCTCTGTTATGATTCAATCTTGCTCTGATTCCATTTACTTCGAATTAGCACCATGAATTGCATCAATCTTGCTCTGTTATGCTCTGATTGAAAGGTCGATGACATGCCATTTGCAGGATGTCATCTGCCGGATCGACTCGTGCATCCGTGGACCAGCCAGAGCCAGCTCGTGCCCCTGCCCTTAAGAGAAATTCTGCCAGAAACCTTGCTACAGTAACAAAACCGTTTAATCCGTTTAGACGCCGTCTAAATGGCGTCTACACAGTCTAAACGCTAAACGGAGGGTCACCGCCCGTTTACCGTTTACCGTCTAGGAAAACGTGGATGATTTTTGTGATGATTTTTTAAACATTGCAACATGGTATTTTAGCTAACGGGCACCAGCCCCCCTGGGCGCCAAATCTGCACTCTACAGGCAATACTGTTTCCCGATATCATGGACAAGTCCCTAAAAACGTATGATGCCATTGACTAATACATCTTTGCGACAAAAAAACCTATGAAAAGAATTGTCATTTTTTAACAAGGCATTTGAAGTAGTCAATATAGGTGCAAGTGTGGAACATACAGTAGTTGTGGAAACGTAAAAAAATAGCAAGGTGCAAACCTGGCAAACTTGCAGTTTGGATTCCATCCCATCAATGTATGCTTCACAACGAGTAATTTGCTCTTCTTTTTCCTTTTTTTCTCCCTCTGTTTGCCCAACTGTCTGTGTCAGCCTTCTCACTTCATTCTCAAGTGATTTTCGAATTTCTTCACGAGTCTGTGTTTCAGCTGCATAACGTTTTAATTCATCGTCAAACCTTTTCCTTGAAGCTTCAGCATTCTTCAGCCGTTCTGCTAATGTATTTTTCTCCTTTGTCACTTTCTGCAGCACATAGCACATTAGTTTGGTTGTTTAAAAATGTATAGCAAATACCATTGGTATCATTTGAAATGTAAACAGTTACATGAAGGTCATGATAACTGATATCTCTACAACCTCCGGTCCAGTTTATAAGGCGCACAGACACATATCAAGATTCAGACTTCACAATCTTTGACCAATAATTTGGCAAACAATTTTTAAATTGTAAAACAAACTTGATACGGTTTCTTAAAACAGTGAGTGCGCTTTCATCCTACACTTAACCTCAATCATAAGGGATAAGTTCTGCATACTGCATATAGAGACTCAAGGTCAAGGTGTGCAGACATATTAAGAATAACTCAACACAAACTACAATGGTAGCCAAAAGAAAACACGGCAAGGAAACAATTAAAAAACATTTATTTCGATAATCGGTATCATAACCAGTCTATCAAACAATTGATGACAAGAAACACAACAGAAACAGATGAACAGTTTATTTTGATCAGCATAAACACATTTTTGACACATATTGTTTAGGATTACTACAACTTTACCTTTAATTCTTCACGTTTCCGTGCTTTCACCAAGGAGAGTTGTGACTCTGCATCATTAAGACGATCATGAAGATTCCTCTTTTCAGCAGAGAGCTTTGCAATCTGATCACCTTTCTCTGATCGCACCCATTCCAACTGATTCTCAATCTCTCGCATCTGATCGGATAATGCCTTCTTCTCACGAGTAAAACGGTCCCTCTCAGCTTTTAGCTCAGACTACAGCAATGAGAAAATCAATAAATGTTAGGCTAACAAACAAAGATGAAAAAAAAGGGTTAACAGCCGGTCACAACAAAGAAATACCCTTAGACCGCCAATAGTTGCCTCCAACTCAGTTTGCTGTTGGTTTAGTGCAATCTTTTCGTTGGTGAAATTTGTTTGCTCCATTTCCATGTCCTCTTGAAGACGAATATTTTCATCTTCAGTAGCACATATTTGGTGCCAAAGATTTGCACGGTCAGCCTGAGCAACTTCAGCAACCTCACGCATCATGTTCAAAACAGGTCTCGCAATCCCACACTCCTCCTTAACAAGAAATACCAAGACATCCATATCGATGTCGACTGCTCGGCAGTTATCTGATGTATTTGTTGCTCGATCAACAAGGCCCTTAAGAATTCTATATCTATAATGATCCTCGGCATAAATCTTAAATATGATAGCGTAAAGCATCCGCACAAAATCTTGAACCTTCGTTTCTGTAGATAGAGATAATACCTCACAAAGTGCAAGGACTGAAGTGAAATCATTTTCTTGGACAGATAAAGGTTCAAACTGCCCATCTAACAGAACTTGTTTGTTCTGTGAATCATTCACAACAGACCCAGACTTTGAACTTGACCTGTAAGAATGTCTTCTTTCCAGCACCATGGCTACTAATTGTAGACCAAAGGACCCTCGCAATAAAGCCCTCTCAAAAACCTGTGCGACTTCAACAAATAATCCAGGCATTGATAACATTTCAATCAGTGCAAAAACATCTGATACATGACTTCTTCCATGCACAGCTTGCTCTTGCCAAGAATACATCCCTTCAACTGAAAGCCCATCTGTAGAACAAGTACTACAAGGCGATGTTGATGATAGGCAGTTGTTTTCAGGCTCACAATCAGAATCAATATCCTTCAATATAGCTTCAGCTACATCTGGCTGGGTTTGAATTGATTTAGACAAAAGTCAAGCACGCAATGTGGAACTTCAGTTCCCAAATCTTTCAATCTCCATCTAACAGCTCTAACCTTTGGAAATCAAAAAACCAAAGCAGTTAATGATATGAAAAGTGAGAAGATGCTGAGCAAGCAGGAAGTCATGAAGCATGACTGGTAAACATACCGCTACAGAAAGATGCTGACACTGTGATGCCGCCTTAAGAACATAAGTAATGGCAGCTACAAGAGGCTCATCGTTTGAGTCAGACAATAATTCAAGTGCATGAACAGATGCTTGTTTCCAGATACCACTTTCAAGTTCTAACTCAGAAAGAGCACCAAAAACCTACCATAATTAATTGAAAAAAGAATCGTGTCAGGTATTAGTTGTTCACATATATTTTATATAAGCTAATCAAGCACAATAGCTATCCACAAATACAATCATATAAGTCACAAACCCACAATACATACAGTAGAACAAATGCAGATACATCAGCTATTCATTCCCAAAATAGCGGAAACCATGTGCTTTCACACAACAAAATTACTGAAAAGTGTCCAAAAAGTTAAATTAGCCAAAAACATACTCCTTTTTGTAAGGGCCGCACACAAGCCAAGGTGCAAACTTCTTAATCTTTGATAAAGAAATAAGATTTTGTAGATTATAACATACAGATTCAGTACAGTTGGATTTATATTTGAAAGTACTTTCATATGATGTCAATCTCATGGTCATTAACAATATAACATAAGAGATATTAACAGTCAAAGCGTACGTAGCCCTGGAGACCATCCCGGGTCAATACATGCCCCATAGTAGCACTATAGCTAGTCTTAGGAGGCAAACTTACTGGCAATCTCAATGAAGGCTCTGCATCTGGCTTTTGAAGATGATCTAATAGGGCACAAGCTGCAAGGGAGTGTTCCGAACCATCCACCAACTTTGGTACAAGGGAAATCAAATCTTGCTGGAGCTGTTTTGGAGCTTTGTCAAGGACAAGTGCAATCTTTCGGACAGCCTGGGGCCGCCTTCTTGGTTCACGGCATCCATGTGGGACAGCGCTGTCCAATGCCCTCAATGAATTAACAATCAACCCTAACAGTTCCTCTGATTGCTCTGGCCATTTTGACTGAGAAAAAAATTGGTCGGATCATACACTAATTGAAGGAATGTGATCATAAAGGTTAAAAAATAATAAACCTCAAATCATACCCAGGAAGCCAGCTCGGGGCCTTCATCTGCTGGCAAATCAGCAGCAGATGTTTCTGGAGGAAAACAGGAATGTTCTAGATTATTTACAGCGATCTCAGTTGCAGCCAAATCTGTATTACACATTGCAGGACTATCTCGAATATCATCACTATTAGATTCCACCCTCGCATACACATCATTGCATGCACATTCTGTTAGTTCACCTTCAACGCTAAGCTCTGGTGGAGAGCTAGCCCCATTTGAATCAGGAGAAGCTTTAGTGCTTGCTGAGGAACCACTTTCTTCTGAAGGTTGGCAACACTCAACCATTATATCTAGAAGCAAATCTATGATAGCCTGCTTCAAGGCACTAACCCCCATCAACAAGCTAATGAGACTTGTGGAGCTTGAGCTTGAATCACACTTTGAAGCATCTTTCTTTCCACCACTCTTGGTGGATACTTTGGTTGGAAGAAGCATACGCTTAACTTTTGCTGGGTTATCCAGATAAACACGCAGACCAGTAAGGAATCCAGCTATCGCAGTAGCATCTGTTAGAATTTTCTCTCTTAAAGTAACCTGTGGTTGAGTATAGTTATCTTCGTATGTAAGAGAAAATCCAGCTCTCGAGAGGAGGCTCCGGAAAATATCCTCCTCATCACCACTCATATCTTCGCTATCTTCAGAATCAACAAGTTCATCAGGATCTGTCGACAATTCATCCTGGTCATCATCTGAGGCCCAAACCTGTAGACAAGTTAATTATGAGCCTAATAAGAAAAGAGCACTGTCTGCCATATGAGCACATCTGGTTATCAGTTCCAAGAATGTACCATGAACAAAACGGATATTTATATCAGTGTCACATTAGGAAGGAATACAACTTGTGCACAAGCACAGCTACAACTTACATACAAATACATGCTATGACCCATATAAAATCCTTCAAAGGTAAATACTAAAGTCTGCTTACTCAACAATAGTTAACTAATCCAGCACATACTGTTATCTTCCAAAGATGTTAAAGTCATATGACACCCGTTCAAAAAGGAAAAAAAGGGTGGGGGGTCAGAGGACATCCCATTGCTTTGAGTGAACTAGCAAATATGAAGCATCATTGCAATATACAGCAGGACACATTTCCTATAGGCCATAGCTAGGCCAGCATAGTCCTCAGCAGTAACAAGCACAAAAAATGTAACGAAAACAGTAAACAAAAGGGCCAAGAGATGACTGCTTCAACATGGATAGCTGATGCTACACAAGCCTCATTAAACAATGCAATTCATTCATTCCCTTGCTAAAAAAATTATGGGTTCACAGGACTCTTAACTGCAATCTGATAGGTGAACAGTTTGCTATGCTTAAAATTGTTTCATTGGCATATGCTGTAGCAAATCAGTAAAACTCTACGTATCAGCTGCTTCACTAAACTTCCCTCCGCCTATGCATTAAAAAGCACAAATAGACAAGACATGAAGAAAGAGCAAATGAAAACTTACCTCAAGATCAGAGAAATCAAACCATGGGCAACAGTCTATGATTTCACAAGTGAAAATAACAGTGTCCCGAACAAGAAAGCCAGCATCAGTGTCAACCATGTCCGAAGTCTTCATAAACTGGAGAACCGAATTATTCCATGTTTTCGTGCAGATTGAAGATTCCTTGCACACAGTTTTTGCAGAATTTTTCTGGTTTACTATAGCCATTTTATAATGCACCCAAAAGTTCTTATCAGGATCATACCCAGATGACTGATCACTCTCCAAGTATATGCAGATCGTATCAAACGACTCATATACACCTGCAAGTTACGATGAGGTAAACACAAAGTAAGGGTTTGGTGCAGCTGTATAAGACAAGAAACTGAATAAATTTATTTACCTATCCGCAGCTCACAACCCCCAGCCTGAAAAAATTTACTAAAAATCTTTCTGGACTCCATAATCTCCTTAAAAGACAAGAAATTTTCCACTTTCCATGTGAATGATGGCCGCTTTGGTAAAGCTTCAATCTGACATCCATAGGTTGAACTGCATATTTCAGAATCTTCATCGGTAAGCTCTTGCATAGTTGCTGTTTCCTTCAGAATGAGAACCTCGGCTGAAAACACAACGGTATCCTGCACGAGAAAACCTGCATCCTGATCAAAGAGGCTAGTTAATGTCACAAATTCGCGCCAACCCCAATCTTTCGCTGACTTAGAGTAACGATTCTGAGACTCTTTCGTGATCGACTTCTCCTCCACTTTTTGGTTGATGACAGAGAGACGATGGCTCACAAAGCAACTCCATTCAGTAGTTGTATTTCGGGGATCTGTAACTTCCAGAAACACTGACAGGTGGCATGGTGGTTGAGACTGCCCTGGTTGCAGCAACATAAACAAAACCAAATGAAAGGATCAGTACCGAATTCTAAGAATGCCCACATATGCAACATTAACAAGTAATCATACTCAGATGCTACTGAAAAATGGACACAGTTTTCTTGTAGTGAAAACAAGTTCAAACTTCTAATGGACTAAAACATTGGGGACGGCCATAGAAATATGGACTCAGCGGCAGCAGTTACTGCCCCCAAACAAAACTAAGTACTTGGTCTATAACACTGAATTCAATATCGAGGGAAGGAGCCCCAGGAAACCCAAGTTGCGGCTGCATTTGCAAATGCATATTCTACTTCAAAAGTGGAACTTAAGGTCAATTTGATGCTTCGATATAGCTATAGTCATATAGTGTAATCATGAGTCAACTCTTGGATCAGCTCCAACAAAAACTGGCACAGTTTTACAATCAAAACAAAAGAAAAAAAAATCAACACTGTGGTGCTCTATGAATGCCGCTACATGGGGAAAATAACACTTGTCAGTGGCATCCATTGGTTTTATGCCACACGAATAAGCACTTCATTAACAGGGATCATGGATGGACAAAATGTGAAATCAACATGATATATTGTTTTGGAAGAGGCAGCAGCTACTTATACAAGATAAAAAGTGTGCCTGCCATCCACAAGGACAAGTAGGACAGCTTATATGAAAGCAATAGTTATAAGCCACACCTAAGAGAGAGAAGTTATGCCAGTGTATTCATTGATTGCCTGATTGGTACATTAACTATTAGCTATTGTTCTAGGTACAAATTAAGAATTGATTTTTATGGTGAAAAAATCATTAATTCCAAATGAATGGCAAACTTCAAATGCATGTCTGGATTTCACCGTTACAATTCCCGAACCAATTTAATCAAGCACCTCTGACCATTGATTCACATTTTTTCAATCATTAAGTATCTAAAAGATTTGTGCAGACCATGCAGGTGTACACATGCTTAGTTGCCTACAGCATTTCACCAAGTTTCACTCCACAAGCAGTTCAATGTATGTCCGAACAGAATCCACAAAGTCAATTTCAAAGCTACCATTTGAGAAGCATAAGCCCTAGTGCTTACCCCGTGGATAAACAATAAGACGGCAATCTCGATTCCCAACTTGAAACCGTCTGCTTTTGATACACAGACCCGCGATCTTGCGCTTTTTGAGAAGCTCCTTGAGTCTTGTGAAGCTTTCAATCCTCCACACAAACTTTCCAAAGTGTCCATCTGACTTCCTAGCCCCAGCACGCCCACCACCAGCACCACATATTCCGGGAACCATTGGCAAGCTCCGAGTGAATGAGTTTGACTCCTTTATGACATGCACTGAGGCACTAAACACCACAGCTCCATCTACCAGGTATCCGCTATCAGCAGCCAAAAACTCATCCATCTTGATGTATTCTCCCCAACCTAGACTGGCACTGTCCGCCCCAAACCGACCATACGAGTCCTTGTGGATATGGCTCCCACCAGACCTCTGATTAAGGATAGAAATGCGGAAAAGACACCAGCACCCACGATCACCATCTGGCACACCACTCCCTGTACCACCTGATGCCAATGCCGATGCGGATGACCCAGATGCTACCTGCACAACGGGCTCCTTGCTTTCCAGACAAACAGATAAATGTTCTGCGCCAGAGACATTGCTCTGATAGACGCTAATCCGGAGCCCGCAGTCAGTCCCGCCAGCAGAGGCAGCGGCCGGGAAGAATGCAGGGCTCATGATCTTCTGTGTGCGGATCATTTCTCGGAAGAGGCCAAAATTGAGCACCTTCCAGGTAAAACGACCGTCGGCATCAGTGAAGGAGGCCGCCTCGGAGAGCACAGATACGTCAGCAGCAATGACGAGGGCGTCGTGGGGCTGGAAGAGGAAGGCGGCGGAGGAGGAGGGCGCAAAATCGCACCAGCCGTGGGAGCGCTTCTTGGACGAGAATCGGTGCCAGGAATCGCGGCCCAGCGACTTGGCGGGATCGGTGGGGTGCACGACGGAGAGGCGGTAGCTGAGGAAGCAGTCCCATTTGGAGGAGGTGGTTGTCGTGGTGGATGACGACGACGACACCGGGGTTTTGGGGTCGAGGACCTGTAGGTAGAGGGAGAGGTACCCCGGCAGCGCCTGCGAGTCGCCGCGCGGGTAGAGGAGGAGGCGGCAGTCGAAGCCGCCGACCTCGAAGTACCGGCTGTAGAAGGTGCGGGCGCGGGTGCGGGGGAAGTCCGGGAGCGTCCACCGGCAGGAGGCGGAGGCGTCCCCGTGGCGGTCGACCGTGAACGTCGCCGACGTGGAGTCGGACGGCGAAGGGGAAGGGTCATCGGTGGTGACCGCCGCCGCGGCGGCGGCGGCGGAAGTGGTGGGCTTCATGGATTGGGGATTTTTGGTTTGTTTTTCGGGGTGCGTTTTCTCTCCCCTTTTTTTTTTCTTTGGTCTTTGGCTCTTGGAGATGCAGGAGCAGAGGCTAGGTAGGGAGGCGAGGAGGGTGTTGCCACTGGGGTGCTGTTTTTTATTTGTTTATTTATTCTGTTTTCCTATCCTTCCGTTTCTTTATTTTGGTAATCAATAATGCCACCTACGAATGTATGATTCGCCTTTCACATTTTCTTCCTCCTACTAGAGTTGAATGTGCTATATTTATATGAATAAAGCTCTGGCTGCAAGTCGAAAAGTTTGTTGGGGAGAAAGGGGATGTGAGGTTTTTATGATCTAACTTAATCTCTCGACTAATTAACAATCAGGGTTGACAATTGTTCATATATGTGACTAGCTTGTAAGAATTCATGCATGTTGTGTTAGTAACATAATCTAGTTTGGTATTATATAATTTTGTATTTGTAAACAAATAATGGCTTAATCCTTGGGAAGTTTATAAGTTCGTTAGGTGACAAATGTTCAACACAAACATAGAACAACTAAATAATAATAAATAAATGACTCGAAGTTAGGTTTGGAAGTGTATTCGATCTGCTCTTAGTCACTATGTCAGAAAAATTGTCCGTTTCTAACTTTTATCGTGTTTCATCCTTTGACCAACACCCACTAGGTACATCATCAAATAAATGCAAACACTAAAACTTGTACGAAGTCGCAGAGGAATATAGTTAAATTGAACAATTCTTAAACATTATAAGATATATGATGAGGACGGTGTCATTTATTATAAGATATGATACTCGAAAATGAGAAAGTAAGACATGTATTAGCATGGTTGATAACAATAACCATGAGTAACAAAACAACACAAATGGGTTAGATATATTCTTCAACTAACAATTATCTATTGCATATATGTAATAAACCAAGTGGACACCAAGGTTCTACAAGGGAAGATGTGTACAACTATAGGTTATGAGATCGGACCTAAGAAATTCAGCTCAGTAAATGGGTCTTACGCAAAGTTACACCTGTCTTGTTTATGACAAGGCGTTACCACGGGACACCAAGTAAAAATCCTAACAATAAAAAACTAGAATACAAAATAAAGTCATATATTTATGTCATGACATTAAGACCTACTCTCTCTGTCCATAAATGTCTGTCGTTTTCGCTTCCCGAAGAATAATTTTGACTAAATATATATTAAAAAATATTAATATTTATGATACATAATTAATATCATTGATAGATATTTGAATATAGTTTTTAATAAATTTATTTGAAGATAGAAATGTTGCACACATTTCCTATAAATCAAGTTAAAGTTATCGACACGTAAATTATGGCGACAAACATTTAGGGACAGAGGGAGTAATGCTTAAACACATTATTTTCCCGTGAAATATGAATTGGTATAAATACATTGCTACATTAGACCAAGTTCTCTAGACCCATGTAAATATGTTTGAATGTTTAATCCAAACAAACATGGTACTCATCTTAGTTTATCTCCATATCCTATCTCTTATTGAAATTTTTCCTTATACACATCGAAACTTGTATTAATCGTCTACGGTGCCATTGAAAATTTATTGTTCCTAAAATGGTACCGTTTTATTTCTTTTCTCCCCTCAACGGCATTACGGGCACTCCATCACTTTCGGTCAACTTTATAACTAGATGTAATGTTACTTTTATGGATCAAAACACTCATAAATTTGTTGCCTCCTTTGCCAACACAAGTATCATTCACCCCATCCGCATAGCGACAAACTCCGCGGACCCCACATATGGTTGTGGCTCACAAGCCTGTCGCAACTACCGCTAGTTGTGTTGTTTTCACCACCGCGCTCACCACACCCTTTACGGGTGTTGACGGTAGTTACCGACCATTATAAACATCAATATAACCTGAAATAATGCACGAAAATGATCACAAACATAGACTTAGGGATTTAATCTGACAATTTTCACGAGTTTTGGTGAATCTATGTTTTCAGCAGCGTTTATATAGAAAACTGTCAAGGGGGATCTAAACGTCAAAGGAAAAATCAGAATTCCACCGCGAAACCAACTCTAGAAAGTTTCAGAGGACTCCAGAAGCCACGTCACCGAAGCGGAGGATGAGACGGTGACAGGTGGGGTCGCCCAACCCCACCTGCAGGCCGCCCGGCCCCATAGGGGCCCACCTGTCAGCCTCGTCGCTATGTTGGTTTCCACCGCCTCCTAGGATGCATCTAAGCCATTGCTTAAGTTGGTTTGATCCAAGGGCTCACGTTATATCCTCTGAGCTATATAATCCAGCCCCACCCCCCCTCCAGATCATCAGGTCATAAGTCAGGGCTAGACAAAAAACTTGAGTTTCCAGAGATTAGAGAGTAGAGCTCTAGTTCTTCAAGTTTCTAGTATAGATTAGCTAACAAGATTCAAGAAGAGTGTGGGCTATTGCTTAGGATTTTGGATCTGCCGTCTGGAGACTGGTATAGCCATTGTATTTCTATATTTATGACTTTGTGCTACTTTAATATCATTATGTTGCTATTTATTATGTTCCTAGTTTGCTCTAGTTGTATGCTTGATATAGTTATGATTAATGATGAGTTTATGCATATGTTCATAAAGCGCTTAACTCAATACGTATGTGAGTTAAGTGGTCGACACTATGTAAGCATGGTGCTTACATAGTGTTTGCCTACGGATGCTCTCTGCACTCTAGGTCATGTGGTAGATCACGGATGTGACACTCCCGTTGAGTCCTTTGTAGTCCACTCCCCATTTGTAGAGCACGTAGAACGTGATTGCGAAGATAGACATGCTATGTTCTTGATCTTCCTTAGTAATGTTCCTTATGTGTAGATCCAAAGCTAGTTATACTATAGATGAGAGTGTATGTATTAGGGTGTACAAAAGGCTTAGTAGATAAGTAATGGCTTCAGAATCTTTTGCTCTTTAACGAATCTTCTGCTTAGTTATACTATATTTATGAGTCTCTAATTCTATCTCTGAAATACTACTATTACCTTATACTTATCATTTATTTACCCTTTGATTTACCCCTGCAATAGCATGAGAGTGATTATTATCATAAGTATACATATTTGTCAATATCTCTATGCCAATATCACTCCATAAGCTCCTCCCTGTGGTAAAAAAATATAAATAACGATACCTGGTATACTCCCGGGTGAAATGCTACAATGGTATGTTATCTGTACGCTTGCAGATACTTTAATATATATATTTTTCTCTTAAGTTTACAAGTGTCATTAATAATTACCAACCATGCATTTCTGGCATTATGCTAGGGATGACAACCTAGTGACAAGTGATGCTAAGAAATGCCAACAACGGGCCAACAATGTTACACTTTGGTGCTAAATTACAGCAGCCTCATGCCATGGCTACTACGCAGACACGATGCCCTAAGATCACGTCGTGTGCTCCCGCATAAGCACCATCGTGTATACTGACACCGCCTTTGGTAAGTCACCTTGCCACCATGGGGCACCACATTGATTACCCACCGCTGAAGCTTCAACCACTCAACTCATCAACCACTAACACACGTGGGACTTGTGTATGTTCGATGGTACAAACCAGGGTACGTGGTTTCTACTAAAAATCACAATATCAGACAAAATTATTTAATTAGTAACACAATAGAGCTTTTGTTTGTACACTATAATTACTAGGTGAAGGTTTACAACTTAAGGTTGGCATTAATGACTTATCGCCCTGCTAGGCATACATTGAGGTGGAATTATTGTTTAACCACTCATTTACCAAGGCACCATTTGATCTTGAGCTAGTTAGAACCAAAGAACAACTCCACACCTTCCTTTTCACTAGAGTTACTCTTTAGCAAGACGATTAGAAGACCTTCAACAGAAACAATTGGGGCACCTTTAAGATCTTCTTGAAGTACTATATGTTTCTAGAGTTTCAAAGCCATTAGGAAGCAATAAATCTCCAAGAGTAACTCTCAACGACACTTGCTTAAAAGACCATGCTACAAAGCTTAAACTCCAGATGCAATGCACTAGGTTGCTCTCAATCTCATCATAATGCAATCACTAAACATTGTGTGTGAGAGAGATGATAGAAGACTTTAGTACGTGAAGGAAGCTTTTCAAATTACCAAGAGACTTTACCCATAGAAGGCTTGATGAAAATTTGGCCCACCAAAGACACAACGGAGACTCACACCCACTTTCTTCTTGTTCCCATCAGACACACACAACCACATACCCACTCCCTCTCTTGTAAAATATCAATCTCAATCTTTCTATGGTCTCATGGACGACACAATAAAGATCAGTAGGTGGCAGCTACATACGCGAGGGTGATCAACTATCATGTGGCATGTAACGAAATCGACCAATTTATAAGAGCACAAGTACGAAAGCAATCACCGGAGTGATCAAACCGTCATACTTGAACCCATATAAACCCGGTAGTCAACTAAAACCACAAAGGATTTTGAACCAACTTGCATGCAACCAAGATCGTACTCGATTCAACATAACAAGCCACATGTTACGTACATTTCACAAGTAGTTCACAAGTATCTCATACATTGGAGTTCACATAGTTATTACAACATGAGTTCACAAATAGCGGAAGCAAAGTAGTTGGAAACCATCACACACATGTAGTTTAAATACAAGCCAGTTCCATAGTCATATCCAACAAAAGCATCATGATAAGATAACATAGAAGATCATGCCCATGATCTAGTCTTCGTCACCAGCAGGGTGGAGACAATACTTCTAGTAGCCGTTATAAAGCACGTCATCTGCAACAAGAGGGAATAAACCCTGAGTATGAGAATGTACTCAACTAGACTTACCCGTCGTAAACCAAAAATAAATGACACCAAAGAATATACAAGGCTTTATTGGTGGATATCGCTTGGCAACCATTTTGCATAAAAAGCTTTAATGATACAAGAGCATAATTTAAATTATTAGTTAAGCAGCAAGTTATCAATATTAACCTGTCATCTAGATTAGCACCTGTACTAGAGCAAACACTTGATTAAACTCCAAACATTAGTAACCATATCCGGTATAATGTTGTAACATCATCATTATAACCATCATGTTCAATTAAGTGTCTCTATGTTGCCGCTGCTCAGTCAAGTTCTCACTATCCGGGAGAGACGGTGACTCGAATCGATTCCTACCTAGTTGGGAAATTATTCCTAACACAAACCCAATCAACCTGATCAGTGGTTGCCTCAGGTCACCTTTGGTATAGCTCAAGAACAAATTCGCGGGTCTGAGCAGCGCCACACTCTTAGGGAATCCACTTTGCCAGGATGTCAATCTGCCCTTTGGACTTACGCCAATGGCTCCCAGCATATCCTTACTACCGCCAGAGTGCGCACTTTCACTTCCCAGCTTTTGGCCTGAGTTGAGCTACTCGGCTTCGCGATCAGAACGAGTTACTCAGCATGCGTTCAACATGACATGAGGATGTACAGTGAATCGGTCCTTAACCAACACAAACGGGGATAGATCCACACCCAAGACCTCATTGCCTTGTTGCTTCTCTATCGACATCCCGTCCGGTCTCCATTCATTATTAACACATGGTTATTTCCACGATAGCAAATATAGCCAACTCTGACCAGATATCATCCTATCTTGCAGGTGACAAGAAATCACCTGACTTTACCGGTCTAAGCATGGCTAAGCATTGATTCGCTCCTGGACCTAAATAGGATTTAGGGTACGTTTACTGAACAAGGAATAGATAGATATGCAACAAGTGTTTGCATCCAACTCCTATCACTTAATCCATCAAACATATAAAGATACTCAAAGTAATATTTTTAAAACATAGGAGACTTATAATGCTCTGGGACTTGCCTTTCAGAAAGAGGATGGTTGGTGATCGAGACACTCAAGAACTTCTTCGTTGGCTCCTCCTTCTAGGGCCTACACCTCCTACTCCTGCACTTGATGCTGCTCCTCCGGAAGTCCTTGTTCAAATTCTAGAAGCGTGACTCTGAAAGGTCCTAATGGCTAGAGGGGGGGTGAATAGCCTAATAAAAATTTCTACAACAACACTTAACAAAAAGGTTAGACGATTATGAGGCGAAGCAAGAGTTATGCTAGCCTACTCAAAATGCAAGCCATCTATCACAATTCTAGTTTAGATAGTATCTATTCACACAATAGCTATGACACTACCCTATGTTAGTGTGCTCTCAAAGGCTAACTAAAGAGCCCCACAACCCAATCAAGCAAGCTCTCACAACTAGCTACACTAAAGAGTTTGACAACTAGTTTGCGGTAATATAAAGAGAGTGATCAAGAAGGTTATACCACCGTATAGATGAAGGAACCAATCAATCACAATGATGAATAACAATGAAGACCAATCACCTCGGAATCAATGATGAACACAATGATTTTTTACCAAGGTTCACTTGCTTGCCGACAAGCTAGTCCTCGTTGTGGCGATTCACTCACTTGGAGGTTCATGCGCAAATTGGCTTCACACGCCAAACCCTCAATAGGGTGCCGCACAACCAACACAAGATGAGGATCACACAAGTCACGAGCAATCCACTTGAGTACCTTTTGTCGCTCCACCGGGAAAGGTCAAGAACCCTGTAACACCTCGGTGTTAAGCATGCACTAACATTCCATCCCATGAACATAATCATCATCACCTCATGCATAAGCATCATTCACGCATTCCATTTCGAAAGAAATGAAGTATCATTTCATGTGATGCTTAAGTTGATTGAAAATTTATTCATGTTTCAAACGATGTGAAATGCCATGCTCATGTTTGCATGCCATGGTTCTTGTTTTGATCACTAAGATAGCTTATAAATGTTTAGGAGATAGCTTATAAATGTTTAGGATACAAATTGGAGCCAAGTTCATATTCAAAGTTTTGCCAAATTTTGCTTTTAAACAATTCTTCAAAATTAAGGTTTTGAATTAATATTGATGTTTATTTTGTAATTCAAAATCTATTTGGAATTGGACTGTGGTCATAAAAGCAAAGTTGTAGATCTTGAAAAATAGAACAACTTTCATTTTTACACCAACTTTTAAAACTGCTTTGAAATTGCTCAAAATTTTGCATTGAAGGAAATGGGGATAGAAAATAAATTAAAAAAAATCACATTTCACTTGAATGGGCATGACCTCGCTTTCGACCCACCCGCTCCACCTTGGCGGCCCGGCCTGCTTAAGTGTCTGCGCGCACTTTATTCCACCACGCCATGCCCGATCAGTGTCATCAAAGGCTGGCCAGCGTCGCCGCCATCTGCATGCCGGCGACGCACGCCGCCGCTGCAGTAGCCCGACTGCCTTGCGCCCTCTGTCGCGCCTTCACCTTCACGGTCGCGCTGCACTCCTTCTCACTCCCCACTCCACTCTCTCGCTAGCTCAGCAGCAGCAACAGCCGCAGCAGCGCTCGCTCCGCCGCGTGCCATCGCCGGCGTAGCCGTTCTGGCCACGCCTGACCATCGGAGCCCGCTACATCTTCGCTACGCCTTCGCCCCGGTCTCGCGCAGCTCGTGCTCATCACAGTTCGGCGTGGTAAGGCCTGAGCCGGCCGCTATTGCTCGCTGGAGCACGGCCGAGCTCATCGGTGAGCTCCGCTCCCGTGGACTTCCCCGCTCCGCTTCCTTGCCCGCCTTTCTTTCTCGCGCACGAGCACCGCACTGCACCGTTGAGTCTCCCGAGCACCTCCTCTCGCCCTACCATGGCCAGAGAAGCTCCACCGGCGACGACCCATGCCGCCGTTCCGCCATGCACGGCAGCAGTCGGCTTCTCGTGCTCTTTGGCCCATGCCACGAGCACCGCGGGGTTCGCGCGTGTGTGGGGAGCACGCCGGTCACCTTCACCGGACCAAAGACCTCACCGTCGGCGATCTCTCGCCGCCGGTGATCTCCTCTGTTTTGGTTCGGCTGATAGGTGGGGTCCCACTGAACCCCAGACCCATTTGTCTATCCCTGTGTGTGCGCACGCGTGTTCAGATCCGGGTGCACCCAGCATTTTCGTCGGCTGGTTTTAAAAAGGATTTAAGAAATGCTTTTTCAAAATTCTGTTAAATGCTTTGGAAATTTATAACTTGCTCAAATTTGCTCCAAATTTGTTGAAACAAATTTTGTTGTGTTCCTTGTCATCAGATCTACATGATAAAAATATTGCATGCCATTTTTGAGATACTTTTCTGTAGAGCTTTATTTAATCCTTGATATTGCTGATATTTTTCTCTTCGATTTGCGATTATTAATTAAATGCTTTACTTTAATTGATGCATTATGTTCAGGAGTTGTTTGCAATCGTTGCTGCATTATACCTTGTTTACCTTTGTTATACTATATCCTTGTTACCCTGGTATCCGCAGTCGAGTCAATGCTTAGCTGGCTTAGACCGGTAGAAGTCGGGTGATTTCCTGTCACCTGTGAGCTATAGGTGGTTACCTAGATCTGCTTGGAGAACTATGTAGTCATGGTATAACTAAGTGTTAAATGAAGTTGAGACCGGACGGAGACTTACAGAGTTTTGGACTGTAGTGCTTTTCCGTCTGTGTCGATTAAGGACCGACCGTTATTAGGCCTTAGGTCATGTTGAACGCATGCCTTACATTTAGCTGACCGAATAAAGTACCTTTCGACCACGAAGCTGGGAGATTATTCGGGCCGAGTAGATTGCCCGCAGCGCACTGTGCCGGAGCAGGTGTTGTAGGACACGGGGGCGCGAAGATAAGACCAAAGAGTAGTCGGTCGGCCCCCGGGTACATGTGGTTCCTGGCAAACTCGAGATTCCTGGATAGTTGACTCGGTGACCGATACCTCACTTTAGCGGGTGAGTGAGGTTTGTGTAAGGAATAAATCACCAGCTGGTTAGGAATCGATTCGAATCGCCATCGCTCCTGGATAGTGAGCACTTGACTTGAGTGACTTCATCGTAGTAATGTTGATGGAACACTTGGACAGTTATAATGAATATGACATTATGAAAGTTGTTAATGATAATTGGTTATCATTATTTGTTTAATCACATGTTTGCTCTAGTATAGGTGCAAATGTAGTCGACATGTTAATAATAATTAACTTGACAATAATGCTTTTGGAAAGGTTCTTGAAATACTAAAAATGCCGCTTTTTGCAAATGAGTCAGCTACCCTACTATAAATCCCTTCATAATCCTTGGTGTCACTTTATTTTCGGTTATGTCGGGTAAGTCTAGCTGAGTACCTTCTCGTACTCAGGATTTTATTCCCACTTGTTGCCGATGGGCAGATGTATTACGGCTACTGTATCAACTGCTTTTATCCTGCGATGGGTGATGCTTAGGACCATGGGCATGGTCATTCCTTACGTCTCGTCTGATGCTTTTGTTGGAGATGATCATTAGCTGGCACTGTATTTGAACTCCGTGTGAGTGTGTGTGGTTTTGAACAAATGGCTTCCGCTGCTTCTATTTGAACTCGTTTTATAATAACTATGTTTAAACTCTGATGTATCTGAGATGCGAACTTTTATGTAATATGTGATGGTGATCGCTAAACTTATTACGATCTTGGCTGGTATGTGAGTTGGTTTGAAATCCTTCGTGATTTCACGGACTACCGGGTTATACGTGCTTAAGTTTGCTAAATCGTCTGCTCTGGCGGATGATTTTCTTACTTAATTTCATATAATTGGTCGGTTCTGTTACAGCTGGCATCAGAGCATGGTTTAGCGTGTTACTGTTCACATATTTAAAACAAAAAGGCATTTGAAAAACGTGATTTCCAAACAAAAAAGTGTGACAGTGGTCATATCCTTTATGTCCAGTTAAGGACTCTAGGTGGCTTAATTAAGTACTGACTTGGGGTTCTTGCATCATATTTCTCTTTCGTTGCTCATACGGCGTGCTATTGTATGAGTGCCACTTGTTTGAGTGGTAGTGTATGGATCATTTGCCTCTACGCCTCGGTAAGTGTGAGTTGTGAGAGCATGATCGGATACACCGCTGATCTAGGGTGAATGCTTATATGATGCTGAAGTAATTACATGTTCTACGCATATTTTACAAAGGTATCTCATGTATATGGGTATTAAAATCATTGAGGCGATGCCGTCAATAGGACGATGGTTCGGTGTAGTTACTACCGTTGTACATGTTTCGGGGATTCATGTAGGCGTGTAGATAAAATTTCTTCGCTTTTATGCATTCATTGGGAATTGGGCTGAAATGAATCTTCTGCAGTACATAACAACGTTATCGTGTAGAACGTATTAGATACGTATTTGAGAGATCGATCGTTTGTATGCCACCGAATTCGTCGCTAGAAATTATTTATTTCATAAGTTTGTGAGAACGTCACGCACGCATACATACATCATATTACTTGTGCATTTCATTCATGTCATGCATTCCTCCCTTATAAATTGATTATCTCATTTTGATAAAAGTTATATCACCTAAAATATGTTCCCACGGGGTAATAAAAGAAATTTTACTACAGATGGCCCCCTTGAAGAAGGCATCGCCCAGTAAGTCCACCGGAGGAAGAGCACCTCAACGTCGTTGGCCACGAGGGAGCACCGCACCACGGACACCTTCTTGAGCGAGTTTGGCATCTTGACCTTGCTTTGGAGAGTGCTCCATGATGTGGGGTACCAGAGGGTCAAGAACGGTGTACTCTTGGAATGAGAGCCGATTAGGAGAGGATGGACTTGCAGTGGTAGAGATCACAGTTCCTGCTCCTGGTGATGCTCCAGAGTGGGATGGTTGACACTTGGAGTTTGAGGGCCGCACTCCTATTGAGGGTGCAGAGGGAGCATCTTTCCGTGTCATCAGGGACATCGTGAGTAGATTTCCCAGTGAGCTTGCAGTAGCTCTAGCTGGCACCTTTCCTAGGGATGATCCTCGTGATGCTATTTGGGTTTAGCCTCAGGGAAGTGCCTTGGTCAGAGGTCCAGCTGAGGGACAGGCTAGCGACAACCATGCTATGAGTGCTATGTTCGCCGCCATCAGAGCGTATGAGGGTCTTGAGAGTACCTACTGGACTTTGACTGACTTACATGGTCATGATAAGCTCAAGGTGAGAAAGCAGAAGAAGAAGCAGGCATGTGCTATAGCTAGTTTGCAGGAGCAATTGGCTGATATGAGCTTACAGTGGGATCAAGCGGTAGAGAGAGGTGATAGAGCTATGCAGCGGGTGCATACATTGACTCAAGCCAACAACAATGCAGACCGCATGATTGGATAGTTGGTTCAGGAAAGGAATGAAGCCTGGGACGAGAGGAACCTTCTGCTGCAGAGGGTCGATGAGCTAGAGGAGTACAACGTCAACCTGCACAATGAGTTTCACGCGCTCTACAATGGGGTTGGCCCATATGCTCCTCCAGACGCCACTGGCATGGACATCGACGACGACGAGGATGAGCCTGTAGTTTCACCTTGGGGCGATGGTGATGTCTCCGATCCCGACGATGGCCCCGAGGAGTAGGCTAGTTGCCTTGCGCTAGTATTTAGGTCCTGTCGCGATGACCTTTCTTTTGTTGGCATGTAACCTAATGTATCTTGCTTCGAACTTATGAGACTTGGCATGTGATTGGAACTTGGCTAGTAATGCGATATCCGAACGCATAAAAGTCCAGTGTATGTATGCTGGCAATTTGGTTGTATGGACGCGATGTTTGCTTTTGAAGTAATTTAATTAGTGATGTTGTTTTAATTGGGATGCGATTATTGTGCCTCTGTTTTATTGTATGAATTTATTCTCTCCAGTAAATTCAGTTTGGCATAATTTTTCATTCACTCACGATTATTACAGCTTCACTCAAGCATTACTTATTGCTGAAATATGTAGATGACAAATACTCATCGTACCACGTATGAGGTCGCTGAGACTGGTGCTAACGGTGCGGGGACTGGTGGTGGTGGTGGGAACCACGTCAACAACAATGAGCCTCCCCATGAACCGCATTTGTCACCTCCTCCCCCGTTTACCCCAGAGGTGTTCCTCGCACAGTTGCTCGGGAGTCAGCGTCAACACGGAACAATCCCAGAAGAACATGGAGGATTTTCTACGTACCATCGCCAACAATGTTCAGCGCGGTAACAATCAGGGTGGTGGCATTGGGGTGAATCAATACATTAGCTTCAAAGATTTTATGGACACCAGGCCGCCAATATTCAAGGAAGCAACAGAACCACTTGATGCTGAAGAATGGATCAACACTATGGAAGATAAATTCCGTGTGTTGAGAATGACTGAGGTATTGAAAACTGAGTATGATGCACATCAGTTGCAAGGACCAGCGGGAATGTGGTGGAAGCACCATCGCACAACCTTTCCTCCAAATGCTCAGATTACGTGGAGAGAGTTCGCTGAGACCTTCCGTGGAGTTTATATTCCACCCGGGTTGACCGAGATGAAGTTGGGAGAGTTTTTGGCGTTGAATCAGGGCACCAAAACCGTGACGCAATATTTGCATGCCTTCAACAACTTGTGTCGTTATGCTCCCGACATGGTTGACACCGATGCTAAGAGAATCACCAGTTTCAAGAGAGGACTCAATCCAAAGATGATGAAGCATGTGGGTACCAACACCCACGCCAGATTCAATGACTTCATCAGTGATTGTCTAAAGCAGGAAAAGAACAACAACGCCAGCACCGCAGCCAAGACTCGCAAGAGAGCCCTAGAAGGTGGTCCGTCCCAAGCAAGAGCACCTACGGGAGGTCGTCCTCCCTATCGTCCATCTGCACCTGGCGCTAGGTTCAGGCCACCACAGCAGAGAAGTCAGAATTTCCGGGGACCCCAGAAGCCTTACAAGATGGCAGTACAGTCTAACAAGGCAGCCACAACTACGGTACAGGGCAGTTCCAAGGGAGCTGTGGGATCTGCTGGTATAGTAAGGGGGCCTGCTACAATTGTGACCAACCCAGCCACTTCTCAAGGTTCTGTCCTTATCCGCCCAAGAAGAAGCAACAGACCTATAATGCTCGAGTGCATAGTACGACTGTGGATGAGATTCCTGAGGGAGAGCCCGTAACCGCTGGTAAGTTTCCTATGAACGAAAACCCTGCAGTTGTTCTAATTAATTCTGGATCATCACATTCTTTTATGAGTCAAGCATTTGCACAGAAACATGAACAACTATGCATAGAATTGGGTTATGGTTACCGTATAAGTTCAGTAGGGGCTGATGTTTTGACCAATCGGATGGTTCGAGGGGCAACCCTTGAATTAGGTAGCCGAAAGTTTTGAGTGAACTTGATAGTTATGCCTGGACTAGTCCTGGATGTCATTATAGGTATAAATTGGATGAAGGATTGGGGAGCAGTTATAGATACAGGAAGTCGGGTACTTACCCTTAAGGATCCCCTGGGTGAGGGTACTTTCCAAGTACCATTGCCTCGGAGAACAGACCTTATAAGTGTGACATGTGCTACTGAAGTTATTCCTATTCATCAGATTCTGGTAGTGTGTGAGTTTCCGGATATATTTCCAGATGACTTACCCGGTCTTCCGCCAGATAGGGATATTGAGTTTGGAATTTAGTTAATCCCGGGACAGCTCCGATTTCAAGGAGACCCTATCGGATGCCTCCGGATGAATTAGTTGAGCTAAAGAAGCAACTAGAAGAGTTATCAAAAAAGGGGTTTATCCGGCCAAGCAAGTCTGAATGGGGATGTCCCGCCTTGTTTGTGAAAAAGAAGAAAGAGGGCACGTTGAGAATGTGCATAGATTACACGCCACTGAACGCTGTAACCATCAAGAATAAGTATCCCTTGCCTGATATTGATGTTCTATTTGACTAGTTAGCCAAGGCTAAGGTGTTCTCAAAGATAGATTTGAGATCCGGTTATCATTAGATCAAGATTAGACCACAAGATATATCGAAAACTGCATTTTCCACCAGATACGGGTTGTATGAGTATCTTGTCATGTCCTTTGGCTTAACAAATACTCCTGCATACTTTATGTTTTTAATGAATACAGTTTTCATGCCAGAATTGGATAAGTTCGTAGTTGTGTTTATTGATGACATTCTGGTGTACTCCGAGAACGAGAAGGATCATGAAGAGCATCTGAGAATTGTCTTGACCAGACTTAGAGATCATAAGCTATATGCTAAGTTTAGCAAATGTGAATTCTGGTTGAAGAAAGTTCCTTTCCTTGGTCACATTTTGTTAGAAAATGGAGTTTTAGTCGATCCAAGTAAGGTGCAAGAGGTTATGGATTGGAAGGCACCGACCATAGTTCCTGAGATTAGAAGTTTCTTAGGATTACCCGGTTACTACCGTCGTTTTATACCGGACTTCTCAAAGATTGCCAAGCCAATGACAAGTCTACTACAGAAAGATCACAAGTTCGTGTGGACATAGGAGTGTGAAGCAGCTTTCCACACCTTGCGGAAACTGTTGACCACTGCTCCTGTTCTAGCACAACTGGACATTGAGAAACCATTTGATGTGTTTTGCGATGCATCGAAAACTAGATTGGGCTATGTCCTTATGCAAGAAGGAAGAGTCATTGCTTATGCCTCACGTCAATTGAGAAGGCACGAGGGCAACTATCCAACACATGATCTTGAACTTGCTGCAGTTGTGCATGCCCTAAAAATTTGGAGACATTATCTACTTGGTAATGTGTGCAATATTTTTACAGATCACAAGAGTCTCAAGTACATCTTTACCCAACCAGAGCTGAACATGAGATAGCGAAGATGGTTGGAATTGATCAAAGATTACAACTTGAATGTGCAATATCATCCTAGAAAGGCCAATGTAGTGGCAGATGCTTTGAGTAGAAAGTCACATTGCTTGAATGTGCAGCCATTATTGGAAGATGGGTTCGATCTGATGCATCTTGCTGTGTTACATAGTATTCAGATTAGTTGCTCTTTGGAGAGTAGGATAATAGAAGGCCAGAAAACGGACAAGGGAATATTTCACATCAAAGAGAAAATAAAAGAAAAACCGTCTAAGCACTTTAAAGTGGATGAACAGGGCGTGTTGTGGTTTGATGACTGTCTTGTGGTTCCCAAGGATCGAGAGCTTAGGAATAAACTCATGGATGAAGCTCACCTTTCTAAGCTATCTATCCATCTAGGAAGTAGTAAGATGTATCAAGAACTAAGACCTCGTTATTGGTGGACCAAAATAAAGAAAGAAGTTACATCATATGTTGCCAGATGTGACACGTGTTGTAGAGTGAAAGCTATTCATATGAAACCTACCGGTTTGTTGCAACCTTTGTCCGTCCCTAGTTGGAAGTGGGATGATATAAGTATGGATTTTATCTTGGGTTTGCCCACTACTCAAAAGGGATATGATTCGATTTGGGTGATTGTGGATCGTCTTATCAAGACCGCTCATTTCCTACCTGTCAAGACAACTTATCGACCACCTCAATATGCCGAGAAGTATATTGTAGAAATTGTGAGGTTACATGATATACCAAAGAGTATAGTATCCGATAGGGGGCCACAGTTCATGGCTCACTTTTGGGAACATTTACACAAAGGCTTGGGAACTAGTTTGATTCATAGTACCGCTTATCATCCTCAGACAGATGGTCAGACTGAACGAGTGAATGTTGTTCTGGAGGATATGTTAAGAGCCTATGTGTTGTCTTCTAAGGGATCATGGGAGTCATGGTTACCATTAGCTGAGTTTGCTTACAATAATAGTTATCAAGAAAGCATCAAGATGGCCCTATTCGAAGCTTTGTATGGCAGAAAATGTAGAACACCACTAAATTGGGTCGAGCTAGGAGATAGAAGGTATTATGGCATTGACTATGTAGAAGAGGCCGAGAAGAAAGTTCATATTATTCAACAAAATATGAAGGCGGCCCAATCATGTTAGAAAAGTTATGCTGATAGAAGAAGGAGACCCCTTGTGTTTGAAGTTGATGACTATGTTTATCTGAAGGTCACGCCAATGAAGAAGAAACGGTTTGGAGTTCCGAAGAAAGCTTGCTACTAGATTTGTAGGACCACACAAGATGTTGGAAAAAAGAGGACCAGTAGCTTATAAGATAGAGTTACCTGAGACAATGAGTATCGTCTTTCCAGTTTTCCATGTATCACAACTCAAGAAGTGTTTGCGTGTTCCGGAGGAAAGAATAGAACCTCGAGGCATCCAACTCAAATCAGATTTGGTGTATCGTGAGCAACCGGTCCATGTGTTAGACACTAAAGAATGTGCTACTCAGAATAGTGTGGTGAAAACATACAAGATACAGTGGAATCATCATGATGAGGGGGATGCAACTTGGGAAACGGGAGAATATCTACAAAAAGCTTATGAAGATTTTTATAACAAATGGTTCGTAACACAAATCTTGGGATGAGATTTTTATAAGGAGGGAGGGTTGTAACACCTCGGTGTTAAGCATGCACTAACATTCCATCCCATGAACATAATCATCATCACCTCATGCATAATCATCATTCACGCATTCCATTTCGAAAGAAATGAAGTATCATTTCATGTGATTTTTAAGTTGATTGAAAATTTATTCATGTTTCAAACGATGTGAAATGCCATGATCATGTTTGGATGCCATAGTTCTTGTTTTGATCACTAAGATAGCTTATAAATGTTTAGGATACAAATTGGAGCCAAGTTCATATTCAAAGTTTTGCCAAATTTTGCTTTTAAACAATTCTTCAAAATTAGGGTTTTGAATTAATATTGATGTTTATTTTGTAATTCAAAATCAATTTGGAATTGGACTATGGTCATAAAAGTAAAGTTGTAGATCTTGAAAAATGGAACAACTTTCATTTTTACACCAACTTTTAAAACTGCTTTGAAATTGCTCAAAATTTTGCATTGAAGGAAATGGGGATAGAAAATAAATTAAAAAAAAATCACATTTCACTTGAATGGGCCGCAGCCTCGCTTTCGACCCAGCCGCTCACACTGGCCCGGCCTGCCTTAGCGCTGCGCCATGCCTGTTCCCGCGCGCCGTGCCCGACCGCGTCAGGGCGCGCTCGCCGCGTGGCCGCCATGCGCCGGCGACGCACGCCGCGCGGCAGCCCCGGCTTGCCCCGCGCCCTCCTATCGCGCCTTCACCTTCACGGTCGCGCTGCACTCCTTCTCACTCCCCACTCCACTCTCTCACTAGCTCAGCAGCAGCAACAGCCACAGCAGCGCTCGCTCCGCTGCGTGCCATCGCCGGCGTAGCCGTTCCGGCCACGCCTGACCACCGGAGCCTGCTACATCTTCGCTACGCCTTCACCCCGGTCTCGCGCAGCTCGTGCTCATCACAGTTCGGCGTGGTAAGGCCCAAGCCGGCCGCTATTGCTCGTCGGAGCACGGCCAAGCTCATCGGTGAGCTCCGCTCCCGTGGAGTTCCCCGCTCCGCTTCCTTGCCCGCCTTTCTTTCTCACGCACGAGCACCGCACTGCACCGTTGAGTCTCCCGAGCACCTCCTCTCACCCTACCATGGCCGGAGACGCTCCACCGGCGATGACCCACGCCGCCGCTCCGCCATGCACGGCAGTGGTCGACTTCCCGTGCCCTTTGGCCCATGCCACGAGCACCGCGGGGTTCGCGCGGGTGTGGGGAGCACGCTGGTCACCTTCACCGGACCAAAGACCTCACCGTCGGTGAGCTCTCGCCGTCGGTGATCTCCTCTGTTTTGGTTCGGCTGACAGGTGGGGTCCCGCTGAACCCCGGGCCCATTTGTCTGTCCCTGTGTGTGCACACGCGTGTTCAGATCCGGGTGCACCCAGCATTTTCGTCGGCTGGTTTTAAAAAGGATTTAAGAAATACTTTTTCAAAATTCTGTTAAATGCTTTGGAAATTTATAACTTGCTCAAATTTGCTCCAAATTTGTTGAAACAAATTTTGTTGTGTTCCTTGTCATCAGATCTACATGATAAAAATATTGCATGTCATTTTTGAGATACTTTTCTGTAGAGCTTTATTTAATCCTTGATATTGCTGATATCTTGTAAAATGTGTAGTAAAACCTATATGTATCAGAAAAATATGCTTCCAAGTTTGTTACTCTTCTTGTGTAATGTACTTCCTAGGAAAAATATATGCCATGCATGTCCTGTAGAAAAATTGGGAAAAGTAGTTCAAGTGCCTTTAATGGCTGATTTTTGTTATTTTTGCTAGAGAGCAAAATTTGTATAAAACATGCATGTGATAATTTTTGTACAGTGATTATTTACTGTGTAGAACATAGGAAAAATATTATATCTGTTGTTTGACACTTTTCACAGTACAAAGTATTTTCATGTTCATAATTATGCCATAGCTTGTCATTTTTGTGTAGACTATTCCACTTATCTAAATGCCATAAAAATGTGATGGTAGACTACTTAGGGTAGTACTGTGCTATGGTATTTTTCTAAGATTTTTCTAAGCTATAAAAATAGATGTTGCTATTCAAACCTATTATTAATGAGGGTTTAATCAAATGATGCTTTATGCATGATTAAGGAATTAGTGAAGCTTTGGTGTATCTTTGAAGCATTTAATGAGATGTGTTGACTTAGCATATTAGTAGTAGAAGAGAATGCAGTAGATGACATGTGCCTGTAGTACATGTTCTTGGATGATGTTGACTACCTTGCATTCAAGCATATCCATTATGCTCATTTCATCCGATGCACCTTTTGCATAAGCACTTACGCACATGCATTATACAGGATCGCAAACCGAGAACCCAGTCATCATACCCAAGGAGCCCGAGGAACAGCTCGAGGTGTAGTCGCAGGAAGTGACCAAAGCAGACGAGGAGGACGTTGAGGAACTTCTGGAGTGCCCCGATCACCGCTCGAGCTCCTTCGAGAGAGGCAAGCCCTAGAGCATTTTTCTCCTCGGTTTGCGATTATTAATTAAATGCTTTACTTGAATTGATGCATTACGTTCAGGAGTTGTTTGCAACCGTTGCTGCATTATACCTTGTTTACCTTTGTTATACTATATCCTTGTTACCCTGGTATCCACAGTCGAGTCAATGCTTAGCTGGCTTAGACCGGTAGAAGACAGGTGATTTCCTATCACCCGCGAGCTATAGGTGGTTACCTGGATCTGCTTGGAGAACTATGTAGTCATGGTATAACTAAGTGTTAAATGAAGTTGAGACCGGCCGGAGACTTACAGAGTTTTGGACTGTAGTGCTTTCCGTTTGTGTCGATTAAGGACCGACCGTTGTTGGGCCTCAGGTCATGTTGAACGCATGCCTTACATTTAGCTGACCGAATAAAGTACCTTTCGACCGCGAAGCTGGGAGATTATTCAGGCCGAGTAGATTACCCGCAGCGCACTGTGCCGGAGTAGGTGTGGTAGGACACGGGGGCGCGAAGATAAGACCAAAGAGTAGTCGGTCGGCCCCCGGGTACATGTGGTTCCTGGCAAACTCGAGATTCCTGGATAGTTGACTCGGTGACCGATACCTCACTTTAGCGGGTGAGTGAGGTTTGTGTAAGGAATAAATCACCAGCTGGTTAGGAATTACGGCTACTGTATCAACTGCCTTTATCCTGCGATGGGTGATGCTTAGGACCATGGGCATGGTCATTCCTTACGTCTCGTCTGATGCTTTTGTTGGAGATGATCATTAGCTGGCACTGTATTTAAACTCCGTGTGAGTGTGTGTGGTTTTGAACAAATGGCTTCCGCTACTTCTATTTGAACTCGTTTTGTAATAACTATGTTTAAACTCTGATGTATCTGAGATGCGAACTTTTATGTAATATGTGATGGTGATCGCTAAACTTATTACGATCTTGGCTGGTATGTGAGTTGGTTTGAAATCCTTCGTGATTTCATGGACTACCGGGTTATACGTGCTTAAGTTTGCTAAATCGTCTGCTCTGGCAGATGATTTTCTTACTTAATTTCGTATAATTGGTCGGTTCTGTTACAAACCCCTCACAATCACCACGATCGGAGCTGGAGACAATCACCACCCTCCGCTCGATAATCCTCGCTGCTCCAAGCCGTCTAGGTGGCGGCAACCACCAATAGTAACAAGCGAATCCCGTAGTGAAACACGAACACCAAGTGCCTCTAGATACAAACACTCAAGCAATGCACTTGGATCACTCCCAATCTCACTATGATGATGAATCAATGATGGAGATGAGTGGGAGGGCTTTGGCTAAGCTCACAAGGTTGCTATGTCAATGAAAATGGCCAAGAGAGTGAGCTTGAGCCGGCCATGGGGCTTAAATAGAAGCCCCCACGAAATAGAGCCGTTGTACCCCTTCACTGGGCACAGCGCGGGGTGATCGAATGCTTCGGCCATGCAAGCAAACATATGAAATGCACATTCAATTGCACCATACAAGTTCATGAGCTTGCTCCCCCTACTTGTGTGCTCAGAATATTAATTGATTTCTTTCCTTTATCACATCTCTCCCTCTATGTCAAGTTCTCCCCCTTCGTTGTCTTTTCACAATCTTAGTACACTAATATCACTAATATCTTTTGTTTCTCTCCCATGTACTAATTTCTTTGTTATTTCTCCCCCTATCACTTATATCTTTGTTTCTCTCCTCCATTGTCATCAATGACCATAAAGGTTTAAAAGGTGGATAGGTTGAAATTATCAATGTCAATCAATGGGGTGAGGATTATATTCCCAAATTTAGTTCAAACTAGAATATTTGCTAAAGATATTTAACTCTATTTGATCCAAGTATAAGCTTCTTCACACCTCCTAATAAGGGTTATCTTGTACCATGTTGAGTTAAACACTTAGAGCTCATTTTCTAGATTAAACACTAGGTTTACAAGCTCACAAACATGTCATATGCTATCATTAGATCAAGTCAAGCATAGAAGCAATAGTGATACCATATAAACATCAAATTCATTTGGTTTTCATGAATAAGCCTAATAAAATGGAGAGATGACTAGATGCACTAAACATGTCCTTAGCAAGGATGTATGCCATGCCAATCAAGTTTTACCTTGGATTGCTCAAAGGAGAGGCATGTCATATAAGTGGGGGGTGCATCAACACATATTTGAGAAATCCAATATGTTCAACTCATTCCTTAGCTTGCAAAACCTTTTCTCATCCAATGGCTTGGTGAATATATCAGCAAGTTGATCTTCGGTGCCTACACACTCAATGCAAATGTCCCCTTTTTGTTGGTGATCTCTTATGAAATGGTGGCAGACATCAATGTGCTTTGTTCTTGCATGTTGAACCGGATTGCTGGCCCTTAGCGTCCGGTCACGTGATACACGCCACGTGTCCCCTGCTTCAAATACTGTTCGTAAGATTTCAACGGTCGTTTGCTGACCGGACGCGTCAGTTAGAAAGTGACCGGACGCTGGACCTTAGCGTTCGGTCGTTTCCAAGAAGGTTCCAAACGCGATTTTTCTCGATCGGACGCGTCCGGTCATGCTTGACCGGACACAGCCAGCATTCGGTCACACAACGTCTCCTCTGTACGCCCTACGTCAGCGTACGTCAGCACTGACCGGACGCACCCCGCCAGCGTCTGGTCGCTGAGCGACCCAGCGTCCGGTCATGACACCGAAATGCATGCCCTCAGCTGCCACTGACCAGACGCGCCGGTCCAACCGAGACCAGCGTCCGATCACTTACAGTGACCTCCGTCTTTTCTGTCTAGGGCGCCGGTGGAGTTTCTTACCCTTGCACCCAAACTTCACCACCCTTGATCAAATGTGCCAACCACCAAGTATATCACCTTGTGCACATGTGTTAGCATATTTTCACAAACATTTTTAAGGGTGTTAGCACTCCACTAGATCCTAAATGCATATGCAATGAGTTAGAGCATCTAGCGGCACTTTGATAACCGCATTCCGATACGAGTTTCACCCCTCTTAATAGTACGGCAATCGATCCTAAACATGATCACACTCACTAAGTGTCTTGATCACCAAAACAAAATGGCTCCTACAATTTATACCTTTGTCTTGACCCTTTTGTTTTTCTCTTTCTTCTTTCCAAGTTCGAGCACTTGATCATCACCATCATCATGTTATGATTTTCATTTGCTTCACCACTTGGAGTGTGCTACCTATATCATGATCACTTGATAAACTAGGTTAGCACTTAGGGTTTCATCAATTCACCAAAACCAAACTAGAGCTTTCAGACTCCCTCCGGAACACCTATTGCATGCATATGCACCGCATAAGAGTCATGCATGCAAAAGAGATGGAAGGTGATGATGAAATGTACAGCCATGTAAAGACGGACACATGAATGACATGATGATTCAAGATTAACATTTATTTTACTGAGTAGATGCATATCTCTTCTTGAAAACAAGAACTACACACTCACCAAGCTCTAACAACCTACGATAAAGTTGTTCATCTTCAGTAAGAGGTCTAGCACCTGCAACTAACAATTTATCTTAATTAGCCTAAGCATCTAAATTATCACATCAACTCATATAAAGCAATTAAGTCATTCACTGCATTCACCGATTCAAGGCTGCAAACATCAGCTGCTAGTTTAACTCATAACTAGAGTTGTACTAACCCAAATGTCAGGTTCATAAACCCGGGGTCCCTCGCGGACCAGCTTCCCAACAGAGGCTCGGCCCGAGCAGACAACGTGCAAACTCTTGGGCCGGCCCAGGTATCTAAACAACAGGCCAGAAGGGCAATCCAATCACTAACCGGAAGGTCTGGCTGAGGAGGAATGACACCCATCTTCTGACTCCGGCCCACCTCTTCGACCGGAGCGCTCGCTCTGGTATCTAGCCCACCTTCGGACGGCCTCTGCGACCGAAAGGCTTGGCCAAACACCACTTTTGACTCCGACCCGTGTCTCCGACCGGGGGTGCACCGAACCCCTTCTCACTACTCTTCTCCGACCGACGTGTTCAGAGCCGACTGGAACCCAACCGATCGGGGACGCCCACTCGGTAAGGACTAGGGAACAAACGGAGAAAGCAAGACAGGGCGCACAAGTCAAACCGCAATACTAGGGTCCGTACCCTGAGCACCTATAGAAACAGTACTCTGCAACCTCCCTGGCACGACAAAGCCCAAATAGTGTTGTAGGCGTCGACATTTTCCCTATAGTATTGTAGGCGCCATTAACTCTCATACGGTAAGGCTCCTCCACATGCCTCTAGGCATTAACAGTGTTATGGGCGCCGACATTTATCATACCATGAGAACATGGTAAGACTCCTCACATGCCTTTGGGCATCAATAGTATAGCAGGTACCGACATCTGCCATACCTATATAAGACGACATGACCTCCCACGTGCATCTGACATCCAACAGTGTTGTGGGAGCCTACCATCATCCTGTACCCACGGTGTGGGCAAGAAGCAAACATACTCCTTCCCTCTCACTTGTAAGGCCATCCCCTTCATCAATAAAAGGGGATGCGCTCTCCTAACATTCTAGGTTCAAGTCATTCTAGATTCATTAGATCAAACAAGTTCACTAGCACAGAACCGCCAAGTTCAAACCTCGAGCACACACTCGAGCACTTAGTCCATAGCGGGGCTCCCGTCACTCTCTGCCCTTCCGACAAGAGTCCGACTGGACCTCTTGTGGCCCCCATCTTTCTCCTTCTCGTTTGTAACCCCACTACAGACTTTGAGCACCTAGGCTCAGGAATAAAGTCACCGACCGACTCAAACTGGACTTAGGGCATGTTGTCTGAATTAGTATAAACCCTGTGTCATTGAGTGCTAGGCCACCTCCGGTCACAACGTATGGCAAAACTATAAATATTCACTAGTTGGTCACTTTCTGCACCGACAGTTGGCACCGTCCGTGGGGAAGACGCTGTACGTTCAACACTTTTTGGTCATCGGATGGCCCACTTTTTTGCCACCCTCGTCATGGCGGGCTCGAGCGATACGATTCGCTTTGGCTCACTAGAGTTTCCCGCACTCCCACCTATTGGGACGTGGGTTCCACCAGTCTTCGAGCCATCCTAGACCTTCCTCTTCGGAAGCCTAGACTTCGTCATCGACCGGCTCGGCTTGCTACACCTCCTCGAGGAGGCTCTTGTTCCGATGCCCATTAGAGGGGCGCCCTCCATCGGCTCCAGGACGCACGACGACTTCAACGACGTGGCATCTGTGCTCCATTCCGAGCAAACTCACTACTCAAACCCCGCTGTGAGTAATGTCCATACTATTATTTACTCGCTATTTACTATCTTCTGTCAATTATCTGGAGGGACCACGTTGTCCGTACCGCAACCATCGCATGACCGGTTCCCCTATGGCCTCGGCATCCTCCATGGACGCGTATGCCTGGGGCTCCAAAAAATGCTGACGCCGTCTCCTCTCACATTTGAATTCGTGGGGATGGTTAGCTATGCTCCCACCTGTTTCTACGAACTCCTGGATGATGAGGTTGAGAGCGATGGCTGCAGCATCGGCGATGTAGTGCTTGGCCACTGTCTGTCCTAGGAGTGCGCTATGGCGGATGCCCCGAGACAGTCGCTGGTGGTAGCGGAGTCCTTACAAACTCACACCCCTCCGGACCCTCATGTGGGGCCCTCGCGTGGGCACAGGGGCACATCGAGGAACTATGTCAATGGCGGCAGAACCAGCCACCGCCTGCACCGGCGCGCTCGGTGCAGCATGTTGTGCCCCATGCGCATGACCCGGTGGGCAGCGCCCGAGGTCGCGCTCGCTAGGTCCAGCACGACATCATGAACGAGGGGAACGACCCCCCATAGTTCGCTCGGGCTAGCCTGAAAATCACCGCTGCGGCAATGCTTCTGTGCGGTGTTCCCGAGCCCGTCGAACCCTAGGAGCGGGTAGTCTACCAGAACCTCTGGGCACTAGTAGAAGGCTTCGCCGTTCAACAGGTAGAAAGCTCCGCATCGTGACTCCTACATGTGCCCTCTCTCCCCACTGGGGGAGTGGGGACGCGCCAGATAGATCGCTCCGTCCGCTCACCGCTACAGCCACCAAGCGCGGCTCGGGAGGCAGCGGCTGCGCTGCGGTCTGACCTGGCACCTGCTCTACACCGACCGCCGATACACGAATAGCCCGGTTCGCACCAAGACGCTCGCAACGTCATCAGCAACGGGCATCACGCCCGGCATGATGATGACGTCCGCCGGGCGGCGACGGGGGCAGGCGACATGGGTCTCGGCCGAACCATCGAGGGGAGCGGTGAAACACGCCCTAGGCATGGTCACCGGCCAGACAACCAGAGTCCTAGCGCTGAGGGCCTAGGACCACGGGCCTTTGACCGGCGTACCCAGAGAGCGCCGTTCCCACAGCGCTTTCGACCGCCCACCAACATCACCAAGTACACCGGGGAGACAAACCTCGGTATTTGGCTCGAAGATTTCTGACTTGCCTGCTGAGCTAGAGGGTTGGATGATGACTATTTCATCATCCAGTATCTCCCCATCTGCGTGCGGGAACACGTTCGGGCATGGCTTGAATTCCTCCCGCACGACAGCATCCGCGACTAGGCGAACCTCAAGAGGGTCTTCGTCAGAAATTTCCAGGGGACGTATGTCCACCCTAGAAACTCCTAGGACCTCAAGAGCTGCCTACAGGAGCCTAGCGAATCCCTATGGGATTACATCCATAGGTTCTCCCAACGATGCAACTCCCTCCCTGATGTCGTTGATGCGGACGTCATCAGTGCATTTCTCTCCGGGACGACCTATGAGTCCCTAATCTACAAGCTTGGCTATCTAAAGCCCCGTACCACCCGCGACCTGCTTGATGTCGCCACTAACCATGCCTTTGGCGAGGAGGCGGTCGGAGCGGTCTTCGACAAAGGCTGGGACAAAGGCAAGGCCAAGTGCACGGACCAAGACGAGGGCCCCTCCACACAGAGGGGCAAGAAGAACAAAAAAGATCGGCGCCGATCGAACAACACCACATTGGTCGCCGTGGCTGATCGCATGGGCAAACAACCCCAGCAGGGGCTGCCTGACCACTTCAACAAGCTCATGGACAGCCCATGCACCAACCACGCCTACCCTGTCAAACACCTCAAACGTTTCCTCGGACAAGCCGGTAGGACAAAAGAAGGGGACGGCAAAGAGGCGGCAGCCAAGAAAGGAGGCGCGGCGAGCAAGGACCGAGACGGTTTCCCCGACCCTGAGGAATGCATCATGATCTTCGGTGGATCCGATGCCATCTAGATGAAATGCCATCATAAGGTGCGTTGTTGGGAGGCATGTGTCGCCAAGACGGCCATCCCCTCCTTCCTCAACTAGTCGGAATCTTCGATCACCTTCGATCAGAGGGACCATCCCTCCCATGTCGCGAGACCAGGACGTTACTCGCTCGTTGTTGACCCCATCGTCCGCAAGAAGTGCCTCACCAAGGTGTTGATGGATGGGGCAGTGGCCTCAACATCCTCTACATTGACACCCTCGACGCCATGCGCATCCCCCGATCGGAACTCCACCTGGTGGGCTCTCCCTTCCACGGGGTGATCCCGAGAGCACAGGCATACCCGCTCGGGCAGATCGACCTGCCCATCATGTTTGGCAACCGAGCCAACTTCCACTCGGAGGTCCTCACCTTCGAAGTGGTGGACTTTCTAGGGTCCTACCATGCCATCTTGGGGCGGCCATGCTACACCAAGTTCATGGCAATCCCCAACTACTCCTACCACAAGCTGAAGATGCCATAACCAAATGGCGTTATCACCATGAGCAGCGCCTTCTCGCATGCCTTCATGTGCGACCACGAGCATTTTGAGCTCACCACCGCAGTCGTCAACTCGTCCGAGCTTCCACAGCTCAGGGAGTCATCGACCCCGGTAATCCTAGACTGCAACAAACCAACCTCCTCGACAGCCTTCCGCTCGCTCGAGGAAACCAAGGCGGTGGGAATCGACCCCACCGACCCAACTAAGATGGTGCGGGTTGGGACCCAACTCCTGGCCAAATAGGAATGCGAGCTCATCGCCTTCCTGTGTGCCAATCGCGATGTCTTCGCATGGCAGCCTTCTGACATGCTGGGCATACCGTGGGAAGTCATTGAGCATGCACTGCGCCTCATCCTGGGCTCAAAGCCCACCAAGCAGTGCCTACGTCACTTCGACAATGAGAGACGCAGGGTCATAGGCGAAGAGATCGCCAAACTCCTGGCGGCTGGATTCATCAGAGAGGTATTCCACTCTGACTGGCTTGCCAATCCCGTTCTTGTTAAAAAGAAGACCGAGAAGTGGAGAATGTGCGTTGATTATACCGGCCTCAACAAGGCGTGCCCAAAGGATCACTTCCCTTTGCCGCGCATAGACCAGATAGTCGACTCCACCTCAGGTTGTGAGATCCTCTCCTTTCTAGATGCCTACTCGGGCTATCACCAGATTGCGATGAAAGAGTCCGATCAGCTTGCAACCTCGTTCATTACCCCGTATGGTTCGTACTGCTACGTAACCATGCCTTTCGGCCTAAAGAACACTGGCGCCACCTACCAAAGGTGCATGCAACAATGCTTCGCCGACCAAATCGATCAGCCTGATCAGACCGAGCGGCCGAAACCAACAATCGCCATCTATGTTGATGACATATTGGTCAAAATGGCTCAAGCTTGTGACCTGATCGCAAATTTGGCCACAACATTCGCGAACCTCCGTAGGTCCAACATTAAGCTGAATCCCGAAAAGTGTGTTTTCAGGGTTCCGAAGGGGAAGCTGTTAGGATACATTGTATCCGAGCGTGGCATCGAGGACAATGCTGAAAAGATTATGGCCATCTCTAACATGGGTCCCATACGCAACGTCAAGGGAGTACAAAGGCTCGCCGGCTGTCTGGCCGCTCTAAGCTGGTTCATCTCTCGGCTCGACGAATGAGGGATGCCGCTCTACAAGATCCTCAAAAAGACGGACGCCTTCATCTAGATTGAGGAAGCTTAGCAGGCTCTAAAGAGCCTCAAAGCATCCTTGACGTTGGCCCCAATCCTCGTCGCACCCGAACGAGGAGAACCCCTCCTCTATGTCGTAGCCAGCAGTCATGTGGTAAGCGCCGCCATGGTCGTCGAGAGAGAGGACCCGGGACACCACCTTATGGTCCAATGGCCCGTATACTTCGTCGGGGAAGTACTCACCAACCCCAAGGTTCGGTACCCCTAGGTGCAGAAACTCCTATACGCCATTCTGATGGCGACCCGGAAGCTCCTGCACAACTTCACCGACCACGAAGTCGCGGTCGTCACTTCATACCCGCTCGGAGACATCATCCGCCACCGCGATGCCGCGGGATGGATCTCCAAGTGGGCTCTCAAACTCATGGTCCATGACATGAGGTACGTCCCCTGTACCACCATTAAGTCCCAGGCTCTCACGGATTTTGTCACCGAATGGACAGAGGTGCAGCTACCAACCCCGGATGTCACCCACGAGTACTAGACAATGTACTTCGACGGGTCCGTAATGGCGCCCAGCTCGGGAGCTAGAGTGGTTCTGATCTCCCTGGATGGGAGTAGGCTCCGCTACGCCATCTGCCTCCACTTTTCAGCCTCAAACAATGCCGCGGAGTACGAGGCCCTCATCAACGGACTACGCATCGCCATCGAGCTTGGTGCAACGCGGCTCTACGTTCGTGGCGACTCGGAGCTAGTCATTGATCAGGTCATGAAGGAGTCCTCCTACAAAAGCCCCCTCATGGTAGCATACTGCCAAGAGGTGCGCAAGCTCAAGAACAAATTCCAGGGGATCAAGCTGCATCACGTCCCCCGAAAGGACAATGATGCCGCCGATTTTCTTGCAAAATTGGCCGCCAGACGGGATCCATCCCCAGTCGGGGTCTTCATCAACGACATCCACGAACCATCCATCCGCATCCTAGAAGGTCCAGTCTAGACACACCCTAACGCCCAGCCGGTGCCCGGGGGCTTTGACCCCCACGCTAGGCCAGCGCTCGGGGCCCTCGACCCGACGCTAAGCCAGTGCCCGGGGGCTCCGATCCTAGTACCTCCATGACAACATCACCCGCCAACGTCGCTGTATTGGCACTCGATCAAACCGACTGGCGAGCGCCGCAACTCGCCTACCTCCTCGAGGAGGTTCTCCCACCCAAAAGGACTGAAGCCCGATGGATCGCTCGACGCGCCAAGACCTTTGTTGTGCTCGGTGACAAACTCTATAAACGAAGTCCATCAGGGGTACTCATGAAGTGCATCCCCACCAACCAGGGGAAGCAGCTCCTCCTCGAGGTCCACGCCAGAAGTTGCGGACACCACGCGGCCCCAAGGTCGCTGGTCGGAAAAGCCTTTCAACAAGGTTTTTACTGGCCCACCGCGCTATGAGATGCAAAGGAGGTCATCCACAGGTCTGAAGGATGCTAGTTCTACGCTCAGCAAACCCATTTGCCAGCATGGGAGCTCCAAACCATCCCCATCACCAGGCCATTCATGGTCTGGGGCTCGACATGGTGGGACCCCTCAAAAAGGGCCCGGGCAGTTTCACTCACCTACTCGTAGCAGTCGACAAATTTACCAAATGGATAGAGGCCAAGCCCATCACCAACATCCGCTCGGAAGAGGCGGTCAAATTCTTCCTCGACATCATCTACCGGTTCAGCGTTCCTAACTGCATCATCACTGACCACGGGAGTAACTTCACCAAGAAGAAGTTCCTGGACTTCAGTAATGGATACGGCATCAGAATCGACTAGGCCTCGGTCAGACACCCACGTACCAATGGTCAGGTCAAGTGTGCCAATGGCATGGTCCTCCAAGGACTCAAGTCACGCATCTTCGACTGACTCAACAAGTACATCGGACGATGGGTTGCAGAGGTCCCAGCGATCCTCTGGAGCCTGAGAACAACCCTGAACCGATCCACAGGGTTCACACCCTTCTTCTTGGCCTACGGAGCTGAGGCAGTACTGACCTCCGACCTCAACCACGGTGCCCCAAGAGTGAAGGCTTTTGACCAAGACCGAGCCAAGGAGGCTCAGCAAGACGCAGTCGACCTGCTCGAGGAGGCCCACGAGACGACTGTCATTCGCTCCACTCGCTACCAGCAAACTCTTCGCAGTTACCATGAAAGGAAGATCAGGGGGAGGATACTCGAAGTCGGCGATCTTGTACTTCGGAGGACCCAATCAATGAAGGAAAAGCACAAACTCTCTCCACCATGGGAAGGACCCTATATGGTGACCAAAGTGATCCCCGGGCACCTACTGACTGGAGGACGACAACGGCAACGTTCTTACCAACACTTGGAATATTGAACAGCTACGTCGTTTTTCCCCTAATTTTGGTCTTATCGCTTTTTTAGTCAAACACTTGCTCCTGTAAAGCATCCTAGCCCGAACACTTTTAGCCCGGGTCGCTCGGTGGCTCCATGAGGGTACTATACTAAGAATTACCTCTCTTTTTTACTATCACGTGGTAAACAACCTTGTCCCTGAACGGAAGCACATTCCATTCCTATGATTGCCCTACGTAACTTTGTTCTTACTCCTAACCGAACGCACCCCGCCACGACCTACGATTATGAGCAGTGAGCCCCGTGGGCCATACCCAGGTTCTTAAAAGCTACAGCCTATGGAACAAATGGGTAGGTGCAAAAAAGAAAGGACAAAAACAAAGGCAACAGTAGGATAAAAACAGGGAACGGATAGTAATTCTATCACAAAAATAGAACTGATGTATTCATTGATACAAAAAACTATTCACACGGGGACTCACTCATGAACTCAACTATTACATTTTCTAACCACTTCTAATCCAAATACTACTACGGCCACTCGACGACATCGCCTGACGCCAAAGGAGAGGCCATAACACACACCGCCGGACATAAGCACCGCCTGGCTCCGCTTCCTCGACTTCGGTGAGCGCAACGGGTACCTCAAGGGACCCACCCGGTTCCGCTTCCTCGACTTTAGCGAGTGCAACGGGTACCTCAAGGGACCCGCCCGGTTCCGCTTCCTCGACTTCGGCGAGCGCAACGGGTACCTCAAGGGCGTCGCACCCATAGATGCTCAGTAGAAGAGCACGGAGCTCCTGACCTTCTCATGCAGTCGAGACAGCTCCTGGGTAGGGACACGGCCACCGAGGTATGGCCACCATGGCTAGAAGAGATTTCATCAAACTTTATTAACTGGCCAACCTGAACAGCCGCAGGCACGGAACCCTCCATCAGCACGACCCTGGGCAACTTCCCCTCTGACAAGGCTCGCCCGATGAAGATCCGCCGGAGAAAATCCATACACGGCACCATCCCGAAAAAGGCCTCGCAGATGGATCTAGCACGCCACCTCCTTCGGCGGAAGCCACCCCATCTCAGGCAAAGACGGCCAGCACCACCCCGGCTAGCCCCCAGCTCGACATCGCACTCCAGATTCATGAAAGGATCTATAAGTCGTCCCCCTCACTTACCCTCTCTCTCACTTAGGAACCGCTGCGACATACATGCACTCTCGATGAGGAAGAAGGAGGAGAGACAATAGTTGAAGAACAGGCAAAGGACTGCAACGAGAAGCCCTCTTCCTCCCCCTATTTAAAGAGGAAGCACGATAGCTAAAGAGGGGCAAAAGATCAGAGCGAAAAACTCTCTCCCTTCCCCCATTCTCAGGCAAAGAGGACGCACCCTGACCGCTAGGACGCACATTGACTGACACTCTCAGGGAATCCACTCTGCCAGGACATCAATCTACCCTTTGGACTTACGCCAATGGCTCCCTATACATCCTTACTACCGCCAGAGTGCGCACTTTCACTTCCCGGCTTCCGGCCTGAATTGAGCTACTCGGCTTCACGGTCGGAATGAGTTATCCAGCCAACTAAGTGATAGGCATGCGTTCAACATGACATGAGGACGTATAGTGAATCAGTCCTTAACCGACACAGACGAGGATAGATCCACACCCAAGACCTCCTTGCCTTGTTGCTTCTCTATCGACGTCCCGTCTGGTCTCCATTCATTATTAACACATGGTTATTTCCACGATAGCAAATATAGCCCACCGTGACCAGATATCATCCTATCTTGTAGGTGACAGGAAATCACCTGACTTTACCGATCTAAGCATGTCTAAGCATTGATTCGCTCCTAGACCTAAATAGGATTCAGGGTACGTTTACTGAACAAGGAATAGATAGATATGCAACAAGTGTTTGCATCCAACTCCTATCACTTAATGCATCAAACATATAAAGATACTCAAAGTAACATTTTTAAAACATAGGAGACTTAGAATGCTCCGAGACTTGCCTTTCAGAAAGAGGATGGTTGGTGATCGGGACACTCAAGAACTTCTTCTTCGTTGGCTCCTCCTTCTAGGGCCTGCACCTCCTGCTCCTGCACTTGATGCTGCTCCTCCGGAAGTCCTTCTTCGAATTCCAGAAGCATGACTCCCTCCGGAACACCTATTGCATGCATATGCACCGCATAAGAGTCATGCATGCAAAAGAGATAGAAGGTGATGATGAAATGCACAGCCATGTAAAGACGGACACATGAATGACATGATGATTCAAGATTAACATTTATTTTACTGAGTAGATGCATATCTTTTCTTGAAAACAAGAACTACACACTCGCCAAGCTCTAACAACCTAAGATAAAGTTGTTCATCTTCAGTAAGAGGTCTAGCACCTGCAACTAACAATCTATCTTAATTAGCCTAAGCATCTAAATCATCACATCAACTCATATAAAGCAATCAAGTCATTCACTGCATTCACCGATTCAATGCTGCAAACAACAGCTGGTAGTTTAACTCATAACTGGAGTTGTACTAACCCAAAAGACATGCAAGAAGACAATCTAGAAATCTTATGAAATTGTCTACATTTCATATTTAATCATCTCAGCATGATTCCCAAGTTAATAAGGCCAAACAGGCACATTTATCAAATCTGGTCCTGAGATTCCAGAGAACCACTAGTTCTGGAGACCAACTTTGAACAATCATAACTCACAAACCATTTGGCGAAATGCCATGAAAATTTAACACAACCTAGATAAGTGAGTTAGCTATAACTTTGTTATAGACAAGATTCACATCAAACATCATCTTCACCATGTAATTTGCTTAACTCTAAAATCTGTCTAGAAAGTCACTATAAGTGAATTTTAGAGAAAATAATATTTCACTACATACAAGAATGGTACTTTGAGCACTACCAATATTACCAACAGTTAACATACCTCAAATGAGCACTAGAAAACATAGTGGCCATTCCTAAATAAATTCTTTTCCTACCTTTATTAATTTATTTAGATAATTAGGTGAAATAATAAAATATAGCAAAAGCATACAGTAAATTCCACAAAAATTATAGTAGCTTATACATGTCCCCAATAGGCTACTGTATAAATTTCTTAGCATTTGAACAAGTAGAACATCCTACACAAAAATGACAATCCAGCAGGGCTTAAAATAGCATAAATAGGAAATCCTATTAAAAAGTGTCAAACAACAGCATTAATATTTTTCTTAGCTTCATCATAGCACAAGAACACTGTGCAATAAATTTCATGTTCATTGGATACAAAATTTTACCATGAAAAATAGCACAAGAATCTAGCATTTATTTAAGATAAATAGCAAACTCCTATTTCTAGCAAGATCACTATGCAACCAATATTTTTCCCATGTAGTACATGACAATACAAGACTAACAAAATTGGAATCACATTTTTATCACTTTCCTAGCTCAAGTTATAGATTTTACAAGATTGAAACTATTTAAAAGCATTTATTTAGCTCTATTTTATTCTCCTAGAAAAATACAAGAATAGTACATTTCATATTTTTATCAAATACTACACTTCATGAGGAAACCAACAAACTTTGGTTCACTCAATTTGGACACTCCTAGCCCTATATATCATTTCCCAAAGTTAGCACAAAAATCTAGAAAAGAATTAAACAAAACCTAGCACTACAGTCGCTGACATGCGGGGCCCAGTAGTCAGCGGACCCCGCTGGTCAGTCGAACAGAGACAGGGGTGGTGGTTTGACCAGAGCTAGCTCGACGACGACGAACTCTCTGGCGAAACCAACCCCACCATGATGTTCCTCACTCTCTCCCGCGTCGATAGAGGTAGGTGGTTGAGGCGGAGATGCACCGGGGATAGCTCATCGCCGGCCATGGCGGCACGGCGACGCTGTGCGGAGGTGCGTCGGCCGTCTCCGGCCACGGCTGGGCTAGGCGAGAGAGGCTACGGTATCACGGTGCTCAGGCGAAGCTATCAGGGCTACTCTAGGGTTAGTGGGTGCGCTAGGGAAGTCTGGCCACGGGCATGTCTGCGCGGCGGCGGAACTCACTCCGACGAGGCTCACACGGCGGTGAGGTTGGAGGGGTAGAGGTTCGGCGAGTTAGGGTTAGAGCATCTATGAGACACAGGGAAGACGATGCGAAGGAAAGGAAGCACGGAGGCACGGTGGTTAGCTCGAACCACGGCGAGCTCAAAGTCCAGCGAGGTTCCAGTCATGGCGGCGGTGACGGGAATGGCCAATAGGCCCTCACCTTGGCTCAAACGGTGATGCAAACGGGTCGAGGGAGTAGAGCAGAGCAAGGCATGTCTACGTGTGCGAGCAATTGCACAATGGCTGGCCGGCGGAGGAGCTACGCGGCGGTAGGCTCTCGACGGTGATGGTAGTGACGCAGTGATTTGCTTTGTGTGGCTCGGACGAGGCGAATGGAGGCGAGCGAGGCCAGCAATGTGAAGCATTGGGCGTGGGGCGTTGAGGTGTCCGCGACGGCCTGACCGGTGGGGGCAACGCCGGCATACAGCTTCCACCTGGCGCGCTCGGACTGACGACGGTCGGCCATGATGGCCTGGTCACGACGGCCATCAGGCTTAGCATCGGTCGACTGACAACGTGTTTTCTCCCCCTCCAAACTCTAAAACCGTGGCGAGTTAGCACAAATTACATTAATAAAAGTGGGAGGTCTATGTGAGGGCTACCAGATTTATTTAGAAATCATCTTCTAATTCGCAAAGGTTTAGAAGTTACATCAACCCAAAGTAGGATACATCAAACTGTGAAACCCAGTTAGACGAAACCCAGTTAGACTTAGAAAATTTCCTAAGTTTGAAAAACAGCATTGCATTGATTTTTGTGATCCAAATTCAAGCATGTTAGGAGCTGAATTAGCCTATGACCCAAAAATAAAAGTTGTTACACTACTTAAGTACTACAACTTTGTTTTAGAGTGCACATCCATGCAAAGTTTCTAAAGTGCAGTTCAACTCCAGTCAAACATACATCATGAAAATGGTAATTTACACTATAGGTATGACTTAGAGACCAAACTAGCCTTAGTCATGAATACCAAAGTTGTTCCTAGTGACATTCTAAACATGTTTAGGGTACCCCTAAGGTCCCACAAGCATTTCACATTGGTCACACACAATTACTTCCTAGGTCAACCAAGCATGTCATCACTTAGGAGCTTAATTAGGTAAAGTGATCCACATGAACATTGTTCCATTAGGCATCCTAAGTGTAGCTAAGGTGTTTTAGTGACCAACCATCACCCACTTGCATTAACCACACATGATCAGAAGCATACACATATGGAAAACATAGAATAACAAGGCATATTTCACATGTTTCAATTGTATGTTTCACATGTAAAAGCTCATATAGGAATGCTTATGCTCATGCAAATGCAAGTGCAATTATGCAAGCCTAACACCTAGGGTGTTACATGGCGGAACAACGTGGACCAGCAAACGACAACTGTGGTACATGGTAGAGTGGTGAGGATAGGCAGACAATGCCTGTGTGGATGAACGAGCGGCCTTGTGTGTGAGCGGTGATGACCAACAACAACCATACAACTACACAAATATGGCTTAAACTTAGGTGGAAGAAGCAAAGAGGACTGTGTGTTACACTGAGCTCGGAGGTCTTAGGTGGCACCAAGAAACCAAATCGACTATGACAACATTGTGATTTTTTTGTATTTTATCATACAAAGCATCAATCCAACTTCAGTCAGGAGTAAGCAAGTTAAATGGGTAATTGCCTTTTTACGTTAGAGGCAATAGACATCACACATAAATAAAGAGATGCAACATATAACAGTAAAATTAATAATTTATACACTATTCGTTTTAAATTATAAGATATTTTGGTTTTTTCTAATAGTTTTTACTTATACATCTACACTATATCTAAATACATATATAGTAACATTAGAAAAATCAAAATGTCTTATAATTTAAAAGATGAAGTATTATTTTGAACAACATAATAAATAAGAAGGGCGGTAAAATTTTGATGGAAAAAAGGAATCCCCAGAGCACCCACGTCCCCAACACCCCAAGCCAAGCCCCCGCGCGCTCCGGAGCCTGCTAGGGTCCGGGCGCTCGGACCGAGTCCTCGCGCCGGCCGGCAGCGCGTGCAATTTTCGCGGGGCTGAAGGAATCCACGGTCTGGCAATTATTTTTCTCCGCTCCTTCGTGGCCCACTTCTGTCGCTCTCAGCCCATCCCCTTCAGATCGATTCGACGTGCCTACGTGCACGCCCGTGATTCAATTGCTACGCGTGTAGGGCAGCAGCCAGCAGCCCAGCAGGGCATTAGTAACTCGTACCGTGGTGCTGCTGGTATGCAGAGAGGATGCATGTTTGCATGCTTACTTCACGACCTGTTCGCTTGCTCGTAAACGATCGTAAATTTTTAATTAAGAATAGTGTTTTTCTCTCACACCAAACCAGCCAGCAGTAAATAATCCACGATACGATACGGCCTCCCGAACAGACTGTCAGTCTTCAATTCACAAGCAACCGGACAAGGTGTGAAGACTAGCTACCACGTGGTGCTAGAGTACTCCAAATTGATCGTTGGCTTGTATGGTTTATGGCCGGGCTAATAACTTGTAAGCTAAGCTAAGCACGCGTACCTAACCTACGCATGCATGCATAACGATCGGCTCTTGACACGATGCTTGCTGTTGTTCCAGCCGGCTCCGTGCTTCCCTCGCCTTCGCGGCATGCAGCTGACTGGTCAGATCATCCAAAAATTAAGGCATCAATTCCTCACCACTACACCATGTACACTGTTTTTGTTAGTTATATGAAATGTTTATAATAATATAAACCGTATCGAACCATTTAAGTTTAAGAAAATAAGTATTTCACCCTCAGTAGAATAATGTCTAGACAAAAATATAGCAACTGACATCTCACATAATATAGAGAAAAGCTACATAAAAGATAAAACAAAATAAAAATATAAAAAAGAATGAAATGAACTCAAAGATAATCGTGGAACATCACATTTTTACAATGTGAACATTCCAAAATACATCATAAAACATCACATGTATGCCACATGAACATCACAAAAAATACATCATAGAACATCAAATGTATACCACGTGGGGCATAAAAAAATATTATAGAACATTACATGTATAATATGTGAACATCACAAAATGCATCATAAAATATCATATGTATATTGTGTGAACATCATCACACATTACATCATAGAACATCACACGCATACTACACGAGCATCGCAAAAATAAATTATAGAACATCACATGTATATTACGTGAACATCACAAAAAATACCATAGAACATCACATGTATACTACGTGAATATCATATGTATAATATGTGAACATTACATGTACACCATATGAACATAAAAAAATACAATAGAACATCGCATGTATACTACGTGAACATCACAAAATACATAATAGAACATAACATGTATATCACATGAATATTACAAAAATACATTATAAAAACAACGTGTATACCACGTCTGCATCACAAAAAAAATATATCATAGAACATCACAAAAAATACACCATTAAACATAACATGTATATACCACATGAACATCGTAAAAAACATCATAGAACACAACATGTATACTACATAAACATTATAACATTTCATAGAATACAGAAAATAAAAAAGTAAACATGGAAAATAATTAATTAGGGTAAAATAGAAAATAAAAAATGAAAAAAATCTATACAAAACATAAACACAAAAGAGAAAAGGAAAAAGAAATAAAAACAAAAAGAACAAAATATAAAAATAAAATAAAACAAACAAAATAATTAATTATAATAAAAGCAAAAAAGAAATAAAATAAATATAAACATAAAAATGAAAAGAATAAGGAAAAACCACATGAACACGAAAATAAAAAATAAAAAATAAATGAAGAAAGAAAAGAAAAAATAATAAGAAAAGGGAAGGAAAGAAATGGAAAAAGAAATAAAAGAAAGATAAAAATATAAAAAAGAAAAGAATGATAAAATCCACATAAAGCAAAAATAAAATAAAAATAAAAGAATAATAAAGCATGAAAAAAAAAAAAGAAAAAATAAAATAAAAAAAAAAGAAAAGGAAGAAACTAACGTACCTCAGAGCTCCATGGGCCATCGCTTCGGTCTGGCTTCGCTCGCTGGGCCGTTTGTGTACACGGGAATTTCTGGCGCCGTCGTTTGTATACGCGGGAATTTCTGGCGCTATTCGGCGGAGCGTTCGGGTCAATTCCGGCGCGCTCCTGCCTCGTGGGCACGACCACGACTGGGCGTCTGGTCCGGGCGAACTCCGCCGCCCCGCTCCCCGCGCCCCCACTCTCCCTCTCCCGCGGCGACGTGTGCCCAGGTCTTCTTGGGTCCTTGGCGCGAGCACCACCAGGTACGCGGACGCCCACCCCTTTGTCTTTCCTTCCCTGCTGTGCGATACCGAGCACCCAAAGTCCCAAACCTTGTACTGGGATCTGATCTAGTTATAATGGTATGCATGTATTATGACTACTAACTTGGATTGTTAAAAAATATTGGGTGTACACCTGCACACCCATGTCCTTTGATGGGTCCACCCCTACTTGTTCTACTTAGCTGTCACAAGTAGGCCTGAATAATCCGTGTTGTTAGAGGTACCAAAATTTCCTTGTTTAAGCAGAAAAATTATGCTACCTTGGAACCTTTAGATGTTAGAAGAGGTCAATCTTCGGATTAGATCTTGCATAGAGCTATAGAATTTGCTCCATTTTGTGCTTATAGTCATAGCCCTGTACTGGCAAATTGCAGAGCCATGAAACCAAATGATCAGTGAATAGATCAATTTGCATGCTCTCAGCCTTGTGTAACTTTGTCCACGCTGCTTGAGGCTGTGATCCTTGTTGGCTCTTGACTTCTTGAGGGATGCCAGTTATATTGATAAAGGAAGTCAAATAGGGTTGTAAATCTCTAAGACCACTAAGAGAGTCTTGCGGGATAATTGCTCTTGGTGGCTCACACGGTCACACCAGCTAATGCCTGTATTCTTCTGTTATTTCCTCCTCGTTGATATTCGTTAGTTGGGTGAGGAGGTTGGCTTTCTTGTTCTGGAAGACCCTCAACTCTGCACCCACTTCTACGTAACTAGAATGTTCAGCAATGATGTAGCTTTCCTTTGTCGCAGCCAACGATTGTTCTGAAGGAGTTGTAGTCATGTTTTGGGTGGTTCATGTTATCAAGCCACTTTATTACCATGCAGTGCTGATGTGCTTGGTCTATCAGCACTTGGGCAAAATATGTAGTTCGTGACTCCATCTTTTGATGCCATGATAGGTTCTAGCCTCTGGGAGCTATTGTGGACTTCAGTAGAGGATGTAGCTGGCGATATCGTAATCTAGCCCCACCATCTTTCCCAAAAAATTCTTGTCGTTTTACAATGTTTTTGTCTACCTTTAGCACTAAGAATGTCTGGGGTTTCCATGTGTTGAAAATCTGCTTTTCAAGATTTCTAACGTATATTTAGTTGAAGTGAATGTTCTTCCTTTTGATGAAAGCACTTTGATTTCTCAACAAGTTTGTCCATGACTGTAATACTAGTGTGGGAGCAAGGACCTTCTCAATCCTGTGAATTAAGCTTATCAGCCTGTAGAAGGCAGCCTCATCTGCCCCTTCTTTTTCGGGATATGAGTTATGTTGCAGTGGTGAGGTATCAGAGATTCAGAGGCTTTCTGTTCTGAGGTTGAAGAAACCATTCAGAATGGCTATTTGGTTGTTTTTTATGATTCCAGATCAGTATTTGTACAAACTAGAACTCATTGGTGTAGCCATGTAGTTTTGTGCTTTATCCCCTGGCATCTGAGAGATGGATGAGACTCACAATGGTTCCTCTTGTGGCCTTGTGGGAATGTTTTTTTAATGTAAAATACAGCAGGGGAGACCCCCACTGTAGATATCTATCGAAAAAAGGAGGCACTGTACAAAAGGGAGGCTTTACCCAAGCCAAAACACACAAAGAAAAAGAACGGCAGATGCAAGCTCAAGGAGAGCTGCAAAGCTAGGGTAGGGAGTCTATACAGAGAAGGAACTCATGACGTTTGTCTTCACAAAGTCTACAAGCCTGCAGAACCTGGCCTCTTCACAGAAGAGACGCTTCCAAGACTCCAGGGAAGGATGACCCCTATCAAAGATGAAGTTGTTTCTTTGCTTTCAAATCTGCCAACCAGCAATGATGAAGATCTCCATGAAGAAGGGGTGGTGGAACTGCTGTTTTGCCTGTTTCATCATTTGGAAACAATCTCCTGCAAAGTCCCAGTGAATTCCTAAGAGCTGCCAACAGGCTTGAGCTTGACTGAAGGGGCAGTTGAAGAACACGTGAAAGGCAGTTTCTTCAACGTTGTTGCTGCATAGAACACAACTATAATTGTTGCCTTCTAGCTTATGCTTCTTCCTCTTTAGGAATGAGTTCCTCTTGTGGGAATGGTGCATCTAGGGACTGTATATAAGTATCATTGTTGGTCATTAGTGTCTTAATATAATGCAGTCAGGGTAGGTTCTTCACCTCTGCCATTTGTGCCCCATGTTTAACAATTTTGTACAATTATTATTCTGCCCTCTACTCCTGTATATTTATGCCCTTGTTGTTTGCAGTCATTTAAACTATTTTCAGAGCATTAAACTGCCATCTCACTTGTTGAAATGGCGAGCATAGCATGCTTTGTGATTGTTAGTAAGAATGACATCCCAATCTATGAGGCTGAAGTTGGATCTGCTCTCAAAGTATGTTTCTTTCAGTACACTCCTAGGATTAATGTTGTATCAGCCGAGATTCTTTTCTACGATATTGTGTTGTATCTGTGGTGATAATAGTTTGTACACAACCATATGCTAGGATTTCTTACACTTTTCCATTCAGTTATCATGGTTTTATGATTAGTGTAAACATGATTTGTGATGTTTGTTTGCTGCTCATTGTGATCCTTCAATTTACTTCATCTGGCAGAAAGAAGATTTAGCTCATCAACATCAGTTCATTTTGCATGCTGCATTGGATGTTGTTTAGTGAGAGCAAATATGTCTCGGGATTGATAGATTGATAATCAAGAGTACAGGGTACAATATATATATATATATAGGCAAGGATTCGGAGGGTTTATAGAAACACCCAATCAACGGTGATCCTTGTCTTATTAATCTAACTTAACCCCTAAGGCACTAGCCGCATGGGCCTTAACACCAGGCCCATAACAGCCCTATCAGCGCCTATGCTAACCGCCCACGGTCAATGATAATCGTCGCCACTACTTGCGTTTAGACCTGGACTCAACTCTGTGAACCGAGGTAGGCAGCCCCTTGGTGAAGATGTCGCATATTGCGAAGAGGTAGGAACATGCGAAACGAAGGTCACCAATGGCGACTCGCCCCGGACGAAGTGAAGATCAATCTCGATGTGCTTGGTGCGCTGATGTTGCACCGGGTTGGAGGTCATGTAAGCGGCATTGATGTTGTCGCGAAGACACGGTGTGTGGCGGCTACCAAGAGGGCATGCAACTCTAGGAGAAGTCTGGCGTAGCAAGTTGCCTCTGCAACTCGTTAGCTACAAGGCGATATTCAAACCGAAAGACTTGATCTTGATATCGTGTTCGGGCGCTTGGAGGACCAAGAAACAAGATTGTCACCAAGGAACACCAGCCCGAGGTGGACTTATGAAAGTGTCCGGACAACCAGCCCAATCGTCTTGTAGGCGACAAGATCGATCGAAGTGGAAGGTCGCAGCAGGAGACAGAGGTGGAGTGTGCCCCGAACATAGCGAAGGATCCGCTTGAGCAGGCGAGGTGAGGCTCCGAGGGTCGTGCATGTTTGAGCGGCATATGCAATGTCTGGGCGGGTGAATGTCAAATCTTGAAGGGCTCCGGCAAAGATTTTATTGGGGCCCCTCGGTGGCAACAACCTTATGATTGGTGTCCCTTTGGAGTAGAGCATGGCTTGCACTCTCGACCATTCCGGTAGCGATCGAGGATATCCAAGATGTATTGTCATTTGTGAGAGCAGGAGTCCATCACCACTTGATGAACATGCATGCCGAGGAAGTGATGTAGTTCACCAAGATCTTTCATGGCGAATTCTCGACGTCTTTGAGATGATCCGCCAAGAAGGTCTGATGATGAAGCTGTGAGGACAATGTCGTCAACATATAGCAACAAGTAGGCTGTGTCGGAACCACGCTGGTAGACGAAGAGTGAGGTATCTGACTTGGCTTCAACAAACCCAATAGACAGCAAGAAAGTAGCCATTCGACTGTACCAAGCACGAGGAGCCTGCTTCAGGCCATAGAGTGATTTCTTCAGTAGGCAGACAAAATCCGGATGAACTGGATCTTCAAACCCGGATGGCTATGGCAATACACTGTCTCAGTCAAATTGCCATGAAGAAAGGCGTTCTTCACGTCCGGTGGTGAATGGGCGGCGATGAGAGAGAGCGCTAAGGACAAAGACCAAATCGCGAACGGTAGCCGGCTTCACCACGTGGTGAAGGTTTCATCAAAATCCACACCGGCCTTTGGGTGAAACCACGGAGGACCCAACGTGCCTTGTACCGCTCGAGGGAGCCATCAGACTGAAGCTTGTGCTTGAAGATCCACTTCCTAGTGACAACATTGGCCCGGGGCGGACAGGGCACAAGATCCCAGGTGTGGTTCTGCAGGAGAGCACTGTGTTCTTCCTCCATAGCCACTCGCCAATTGGGATCAGCAAGAGCGCTACGGAAGGTCTTCGGCACCGGAGAGAGTGGCACAGCATGGTAGGCAGCAGGCATCCGGAAGCCGCTCTTCGAACGGGTGCCCATAGAGTGCTGGTTGGCCACCGGAGGGACAGCAACCGCGCCCTTGGGCAGCGGGAAGGGAACTGCGAGGACCGATGAAGAGGCCGCCGGCAGCGGGGCTGCTGCTGTAGGAACCGGTGCAGGAGCCACTGGGACAACCGGTGGAGGTCGCTGGCGACGCGAGTAATGGTACGTGAAGTCGCGGGCCGAGTGAAGCGGTGGAAATCCCGGTGGAGGCCCGCGGGCGCCGAGGAGGGGGAAACCCCGCGGATCGCTGCAGGGACATCGAGCTCGAGCCATGTGCAGCTGCTGGGGCGGACGATCTGGCAGCCGTGGGGACGTCTTTGCCAGACGCCTTTGGCCGGTCTTTGGGCAGCGTGGCGTGGTGTGAGAGGAGCCGCCGGGGACCGCACGTGGCGCGGGAGGGCTTCCTGGTGCCTGCACCGTGGCCGCACGTGGCGCGGAGGGGTCATCGGTGACCGGAGCGCAGCGGGATGTAGAGCGCCGCACGACGGGACATTGTCAGAGACTCAGCGCCCAGTGCGAGCCATGAAGGATGGCAGGGGCTGGTGTCTGAGAAGTGCCCCAAGCTCGGCCACACGAGGAGCAGGGCAAAGCAGGAACATCGGAGGTCTTTGGGAGACATGCTGCAGGAAACAACAACGTGTGCGAGGGTCCAATAGGAGCTGGCACAACATCATCGAAAAATCAAGAAACTCGAGTTCATTTGGATTCTTTGGGGCCATGACGCTTTCGGCAAAGGGAAAGGCCGTTTCATCGAAGATGACGTGCCTGGAGATGATAACTCTATTGCTGGAGAGGTCAAGGCAGCGGTATCCTTTATGGTGGGCGGAGTAGCCTAAAAAGACACATAGAGCAGACCTAGGAGCGAGTTTATGAGGAGCGGTGGCAGAAAGGTTGGGGTAACACTTGCAACCAAAGACCCGAAGATGATCATACGTAGGCAGCTTTGCGAATAGTGCAAAGTGAGGCGAGAGAAGCTGGAGAGTCTTGGTAGGCAATATGTTGAGGAGGACAGCGATGGCGGGAGAGGGCCTCCACCCAATAGGAGGGAGGCATGGATGCACAGAAAGAGCAAATGAGTGAACAACATTATTAATGGTACGAATAATGCGTTCAAACTTTACCGTTCTGAGGCGAGGTGTAGGGGCAGGACATGCGAAGATGAATGCCCTGAGCGAGGAAGAAGTGGCGAGTGCTCGAATTGTCGAACTCTTTCCCATTGATGATCGGGATGATTTGACATGTGTGTCAAACTGAGTGGAGACGTGGGCGAGGAACTGGGCCAGCGTGCTGAAAGTGTCAGATTTGAGTCGCAGAGGAAATGTCCACAAGTAATGAGTGCAGTCATCAAGTATAGCCAAGTAATATTTATAACCAGAAACACTGACAACCGGGGAGGTCCACTGATCATAGTGAATAAGATCAAACTTGCTAGACGCATGAGAGGTGGACGAATAAAAGGGCAATCGAACATGACGCCCTAACTGACAAGCATGACACAAATCTGAACAATCACTAATATGACGCGAGGTGCTGGACGCAAGTTTGGACAACGCCTCATGGCCGGGTGGCCAAGTCGCCGGTGCCACAATGAGGGAGGAGTCTGGGCGACAAGGGAATGAAAGCAGGAGGTAGGTTAGGGGGTATAGCGGCCGGAGCTATTGCACTGACGATCTATCTCGGGGAGGGAAGAACCTTCATTGAGAACAACCGGTGAGGTCAAACTCCACAGAACAATTATTGTCGATAGTAAATTGGCTAGCAGAGATGAGATTCTTAATAAGTTGTGGTGACACAAGAACATTATTAAGACGTAAAGAGGAGGACAACTCTGTCTTGTGGCGATGGCGGGCATGATAGAACCATTACCTCGACAATAGATGAAGGAGTAGGATACCGCAAAGGAAGAATATGTGAAAGAGAGGAGGACCGAGAGGTCATGTGGGAGGTAGTACTTTGAGTCAAGTACCGATCCATCGGACGGAGGTGGAGTCGGGACGCGGTAATCTGAAAGCGGAGGCAAGCGCCGTCGGATCCTGGAGGGAAGGCCGCCACGGGTTGTAGTACCCGGGCGACCGAGTTCTTATGGCGCCGTCGCAGTGCGGTGGCAGCACTTGGTGTGGAT